>CP139507.1:127195315-127830818 GCA_021014915.2 Artemisia tridentata subsp. tridentata | reverse complement strand
GCTTATGACCATTCCTGGTGAACAGATGCTATCCTTTAGCAAGTATCCAGATGCAAAAACTCTTTTTGAAGAGATTTGTGCATGGTTTGGTGGTAATGAAACTACCAAGAAAACACAAAAGACATTGCTGAAACAACAATTTGAAAATTTCAGTTCAAATAGCAATGAATCTCTTGATAAGCTGTTTTCTAGATTACACAAGCTTTTCAGTCAGCTAAGTGTATTTAGTGTTGAGATAGCAAAGGAAGATCTCAACATGAAGTTTTTGAGAAGTCTACCTGATGAGTTCCATACTCATGTGGTTTTCTGGATGAACAAGCCAGATATTGAAACCATGAAACTCAATGATTTGTTCAATAACTTCAAAATTGTTGAACAAAGTCTAAAGAAGTCTAGAATCTATAGTACTAGCTCTGGGAATGTGGCACTCTTGTCATCTCCTAGTATTAGTAAGTCAGAAGAGGTAGATGAAGTTGAAGGTGTTTCTATTGCTACATATGGTGGTCCTTCTACTAGTTCACAGAAGAATGTTGCTGGACTTGGAGATCCATCGTTTTATGTATTCATGTCTAGTCAAACTAGTGGTTCTCCTCTAATTCATGAAGATCTTGATCAGTTGGATGATAATGATTTGGAAGAGATGGACATCAAATGGCAGGTTGCTTTGCTTAGCATGAGGGCTAAGAAGTTCTGGCAGAGAACTGGTAAGCAGATTACCATTGATGGTAATGAAACTGCTGGGTTTGATAAGAAGAAAGTAGAGTGTTTCAACTGTCACAGATTAGGAAACTTTGCTAAAGAATGTAGAAACCCAAGGAAGCAGGATAATAGAAGCACATGGTATAGGCAAGAGAAGAAGAAGGAAGTCATAGTTGAAGAACCAAGGGCTATGCTAGCCATAGATGGGGTTAACTATGACTGGAGCTTCATGGCTGATGAAGAGGAAGCACCAACAAATGCTGCTCTTGTGGCCACTGAGACTGCTCTAATGGCCTTCTCTGATTCAGAGGTAAGTTCCATAACCAAATGTTCTAAATCATGTTCTGCTCTTAAAGATAATGAAGAACTTAAAAGAAAAGCTGATAATAGGCGAGAAGAACTAATTATTGCCTTAGCCAATTT
The DNA here is from genome assembly GCA_021014915.2 of Artemisia tridentata subsp. tridentata. NCBI lineage: Eukaryota > Viridiplantae > Streptophyta > Magnoliopsida > Asterales > Asteraceae > Artemisia > Artemisia tridentata. Next base: position 127,829,696 of record CP139507.1, on the reverse strand, counting down.
AAGTAATCATAAAAGAGCTATAGGTGTTCTTGAAAAACAAATTGCACACTTTCAAGGTAATGAATCTAAGTTTACTGATGACTTAAATGCTCTACAAAGAGGCATAGCATTTAGAGATGAAATACTTGCTAGTCAAAGTAAACAATTAGCTGAAGCCAATAATAAAACTGAAAATGTTAAGATAACTGTAGATGCTTTAGCTCATGCCTCAGAGGGAATGAATAAGATTTGGGAAGCTCAAGTAATCAATAAAGCTAAGTCTGGTTTAGGATACAAATCTGTTCCTCCACCATACAGAGGTGTTCCTTCACCTCCAGGTATTGACCTAGCACACACAGGTTTTGCTAAGTTTCAAGAACCAATAATGGAATATGGTTCTAAGGTCACTAAGAGTCCTAAGATAGAAAAAGGATGTGAAAGTATAGATAAAACTTTATTTTATCAGGACAAGGTGTCCTTTGTTAAGAAAGGAGATGCTATAGTTGTTGAGGATAGTACAACTGATAGTGATGAAGAAGAACATGTTATGTCTAAACCTGAAAAAGTTAAGAAAGCAGGAACAAAGGTTCCTAAAGTGGTCAAAAAGGATACTGATAGGCCTAAATCAAACATTAAACATGTTAGGCAACCAGTTAGGTATTGTGAACAATACAGATCCACTAGCAAGCCCAGAGGTAACCAAAGAAATTGGAATAACCTCAAGTCTAACCAATTAGGTGATGACTTTGATTTTTCCAACAAAGCTTGTTATACATGTGGTAGTTTTGACCATCTTGCAGCTTTCTGCAACCATTGGGTATCTGGGTATGAAAACAATAGAGTGAACTACAAAAGGCAAACACCTAAATCTCATTTTCACTCTAGTTCTAAGGTTAACAGAACTAAACCCACAACAGTCTCTGTTAAGTCTGGCTTCAATAAAGTTAATTCTGCTAGACCATATACGACTGTTTACCCAAAATCAACAGCTAAGGGTGCAAAAACATCTTACAAACATGCACCAAAGTCTGTTCAAAGGCCCATTCAAACAAAAGCAGTGGTCCAAAAACAAGTTTGGAAACAAAAGGGGACAACTACAAAGTCAACAGTTAATTCTACTAAGCCAGCAGTTAATTCTGCTAGGCAAGCAGTTAATTCTGGTAGGCAAGTAGTTAAGTCTGCTGCTTGGGCAAAGAGGGAAAATGCTGTTAAGGCCTCAGCATGTTGGGTTTGGAATTCAACTAAATCCAATGTTGCATCAACTGTTCTAAAAAGATTAAATTACATTGATGCAAGAGGCAGATCCAAGTCAGTAATGGCTTGGGTCCCCAAAAGAAACTAATACTTCTCATTTATGTGCAGGAACATTCAATTGATCAACAAGAGGATCAAGGATACTCAGATAGTGGATGTTCAAGGCACATGACAGGCAACAAGTCTTATCTCTCAATTTTTCAATCAATAGATGGAGGCTATGTCACCTTTGGAGGAGGTGTTGGTGGCAAAATTTCCGGTAAAGGTACCATTAAAACTGGAAATTTAGATTTTGAAGATGTGTACTATGTGCAAGAGCTAAATTATAATCTTTTTAGTGTCTCACAAATGTGTGACAAAAAGAACAAAGTTCTTTTCTGTGAGACTGAATGTCTTGTACTTTCTCCTGATTTTAAGATGCCTAAAGAAAGTCAAGTACTTCTTAAAATTCCTAGAAAGGGCAATATGTACAGTGTTGACATGAAGAACATTGTTCCTAAAAAGGATTTAACTTGTCTTGTTGCAAAGGCCACATTGGATGAATCAATGAAATGGCATAGAAGGCTTGGTCATATTAATTTTAAAACCATAAATCAGATTGTTAAAAATGGTTTGGTAAGAGGTTTACCTCACAAAAGATTTGAAAATGATCAAACATGCATTGCTTGTCTTAAAGGCAAACAACACAAAGCCACTTGTAAGCCCAAGATTTTTAACTCTATCAATCAATCGTTGTCTATGCTTCATATGGACTTATTTGGACCTGTTTCAGTAAGTAGTATAATGCATAAGAGATATTGTCTTGTTATAATTGATGACTATACCAGATTTACATGGGTTTTCTTTTTAGGTTCTAAGGATGAAACTTCTAGCATTCTTGAGACATTCATTACACAGATAGAAAACCAAGTAGACAAGAAAGTAAAAGTCATTAGATGTGATAATGGGACAGAGTTTAAGAATAGAGTTATGGATGATTTCTGCAAACAAAAAGGTATTAGGAGAGAATTTGGTGTTGCTAGAACTCCACAACAGAATGGTGTTGTTGAGAGGAAGAATAGAACACTAATAGAAACTGCTAGAACTATGTTAGCTGACTCTAAGCTACCTATAACTTTTTGGGCTGAAGCAGTCAACACTGCTTGCTATGTTCAAAATAGAGTTTTAGTTGTACAGCCTCACAATAAGACATCATATGAACTTTTTAGAGGTAGAACTCCTGTAATAGGATTTCTTAGACCTTTTGGATGTCATGTGACAATTCTCAATACCTTAGACCATTTAGGAAAATTTGATGGTAAAGCATATGAAGGTTTCTTTGTTGGATATTCTCTTAATAGCAAAACATTTAGAGTATAAAACACAAGAACTATGATTGTAGAGGAAAATCTACGTGTGGAGTTTTTGGAAGATAAATCCAATGTAGAAGGTCAAGGACCAAAATGGCTATTTGATCTTGAATCTCTAACCAAATCAATGAATTATGTGCCTGTTGTTGCAAAATCTAATGATTTTTCAGGTTCACAAGCAACAGATGAGGCAAGCAGTGTTTTGAAAGGCTCGAGGCGCACTAAGGCGCAAAGGGGGTCAAAGAGCCTCGAGGCGAGGCAAACTCCAAGGCGCGGGATTCATGAATACGAGGCGCACTAAATAAATTAAGTTTTTTATAACATATATGACCATTTATGTAGCTTAAATAATACAAAATAACATTAAAATACTTAATACATGACACATATTGTCGTTATAAATATTAAAATGGACCAGTTGTCACCTCTCAAACGGATCAACTCTTTGGCTCGATGACCTATATAGAGATTAAAATTCATATCAGACTAAATATGCTTGTTTCCTACACTTGCAGACTTACATTTAACAAAGCTCACAATTTAACTCAAAATATCAAGCAAGCAACGTATTTATACTTAAGTCATAATGCCACATTTTCATGATAATATGTAATAAAGAAAAATACTTAATGAAACAAAGTAATTTCTTAAAGAAAATTTCAATCAATAAAATAAACATAAAATCAGTTCAAATTTACAAATCATACAAATACTCACCCTATGACTTAAAAGGCCCATGTATATAACTTATAAGGCCCATGTATCTTATCTTAATATTTAGAGAAAAAGCCCAAAACCTGTTACATCTCCGAGGCGCACCAAGGCGCGCGCTTTTTTTGGGATTCATGCATGTCGTGAGCCTCGATCCAAAAAAAGCCCTAAGGCTAGAGCCTCGTGCGCCTTAGCGCCTAGGCGCGCCTTAGGCGCGATTTTCACAACTTTGGAGGCAAGGTTAGAAAAGGAGACAAACCAAGATTATGTTTGGATGCCAATATGGTCAAGTACAAGTGTGGTTTCAACTTCAACACATGATGAATCTTCTTCTGGTAAAGCTAAAGAAGATGTTGAAGATAAATGCAAAGAAAATGGAACAAAGGAACAAGAAAACAGTTCTGCTGTTGATAATGCTGCTGAAACAGACTTAACTAAAGAAGCAGACTTAACAAAGGAAGCAGAATTAACAAACAATGAGGTAGATTTGAGCAATCTCCCATCAAACTATCATGTTCCACTTACACCACAAACCAGAATTCACAAGGTCCACTCCCTAGAAAATGTGATAGGAGATTTACAATCAGGGGTGAAGACAAGGCAACAACTGATGTCTTCAGACCAACAAGGGCTTCTTGATGCCCTTTATGATTCAAAACAGCATGAGTTTTCAAACTCTTGCTTGTTTGTATGTTTTCTCTCACAAGCTGAACCAAAGAACATTCTGAAAGCCTTAGATAATTCAAGCTGGGTAGAAGCTTTGTAAGAGGAGCTTCTTCAGTTCAAGATTCAGAAAGTTTGGGTGCTAGTTGATTTACCTAAGGATGCAAAGGTAATTGTCACTAGATGGGTTTTCAAGAATAAAAGGGATGAAAGGGGAATAGTGATTCAGAATAAGGCTAGATTAGTAGCTCAAGGGTACACACAACAAGAAGGTATAGACTATGATGAAGTTTTTGCTCCAGTAGCAAGACTTGAGGCAATTAGGCTTTTCTTAGCTTATGCTTCATTTTTAGGCTTCACAGTTTACCAAATGGATGTCAAGAGTGCATTTCCATATGGCACAATTGAAGAAGAGGTGTATGTCTCACAACCTCCAGGGTTCATTGATCCTGACCATCCAGACAAAGTATACAGAGTTGTTAAGGCTCTTTATGGCTTTCATCAGGCTCCTAGAGCTTGGTATGAAACACTGGCTTCCTATTTAAAAGAGAATGGATTTCAAAGAGGAAAGATTGATCAGACACTTTTCATCAAACAGCACAAGAAGGATCTTCTGTTAGTGCAGGTGTATGTGGATGACATTATCTTTGGATCTACAAGGAAGGAGATGTGTTTGGAGTTTGAGAAGCTTATGCATGATAAGTTTCAGATGAGTTCCATGGGGGAACTTACATTCTTTTTGGGTTTGCAAGTTAAACAGTCATATGAAGGCATATTTATTAATCAAGATAAATATGTTGTGGAAATTCTTAGAAAGTTCAACTTTGCTGATTCAAAAATGGCAAGCACACCAATGGATTCTGAGAAACAACTTCCAAAAGATTTAGATGGAGAAAATGTGGATGTACACACATACAGATCTATGATAGGATCTTTGATGTATCTCACATCATCAAGACCTGACATCATGTTCTCTGTTTGTGCTTGTGTAAGATTTCAAGTAACTCCAAAGGTTTCTCATTTAACAGCAGTCAAGAGGATTTTTAGATATCTCAAGGGTCAACCTAAGTTGGGTCTATGGTATTCAAGGGAATCACCTTTTGATTTGGTAGCATTTTCGGATAGTGATTATGCTGGTGCTAGCTTGGACAGAAAGTCAACAACTGGAGGATGTCAATTCCTTGGGTGTAGACTTATCTCATGGCAGTGTAAGAAGCAAACAACTGTGGCTACTTCAACAACTGAAGCTGAATATGTAGCTGCTGGAAGTTGCTGTGCTCAAGTCTTGTGGCTTCAAAACCAACTTCTTGACTATGGGTACAATTTTATGAACACTGTTATTCATATTGATAATAGTAGTACAATTTGCATTATTAAAAATCCGGTACAACATTCTAAAACAAAACACATTGAAATTAGACATCATTTTATTAGAGATTGCAATGAGAAAAGGTTAATTCAAGTAATGAAAATTGCTTCAGAACATAATTTTGCAGATCTGCTAACAAAAGCTTTTGATATTGGAAGGTTTCAGTACTTGGTAGCAAGTATTGGAATGCTTAATACTTAAATTTTTCAATCTATGTGTTTTTATATACCAGTGTGGTTAATTCTGGTGATTACTCAGTTAATTCTGGTGGTTACTCAATTAAGTCTGGTAGTTAAATTTTTGTTTGTGCTGTTGTCTTTGTAAATTTGTACTATCTATTACTTTAAAATTGTGTTATTTCATACAGTTAGTCACATGTTTATTCTAATATAAGACAAGTACTTTGTACATTGTTCTTTTGGTTTTAGACTAACAATTTCAGGTATGAACATTTGAGCACAAAATGAAGTTTTCAAGTGAAATGGAAGCAGCAGAATGTTATATCAGTTGCTTACATAACAGGTTTATGATGGACTGAGTTTGGGAATTCTTAACAAAGGTTTATACCTAAGTTCATTAATTCTTTAAAACTACTTTCTTGAAACCTGGTTATCATATTTCACATTGAATTGATGACTTAGTTGATCAGACAGTAACTGATTCAACTCACTTTCTATCATTTTATACTTTTAAGTATAATGAGCAAGTCTAAGGACATCTGATAGAAAGAACAGCTAGTAAAAGTGAATCTAACACTTGTGTTAGAGGCAACAATTGCTATGAGCTGGAAACCCTGTCAAGAAAGCCTTTTGAATAGGTTTATCTTTACACAGGCAGTTATTTATAACTGAAAACATTGGTTCTCACACAACCAGAGGTTGCTTTAAACCGAAATCTTGATTAAGTGTCTGTTATACACTTAATCCCTTCAAAATGGTTGAAAGCAGTATGATTTTTCTTAATAAAATCATATGCATACTGCTAAAAGTCAAAATTTTTCTTAAAGGTTGTTTTGAAATAAAAAGATGACTCAGAAAACCATCAAATGATGGATTATGAGTTATTGCCCCATGAATCACCTCTCATAGGAGTTAACACACCTAGAAGTGATGAGGGCAGCAAATTAAAATCTTAAGGAATTGATGGCTACATGTACAACATTGTCTGATAACAAGTTCTAATTGATAGCTCAGATGATGGGGAGAGATACATTGTGAGAGATCTTCCAAACAGGGGAGGAAATGTTATTTGCATTTCAGGGGAGGAAACATCTCAGGGGAGGAAATAAAGCCCAAGGAAGTTTAACCAATGAAAGGGAGGAAAAGACAAGAGCATACAAGATGATGAGGAAGTTGAAAATGACAAGAATAGAGCTGATTCTGGAGTATTCTATATATTCAGAAGGGATGAAGCATTCCAAAGAAGAAAGTTCTATCTAGGTCAAACGAAGAAAGCTTTCATTTTCAATTTCAGTTCATTACGTTTGTTCATCACTTGCAAAGGCATGCTGATAGATGATTTCACTTGTTGAAACAATCATCCAAGATACACAGCACCATTGCCTCTTATAATTCCTCCATCCAAGGAAATTGCACCATCTTTTAGGTCAATGTTTGAAGCCTAAAGATTTGTGTATTGATATTGTTGAAGTCAAAGATCAGAAAGCAGATGAGTTACTGAGATAGATTTTAATCTTTCAGAATAGAAGAAAGTTCAGTCCAAGGGTCTGACGATGAAGTGTTTGAAAGATCTTCACCATCCATAATTTAATTCAGAAACATGTTGAAATGGATTCACATGTTTAGGGGAGGATTGTTGGGAATTAAATATTCTGAAGTTTAAGTATCGGGAAAATCTCTTAAGTGATTAAATCTGGTAGCAGTAGAGTTAAGTCTGGTGAGTTCCAAAGTTAAGTCTGCTGGTTGTCTGCTGGTTAAAGTCTGGTCGTTAAAGTTAAGTCTGGTGGTTAAGTCAAGTGTTAATTCTGGTGACTATCAGAGTTAAGTCTGCTTGATGAAGATATTAAGTCTGGTTGACTAAAAGTCAATAATACACGGTAGATAATATCTTACCCCATGTGCTCAGTCTTTATCTTATTCTCACAGAACAAGTTGTAAACATAGATACATGTTGTATCTTAGTTACTGACACACATAAGATAAGCTAGCAAGTTGTTTGACAAGACTTAACATTATTGTAAAGATCTTTCTTATGTTATAAAAGAAAGATCTTAGACTAGAGATATAAGTGTGTGTGTTAAAACTCATAGTGAAAAATATATCTCTCAAGAACATAGAACAAAAACAATATCACAAGATATAGAAACATAAGATTCAAGGTTGTAACCTTAGTGATAATTCAAGATCACTCGTTTTATTATCTTAATAATATTGAATCGTTTGGTGATAAGCTTTCATTGTTCATTGTCATATAACAAACACAACTGTTCCATTTCCATAACCATAATAACCTTCTAAGTGTGATTAAGTAGATTCCGCATACTTAATCATATTCACTCAATATATCATATACACAAAGTACAAAAGGTTTAACCACCTTAACAGTGTATCGAATCCTAACAGTGATGAAATTGGTTGTGAGGCTGATGTTGATGAACTTGTGGGTGTGTGTTGGGATTCAACTAGGGTAGTTGATCCTTCACCCTGTACCTGCAACATAGTATCAAAAACTGGAACTTTTACCCCACTATAATCTTTTGAGGCCATCCTCATGTTACTAAATAATTTTTGTATAAGGGTTGGAGTTGGATAAATATTTTGGTGAAGTAGAAGCAAGGTTTTTCTCATATTCAAAATCATTTGGAAAAAACGTGGATACATTAAAAACTTGGATTTGTTATCCACATTTTTGACTATACCATCAAAAATCTGTTTTGAAAAATTATAAGTCCTATTTGTTGATAAGCAAATGAGAGCAGTTGCAATATTGCTACTGAACTATTCCCATGAAGTTTTCTTAGGACTTATACAGTGAAGAATGATATGTATGAAAAACCTCCATTGTGGGGAAAAACATCCTTTTTGAAAAGTTAATGTTTGAGAAGTTGTATTATACCCCATTCTGGATAGATTTTGAAAAATTTCAGTGTTAGACAAATCACTAATACCATTTTCATCTGCTAGATGGAGATGCCTCCTAACAGATGATTCAGTAAGAGTGATGGTCTTGCCATCAACTGATGCAACTAACTCTTTGTCTTCATTGTCAATAGTATTGACAGTGACCGTCTGCCAAAACTGTTTGATTTTAGAGAAATAGATATTAGGGTTGAGAGTTAAAGCATACCTTATATGGGTAGAGTTTAGAAAATATACTATCTAATGGAAGTGTAAACCTTCCTCTGTTTTCTCCAAGTATGCCACCATGTTGTATTTGTTGACAAAAGCTAAATTCGCCATTATGATCAGTAAAAGTTTGATTTGACTGCTGGGATATGATTGATTATGAAAGAAAGTAGGTTGAGTAATTGACCAGAATTTTCTCAACGACTATATTCAAAAAGCGGTTATGACTCAACAGTACAAATGGCTATCCAGCAGTACAAAGTTTTGCCTAGTAGTACTAACTTTTGCCTAGCAGTACTAAGTTTTGGAACAACTTTTACTCAGTAGTATAAACTTAGTTTTTATTTAAAAACCATGATGCATTCAAACATTTTGAAAGGATTAAGTGTAAAGGAAGACACTTAATCAAATTGTGGTTGAATTTAACCTCTGGTTGTGTGAGAACCAATAATTTCAGTTATAAAAACTGCCTTTGATCAGATAAACTCATTCAAAGAGCTTTCTTGATAGGGTTTCTAGCTCGTGGCAGGTGTTGCCTCTAACACAAATGTGTTAGATTCATTTTTGTTCGTTATTCTCTTTACCATATGTCCTTGGACTAACTCATTATACTAATAAAAGTATAAAATGATAAAGAGTGAGTTAGATCAGTTACTATCTGACTAACTATGCCATCAATTCATGTTCACAAATACCATCAGTTTGATTTCAAGAAGGAGATTTTAAAGAACCTCCCAAATCAGGTGTAAAACCATAGTCAAGTGATCCCCAAATTCCTTCTATCATGAATCTGTTACACCAACATTGAGCAACATCAGGGCAGCAAACAATCCACCACTTTGCTTCTCACACATTACAAACTCCAATAGCAGCAGAAACCATATAAGTAACAGCACATCAGTACATACTAGCCATTCAGTACATACTGACCATTCAGTACACACTGACCATTCATCACAAGCTGACCATATCCTTAACTTCATAACCTGCAAATGTTAGTCCAAAACCAAGAAAACACAAGCAAAGCATTTGCTTCATAGCAGTATAAAGTATGACTATCAGTTCAAACACAACAGACTTAATTTGCACTAGCAGTACAAATTATACATAGCAGTACTAATTGACACAACTAGCAGTACAAATCCTTTTCATTTACAAAAACACCAAGATTAATAACTTTAGGGATTAAGCATTCCAATACTTGCAACCAAGTATTGAAACCTTCCAACATCAAAAGCTTTTGTAAGTAGATCTGCAAAATTGTTATCAGTATGAATTTTAACAACCTAAACTAGCTTTTTCTCATTGCAGTCTCTTATAAAATGATGCCTAATCTCTATGTGTTTTGTTTTAGAGTGTTGAACTGGATTTTTAATAATACAAATTGTACTGCTATTGTCTATGAAAATCATGGTATTCATAAAGTTGTACCGATAGTCAAGCATCTGATTCTGAATCCATAGAACTTGACCACAGCAACTAGCAACAGCCACATATTCAGCTTCAGTTGTAGAAGTGGCCACAATAGTCTGCTTCTTGCATTACCATGATATCAGCCTGCAACCTAGGAATTGACAACCACCTGTTGTTGATTTCCTATCCAAACTAGCACCAGCATTGTCACTGTCTGAGTATGCCACCAGATCAAAAGGAGATTCTCTAGGATACCATAGACCCAATTTAGGTTGACCCTTGAGGTACCTAAAGATTCTCTTCACAGCAACTAAATGTGAGGCTTTTGGAGTAACTTGAAACCTTGCACATGCACACACAGAGCAAACATAATATCTGGTCTTGATGAAGTGAGGTACATCAAGGACCCAATCATGGACCTGTAGGTGTGTACATCAACATTTTCATGATCTGAATCTTTGAGCAAAGGTTTCTCTGGATCAACAGGAGTACTTGCTACTTTGGCATCTGTAAACTGAACCTTTCTCAGTATCTCAGTTACATATTTATCTTGACTGATAAATATTCCTTCAGCTTTTTGCTTCACTTGCAACCCCAAAAAGAAAGTGAGTTCACCCATGGAACTCATTTGAAACTTATCATGCATAAGCTTCTCAAATTCAATGCACATCTCCTTCTTTGTGGATCCAAAAATAATGTCATCCACATAGACCTGTACAAGCAAAATATCTCCCTTTTGCTTCTTGATAAATAAGGTATGATCTATCTTGCCTCTATGAAACCCATTTTATAATAAATAAGTAGCTAAAGTTCCATACCAGGCTCTAGGAGCTTGATGCAAGCCATAAAGAGCTTTTACCACCTTGTATACCTTGTCTAGATGTTCAGGATCTTCAAAACCTGGAGGTTGAGAAACATAAACCTCTTCTTCAATAGTACCATAAAGAAAGGCACTTTTTACATCCATCTAGTATACCACAAATCCCATGAATGAAGCATAAGCTAAGAATAATCTTATAGCTTCAATCCTAGCTACAGGTGCAAAAACCTCTTCATAATCAATTCCTTCGTCTTGAGTGTAACCCTGAGCTACAAGTCTTGCTTTATTCCTGATCACTATCCCTCTTTCATCTTTCTTATTTCTAAAAATCCACTTTGCACCAATAACCCTCATACCCTTAGGCAAATCTACCAGCACCCAAACCTTTTGAATCTTGAATTGTAGAAGCTCTTCTTGCATTGCTTCCACCCAGCTTGAATCCTATAGGGCCTTAAGTATGTTATTGGGTTCTTTTTGTGAAAGAAAACATACAAATAGACATGTATTGGCATCTTCATGCTTTTTCTCTTCATAAACTGCACTGAGAAGACCTTGTTGATCTGAATTCATTGTCTGTCTTCTTATCTTAACACCAGAATGTATATCTCCAATCATATTCTTCAGGGAGTGATTCTTGTGAACTCTTGTATGTGAAGTTGTAGGAACTGGATAAGTGAGTGGCATGTTATTAAGATCCACTTCACCCTCAGAGAAATCATCGGCAGTAGTAACTGGTGGGCTAGCAGTATTATCATTTTGTCCAATAGTACTAACATTTGGCTCAGCAATACGAACACCATTTATATTTGTCTTCAGGATTCTCTTGTTCTTCAACACCACATTCTTTGTTTCCATCTTCAGAGCCCTTCTTGTTTGCATCATTAGAAGGTTCAACATCCTTTGAAGATGAATCAACAATATTCCAAATTGGCATCAGAATGTGATCTTGATCATTCTCTTTTTCCATGCTTGGTTCACCTGTATCAATACTATCTTCTGAACCTGCAGAATCATTAGAATTTGTTCCTGCAACAACTGGTACATAGTTCATAGATTGTGTTAGAGTATCAAGATCAAACAGCCATTTTGGACCTTCACTTGCAACATTAGACTTATTTTCTAAAAACTGAACATGCAGGTTTTCTTCTACTTTCATGGTTCTTATGTTGTATACCCTAAATGCTTTGCTGTTTAATGAGTAACCAACAAAGAAACCCTCATCTGACTTTCCATCAAGTTTTCCCAAATAATCTAAGGTATTGAGAATAGTGACATGACATCCAAATGGTTTTAGAAAACCTAAAAAAGGTGTTCTACCTATAAATAGTTCATATGGTGTCTTGTTGTGAGATTTGACCACTAAAACCCTGTTTTGTACGTAAAAAGCAGTATTAACTACTTCAGCTCAAAAAGTAAAGGGCATCTTAGAATCAGCTAACATGGTCCTAGCAGCCTGTATTAGTGTCCTATTCCTCCTTTTAGCAACCCCAACCTGCTGAGGAGTTCTAGCTACACTAAACTCTCTCTTAATTCCTTATTCTCTAAAAAATTCATCCAAAACTCTGTTTTTAAATTCTGTCTCATTGTCACACCTGATGATTTTCACTTTCTTATCAACTAGGTTTTCTATTTCAGTTATGAAAGTCTTAAGAATGCTACTTGTTTCATCCTTAGATCCTAGAAAGAAAACCCATGTGAACCTGCTATAATCATCAGTTACCACAAGACAGTATTTCTTTTGCTGTATACTACTCACAGAAGTAAGACCAAACAAGTCCATATGAAGCATGAATAATGGTTGAGTAATAAAGTTCTGGGTCTTGGGCTTACAAGAAGCTTTGTGTTGTTTGCCTTTGAGATAGGCAACACAAGTTTGGTCATTTTCAAAACGTTTTTGAGGCAAGCCTCTTACCAAACCATCTTTAACAATCTTATTTATGGTTTTAAAGTTGACATTTCCAAGTCTCCTATGCCAAAGCATTGATTCATCCAATGTGACTTTTGCTACAAGAAAAGTTAGAGCCTCTTTAGGAACAATTTTCTTCATGTCAACACTGTACATATTGCCCTTTCTAGGAACTTTAAGTAGTACTTGACTTTCATCAGGTAACTTAAAGTCAGGAGAAAGAACAAGACATTCAGTGTCTATAAAAAGAACATTGTTCTTTTTGTCACACATTTGTGAGACACTAAAGAGATTATACTTGAGTTCCTTCACAAAATACACATCTTCAAAGTCAAGTTTACCGGTTTTTAAAGTACCTTTACCAGTAATTCTGCCACCAATTCCTCCCCCAAAGGTAACATATCCTCCATCCATAGGTGTAAAGTCTGAGAGGTAGGACATGTTCCCAGTCATGTGCCTAGAGCATCCACTATCAGCATATCCTTGATATTCTTCATCATCTTGTTGTGGATGTCCCTGCACATACAATAAAGGAAATTAGTTTCCTTTGGGGACCCAAGCCATTACTGGCTTGGATCTGCCTCGTGCATCAATGTAATTATATTTCTTCATTGTTATTAATGCACCATTGGGTTTGGCAAGTCTCCATACCCAACATGCTAAGGCCTTAACAACCTTTCTCCCATTTACCCTCGCAGTGTTTCTTGGCCTAGCAGTACAAACTGTTGGCCTAGTAGTTTTAACATTTTTATTCCAAATTTTGTTGTGAAACACTGCTTTCTTATAAAGAGGCCTGTTAACAGTTTGTTGTGCTATTTTAGAAAAACTTGAAGTGAATTTAGCACTTGAAACTGTTTGATTGGGGTAAACAGTCTGAATTGGTCTGGCAGTACTAACTGCTGGTCTAGCAGTACAAAATGGTTTAAGGCCAGACTTCATCAAAATTGCTCTGGGAGTCATATTACTGTTAACTTTAGGGTGAGTTTTTCTTGAAAAACTGTTTATGTTCACCCTTTTATTTGTATTCCCATGCACCCTTGTATTCCCTGTAACCACCCTTTTCCTTTCATGGTTGTTGCAAAAAGCTTGCAAGTGATTAAAGCTACCACAAGAATAACAAGCCTTATTGTACATAACAAACTCATTGCCTAGTTGTTGGGACTTAAGATTGTTCCAGTTTCTCTGGTTTCCCCTATGGCATTGAGACCTGTTTGTTGACCTATACAACTCAGCATATCTAACTGTTGGCCTAGCTTGTTTTACTTGTTTTCTAGGTTTAACAGTTTCTACCTTAACCACCTTAGAAACAACAGTTTCTTTTTGATTTTCTACTTCAGTTTTAGTCTCAACCTGATCCTCATCATCAGAATCCCAATCTTCAATAATTGGAGCATCTGAGTTCCTCTTATCTTCTGACACCTTTTCCTCAACAAGAGAGGTGTCACTGGCACTCTCAAAAGATTCATTAACTTCCACTGGTTTATTTAAACTAGCACTTTCCTAAGCCTTAGTTCCATATTCAAATTTAAGCTCTTGAAATTCATCTAACCTCTGTGTTCTAAGTCAATACCTGGGGGTGAATGAATTCCTCTATGTGGAGGTGGACATGTTTTGTAACCTAACCCTGACTTAGCTTCATTAACCAGTTGACACTCAATGATCTTATGAACTCCTTTAGATGCATATTCTAGAGTGTCTACACTTAAATGTATGTTATCTTTTGCTTTCTTAATCTTTTCCAACTCAGCTCTAAGCACACTTATCTCAGCATCTTTATGAACCATGTCTCTTTTAAGTACAACAATATCTTCAGAAAAGACAGACTCATTTTTCTTATAAAACAAGATTTGTTCTTCTAAGAAAGCTAAACTTCTTTTTTGATTTGCTAAATTATAATTAGTTTGGTTTAACTCTATTCTTTGTTCATCATAATGCATTTTAAGTGTTTCATAATCTTTTAAAGCAGAACAAGATTTTGAACAACTTTTTACTAAATGTACCTCTGAGTCAGAAAATGCCATCAGTGCCATCTCAATTGGTGCTTCTTCCTCATCAGCCATGAAGCTCCAATCATATCCAAGAGCATCAATGGCAACCATTGCCTTTGAAGATGGCTCTTCTACATCCACAATCTTCCTAGTTTCCTGCTTGTTCCCATACCCCTTGCTTTTGTTGTCCTGCTGCCTTGGTCTTCTGCATTCTCTAGCAAAATGTCCCAACTTGTGACAGTTGAAACACTCCACCTTGGATTTATCAAAACCAGCTATATCATTACCACTGATTGTGATCTTCTTCCCTGTTCTCTGCCAGAATTTCTTTGCTCTCATGCTTGGCAGTGCAACCTGCCACTTCAAGTCCATCTCTTCCAGATCATCTTCATCTATCTGTTCAAGATCTTCATGGGATAGCAGAGACCCATTGGCTTGACTGGTCAGGAAAGCATAGAATGTAGTATCACTTATGCCAGCATTACTAGTTTGTGAACTAGCAGTACTAACATTAGGGTTAGCAGTACTAACTCCTGAAGCCACATTAACCTCCTCTGGACTGATATTTCTGGGAGATGACACAAATGCCATGTTCCCAGAACTTGAACTTGAACTTCCAGCCTTCTTTACCTCTTGTTCAACAATTTTAAAATTGTTGTATAGATCATTAAGACTCATTGTATCAATTTCTGGCTTGTTTTTTTGGACAACTACATGAGTGTACCAATCAGCAGGCAAACTTCTTAGGAATTTGGAATTAAGATCCTCCTGTGGGATCTCAACACCCAATACAGCCAGTTGGCTGATTATCTTCTGCAGCCTGTTGAACATGTGATCAAGAGATTCATTGATAGTAGCACTGAAGTTCTCAAAACTCTGCTTCAGTAAAGACTTTTGTGTCTTTTTGGTGGCTTCATTACCACCAACCCTAGTAGTTATTGCTTCAAACAAGGATTTGGCATCCTTGTATTTGCCGAATGTTAGAAGTTGATCATTAGGGATGGTCATTAGCAACAAGCTTCTTGCTTTAACATCATTCTTTTTCTGCAGCTTTTCTTCTGCAGTAACAGGAGAAGTATTCACAGTTGTGATCTTTTGACCATCAACTGTTGTTTCAGTTGTTGATGGATTGAAGGAGTTCCAATCGTCTATGATTTCCCAAAGTGCATAATCCTGCACTTGGAAGTACTGCTCAATCCTGAGCCTCCACATCTCGAAGTCATTCTGTTTGAGCATTGGCAACTTGGCAGCAGTGTTGGTCTGAGTAGTCTCCATGTCCATTGTCTTTATAGGGAATAAAGAGTTCTTCTAAAAAGTATCTTCTAAATCAAAGTATCAGAAACCTGGCTCTGATACCACTATAGAGGATCTAAACACACGTGATTTGTGTTGCGGATACTTTGAGTATATACCAAATAGTATGCGAAATCTACTACTTGATACTTAGAAGATTATGCAATGTATCAGTAATGAACTATATGAACAGTTTATGATTTCACCAAACACTTCAATATTATTAAGTATAATACGAGTGATCTTGCTTATCACCAGGGTTTACAAACCTTGAAGCTTAACAAAACATATGTACAAAATCATCTAACCTAGGACCTCCTTTTATACCACAAGGAGTCCTTTACAAGATAAGTATAATATTCTAAACATGCAGAATATTCGTATAATTCTAACTATATAAGATATACACAAAATCTATTCTATACTTATCTTCTTACACGTCTTCATAAGCAGTACCATCTTTAGTCTTCAAGCAGTCCAGTAGTATCAACTCCTGTACTAGCAGTACTAACTCAGTCAGTTAGTACTGTTAGTTATATCTTCAACAACATTAACTTTAAACCTGACAGTACTAATATTTACACTAGCAGTACTAACTCCATTTGTACTGTTAGTGTTATTCTTCAGTAGTACTAACTCTTCTTTGACAAAACCAAGTACTTATGACAACCCGCCATTTTACAGTACAATACTATTTGCTAAACTTAAACTATTTATATTGACGTTTACCCGAGAACGATTTACGTATGACTTTTTAGTTAGATATACGTAAAACTAGGAATGACCCTCTTGTGCACTACGACTTTAGACTCTATTTAGTCTACGACATTACAGTACATTGCCACTACTCCAATTCATAATTTAATTGCTAGGACATTTGCATTTTTATTTACTTACGAGTACTAATTTAATAAACGCTTTTCAAAAGTGAATGAACACACATGTACCCGAAACTCCTAACAATTATTTTTAATTCATTTTTTTACACTCCCTAAATTACAACAAAGTGCCAATATTATTTTCTTACGCCTCTTATAATTTCTTTATTAAGAGCACTCGATTATACGTTAACCACAAAACCAATACCCAATACCTATTTTTGATACCCAATACACTCACTAAATACATTTTTTATAAAAACTAAACACATAATTCTTTTTTTTTCTAACATTAGCCCCCCCCCCCCCCCCCCCCCAATCAATAGTACCCCTAATCAATAGTAAAACTAGAACACATTTTTGACTAAGAATAGACAAATGGTCAATGTTGAGACAAATTTTATGCTTGACAATTTCTTTTTCCTCCCATGGTTTCGGCTAACCCAACATATAGCCACCCTACATATTTTTTTTTTACTAACCTAAAGATTTAGCTATCTTGGCCATTACATATTTTCACTATAAAAAGGGGGCCAAATATACACTCATTTCTTACTTGCAAAAAAAAAAAAAAAAAAAAAAGTTAAAGTAATCACACACACTTCCTTTGTCCCTCCCTTGGTTTCGGCAGATTTAGGTGATGAAGCGAAAAGTGTACCGCTTTTAAGGGGTCATTTAAGCCCTAAATCATATTTATTTGATCAAATATTGCCCTAAATCGTTCCTTTTGTCATTTTAGGTACTTTTGAGGAGAAATCTGGAAAAGGAAGCATTTTGGACGTTTTTGGAGCATAAAGTGAAGAAAATGACAAAGTCTCAAAATTGTGCTGGAAATTACCTTTGACGGCATCAGGATTTGTTCTGGACGGCGTCATGGCTTGGCAAAAGTGGTGGATGTGAAAATTACTCATGATAAGCCAGAGAAATTTGCATGGAATTCTGACGGCGTCACGCTTTAATGTGATCAAGGTCGTTACGGCTTAATTTAAAAAGGGACGGCGTCACCCCTAAGTCTGACGGCGTCAAGCCTTGATAAGCCAGAACGGATTTTGGAGAGCTAAAGAGGGACGGCGTCAAGAAGGCCATCCGGGAACCCTAAAAGCGGCGAGGTGACGGCGTCACACTCCATAACGTGACGCCGTCAGATCTGAAAGTCTATATATAGTTTTGCAATTTTTTGTCATTAGTGTGGAACTTATGGGGGAACTTTGTGGGTGAAAACCCTAAGACGATTTTAGCAGCTTTTTCAAGGCTTTTTGCCTTGAGATCTTCCATGTTACATTGAAGATAAGTTATCAATTAATCATTCAATATGTCTATGTGTTGTTTGATTCTATCTTGTTCTTGTCTTTTGTTTAACAAGCTAGGCTAGATTTATCTTGTGTTTGCTTAGATCTAATGAAACCTAGCTATTGATTATTGGTTATTAGTGTGTTATTAGTTGTATTGGATGATTGTTCATCTATGTTAGGCTTAAGAAAACTGGCTAACTTCCTATTCGGTAACTTGCTTGAACGTCTTAAGAAACATGAACCAATGCGTACTAAGGTTTTTATGGTTGTATTTAATGCACAAGCGAATTCTAGTGATCCCATGTTAGGAGCTTCTGATCGGCTCTGAACAGTCAACTTAAATCAACCACTGATGTGGTCAAACAAAAGTCAAACTATCAAGGACACAATGCAATAATCCAAGGAGTATAGTTTTATCCCCGGGTCGTTTAAGTCCCAGCGAGATGCGAAATTGTGTTTGAAAACGGATTGTGATCAAGTGTTTATGAACAGAAAGGGGATTATGATTTTGCTTACACTAATGAGATAATAAAATAGCTTTAACCAAGCTATATAAACAAGAACAGGAAACCAAATTAACTAAAAACGTATAAAAACCTAAAACCGTACGTTTAAATTTAAATAAACGTAAACGTACAAAATAAAAAGTGAGTTTTAAGAAATAAACAGCCTACGGATATGAAATTTATATTTTTACAATCCTAATAATAAAAGAAAATTATTGGAAAAAGAAAATTATTTATTTAACTTATTAATTAATTATTATTAATTAAAAACTATTTAATTATTATTTAAACTAATTAAAATTCTAATAAATACTAAAAGATCAAACAAAAATCTGAAAATTTTTATATAAATACTATAAGGTAATAAAAAGTTAAGAAAATTATAAAAATGAAAATTACTTAATTAAATTTTAAAAAGATAAATCCTATTAAATAGAAGCTATCACTATATTTCTAATTCGTTTGATTTTAAGTCCTAAAAATATTTTTATATTTTTCCTAGATTAATAATGATAAAAGAAAATTATGAAAATTGGAATTATATTTTTTTGATTATTTTTCTATTTTTTATGATTAAATTACTATTAAAAACTACTTAAAATGATTAAAAATATTAAAACTGATCAAAAAATTATGAAAAATTACAGATAATGCTAAAATATTATAAGGAAGCTGGGAAAAATAAAATGAAAAGCTGACAAGGCCAAATAAGCAGATTTGGGCTAATGGGCAATAAGCTAATAAGCCAAAATTAAGCAAATAAGCACTAAACTTCACCAACTGATCAGGACAAGTTAAAATAACTAAAATAAGCTTAAAACAACTGATATTACACAATAAGCACTAAGTATTAAGCAATTGGACACTTGGCTGATTTGGAACTATGCACAGAAAATTTCAGTTGAACAGGCAACTTGAGGGCTAGATTAAGCACTCAATTAGCTGTCTAAAAGTGAACCTAAGGGGGGCAAAAGATAGCCTACACTACTGAGACTCTAAAAACAGCAAAAGCCCCATCATGGTTACACCAATTGGACTCCAATTTAGGCTGAGATCAGCAACTCAGAACCATGGTTCTGCTGATTTGTTTGTGCAGACTTGCACAATATTGTGCACAGACCAAGTATGTCCTAAGCAGCTAATATGGTTATGCTATATAGACTATATGAGACTTAAAACAACCAAGAACAAAGCCAAAATCAGCTAGTGGCTGTTAATGGCTTATTTGAGCATTTGACTGCCCAAAATTCACACAGTGGACACAATTATTGAATATCTAGCTATACTACTTTTGAGATCAGGAAAACAGCTTATTATGGCTTCTTAAAGCTGATGCAAAGCTGATCAAATGACCAATCTACAGTACACCTTATTTTACCCTACTAACAAAACAAATCCAAACAGTCCTTTAGAGTTTGACTGTCTTGGATTTTCAAAGCAAAATCAAAATTTTAAACTAAGGATCTAATTATTATTGATCTATTAGCTTATATGAATACTATTGAACAACTTTTATCACAGATATAAGCTTATTATTTAGCTAGACTAGATATTGCTATTTTTGGTCTTTTCTAGGATTTTTGAACAAATTAAATAAAAACTATTATACTACTGACAACTCTGATCACATGCACTAAGAAACTAACAATAAGCTTATAAGAACACAGATCAGCAGAAAATAAGCACTTAAACAGTACTTAATGAAATAAAGCAAAAAATGAGGAAATTCTTACAACTGATTGCTATGGAACTGAGAGAAAGACCAAGAACAGAACCTATCCTAACTTGTTCACACAAGCTAGAATACCCAATAAAACCTTTCCTTATCAGCTGATTACCCCAGAAGAGCTTATCATGAGCTTATGTTGACTTTTCTTGACCATTCTTCAAATTTGATATTAAGAACTGATAAATGCTAATTAAACTTACATGAAGCTAAGACTAGCTTATGTGAGCTTAATACAGGGTTTATTTGAGCTTTTTATAATAATGTGAGAGAGCTTAAGCTTATACGATCACCACAATTCAACTTGAAATTAACTTTTAACTTAAACTGAGTACAAACAACTTGAAAATGAACAAAGATACTTGAAACAACTTATATTGATAATCTTAACTGAGAATTACAATACAGAAATACTGAATTGAAAAATACGATTAATTAAAACTTAACTACTTATTCTACTTGTCGAATTGGCTAACATAGCCTACTATTTATACTACATTATATCTGGGATCTTTATGTCGACATCCTCTGATCAAATCCCCATCATCCAATTGCTCTAATTTTATCTCCTTCGTACACATGGCAATTTGGCGGGAAAACCGGATTTTGACTTAATCCTCTGAATTTGCTAGTGGGATAGTGGGAGAGAAGCATTTATTGTTTTTGGGAGTGTTAGGTAACTTGTAGGAGGAGGGGGTGAGGTGGATGAGCCAGCTGGGGTGTGAGGTGGAGGTGGTGATTGGCTATGGCTGGGTGAGTGGGAAAGACGGGTCAAACTTGGTTTGACCAAGTTTAACTCAGACAAAGGAGTTGGGCTTGTATGGGTTTTGGGCTTGGGTAATAAGGATTTGGACTGGGTTGGGTAAATGGGTAATGGGATGGGTTGTTTTAATTTTGGGTTTTAGGGATAGTTTAGATCCGGTTTTTGGTTTAGATATTTAACATAGGGACTAAACTTGTCATTTCTGAAATTCCAAGGACCATCCTGTAATTATTCCAAAGTTACTCCAAAGGACCAATATTGCCAAGAAAAATAATACAAGGGTTATAATTATTTATTTTCCATTTTAAATAACCCAGGGACCATTTTTGACATTTTTCAAAATTGAGGGACCTTTTTGTAATTTTGCTCAAACAATCATTCAAGGACCAAATTTGACAATTAAGATTATTTTAGGTACCTTGAATGATAAATTCCATTTTTTTTTAGATTCTAGGGACTAGATTTGCCAAATTCTGAAAGTTCAGGGACTAAAATGCAAATTATGCCATTTATTGTTTGTTTTTCCCTGAAACTTATAAAAACACAGTCAGATGATATTTTTATACATTTTTAGACTTTTTAAAGTATTTTTGACTGTTTCTGTAGCTCAAATGTGAAAGAAATGATGAGTATTTACACACTCATCAATCCCCCACACTAAACTATTGCTAGTCCCTAGCAATCTTTTATGAAGATTTTAATGGATGTATCTCTTTACCAGAAGCCATCACCTCTGGAGTAGCCAAATGTTTTAGTTCAAGTAAGAACTATGGTACACTGATAACCATGTGATTTTGAGCAAATCACCAGCTGTCAACGGTTTTGGTTTGTCTTTACCAGAAGCCGTTTGCTTCTGGACTAGCCATTGTTTTAGTATGTGATACTTTGGCACAATGATAACCAAATGATTTTAAGCAAACCATAAGCTATAAACGGATTTGATTTGTCTTTACCAGAAGCCGTTTGCTTCTGGACTAGCCAGCTCTTAGATAAATTACAACTATTATCTTTGGTGAGCTGATTACCAATTATGGTATTCCAAAGCCTTTACCACAAGCCATAACCTTGCGGGCTAGCCAACTCTTCACTAATTAAAGATATGGTGAGTCGAGAACCATACAATTTTTGGCAAATTGCAAGCCATAAACGGATTTGATACATCTTTACCCAGAGCCGTTTGCTCCGGGATTAGCCAATCCTTATGTGTGTTAGACATGGCGGACTGATAACCATTTTCTGAGTTCTAAGTGAGAAGAAAAAAAAAAAAATTTTAAAATTTTGGCTAAAATGGGGGTGCTAGATGATACATTTGATAAAATTCGCTAGAATTTCCCCCCCACACTTAGAACTGAATATTGCCCTCAATATTCAAAGAACCGGCTGTTAAACCAACACTTAGAACGTAAAAGGGAAATACTGAATAGCCATTTATTTTTATATACATATTTATTTTATTTTTATTTAATTTGCATTTAAGCCGTTAAGGCATGCAAATTCCCTCTACTTTTTTTTTTTTTTTTTTTTTTTTTTTTTTTTTTTTTTTTTTTTTTTTTTTTTTTTTTTTTTTTTTTTTTACAACTGAAACTGAAATACTTACATATATACAACCTGTGGGGCATTCCTCCAAACTTGGGTGGTAGAAAATAGAAAGAAGTCAGAAATATGGGTGAAAACCCATATGGTGCGGGCTAATGTTTTTGATCACCGAGTCACTAGCTTGACTCGACCCCTAATTAAGTTGATTCCTCCCGAACAGTCAGGTTTATCACGCTAGCTAACCGCTTGTGAACGGCCAACTGTAATAAAGTGCTCCTGAACAGCCCGGAAGAAAAAGCAATTTAAGAGTCTACGGGGAAGTAAGTGGAAGGGACCATCTCCCCCACACTAGGTAGTAGAAAAGAGAAAGAAAACAGAGACACGGGTGAGAACCCATGTTTTGCTAATGTTTTTGATCACCGAGTCACTAGCTTGACTCGATCCCCGCATTTATTGGTTCATGGGGAATGTTTGAAGATCCGGGACAACCATAAATGGTATGTCCTCTCCAAAGTAGTGTTTTAACCGATGGCCATTCACTTTAAAATTTGGTCCGTCATTTTGAGATAACTCAACGGTACCATATGGATAAACTTTTGTAACAGAGAATGGACCAGACCAACGGGATTTGAGTTTTCCCGAGAAAATCTTTAATCTGGAATTGAAAAGAAGGACTCGATCACCAACGTTGAAAACGCGGTTCTTGATTTTAGAGTCATGAATCTTCTTTGTCTTTTCTTTATAAATCAAAGAGTTCTCGTATGATTGATCACGCAGTTCATTTAGTTCATTCATTTGAACTTTTCGGTGATCACCCGCAGTTTGAAGATCAAAGTTTGCATGTTTCAAGGCCCAGTAGGCTTTGTGCTCTAATTCGATCGGTAGATGACATGCCTTTCCGTACACAAGCTTGTAAGGTGTACACCCGATGGGTGTTTTGTAAGCTGTACGAAAGGCCCATAGTGCATCATCCAATTTATCCGACCAGGATGCACGATTTTCTCCTACAGTCCTTTCTAAGATTCTCTTAATACCCCGATTTGAAACTTCAACTTGCCCACTTGTTTGTGGGTGATACGCAGTGGAAAGACGGTGAGTTACACCATACTTTTGCATGACTTTATCAAATTTGTCATTACAGAAATGCGTACCACGATCACTGATTATAGCACGTGGGGTTCCAAAACGGGCAAAAAGAGCTTTCAGGAATTTTACAACAACTCGGGCATCATTAGTGGGTAAAGCTTTTGCTTCAACCCATTTTGACAAATAGTCAACAGCCACAAGAATGTATTTGTTTCCTCGAGATGATGGAAATGGCCCCATAAAGTCGATGCCCCAGACATCAAAGATTTCACAGACTTGAATTGCATTTTGTGGCATTTCATTTCGTTGTGAAATATTACCGTGACGCTGACAAGCTTCACAAGTTTTTATGAGTTCTTGGGCATCCTTATAAATTGTGGGCCAATAAAACCCGGAATCAAACACCTTTTTGGCGGTGTAGTTTGGACTATGATGGCCCCCCGTGGGTCCAGCATGGCAAGCTTTGAGAATGTCAAAAGCTTCCTGTCCGTAAACACACCGTCGGATGACTTGATCCGCACAGATTTTGAACAAGTAGGGGTCGTCCCAGAAATAATGTTTAACATCCTTGAAGAATTTATTCTTCTGTTGGGTCGACATCCCTTTCACTATGAAGTTACCTGCATGGTAATTTGCGAAGTCGGCAAACCATGGGGTAGTAGAATCTCCTCGAAAAGTAACCGCATTGAGTGTCTCGAGAGGAAATGTTTCATTTATTTCCTTTTTCTCGAAAACATCTTGGTGTGGGTTCTCTAATCGGGATAAATGATCAGCAGCCAGGTTCTCAGCTCCTTTTTTATCACGTATAATGATATCAAATTCTTGCAGAAGGAGAACCCAACGGAGTAATCTCGGCTTTGCATCTTGTTTTGCAAAGAGATATTTGAGAGCCGAGTGATCCGTATACACTACACATTTTGTCAAGATCAAATATGGCCGAAACTTCTCAAAGGCATACACCACAGCCAACAATTCTTTTTCTGTAGTGGTGTAATGAGTTTGAGCTTCAGTCATTGTTTTACTTGCGTAGTGGATAGGCTGAAAATGTTTGGCTTTTCGTTGCCCCAGGACTGCACCGATTGCAAAATCACTTGCATCGCACATGAGTTCAAAGGGAAAATCCCAGTCGGGGGCAACTAGAATGGGTGCCTCAGTAAGCTTTTTCTTTAATATGTCAAAAGCTTTGATGCATTCTGGTGAGAAGATAAAAGGAGCATCTTTTTCAAGAAGATGAGTCATAGGCCGGGCGATTTTAGAAAAATCTTGTATGAATCGACGATAGAAACCGGCATGACCCAGAAAACTCCTAATACCTTTGACGGTAGTGGGATGAGGTAATTTTCCAATGACATCAACTTTAGATCTGTCAACCTCAATCCCGTTCTTTGATATCTTATGGCCGAGGACAATGCCCTCTCTGACCATAAAATGACTCTTCTCCCAATTTAGACAAAGATTGGTGTCTTTACACCTTTTCAACATGTTTTCTAAATTGGAGAGGCATGCTTGGAACGAATCCCCAATGACCGAAAAGTCATCCATAAAGACCTCCATTGTTTTACCGATCATGTCGGTAAATATAGCCATCATACACCTCTGGAACGTGCCTGGAGCATTACATAAGCCGAAAGGCATACGTTTATAAGCAAAGGTTCCATAAGGGCATGTAAAGGTAGTCTTTTCTTGATCCTGTGGATCAATGGGAATTTGAAAATAACCCGAGAAACCATCAAGGAAACAATAGTATTCGTTCCCTGCTAATCTCTCAAGCATCTGATCCATAAAAGGCAGAGGAAAATGGTCTTTGCGGGTGGCATCATTTAACTTACGATAGTCAATGCAAACACGCCACCCCGTAACCAATCGAGTTGGAATCAACTCATTTTCATCATTAGTGACAACAGTCATGCCACCCTTTTTTGGAACACAATGAATGGGACTAACCCAAGGACTATCAGAGATGGGATAAATTAATCCTGCATCAAGAAGTTTGAGAACCTCTTGTTTGATTACATCATGGATTTTAGGATTCACCCTTCTTTGATGTTGGACTGCTGGTTTAAAGTCATCCTCCATTAATATTTTGTGAGTACAAAATTCAGGGTCAATACCCTTTATGTCGGAGAGTTTCCAAGCAATGGCTTGCTTGTGTGACTTTAAAACCTTTATTAGAGCAGTCTTTTCCTCATCACTTAAGTCTTTAGCAATAATGACGGGTAATTTATCATCACCCTCCAAGAATGCGTACTCAAGATGAGGCGGTAAGTCTTTGAGTTCGACCTCAGGAAATTCATCAGTTTTCTCAACTGATCTGATTTCCTCTTTATGAAGTTCAACGGGAGGGAGTGGAGGAGAATTGTCCTGATTTAACAATGTCTCAAGAAGAAGAATATCTCCCTCCAGATCAATCTCAGCGTCATCAATCCCCTCTAGGAATGAATCACACTTGAGAAAATCATCGATCTCTTCCAAATTGAAATCACCTCCCTCAAACGGAGTGAGAGAAGGGGAAGAGTCGGAAATGCCAGGTAAAGGAGATGTGGTGGTATCCCCACTCACAGAATTATCAGAATAACCAAGAAACTCATGAGAATACTCCTCTGAAACAATATCAATGACATCGATTCGGTTAACCGATTCAGAATCATAATTTGAGGAGTACCTCGAAGTTTGATCGAGGTTAAAGGTAATAGCTTCATGACCCACACGTAATGTGATTTCATGCTCAAATACATCTATGAGAGCACGGCCCGTTCTCAGGAATCCTCTTCCAAGAATGAGAGGAACCCTGGAATCAGCATCGAAATCCACAACCACAAAGTCAGCTGGAAAATGGAACTTTCCTACTTTCACAAATACATCCTCAGCAATGCCGCGCGGATGAGATGTGGTTCGATCTGCAAGCTCAAGAGTCATGCAGGTAGGAGTGAGTTCAGGAAGAGAAAGTTTCTCCCATACTGAGTAAGGCATCAGGTTGATGCTTGCACCAAGATCGGCCAAGGCATAGCATTCAACCATTCCTGGAAAGACACAAGGTAGTAGAAACCTTCCAGGATCTCCAAGCTTCTTGGGAAGCTTTTTCAAGATAACTGCTGAGCAGTTCTCATTCAATGGAGTCTTTGCCATTTCAAACAGTTTTTCCTTGTTACTCAACAAGTGTTTGATTGTGGATGCAAACTTGGGCATCAGAATGATAGCGTCCGCAAAGCTTATGTCAAAGTGTAATTCTTGGAAAATTTGGAAGAATTTATCCATTTGTTGACTAGCTTTTTCGCGGAGCTTTTGCTCATTTAAACGTGATGGGTAGGGAATAGAAGTTTTGGATTTAGGGTCTTTAACCGGGTTTCAGGATGTTCAAAGACAACTTGAGGTTTAGTCTTGGGTTTCGGGACAACTGGAGGCTGGACGTTGTTGGTACCTCCGTTATTAGTAGGAAGTACCGGGTCCTTGGTCACCTCAGGCTCACTTCCCACTACCTTGGGGGAAGAAGAAGAAGTGGTAGTGGAAACAGTGGGTCCCTTATATGAAACACCACTTCGGGTTGTGATCGCTTTAGCATCGCCCTTCGGGTTAGCGATCGTGTTGCTCGGAAGTTTTCCTGAGCCCGAAGGTTGATCATTTAAAGATTTTTTAATCTCAGAGATCTGGCTGACCAACAACCTGTTTGTGTCCTCTTGAGCTTTCATGAACTGCCTCAACAACTCATCAGATGATGGATGTTGGGCTGGAATGGCTTGATTTTGATTAGGGAAATTTTGCATTCGGTTATTTTGATTATAACCTTGATGTTGAAAATTCCCTTGATTTGGATTACCATTTCCCTGAAAATGATTTCCCTGGTTGGAATTGTTTCCGATTAAAGTTTCCTTGATGTTGGAAACCTTGATTTTGTCCAGAATTGAAATTCCCTTGGTTTTGATAACCTTGGTTCATTCGAGGTTGATTTTGGTTCCGGTTTTGCAAATTCTGGTTTTGATTAAACCCTGGTGGTCCTTGGTAACTACTAGCTCGGTATGGTTCCATTTGAGGACGGTATTGATTACCTCCTTGATTTGAAGTACCGGCTATAGCATTAACTTCAAAAGGACTACCATCGGTGGCAGTACAGTCGTAGTATGCGTGAGGGCCACCACAAGTAACACAGACTTCCACTTTTTTAACTTCAGCATGTGAAGGAGTTTGTGTGAAAGTGACTTTCTTTTGGCTTGAGAGAACCAAAGCTTGAATAGCATCCGTGAGTTTGTCAATCTTAGCATCGGTGCTAGAAGTACTCACGGGAGATGAAGTAGAAGGACCGGCACTAGCCTGAGAATGATATGGCTTTGTTCGTGCAGTACGGACCTTAGATTTATTTTCAATAATTGCTAAAGCTTCTTTGACAGTTCTGCTCAAAAAGTTCCCTCCTGAGGAGGCATTGAGAGAATCTTGGTCAGATTGGCTCACTCCATTATAGAAAGTGTCGATTTGCATCAACTCGGTAAAACCATGATGAGGACATTTACGAAGCAATTCTTTGTAACGATCCCACGCGTCACTAAATGATTCATCAAATCTTTGTGTGAATTTGATAATTTCATTTTTAAGACTTGTCGTTCTAGACGGTGGAAAAAATTCGTTTACAAACTTTGTAACTAAGTCCTCCCATGTCTCAATTGAGCGAGGGGGTTGTTTTTCAAGCCATATCCGGGCTTGTCCCTCGAGAGAAAATGGGAATAGAAGAAGTTTGATTGAGCTAGCAGGGATGTTCTTATATTTGATGGTAGATGTGATTTTGTTAAACCATCGAATGTGAGCATGAGGATCATCCCTCTCAAAACCGTAGAATTGGCTTGAGGTTACAAGATTCAGTAACCCGGTTTTGAGCTCAAAACTCTCAGCTACAATAGCTGGAACAACAATGGCATCTCCATAACCCTCGATGGGTGCCTGGAGAAGCTCATTCATTGGCAATTCTGCCATGACGACAGGATCAGTACGTTCCTCAGATACGCCTGATGGGGCAGAACGTCTACGACGCCTTCGAGGTATCTTTCCAAGCTCACGGAGAGGGCTTGATGACCTAGAAGAACGAGTGCGCATGCACTAAGACGATCTAAGAATCCTTTATAGTGGAGGAAACTCAGAAAAGGGTAAGAAGATTCTTTTTGGATTTTTATTTAAACAAATTTTTCTATTAAAAATCAAGATCGAGAAAAAAAACACAAGTGAACTTAAACCAATAATCAACAGGCGTACGGTAGCTCTCTAACTGACAAACGCACAGAGTGGCGGAGAGGCAAAGGTGGGCAGTTACGCTCCTTAAAAACCCGCTTCTTTCAGTCCGACAATTTAATGTCAGACTATCCTAGAACCTCCGTTAGAGTTTGTTTATCAATTAAAGGTGAGCCGATATTCGCAAGTGATACAAAGGCAAGTTTTTATCTTAGGTTTGGGAACTTATTATGGCCGCACCCCCAGTTAGGTAGTGCTCAGTCTTGGTTCTCGATGGTTAATTTTTATTTATTGTTTATTATTTAACACAGAAAATGGAAAATATTTTTGATGTTTTTATTTATTTTTTTTTTTTATATGATAGTATATATAAAAAGAAAAGAAAATATTTTTGTTTTTTATATGGTTTTATGGGGAATGGAAATACGATATTTTTGGTGCTGAGCGTTAAATGAGTTAACTTCACAAGCGTTTTGCTTTATATATGATAAATATACAAGAGAGAGAAAATATTCACAGATTGGGGTTCAAAGACACGATACTGCAAAATGTTTAAAACACGCTGCACACCTTCCCCGGCAGCGGCGCCAAAATTTGATCGGCTCTGAAACAGTCAACTAAATCAACCACTGATGTGGTCAAACAAAAGTCAAACTATCAAGGACACAATGCAATAATCCAAGGAGTATAGTTTTATCCCCGGGTCGTTTAAGTCCCAGCGAGATGCGAAATTGTGTTTGAAAACGGATTGTGATCAAGTGTTTATGAACAGAAAGGGATTATGATTTTGCTTACACTAATGAGATAATAAAATAGCTTTAACCAAGCTATATAAACAAGAACAGGAAACCAAATTAACTAAAAACGTATAAAAACCTAAAACCGTACGTTTAAATTTAAATAAACGTAAACGTACAAAATAAAAAGTGAGTTTTAAGAAATAAACAGCCTACGGATATGAAATTTATATTTTTACAATCCTAATAATAAAAGAAAATTATTGGAAAAAGAAAATTATTTATTTAACTTATTAATTAATTATTATTAATTAAAAACTATTTAATAATTATTTAAACTAATTAAAATTCTAATAAATACTAAAAGATCAAACAAAAATCTGAAAATTTTTATATAAATACTATAAGGTAATAAAAAGTTAAGAAAATTATAAAAATGAAAATTACTTAATTAAATTTTAAAAAGATAAATCCTATTAAATAGAAGCTATCACTATATTTCTAATTCGTTTGATTTTAAGTCCTAAAAATATTTTTATATTTTTCCTAGATTAAAAATGACAAAAGAAAATTATGAAAATTGGAATTATATTTTTTTGATTATTTTTCTATTTTTTATGATTAAATTACTATTAAAAACTACTTAAAATGATTAAAAATATTAAAACTGATCAGAAAATTATGAAAAATTACAGATAATACTAAAATATTATAAGGAAGCTGGGAAAAATAAAATGAAAAGCTGACAAGGCCCAATAAGCAGATTTGGGCTAAAGGGCAATAAGCTAATAAGCCAAAATTAAGCAAATAAGCACTAAACTTCACCAACTGATCAGGATAAGTTAAAATAACTAAAATAAGCTTAAAACAACTGATATTACACAATAAGCACTAAGTATTAAGCAATTGGACACTTGGCTGATTTGGAACTATGCACAGAAAATTTCAGTTGAACAGGCAACTTGAGGGCTAGATTAAGCACTCAATTAGCTGTCTAAAAGTGAACCTAAGGGGGGCAAAAGATAGCCTACACTACTGAGACTCTAAAAACAGCAAAAGCCCCATCATGATTACACCAATTGGACTCCAATTTAGGCTGAGATCAGCAACTCAGAACCATGGTTCTGCTGATTTGTTTGTGCAGACTTGCACAATATTGTGCACAGACCAAGTATGTCCTAAGCAGCTAATATGGTTATGCTATATAGACTATATGAGACTTAAAACAACCAAGAACAAAGCCAAAATCAGCTAGTGGCTGTTAATGGCTTATTTGAGCATTTGACTGCCCAAAATTCACACAGTGGACACAATTATTGAATATCTAGCTATACTACTTTTGAGATCAGGAAAACAGCTTATTATGGCTTCTTAAAGCTGATGCAAAGCTGATCAAATGACCAATCTACAGTACACCTTATTTTACCCTACTAACAAAACAAATCCAAACAGTCCTTTAGAGTTTGACTGTCTTGGATTTTCAAAGCAAAATCAAAATTTTAAACTAAGGATCTAATTATTATTGATCTATTAGCTTATATGAATACTATTGAACAACTTTTATCACAGATATAAGCTTATTATTTAGCTAGACTAGATATTGCTATTTTTGGTCTTTTCTAGGATTTTTGAACAAATTAAATAAAAACTATTATACTACTGACAACTCTGATCACATGCACTAAGAAACTAACAATAAGCTTATAAGAACACAGATCAGCAGAAAATAAGCACTTAAACAGTACTTAATGAAATAAAGCAAAAAATGAGGAAATTCTTACAACTGATTGCTATGGAACTGAGAGAAAGACCAAGAACAGAACCTATCCTAACTTGTTCACACAAGCTAGAATACCCAATAAAACCTTTCCTTATCAGCTGATTACCCCAGAAGAGCTTATCATGAGCTTATGTTGACTTTTCTTGACCATTCTTCAAATTTGATATTAAGAACTGATAAATGCTAATTAAACTTACATGAAGCTAAGACTAGCTTATGTGAGCTTAATACAGGGTTTATTTGAGCTTTTTATAATAATGTGAGAGAGCTTAAGCTTATACGATCACCACAATTCAACTTGAAATTAACTTTTAACTTAAACTGAGTACAAACAACTTGAAAATGAACAAAGATACTTGAAACAACTTATATTGATAATCTTAACTGAGAATTACAATACAGAAATACTGAATTGAAAAATACGATTAATTAAAACTTAACTACTTATTCTACTTGTCGAATTGGCTAACATAGCCTACTATTTATACTACATTATATCTGGGATCTTTATGTCGACATCCTCTGATCAAATCCCCATCATCCAATTGCTCTAATTTTATCTCCTTCGTACACATGGCAATTTGGCGGGAAAACCGGATTTTGACTTAATCCTCTGAATTTGCTAGTGGGATAGTGGGAGAGAAGCATTTATTGTTTTTGGGAGTGTTAGGTAACTTGTAGGAGGAGGGGGTGAGGTGGATGAGCCAGCTGGGGTGTGAGGTGGAGGTGGTGATTGGCTATGGCTGGGTGAGTGGGAAAGACGGGTCAAACTTGGTTTGACCAAGTTTAACTCAGACAAAGGAGTTGGGCTTGTATGGGTTTTGGGCTTGGGTAATAAGGATTTGGACTGGGTTGGGTAAATGGGTAATGGGATGGGTTGTTTTAATTTTGGGTTTTAGGGATAGTTTAGATCCGGTTTTTGGTTTAGATATTTAACATAGGGACTAAACTTGTCATTTCTGAAATTCCAAGGACCATCCTGTAATTATTCCAAAGTTACTCCAAAGGACCAATATTGCCAAGAAAAATAATACAAGGGTTATAATTATTTATTTTCCATTTTAAATAACCCAGGGACCATTTTTGACATTTTTCAAAATTGAGGGACCTTTTTGTAATTTTGCTCAAACAATCATTCAAGGACCAAATTTGACAATTAAGATTATTTTAGGTACCTTGAATGATAAATTCCATTTTTTTAGATTCTAGGGACTAGATTTGCCAAATTCTGAAAGTTCAGGGACTAAAATGCAAATTATGCCATTTATTGTTTGTTTTTCCCTGAAACTTATAAAAACACAGTCAGATGATATTTTTATACATTTTTAGACTTTTTAAAGTATTTTTGACTGTTTCTGTAGCTCAAATGTGAAAGAAATGATGAGTATTTACACACTCATCAGCTTCCTAGCCGGCTCGACATAGGAGTGAAGTAGGAGCTTGTAGAGTTGGGGAAGTACGTACGCCACCCCACGATTGGTATTAAGGAATACACCCGTCATCCACGCAACTAATACACACTAATCAACCGGTAAAAGATAGTTAGGGAGTAAGGAAATCTAAGTAAACACATTCTCTCCCACATAAGTTTTACCACCTTTTCATTTTCTGTTATTTTATTTTATTTGCATTTGTAGTAACTTGGGTTAGTTGACTAGCAACTAATTCCGCCCACTCTTTCAAACCCGAGATTTTACTTGCTTTCATAAAATTATAAAAACATAAAAAGAATCTTCTCTCACCCTTAGACCTATTAAAGTAGTTTTTCATACCTAACGAACACTATTCCCTGTGGAGAACGATCAATCCCCCGTACTTACCACTACACTATACTACATCGGTCAGGTACACTGCCTGGTGGGGTTGTAAGCCTCTTGAGATCCCTCGAGAGGTAAAAACTGTTGTAAGGTTGCAAAACAATGCATCAAGTTTTTGGCGCCGTTGCCGGGGAATAGTTATTGTTTAGGTTGAATTTTTATTTTATAGGTCTACTCACTAGATTCCTTTCTAGTGAGATTTTTATTTTATTTTTCTAGGTTTTCTTTAGTCTATCTATTTTCTTCGTTTCTTTGTTCGTAACCATTACCATTCGACATCATGGAAGATGGTAATATCCTTAATCCCAACAACCCACCACCACAACAACCACCACCACCTCCTAGAGCCCGTACTTTAGGAGAGTACTCCCGTCCTAGCCACCATGGCTATCGAAACATCATTGAGCTCACTCAAGGAGCCAATGTCACTCCCTTGCGATCCGACACCATCCGGTTGGTGCAAAGCGGATGCGCATTCCATGGACTTCGTTCTGAAGATCCTAATCAACATCTCAAGGACTTTCTCAAAATTGTTGATTCTATAGACCTTGATGTTGCCACTCGTGAGACGACCCGACTGCGTCTCTTCCAATTCTCTTTGCGGGACCAAGCTAGTCAATGGCTAGAGCGTCAACCCGCAGGATCCATCACCTCTTGGGATGATCTCACCACTCGTTTCCTTGCTCAGTTTTTCCCACCAGGAAGAACTACCAAGCTAAGGAATGATATCTTGATGTTCCAACAACGTCAAGGCGAAACCCTCTACGAGGCATGGACTCGATTCAAGGACTTACTCCAAAAAGTCCCTCACCATGGCTTAGAACTTTGGCTCCAAGTCCAAATCTTCTATGACCATGTCAATCTCTCCACGAGGCAAACCATTGACCAAGCGGCTGGTGGTAAGCTACGTGATCTAAGTGCGGAACAATCATGGGCTCTCCTAGAGGATCTTGCTCTTTATGACAACGAAAGTTGGAGTGATCCCCGTGATTTGAATAAAACGGTCAAGGCAATATCTTTGCCTTCGAACAATTCAAGCACTTCCGACCGTAGGATCATAGAACTTGAAGACCAAGTCAAGTTTCTCATGAAATCCTATGAGGCTCCTAAACCTTCAAGCCAAGTGAACAAAATCACTTCTTCATGTGAATTATGTAGTGGTCCCCACGACACTCATGATTGCATGGAACTCCCCGAACAAGCTTTTGCGGACTACGCATCCTCGCGTACCGACGGAGCGGGAGACAAGTGGTACACTTTCAAACCCGAGCCAAACCCCTACGGTGATACATACAACCCCTCATGGAAAAATCACCCGAACCTTAGGTGGAAACAAAACCAAAACATACAACAAACCAATTCCTCCAACCCACCTAATCGTTTCCAATCAAGCGGTTCCAACTCGAACCGTACTTTCAATAACAATCCTTCCAACAATTATGGTAGTACCAATAACTTTGAAGGATTGATGTCCCAATTTATGGCATCTCAAGAAGCTCGTTTAGCCAAGTTTGAAGCCGATTTCAAACAAAAACAAAGCGAGGTGACCAATAAGATTGACACTTTGTTGAAAGCCCTCAATGACCGAGAAATGGGAGCACTCCCTAGCAACACGGTCAAGAACCCGAAACTAAACGTCAACGCCATCTCGTCGGTTTCGTCTCCTAGTTCTTGTCCACAATATTATTCGGTCAATTCCATGAGCACGTGTTTCAAACAAACCCAAGTCGTTCTTAATGACCAAGAAGTTATGACATCCAAATTGGTCAACAACATAGTTGAAACACCTCCCACTCAAAACCTTGACGAAGAACTCAAGGAGCTCCACCTTGAAAGTCCGGTTGTTGATGTGTTGGATGAGAAGAAGCTCAAGTTAGGCGAAAAAGGGACCGCCTTCGTTCAAAACAAACTACCTAAGAAATTAGATGATCCGGGCTTATTTGTTCTACCTTGCAAGATCGGTAATTCGGAGGCTTATGACACATTAGCCGATCTTGGATCAAGCCTTAACCTACTTCCGTTACCTCTCTAAACCTCTTTAAAACTAGGAAAACTTAAAGAAATCGAGGTGATAATTGGTTTAGCGGATGGGAGTGTTGCTTACCCGGTTGGAGTAGTCAAAGACGTGTTAGTACACATAGGAAAACTAACCATTTTAGCTGATTTCCACGTCCTTGATATGGTTAGCGACCCTACATGCCCCTTGTTGATTGGTAGAGGATTTTTGGCAACCGCTAGTGCTATGATTGATTGTAAGGAATCCAAGATAGCGGTAGGAGAAGGAGATACTTGGTCAGTCTATGATGTTAAGAAACATGCCTACGATACTAGTGAGGAACCGACACCCCATTGGTTAGAATCAAATAGGAGACCATCTAGATATGGACCTTGGATCAATAGAGACTTCATAGGACCCCAACGCCCATTTTACCTAGAAGAGGACTTTGTGAACCGAACACATACGTTAGAGCAACTCTTGGCTAGGGACACCGAATTGGATCCATTTGAAGACCCTCTAGTTTTTAGGAAGATGATTGATTTCCTAGGAGTTTTGCCAATTAACCTAGGGATGAATAAGTGGAATTGTGAGGACGATGATCATAAGTGGGAATGGGACAAACCACCAAAAGATGGAGATGGGTCATGGCATATTAAGATGACATTGTATGACCCAGATGGAGAGAAGTTTGAAAAGATATATCGTACTAAGCGGACCAATAGAAAACTTCAATCCAAGCTTAACCCTAAAGACGTCCTCGATGACGAGCTTACTTACATAGGGTAGCGTGACTTTGAGTCTAGCTACAAGACTCGTTAATAAAGAAAAGCGCTTCTTGGGAGGCAACCCAAGTTTTATTTGCTTTGTGTGTTTATTTATTTGTTTGTTTGATTTTATTTGTTTCCGTATGTGTGTTTAAGTTTTATTATTATTGATTCATGTTAAAAACTAATTTGTGAAAATGCTTTATCTTGTTTTTAACTTCGTCTTAACTACATATAAAGGTATTTTGCAAAAGTTAAGTGTAAGGGAAATCTAAATCGGTTTATTAGAACACAAATGAACATGAATCGTAATAATATTAAATTAACATACATATTAGTGTTTGTTTGAGTCAAATGCTTGTATCGAGTCATAATGATGTTTTGCAGGAATTCCAGGAAGTAAGGTATAGGTCTTTCCAAAAATTTTCCGGAAACGTAACATGAGAATTCTGTCAGATTGTTTCTGACGGCGTCAGGCTTTACAACCTGACGGCGTCAAGTTTAATTTTCTGAAAATTTTTGAAAGTTTTGTTTTCATAAAAAGTTTTTATTAAATTTCTAACTTATAATCTCCAGGAATCTGCAAAATAATCATTCCACAAGCATTATATCCTTATATATAGAGTTTATCCCGCCGATGTTATGCAGGTTTTCGTGTTTGTTTTCTCAGGTTTAACAGGTTATTTTGGACAAGGAAATGTATGTGGAATCAAGCTTTTGGCGATGCTTTAGTCTTGGAGCTTCTGCATTCTCTTTGGAAGAAGATCTAACCGTGTTACGTCGTTATCCACCGAGCGAATCAGGGGAGTATTTGATTTCATTCTTTTACTTTATGCTTTTACATCTTGTTATTTGAACATTGGGGACAATGTTCATCTTAAGTGTAAGGGGGGGGGGGTAAAAGTATGATTAGAGAATGCTATTACGCTTGATTTTTGTTTGTTTAATAGTAAATGTGTAATAAAACTGAGAGAAATACCTGTTAGGGCAATTTTAGTGCCAAATTTAAAATTTTTTACAACATTTAGGAGTGAAACTTTGATCTTAATGAGCGTCTTATTGATAGGAATTATATGACTAGCACAAAAACCGTACCACTAAAAAAATTTTCCACCCCCAAATATGTGAGGTTCGCCCCTAGAATTGGTAGGAAAAGCATTTATGCTATGATGTATGTACCGGTAGCACTTAGATTCTAGAACTTGCATTAGGACCATTCCAAGGCCACAAGTGAGACTACATTCGTGTAGTTAGATTTACTACATGATAAGAGGCATTAGGATTAACCCATTGTTTTACACCTGTGTTTTTGTTATAATTACGTTGGCTACATTGGTCAAGTAATTCCCCCCACACCCTTTGCGTTGTACTCATTTTTAGTGCACGATACCCCTAGTACACCCCTCAGAGCCTATCTTTTCGTTTCTACCTTTAAGCATTTTACTTAAAGGAAGAATTTGTTACACCCCACTAAAATGTACACCCAAATCGCCTTAGCCTACCTTGTATGCACTCATCTTTAGTGCATTATTGTGACAACATTTGCTTAAACCCAAGTTAATTATCTAGTTGATTACATGGTTGCTAAGTCGAGTCATATCCTTGTACATATTGTTTTGGGACGATTGGGACTCATGGGTGAAGTACTAGTGTAATGGAGTAATGGGGAAGAACATCATTTATTACCCCCATATGTGCTAAATATTTTAAAAGTACTCCAAGTGTTTTAATTATCTTAATTCGAGTCATTAGAATAGTAATTTGTAAAGTTATGTAAAAGTTCAAGTGTAAGGGGAATGCAATGCCCCTATGATGTATTATTTTGGATGGTAGGGCAAAAGTGTATGCAAAAATTAAAAAAAAAATAAAAAAATAAAAAAATCGAAAAATCCAAGAAAAATACAAAAAAATGAGAAAAAGAAAAGTAGAAAAATCATACGGACTACCATCCCGTTTCATTTTATGTTTATTTTATGTTTTTGTTATTTTGTTTTTAGCTTAAGATTGAGTCGAGTCTTGGCTTAGCAACATTATATAGTACATGTAATTAATCAAGATCTTTAACTCGCCACCAGTAAAATATCCCTTATCCAACAAAACCGTGTTTATCATATCCCTACACCTAACGTTATAACCCATGTAAAAGCCCTCTTTGATAGTTTATCTTAGGTGCTTACGCCTAGTGGAGGAGGTTTTCGATCCTTTCCCAAGCCTATGGTAATCTATTTGCTATGACAGGTAGTGAGAGATATTATCCGTTTTCATTTATGAGATTAATTTTGATGACACTTGAGAGATGTGAGTATCTAAACACTACTTGTGAGGTGCTAGTTTGTAATCTCCGTGCTTATTATGATTAAAGTGGAACGAATATTTGTTGTAATTACTTTTATGTTAGCATTAAATGACCCCTAACTTGTATTTTGATTAGAATAAAAGCACATTTGCTTGAGGACAAGCAAATCTCAAGTGTAAGGGTATTTGATGAAGCGAAAAGTGTACCGCTTTTAAGGGGTCATTTAAGCCCTAAATCGTATTTATTTGATCAAATATTGCCCTAAATCGTTCCTTTTGTCATTTTAGGTACTTTTGAGGAGAAATCTGGAAAAGGAAGCATTTTGGACGTTTTTGGAGCATAAAGTGAAGAAAACGACAAAGTCTCAAAATTGTGCTGGAAATTACCTTTGACGGCGTCAGGATTTGTTCTGGACGGCGTCATGGCTTGGCAAAAGTGGTGGATGTGAAAATTACTCATGATAAGCCAGAGAAATTTGCATGGAATTCTGACGGCGTCATGCTTTAATGTGATCAAGGTCGTCACGGCTTAATTTAAAGAGGGACGGCGTCACCCCTAAGTCTGACGGCGTCAAGCCTTGATAAGCCAGAACGGATTTTGGAGAGCTAAAGAGGGACGGCGTCAAGAAGGCCATCCGGGAACCCTAAAAGCGGCGAGGTGACGGCGTCACACTCCATAACGTGACGCCGTCAGATCTGAAAGTCTATATATAGTTTTGCAATTTTTTGTCATTAGTGTGGAACTTATGGGGGAACTTTGTGGGTGAAAACCCTAAGACGATTTTAGCAGCTTTTTCAAGGCTTTTTGCCTTGAGATCTTCCATGTTACATTGAAGATAAGTTATCAATTAATCATTCAATATGTCTATGTGTTGTTTGATTCTATCTTGTTCTTGTCTTTTGTTTAACATGCTAGGCTAGATTTATCTTGTGTTTGCTTAGATCTAATGAAACCTAGCTATTGATTATTGGTTATTAGTGTGTTATTAGTTGTATTGGATGATTGTTCATCTATGTTAGGCTTAAGAAAACTGGCTAACTTCCTATTCGGTAACTTGCTTGAACGTCTTAAGAAACATGAACCAATGCGTACTAAGGTTTTTATGGTTGTATTTAATGCACAAGCGAATTCTAGTGATCCCATGTTAGGAGCTTTCTAGCCGGCTCGACATAGGAGTGAAGTAGGAGCTTGTAGAGTTGGGGAAGTACGTACGCCACCCCACGATTGGTATTAAGGAATACACCCGTCATCCACGCAATTAATACACACTAATCAACCGGTAAAAGATAGTTAGGGAGTAAGGAAATCTAAGTAAACACATTTCTCTCCACATAAGTTTTACCACCTTTTCATTTTCTGTTATTTTATTTTATTTGCATTTGTAGTAACTTGGGTTAGTTGACTAGCAACTAATTCTGCCCACTCTTTCAAACCCGAGATTTTACTTGCTTTCATAAGATTATAAAAACATAAAAAGAATCTTCTCTCACCCTTAGACCTATTAGAGTAGTTTTTCATACCTAACGAACACTATTCCCTGTGGAGAACGATCAATCCCCCGTACTTACCACTACACTATACTACATCGGTCAGGTACACTGCCTGGTGGGGTTGTAAGCCTCTTGAGATCCCTCGAGAGGTAAAACCTGTTGTAAGGTTGCAAAACCACGCATCAGATTTAGGCAAGAAAAGGAGAGCACAAGTTTTGGTTACTAAATTTTGGAAACACATTTGGTTTAAGTTTTGGAGAAGCTGGGGTTTACGCACATAACTTAGGTTTTTCGGGTTGATATTGTGTGTTTGTCTTGATCATTTCTTCGCCACCTTTGTAAGCACCTCAAATCTCGTCTCATATACATATTTTGCACTTATATATCATGCACTCATGAGTTTTATATCAACATTATGTGCCCATGTCGCAAAAATCGTGTTTTTCGAACTCAAAGTGCAAAGAACCTGATATATGCCTATTTTAATCATTTCATCACTTAAAAAAATTGTTTATTGATAAAACGTTGTCACCATACTAAAATATAATGATAAGCTAGTAACATATCCAATGTTGCAAAAATCGTGAATCGGTAGTCGGGCGGTCGACCACCCTGCAGCGATTAATCGGTCAAGGCGGGATTAATCGGTGATTAATCGGATTGGCATTTTCTTCAAGTTTTGTGTATTTCTGGAGACCAAACTAAAGATCTTAACTGATTCCAAGCCTACTATGTTTCCAAACCTCAATAAAAGGCTCAAATTCTGATTATGAGGCCCATTGTGCGTTATAAGTGAAATAAACGATCCCCAAATTAAGTAGAATGCCTAATTTTTTTTAGTTGACCGATTTGGCCGATTCGGCCGATTTTTGACCGATTCGGCCGATTTTTGACTGATTAGTGGCCGATTTTTTCTACCGATTTTCAAAAATCAACAAGGTATAAGGCCGATTACTGATTAATCTGCCGATTCGGCCAATTTTTGCAACATTGAACATATCTGAAAACTAGGCCAAACGGAAGAGAACTTGTATTTGTAATAAAGTCGGAAAAGTTATGATTTTACGTGAAAACTAGGCTGAGTGACCACATTTAGGCCTAATAACGAGCCCTCTAGACTTAGGTAGCGGATTACTAAAGTATTGGAATCGGTAGACAACGCAAAAAGCTAAATGTAGCAATTTGAATCAAGTAAAACGGTGGTATAACGAAGAAGTTATGGCCTTACGAAAACTGACGAGAGTTGATTCTGAAAAACAGCAACAGCAACTAAGTAACGAAACTGAGCTGACCCATCACTTTTAGACCCATTTTTAGGTACCTTTCACTCCTTTTCATCGATAACTTAAGACACGAAAGCTGTAGAGGAGTCGAAATACTAGAAGTATCAAGTTGAATTAAGTCCAGAGGTGAAATAACAAATAAGATGTGACCCTTTAGAAATCAGTAAAAACATTTGACAAAAACTCAATTTTCTAAGTTTTGACAGCTTCAACCTACCAAGTTAGAGCTTGATTTTGGGCACACTACACATCAAGCCATTAAAAACTTAACACACAGAAGTAGAATCTTGAATCGGGTCCCGAGGTCTAGTAACGAGTGATTTACAGCCCCGCAAACTTGACCGAAAGTCATTTGTGAAAAAGTATCAAAATCACATATTTTGAAATAAAACCCGACCGCACCACTTTAGGTCAATTTTTAAGCGTCCGTGGGTTCGGTTCAGGAGAAATGGCATATAGACGATAGGTAGACCTCACGGGATACTAACTCCGCGAGTTGGAATTAGGCGAAAAGGTCTATGAATGAGCGATTTATGATCCTCCGAATATGGCCAAAGATACGCCTTTTAAATGTATTAAAACTTAAAATATTTTCCAAATAACGTTCGTATAAATTGTTTTTAGCCTATAAAACATTGACGCATGCGTATAGAGGTGATATAAACTTTATAAAACTCATTTGCATCATACGTGACATGAATTACACCCAAAATGCCTTATTACTAATTTAGGTTGCGGTTAGAACTACCGGACCCCGATTCGCGTGCACACTATTCCTACTTGTGATTTGATATTTGAGGTGAGTTCATGGTCCCTACTTTTACTTGTTTTATAAATGTTTTGGGGGAGAAACATGCTCGTTTATACTTAAACTCCATGCTTGTTTTACTTGAAACGTGGTTTGTCTTTTTTTTCAAACATTACTGATTGGCTTAAATACTTGATTGATTACTCGAATGCATTACGTGTTTACCTGTTACACACTTGATTATTTTCTTATGGACACAATTACACTAAACTATTACAGATTGCCTATGTTATGAACCGTTAAGCGTGAATGTTGTGAATAGATCTATTGGGATTGAACTCCCCGTCCGGGTGGTTTCCCCACTTGGCTGGTATGTCAAACGTACGCATAATCATTTGAGGAACCTTGGGTGTCCTAGGTGGACATCTACCAGAAACTTTAGGTGTCCGGGTGGTTCCCCCACTTGACTCGTATGTCAAACGGATGCTTAAACCAGAAATCTTAAGGCTTCGGTGTCATGAGCTTAATACAAAAGTAACTCTTCCTATATTTGGAATATATTGGTCGTTGAAATCTTGTGGTCCATACATAACTTGTTGTTTACTTAAATCTATGAACTCACCAACCTCGTGTTGACACTTTTTAACATGTATTTTCAGGTTCTTAAAGTGTTAGCTTACCTTTGGCGGCTTTTGGCATGGCATGACATGGTTATAGGATCATGATACTCTGATATTCATTTGGGGGCCACTTTATTTCTTTTATGGGCCTGTATTTCCACATTTCACTGAACGATGTAAAACAAAATACTTATGATTATGAAATTTCTTCTAAACGGATACGGTAAATCCGTTCTCTTTACTCTGTGTTGTGGTACCAATTTAGTAGTACCCCAGCGACATCATCTTCCGTTGCGACCCATTTTTAGGGGTGTGACAGTACTTGAACATTTAATTCCTAATAAATCACAGTTTGGGCCGTCTACCATGGACATCCTATTGCATGCCATTGAGAGTACACCTCAATTTCCGTCTATTGATGTCCTTAAACCTGCGACTGAAAGTCAATCTTTTGTACCTAGCATGAAACACCAACCAACCGCTAGACAACTTTATGTATGTTAACTTTAACACATACTTTATAAAGTAACTAGCTTGTATTGCCTTATTTATTTATATACGTACGTTTTAACAGGAAGGTCATTTTTATCATGACGATTACATTTCGTACTTAAACGATGAAAAGGATTCGACTAGGTATTCTTTAGAAGCTATGGGTTTCGATGATGAAGAGGACAAGGTTGTTGAGAAAGATGTAGCAGCGGAACAATTACCCGCTAACAAGGTTACCGATGTTCAGAGTGAAGAAACTGCCCCGTTGAATCAAGATGTAAATCTTTTGTAAATTCATGCCATCTTTATTTGTCTAGCTTTTAACATATCATTTTTTGTTGTGTTTTTGTTATCGTAGCATGAAATGAACAACTCGCCAGTGGTAAATGTGGTTGGTGTTGATGACAGACCTTGTTTAGAAACTGTTTTCTCTCCTCCCAATTTAAGGAAGAGGAAGTTAGAGAAAGCTCGCAAAATTTCCCAATGCATTTTAAGGTCTGTTAAAGCAAGGCGGAAGAATTTGTCTGTGGCTCTCATTTCAGCTAATGGTGATCAATCACCGACTACTCTACCCCGCCGACAAACAAGATCAATTACTGTCGATAAGGAGTTGATTGCATTTACTTTGGTTTTAGAGGTATTTCATATCATTAGTTTGTAATTCAAACATATTAACATGTTGGTTAATGTTTTTATTCAATTATGTTTTTCAGGAAGTATCCGAACCATACAAAATGCTGTCAATTTCTGAATTCTATTCACCAACAATTGAACTATTTGTAGAGGTTGGGGTCAACGTAGTTTTATACCCAAACAATTTTAGTGCGTTTGTGTAAATTTTTGCTTTATGTATTTATTTATTTTTTTTCTTTAGGATCTGTCACGACTCCGTTATTGCAGAAGGGACAGAATAGCTGTACCAGATTTTATTCGTGAGTTTTTAAGGCAGGAAGAACCACCGGAGTATCAGTTTCCATGGGTTCGTCGTGACATTGTTGTTGGTAGGCGTTTTTGGTTAGCGTTAACCTATCTTGAAAGCTGCAAAGACGGCTGGCTACACGACAGTGTAAGCAACGCTCTGCCCGTATTGTTGATATTCCCTTATTGCTTATTTATTTTGAGAATTGACTTACTTGTTTACCTTGTTTATTATGTATCTACACAACACCTTGATTTATGGGTGGACTTGATGTGTTCTTTTAGACCAATGATTGCTGATTGGGCTATGGCAAGCCCGCATTTCTGCACAAGCATCCTAGGTGGTAACATGGCTGGCTTTTATTAGATACCATGTTCCCAGGCGAGCTTTTGAGAAGGTGTGTGTTACAAACAGTTTACGTATATACAGTTGAGTATTTATATACGAAAAATAATGTTGCTGGATTTTATTTTTTTATTAGGTATTTTTTCCCGTGAATGAACCTGGACAACACTGGTGTCTCGTGGAGCTTTGAATCCGCACCGGAGTCGTTTCTTTTTATGATACTCTTGGTTGGGTGCAGTGTAATAGAAAAAGGTGGTGGAGAAACATGAAGAGAATGTTGCCAGTACAGCTTAGGTTGTATCTAATTGAGCATGGGGTGTTGCAGAGCAAAGGGATATCTGCTGACAATTATGAAATAACATATGAGTATCCAGTCATCCCGTATCAAGCCGATGAATTTGGCGACTGCGGTGCATGGGTCTGTATTTTGTTATATAGATTGACTCGTAACCTTCCATTAGAAGTTGATGACCCTCTTCAAACAGCCCTAGCCTATC
This sequence comes from Artemisia tridentata subsp. tridentata, assembly GCA_021014915.2. Lineage (NCBI taxonomy): Eukaryota > Viridiplantae > Streptophyta > Magnoliopsida > Asterales > Asteraceae > Artemisia > Artemisia tridentata. Next base: position 127,784,861 of record CP139507.1, on the reverse strand, counting down.
GTGAACGGATGCTTCAATACTTTTGGAAGCACAAGGAAGCATCAAATTAGTCCTTAACGGTGTTTCAAGGTACATACCAATGCATGATTTATCCTTTTTTCATTTGATGAATTACTTATCAACATGCCCAATTATTAACTGTTATGATCATTATTATAAGAAAATTTTACGTGTATTCTAAAACATAAGACCATGCAAGCTGCAATCATGGGAGCCAAAATAAAATAGGGATTTACCCTACTATAAAAAGAAAATATCAACATAACCCTCAGAAATTTATTAAATGTTACCATACTCCACCAACCATGCTAACTCTTCCACATCTAACATTTAAATAAGTATTTCCTAGCCATTAAGTAAGTCTTCAACTGTCTTCCACAATTAAGTTTTATCCTCTCCACTTGTGTTTTTTTAGCATTTAAACAGTTACTCTAACTTCATCACAAAGTCACTACACATTAGGTACGATGATGTCTCAAGTGCGCATCACACACACTCGAGAAACATACTTAGTAACACATAAAGTCCTTACTGACGACCACCTTTTAACTGAAATCTTAATCCGATTACCTATTTTATGTGTCTATCTGTTTACGTGCGTATCAAAAAAATGGCTAAGAATTCTCACATCCCCTTTTTTTCAACCTAAAACGCAGCCAAATCCCTAACCTTGAACCTACTGCTGGTCTCTTTGTTAATCAAATTAGATGGTCATTTGAATGTGATTTTGTGTCATTGGATTCAAGAGTTTCGTCAAGAAAATACACTGCGGATCAGGTTTTCACTCTTGGATCCACCCAGGCAGGGGATAATGTTAAAATCTTGCAGTCATGCAATGGTTTCCTTCTATGTACTGGTACAATGTTCCCTGGATTTGATTACATATATAATCCATCCACTAATCTGTTTAAAATCCTTTCGCAACCAGATTACTCCCATGAAGAATCACCCTTTTACAGAAGGGCTGGATTGCGACTGGCCTTTGATCCTACAAAATCTCTTTATTACACTGTTGTGCATGCTGGACGCACATCTTCTGAAATCGATATAAAAACTTACTCGTCGGAGACTGGCAAGTGGAGTATCTGCAGGGACCGGTTTAACTTCTTTAGTTTTGATCATTTTAACAGTGCAGTCTACTGGAATGATGCATTTCCTAGTCTAGAAACGTTTCCTATTCTTGTAGTGTCGATAGGCAGCTTACACATTACACGTTAAATATTGAAGACCCTGCACATCCTATTTTAACAAACATACAAATCCCTCAATGCTTGCAGCATGGACCCAACTTCCTGGCTTCTTTCGGGTTTATGCTTCCAATGGCAATAGCCATACAAATCCCTGAAATACTGCACCTCGAAGGGAAATTGTTTGAGTCTCATGGGTGTTTTCTTCTTGTTCGTAGAGCTCATCTTGGCTCTCGAGAGTTTACTATCTACGGGATGAGTAAAGGATATTTTGAGTGGTTGGTTAGGTGCGTTGTTAATATTGATGACTTTATGACTCCACTTCCCAATGGATGGTCGATTCGGTCCACTGTTTGGACTTTTTTTTAGGGGAAAGGGAAGAGGATACATTTTTGGTGATCAACTTATCTGTAAAGGTTGTAGAATACAAAATCATATCAAAGACCCTTCGTGATATCTCTGAAATGGGATCTATGACACTTGATCATAAGGTGTACGAGTTTATTCCGTCTCTTGCAAGTGTTTGCCCCAGCCGCAATATTTAGAAGGTTTGATTTATTTTGTTGTTCATTTTTTTTCGTTAAGGTCTTTCGATTGGCACACGTAGTTTAGCTTAAATTATACTGAATACTAAGTAGCTTGTGCATATACCTTTTATATGGATTAAATACATAAAATACTTGGGCGACTAGTTACACCATAATGGTATAAACGATAATAGTACAAGAAAGTACAATATTATATTTTGTTATATCATATTATATTATTTATTTTTTATTAGGTGAGATAAGATGCCCACACTTCCTTTATTTCGTCTTTTACAAGTTTTTTTTAACTATAATAACTCAATACTTCATATCTATAGCCAAAACCCTCGAATAAATTCCTGTCAAATTTTCAAAATGTCGGACTACATACCCTTGGATATTCAACTCGACATCATGAATAGGCTACCTGTTAAGTCTCTACTCTAGTTATGTTCTGTGTCAAAGACATGGAAGTCTTGCATCAACAGTTCCGACTTCATCCGTCATTACGGTGTTCGTGAGGCTGTGAAAAACTAGAAAGGGGGTTGAATAGTTTTACCGATTTTTTAAAACTTAAAAACTTTACTTTTGGAAACCTTGATTCGAATCTTATGTGTAATCAATCAACACCAATATGAACACTAGACTATGCTAACTAACATAAACTATAGATTAAAGATAAAGATGGAAAGATCGAACCGGGACACAGAGATTTTTAGTGGTTTGGTCACGAAGCTCTTCTTCACCCTAATCCACTCCCCGAGTACCACACTCGAGAGTTTCAAGCACTATGTCAACAAAACCTCCCTTCAGGCGGAGAAAACCGTACAACGTCGCTTACCATATTTCTGACACGAAGCTTGATGTCGAGTGCTAATCTTAGCTAGCACCAATCTACCACGTTCCACTTGATCATTTACTACTTCACACTAGACTCGATCTACCCGATCTACTCTTTGATCCACTTGATCAATACACTAGCCCAATGGCTTCAAGAGATCTCCAAGATCTCACAAGATCACAATGATCAACCCTCACTTAACTCAATCTACTTTATCTACCCTTGATCAACTTGATCAACACACAAGCCCAATGGCTACTAGAGATATTCAATATCTCTATAAGATCACAATGATCTTTCCTCACAAACTCTCAAAAGAAAAATGATCTTGATGTATACTATGATACAATCAAGTGTGTAACAAATGTTATAAGTGCTCTAACTAAAACTACAACACTTTGTATCTACTTGGATACCTTGTGTTCTTCTCTTGCACTTGAAGAGGAATGAAGAGGATCTCTAGGTTGGATGATTGGATCACTCTTAAACAAAAGAAAAAACTAAACTAAATGATCAAGAAGAGAAAATGTGATAAGGGTATTGAACTCAGAAAGTTCTGTGTGAAAAAGGATCCCCAAGAACTGTGAATAGGGCTGGTATTTATAGGCAGAGAAAATCTGGCCGTTACAGGGACACGGTACCACTAAACCACACACGGTACCACTAAATTTAGTGGTACCGTGCCAAACAAAAACGCTCCTCTTTTTGTCTTTTCTGGTGAAAACTTATTTGGGGAAGTTTGGAGCTGATTTTGGGTGGAAAAATAGCCGTTATGATATTTGAACTTATTTTTCCATTAAAACATTTCTTAATTATTCAAAAATAATTTGTAAAGTATATTTTTGAAAAAATGTTTTGTCAAGTCTTAAACACAAATTCACTTCTTTGATAATTTGTCAAGTTGTAAATTTGTTTGTGCATAGCTAGAGTGACTTATGTAGAAATGAGATCTTTTGACTAAAAACTTGTTTATGTTAATTTTAACGTAACGTGTTTTCACATTTTGTCATCCTCAAAACGTGAAGTTATCGAAAGATATAAATAACGTTTTTAGAACATTATTTGCATCAACAATCTCCCACTTTTTGATGATGACAAAACATAAACTCATTTTAGGTTAAAATTAGTTTTAACAAGTTTTTAACGAGTTTACTCCCATTTCTCCCCCTTTTTGTCGAAGCAAAAAGGTTGCTAAGGCTCCCCCTTGATGTATACTCCCCCTCGTTTGGAGGACACCAAGGAATCGAGCAATGGTTCTTGCTACAAAACAAAGTTAGATGACAAATATACAATTTCTAACATGTAGCAAGCAAGACAAATATCCAACCACAAAAAAAAATGACTAAGTAGTCAATCACCACAATAAAATAAAATAACCACATAAAGAGCCCATTCATTCATAAGAATAAAATGTCATACATGAGTATGACTACAACATGAAAAGAAAAAAATCTACAAGAAGCATATAAAAATCTTGAGTGATATGAGACCCTAAGATTTGCTTCAAAGTCAAAAGGGTTCCTAGGTTTTTATTAATGAAACTAAACATGAATATGTTTAGTTGTTTGGGTTGGTGGTTGGGGGAGGAGGTGGTATGATGGGTCCTTGTGGTGGTGTGAGGAGATGCTCAAGTAGGATGAGGTGTTGGTTGTGATGGCAACATGCACAACTTAGGGTATGTGGTTGTAGGGGATAAAGAATGGGGTGACCCATTAGTGGTTGTGGTGATGGTGAGGCGGAAAATGATGAAATGTTGGACCCAAACTCAAAAGGAGTTGTGGGTGAAAGGGTGAAGGTTAGTGCTAAAGGTTGAGGAGGACTAGGTGGAAGTAAAGGTGTGGTAGTCCTAATGGTGGAAGATGATGATGATGAGTTAGGCTTGGTTTTAGTGGCTTTTGATGGAGCCAAAGGTGTAGAGATAGATGTGGTTGAGTTGGTTGAGGGTAGTGGTGTATGGACATCTTCATCATCATCTAAGGTGAGATCAATGAGAATTATCTCATTGGTTGGTTTGAGGTTGAACCTTGGCTTCTTTGCTTGGTGAGAAGTAGTAGCCATGGTGGAAGACATGATAAGTGTATGATGAATGTGTGATTGTGAGGAAGATGCATGCATGATAAGAGCTTATATAGCCAAATCAAGGCATGCAAGGATGGATAGGGTGGTGAATTTAGGGATTTGGGAGTGTTGGAATCAGCATAATTTTGTAGATTCTGGGGAAAAGTGGGTAAAAAAGTGACAGCAAACAGTTAAAAAGGCCAACCCAGGGGACGGTACCACTAAATGACCCATGGTACCACTAAATTTAGTGGTGCCGTGCCCTATTTAGTGGAGCCGTGTCCTGCTGTGGACGTTTTTATCAGTTCTGCAGGATTTTAGGCTTCCTAAATGGGTAATCCTAGGGGTACTATTTGCAGCAAATCCTATTGCCTCAATTCACTCAAGAATAATCACATAGTTTTCCTAACACTAGCCACAACTAGCAACTAACAATATCATGTGATAATCTAGGATCAGGCAACTATTAAGCATGCATCATATCAAGCAATTTGATCATCTAGTGCATGCAATAAAAATATAAAATAAAGAACATGAACTAGATAAAGCTCATAAAAAAAACAATTAAGCATTAAGCTTGATTAACTAATCAAAGTTACTAATGCCAAGTATGAAATACTAAGTGAATTCAAACTTTGTTAATGCTAGATGTCTATAGCCAAGACCCCATAAATACTAGTTTGATACTACTTAAGTTAGTGATACTAATTAAGTTAGTATTATCTAATCTCTCTTCTTACCCAACTTTTTAATCTTGTTCCCGAGCCCCTTGATTGCCTTTCCAATAGACTTGAACCCCCTGATCGTTTGCTCATGCATGGAGACTTTTCGGTTGTACATCGTTGTTTACCTTCTCGTCACCGAAGTTAAATTGGTTTGGTTGAAGGGAAGGTCGGTTGTTGATTCGAACGATGATGTGTCAAGGTTACGAAAGAAGGTGTCGGGAGAGGGAGTACGAGGACGAGACGTTCCTTCTTCGTTCACCTCATCATCATCCTCATCCATAGGTTGAGATGACGAACCATGACCGAAGGAGGAAGACGAGAAAGTAGCATCGGAGGTGGATTTACGACCACGTTTAGCACCTTTGTCACTACGTGACTTAGTGCGGCGTTGTGGTCCACCAAGGGGTTTCATGACCGGATTGACTAGAAAATAGTCGACGCTATTGAGATGTGGGTAATTTTCCATAACCCACCGGAATAGACGAGTAAGCAACATACCATATGGCATGAGCTTATCGGTCCGACTGTGAATGTTGGCCATTTTTTTGCCATGTAGTATGCGAGGTTGTTTGGTTCCTCGATACTTAGACAATAGAGCATATGGGCAAGACTCGCCGGAACATGATCCCAGTTTCCCGCAAGACACAACACGTTTTTACGCAGAAGGAGTTCCCAACTTTTGAGATCGGGAAGAATCTCTTTGAGATAGATTCGATTAGGATCGAGATAAACTATGGAACCATCACGCTTTTGATACGTGTTGGTGACTCAAGGAATTTGGACGTGTTGTTTTATGGTTTCAAGGTTGGGGATTTCGGTACGATAAGGACCTTCACTTTCAAGATGATAGTGAAGTGACTCTAGAGAATGGTCTTTAGTATATGCACACTGACCATACGAAGGAACATCGAGAATGTCACCAAGCTCGGTGTTGGACAACATGATGTTTTGGTTTTGAATCCAAAAATCAAGGAAGGCATTACCCTCAAGATCATTGAAGGTATGGACACGACTGTAGAATTCGAGGATGAAACGAGGAAAAATTTGATCATTTATTTTGTATAAACAATCAAATTGGATCGTAGGAAAACATGCTTGGATGTTATCCAAGAGAACAAAATGAGCATCGACTACACGACCTTCGTGTATATATCGATGTTGGACTCTAAGGAGATAAGCTTTTTGCTCATCGGAGATGTTTGGATCATTGATTAGAATGGGAATGTAATCTTTGGTATCTTGATAATCCATACGAGGCATTGTTACCTACAAAATTATAAATATGTATATGTTAACTTGTTGCATTTTGATGATCACATTCTTAGTGTGTGTGTGCCTAAATGCAAACAATGTGGAGGTGTGGTAATCTCGACTCTAAAACAAAACTAATGAGATTACCCAAATGCTCCTTACTTCACTTTTGCTCAATCAAATACGTCGAAGAATACACATTAATTATGTAATTCGATCAATATTTGTGAGATCATGTATGCATGCAAAATCGTTTTTAGTTTGCATCAATAATGCACGAAAAAGATTTCATGATCCTAGATACGTCAACTTGGCGCCAAAAATCTTAAAATTGAAAAGTTTCAATGTTAATGATTCCTAATCCAATTTTATGTATACTAGACATGATTCCACTAAAAATAATTAATCTTAATCCGATTTAAATAGTGAAATTCGGACTAAGTTTTATAATGTAAGTGGGTTTATGCAAATCCTAGGTTTAGGGAATCATGTATGTTATACATTGTCTAATCCTAGTCCTAATTGCATAAAAGTTTAATCAAAATTGAAAATCCCCAATTCGGTTTTATGCATAAGAACAAACCCTGGACTCAAATTGAAAAGAAATTAAGGTTAATTGACTTACAATTTATGTTGTAGTGATTAAGATTCTTTGATTGCAATGCCTCGAACTTGATTTACAAGAGTGTAGTAGGATTTGGGTGTGGTGTTCGGTTTTGACAGCAAAGGAGAAGTGGGTATTTTGTTTTGAATGATTGTGCAGAGGGAAAAATGGAAGAAAACGGGCTACATCAGATATACGGTACCACGATACCACTAATGCTTAGTGGTGCCGTGCATGTCTGAGGCCCATTTTTGTTCCATTTTGAGTTTTGACTAATTAATCTTAATTATTTAGTAAGACTTTTTGATACGAGGGAAGAGTTTATACCTAATAAACTCTTTTAACGAAATAACTAGGCAGAATGACAAGAAATGACCTTAGTATTTATGAGGAAATGCATAAGTATTCATTGGAAGAGTACGAGGGATGACTTAATATTCCCAGTGAAGTATTAGAAGTCATGAGACGAGGTGTAAGGAATGACTTGATATTTCCAGTGAAATATCTAAAAGTCATGAGGCGAGATATAAGGAATGACTTGATATTTTCAGTGAAATATCTAAAAGTCATGAGACGAAATAGAATAGATGACTTCAATATTTCCAGTGAAATATTCAAGTAATCATATGAGGAACGTGAAGGATGACTTAATATTTCCAGTGAAATATTTAGAAGTCATGAGACGAGACGTAAGGAATGACTTAATATTTCAAGTGAAATATCTACAAGTCATGAGACAAGACGTATGAAATGACTTAATATTTCCAGTGAAATATCTACAAGTCATGAGACGAGACGTAAGGGATGACTTAATATTTCCAGTGAAATATCTAAAGTCATGAGACGAGACGTAAGGAAAGACTTAATATTTCCAGTGAAATATTTACAAGTCATAAGACGAGACGTAAGGAATGAAATTAATATTTCCAGTGAAATATTCAGCAAGTCATGAAATTAGATGTGAGGGATGACTTTAATATTTTCAGTGAAATATTTAAATAGTCATGAGAGGGATAAGAAGGATGACTTAAAAAGTCATGAGGCGATACGTAAGAAATGAATTCAATATTTCCAGTAAAATATTTGAGTGGTCATAAGAAGAATGTGAGAGATGACTTAAAACAGATCGGAAGATTCGGAAATGGAATCCAAATCCTTGATTTGGCCAGGAAAGACTGTACTGTTAGCAAGTCATGGGATGAGACGTAAGGGATGACTTTAATATTTCCAGTGAAATATTCAAATAGTCATAAGAGGGATGTGAAGAACGTATTGGTTAGGATATCAACGATGTTGTCCTTTGAGGGAAACTTTTCTAAGAAAATGATTCCTCTTTGGATATTATCGCGACGGAGGAGATGACGTACTTCGATATGCTTCGTACATGAGCAATCCATGGGGTTCTCGGTCAAGTTTATTTGCACCTCGGTTGTTGCACTTCATGGGAGCATAGTTGAGATGGATATCGCAGTCGATTAGAGCTTGTTTCATTCATAGTGCTTGTTGTCATGCCTTTCCGGCGCTTACGTATTCAGCTTCGGTCGTGGAGATAGCAAGATTGGTTTGTTTCTTGGAGAACCAAGAAGTTTGACAACAACCTATGAAGGTACAAATATTACTCTCTTTGTATCAATCCACATTATCTCCCATATTATTAGAGTTGGTATAGACAACAGTTTCTACACCAATCTCCTTGAGATATCATAATCCCAAGTGTATAGTGCCTTTAATGTATTGGAAGATACATTTAACCGCTTGCCACACCCCGCTAAGAGCAGAAACACGAGGTGCAACGAAAATGTAACATCGCGTAAGATAGTAGAACAACACCATAATTGATTTAGGAAATAAGTTACAATGTTACAATAAGATTTTTAATACAAAATTGGATAACGAAAACACAAGTCTTAATCTTATCAAATTTAAGTCTTTAGAAAAAGGTCTTGGCCAAATCACTCGGTCTTTAATATGAGAACAATGTATGACCTCAATATGCATGCTCCCTCAAAATACAACTATCGATCACCTGAAAATAATACTCTAAAATGTCAACATAAAGTTGGTGAGTTCGTAGGTTTAAAGTAAATAAAACCAGATTTACCGTGCATGATATAAAAATAGGACAAGTGTACAAATAATAATAATAAAGCGTAGGGCAAGTAGTTATATCATAATCATCGGGCTAATCAGGTAACCACCTATCGGGCTAATCCGGTAACCACCCATATAAACCACCACACTCTTCATATACAAATCTTCATCTCCGCAATACATATGTACTACATGCATGCCTACCAGTAGGAGCTAAAACATGAGTACTCCCATGTCAAAAAAATTACACCCAAGACATGAGACCACACAGAAATACCATACAAGAATATCCACACAACCAAACCACTAGTGCACCTAACGCAATTATGTACACAACATTGTCCAAAAGTAATAAAGCAAATATTTAAGTACGGCATAAAACTTGAAATACTTTAAGTATGATTTTCTTCCAAGGAAAAGTATAAGTAAAATGGGGCCACGAATACTCACCTTGAAGCGGACGAGACAAGGTGGCAAGTCCAAGCATTAATCTTAGAAATCAATGCAAATGAAAGAACACTCGGAAATACGACTACATCTCCTTCGAATGATCTACCTTAGCAAATGGAAATGAAAGCAACGGGAAAATGAACACAAGGAAACAATGTCATGCCTTCTTGTACGAATCTACACGGATATAGGGTTCATAATATACTTATTAGCTTATTCAATGTAATAACGGATTCTTAATTACTTATTACCATTCATTATTTGTGATTAGGGTTTCATTACGGAGATTAGGTTAACATATGTTTAAGAGTATACATATTAACGTTACAAATGTAATTTAGGTCAAAACACATTATACGGAGTTAGGTTACACTAAATCCTTTCTTGAAAGATAGTTCAGATTTTTATCCAATTCTGGTTTGGATATTTATGAATTTTAACCCATACTTAATTGTCTACTAGGAAGCTAAGATTTTTATCACAGATACCTATACATGTTGGTCACTTACTATAATTTTCCGAGATTTTATTTCCAAGTGATAGTACCCTTTCAAAAATCGTTTTTCCCAGACTTGCCCAGAAAGATAACTGCACATACACCCAGAAAGTTTACATTTGTTTACCTCATGAGAACCCTTGAAAAAAATTTATAAAACTTCTAGTATGTCCCTTATATCCTATATATTCTGCCTATAAAAGTTGACCTGCAAATTCCCCACTGTTTAGAAATTAAAATTCAAAAACACCAGCTGAATTTCCAGACTCCTAAACTCAGGATTGCCATCTAATGTTCTAAAATCAAAAAGTCATCTATCCGACCTCCAAAATTTATGAAATTTTATATACAGATAGAACACAACTTGAACATAGTTTTAGGCTTAAAAGTCTTGCAAAAACACGTGGTCATCATTAATTTATGACCCTCTAAACCCGATCTAAATTTCTGATTAGCGTGCAGTTGGGACAGAAAACAACCCTAACCTAAACCCTTTTAATCCATTTTAGATCCGATTTAACACACATCTTATGGGTTTAATTGAAAACAAACATACATTTTTTACAACCCTTCATGATCAACACACATGATACACACACAAACGTAAAATAACGAGCCATATACATCACATAAAATCACACAAAACCAAGCCCTAACCTTCGAATTAATTGTGTATGCCTCTCCTTTAAATAGTTTAGGGTTTATTATAGACTTTAGGCCATGTATTAACGAGCATTAATTGATCATTTAGGTTCTCCATATCAGATTTAGGGTTGAATATGTTTAGGTCGAATCATGACAGAAAATCATGGGTCAATATACACGAGTTTAGCATGTTATTCTATGATTTCATGTGGCGATAAACATGTGTTTATAGGTTAACGAAAATAGTAACAAATCAAGATAGATTAACACGAGTAGATTAACATGAATATGATTAGGTTTTAGATGTTGTTTAATTCAGATTATACACCCATGTATGAGTGTCGAATTGGATGCAAAACAAGATGGATGATTGGTACCTTATGGCAGTTTTAACGAGACCAAGGGAATGAACACATGAGCACCACACAAACTGTTTTGGATGGAATTAAAGGAAACGATCACCACTTAATCATCACAGCAACAATAGTAACGAACAACAGTAAGTCTTGGTCTTGGATTGGAAGATCGATCTGGCCTTTTTTTGTTTAGGGTTTCTTGTGTGTCGTTCTTTGGGAGGGAAATGGAAAGAAGGATTATACGGTTTTGACAAATGGGAAAAACGTGTGATGCTAGGCCCAATAAGAGGGAATGTCGATTTATTATAGGAGGATGTCAAAAAGGAAAACCGTGTCTTGATATATGGTAAGTCGTGTATTTGTTTTAAAGGGGAGATATGCATGTATCTTCTATCATATTAGGGATATACATAATTATTAAAATTGGTTCTTATCCCTTTTATTTATTTTGCTAACTTTAGTTATAGCTCATATAATGTATTTTTAACATATAATATACAGTTTAGGTAATTATTAATTTTTTTTTCATCACTTAGGTTAAAATTCAAAATAAATAAATAAAATGTTCACCAAATTTTTAGAGTGTTAAAATTTCCAATTAGAAGTCAAATTTCTGGTCAAAGGTCATCGTTGACCAACCAGATTTGGTGAGGGTTCTCACAGTATCATCCCGTTAAAGAGAATTTTGTCCCGAAATTCAATCGATTCTACCATTAAAATTTTGCTATCGAATATGTGTGGGGTATTTGGTTTTTCATATAATTAGTGCGTTCTCAGGTATACTCATGTCCACTGTTCAAACTTCAACAATCTTCTATAATCAAAATCTTAGTGCGTATAGTTTATTTGATTCCCCGAATGAGCATTTTGGTTGGTTTCCCATATTGAAGTCAGCTATTAAACATAAAATCTTATGGACTGATAATCAGTTAATCATTGGTATGCGTTTCTTAAGGCTCAATCCACGATAACCACAAAAATCAAGAATGTTCTAACAAGGAAAAGATGTTCTTGAAAGTGAGTCAGGATGAAGAGTTTGCTAATGAAACTGGTAACCAAGATCCAACGACCTAATTAATTATAATTGAGTGAGCTACACCAGTTGCCCTTGATGCAACTAATTCGATGCTTGAATGAAGAACCCAACGAAGGCCAAGGTTAAAATGAAAGGACTAGAAAATCGAATTCGCACACCAATGTGTGTCAAAACTTATACACCAAAGTAAATACAATTAACGGAATATGAGATCTAATTGCAACTATCGAGTGATTAGGCTTGATGGTGTAAGCATAATTTTGGTGGGTTTCCCCGAAACAAAACAACAAGTAGGTATTAACAGCTTTAATTGGTGAGATTACTGAAGAAGGGCCGAGGTACTGAAAGTAGGTGTGTCGTATATGAGCAAAAGCGATGAGAATGAAAATTTTCCACCAGATTACACAGATAAGATTGAGGAAAATTTTCACAATTTGAAGTTACGAAATAATCCCATTATGATGTATGTAAGAAATTTTTACCAAGTTATTAAGTATCTATCAAGGATGCAAAGATCAGTCGCTTTACTCCAGTCTTTTTCCAAATCCAAATTAGTTTGCAAGAATTTGCAGTGCCCAATTTTTTTTAATTTTTTTTTTAATTTTTTTTTTATTATTTTTTTTATAGTAGTAGAGATACTTAAAGAAGTTTCTGATTTTTATAAGTAGTAGAGATACTTAAAGAAGTTTCTGATTTTTAGTATTGTTGAGATAAATGAATAAATAAATAAAAGAGTTTTAGTGAGGTTGGTTCCTATAAATGTGAGCGGATTTATTACTGTATTTGGTATCGTACTATTCACCAAAAGTTGAGGCAAGGATCATATGTGATTTTTTTTTATTACATCTGTTTTGCCGAATGAAAGATCGATCGCCGTTTATGAAGATCGAAGAAGTAGTCATTTAAGTAAATTATAAGTTGTGAAAGTTACATAATATGTAATGTGTGAAAAAAAGTGAGAGAGATTTCAGACGTGCCAAAAATGGCTCGATCGTCTTTTTTTTTTAATAGATTCCTTGTAGATGCAAGAACTGATAAGTAATCGTATGAGTTTGTTTGACAAAGGGTCCATATATTCCTAGCATGTTTCTTTAAACCGTATTGTAAATGTTGATAGAGTTAAAGTAGACCCTGAAGGCTCAAGGGTTTTGTCATATAGCGTGACACATCAAGAGGGTCTTAGTTGTATATTGGTGTGACGAGAGTAAGTTTATTGGTTTTGCATCATTGCGGTCCTTGTTTTAGGCGTAGGGTCTTGTACACAACCATAAAAATCTTGTGTACGCGATTCAGAGGAAGGATCTCACACTGAGATGTATAAAGTGAACGGGGTTTGTAAGGAGTTACGAGGATGATACCCTCAATCAACCGAAAGCAGTAAAGGTAATTTCCATCATTATAAGCCGAAAAGAATAAGTAGAACTAATTAGAGTTCGTACAATAAGAATAGACATCACTACGAGTCTTATATTCGATATGAAAGAAATTCAGGGAAAACATCAAGGGGGAACGTGCAGCCGGGCAGGTATAACTGGTGGATGTTGATGATCAATGAATCAAAATGTTCAAGGACAGAATTTGAGTGTTGATGTTTGGTTATGCTCGGAAATTATTATTAAGTGCAGTTCATGAGTTCAAGTATTCAGTTCATCTAGGCAGTACTATTATGTATAATGATTTGAGATTGTTGTATTAGTGGTCTGAAAATGAATAAATCAATCAAATACTATGTCGAGCGATGTAGGACCAAATTACAAGTAACAATTGAGCATCCAAGGTCTTACAGTAAGTTACAACCTCAATGTCAAATAGAAATCATGTCACAACGATTTTGTCACAACGACTAAGTTATCTAGAACTCAGAAGGGGTCACAATGTTAGGTGGGTCATTGTATTTCGTATATCTAAAATTAACGCATCATCTAACACCACAAGAATCCTGTCATATGGAATGAGTGAGGGAGGTTGTATACCGTAGGGATAGTGTCAAGGCCAGATATACTACTATCGACAGTCTCAGACTGAGGCGTTCAATTCACTTACAAAATCCAAGATAGTTTTCAATGAGTAATGGTATTCTGATACATCTTAGGGCCTTAACGGCTTAGTACTTCCATATAAGGTCTGCTTAATATTCCTGATTCTATCTACACAATTATCTCAATTCTTGTGAAGCATAGTGGTTGCTTTCGTGTGTTCCTTCTTGGAGGCGTGGTTTTACAATTGACTTCAAACATTCTTTCGAGCGAAAATTTGACCCAAAAGAGGTATTTATTAATATATATGATGTTGTTAGTACGAGTATAACCATGTGAACAGGGTTACTTCAAATATTTATAATTTAATAAAACAAAACAATTTAAACATTAAGTAAAAATAGATTCATTATTCTTTATAAGGTTTCCAAGGAAATGTTTCACTTGCAGAAATTTTGACCAACAGATTTTGACTTATCTAATTTAGCACCATCTCTGAAACACTAACAACTAAGCAAACACTGTCATCATGGTCAACACTAATATTCCAACAGAAAGTATACGCTTTCTTATGAGTCCAACTATCCTACTTGTAGTTTTCAAGGCCCTAACCATGTGGCAAATCCACTAATTGCTATTATGCTGGCTAGTGGTTGTTCCAAGGTTAACTGATGATGTAATTTGAATCATTGGCTAAGAATGCGGTGTACTCAGGCTTGCATACTAATGTCATGAAGACACCTAATGCAAGTAGGGAACTTGTATCATGGTTATTCGATTCCACAACTACATAGTCATATAATAAACCCAAATAGTCTCCCAAACTGGGCAAAATATCCCAAACAATGCAACATAACCTGAAATCAAATTGTGAATGCCTCAAATTGAAATATTAGAAATCCTTACAGTTAATGCTTAAAATCTCGCTCTAAGCCATGCAAGAATCAATCTTCCTATCACCTCATAAAATAATCCGCCCGAAAAAATCCCTTATAAAAGTTAAATTCTCATATGAATGAGAACAAATATGAGCAACATAAGCAATTACATAAATAGATGCATATATAATTCTATGACCTAATGGTATAGGAAAATAATTACGTGATCATGTATCCAAATAAGTATAGAGAATAGCCGAAATTGCATGTTCAATATAGCATTTTAAAAGTATAACCAATTTGACCTTCCCACAAGTCAACTACCAACTATGGCTTAACCTTAATCTGGAGCTCAGACCGTTAGCATGAACCAAAATAGCGTATCCAATAATGATCTTCCAACAACGCATTGTTGGGATGTATCGAAAATAGTGATCAACTAGCATGACTGATATATAGGCATATTAATAAGCAAAGTGTGATAAACCAGACAAAGCATGAAAGAAACAAAGCATCAATAAACTCTAGTAGTCGTCTTAATGTATCAAATGTATATAATAGCATGTATATCAGCACAAACACTAACACATAAATCATATAATGCAAAGACACAGGCACACGATTGATGCACTTTCAGATGACGTAAGTTTTGGGTCCAACCAAACATGATTCAAGGTAACTACCCCCATCATTCCATGATTCCTCCTGAATTAGGCATAGTTGATCAGGCTATGCATAATTTAGGTATAATGATGAAATGCTCGGGCTAGCCAACTCGTACCATGTCCAGGGTTTTACAAAAACTTTAGTTTGGTTATAGTTGAGGTTTTTATTTTAGAAAACCGGCATTCTCTATAACCTGAGGCTCTGATACCATTATGTCACACCCCGCTAAGAGCGGAAACACGAGGTGCAACGAAAATGTAACATCGCATAAGATAGTAGAACAACACCATAATTGATTTAGGAAATCAGTTACAATGTTACAATAAGATTTTTAATACAAAACTGGATAATGAAAACACAAGTCTTAATCTTATCAATTTAAGTCTTTAGAAAAAGGTCTTGGCCAAATCATTCGGTCTTTAATATGAGAACAATGTATGACCTCAATATGCATGCTCCTTCAAAATACAACTATCGATCACCTAAAAATGATACTCTAAAATGTCAAGATAAAGTTGGTGAGTTCGTAGGTTTAAAGTAAATAAAACCAGATTTAACGTGCATGATATAAAAATAGGACAAGTGTGCAAATAAAAATAATAAAGCGTAGGGCAAGCAGTTATATCATAATCATCAGGCTAATCAGGTAACCACCTATCAGGCTAATCCGGTAACCACCCATATAAACCACCACACTCTTCATCTACAAATCTTCATCTTTGCAATACATATGTACTACATGCATGCCTACCAACTGGAGCTAAAACATGAGTACTCCCATGTCAAAAAGATTACACCCAAGACATAAGACCACACAGCAATACCATATAAGAATATCCATACAACCAAACCACTAGTGCACATAACGTAATTATGTACACAACATTGTCCAAAAGTAATAAAGCAAACATTTAAGCACGACATAAAACTTGAAATACTTTGAGTATCATTTTCCCCCAAGGAAAAGTATAAGTAAAATAGGGCCACAAATACTCACCTTGAAGCGGACGAGACAAGGTGGCAAGTCCAAGCATTAATCTTAGAAATCAATGCAAATGAAAGAACACTCGGAAACACGACTACATCTCCTTCGAATGATCTACCTTAGCAAATGGAAATGAAAGTAACGGAAAAATGAACACTAGGAAACAACGTCACGCCTTCTTCTATGAATCTACATGGATATAGGGTTCATAATATACTTATTAGCTCATTCAATGTCATAACGGATTCTTAATTACTTATTACCATTCATTATTTGTGATTAGGGTTTCATTACGGAGATTAGGTTAACATATGTTTAAGAGTATCCATATTAACATTACAAATGTAATTTAGGTCAAAACATATTATATGGAGTTAGGTTACACTAAATCCTTACTTGAAAGATAGTTCAGATTTTTATCCCATTCTGGTTATGATATTTATGTATTTTAACCCATACTTATGTGTCTACTGGGAAGCTAAGATTTTTATCACATATACCTATACATGTTGGGCACTTACTGTAATTTGCTCTGATTTTATTTCCAAGTGACAGTACCTTTTCAAAAATCGTTTTTCCCATACCTGCCCAGAAAGATAACTGCACATACACGCAGAAAGTTTTCATTTGTTTACCTCATGAGAACCCTTCAGAAAAATCTATAAAAATTCCAGTAAGTCCCATATATCCTAAATATTCTACCTGTAAAAGAAGACCTCCTAATTCCCCACTGTTTGGAAATTAAAATTCAAAAACACCAGCTGAATTTCCTGACTCCTAAACTCAGGATAGACATCTAATGTTCTAAAATAAAAAAGTCATCTATCCGAAAACCAAAATTTTTGAAATTTTATATGCAGATAGAACACAACCTAAACTTAGTTTTAGGCTCAAAAATCTTGTGAAAACACGTTGTTATCATCAATTTATGACCCTCTAAACCCGACCTAAATTTCTGATCAGCGTGCAGTTGGGACAGAAAACAACCCTAACCTAAACCCTATTTAACCCATTTTAGATCCGATTCAACACACATCTTATGGGTTTAATTGAAAACAAACATACATGTTTTACAACCCTTCATGATCAACACACATGATACACACATGAATATAAAATAACGAGCCATATAGATCACATAAAATCACACAAAACTAAGCCCTAACCTTCGAATTAATTGTGTACGCCTCTCCTTTAAATAGATTAGTGTTTATTATAGACTTTAGGCCATGTATTAACGAGCATTAATTAATCATTTAGGTTCTCCATATCAGATTTAGGGTTGAATATGTTTAGGTCGAATCAAGGCAGAAAATCATGGGCAAATATACACGAGTTTAGCATGTTATTCTATGATTTCATGTGGCGATAAACATGTGTTTATAGGTTAACGAAAATAGTAACAAATCAAGATAGAATAACACGAGTAGATTTGCATGAATATGATTAGGTTTTAGATGTTGTTTAATTCAGATTATACACCCATGTATGAGTGTCGAATTGGATGCAAAACAAGATGGATGATTGGTACCTTATGGCAGTTTTAACGAGACCAAGGGAATGAACACATGAGCACCACACAAACTGTTTTGGCTAGAATTAAAGGAAACGATCACCACTTGATCATCACAGCAACAATAGTAACGAACAACAGTAAGTCTTGGTCTTGGATTGGAAGAACGATCTGGCTTTTTTTTGTTTAGGGTTTCTTGTGTGTCGTTCTTTGGGAGGGAGAGGGAAAGAAGGATTATACGGTTTTGACAAATGGGAAAAATGTGTGATGCTAGCCCCAATAAGAGGGAATGTCGATTTATTATAGGAGGATGTCAAAAAGGAAAACCGTGTCTTGATATATGGTAAGTCGTGTATTTGTTTTAAAGGGGAAATATGCATGTATCTTCTATCATATTAGGGATATACATAATTATTAAAAATGGTTCTTATCCCTTTTATTTATTTAGCTAACTTTAGTTATAGCTCATATAATGTATTTTTAACATATAACATACAGTTTAGGTAATTTTTAATTTTTTTTCCATCACTTAGGTTAAAATTCAAAATAAATAAATAAAATGTTCACCAAATTTTTAGAGTGTTAAAATTTCTAATTACAAGTCAAATATCGGGTCAAAGGTTATCGTTGACGAACTTGATTTGGTGAGGGTTCTTACACCGCTTTAAGGTAGGAAGTTTTGAGATCCTTCTTACAAGCGAGCACAAAGACAGACACTAGTCATGATATCAGGCCTACTTGCCATTAGGTAAACTAATTTACCTATCATGCCCCTAACCTATTACTATCCACGCACTCACCTTCATCGTCTCTTATGAGATTCATTTCCGTAGACATGGGCATTTATATATATATATATATATATATATATATATATATATATATATATATAGAGATGGGATATTATGAGAAGGGGTCTTAAAATGAGAAGGGTGGGAAGGATTGTGGGAGTGACATGTGTCACTTTGCCACATCATCATTCCGCCAAAAATTTTACTGCATCGTGATGCAGTAAAAATTTTGGCGGGAAAAAATTTTTTTTCCCGCCAAAAAAAAAATTTTTTTTTTGGGCAAAAAAAAAAAATTTTTTTTTTCCCGCCAAAATTTTTACTGCATCGTGTTGCAGTAACCGTGATGCAGTAAAAAATTATACTGCATCGTGATGCAGTAACCGTAATGAAGTAAAAAAATATACTGCATCGTGATGCAGTAACCGTAATGCAGTAAAAATTTTGGCGGGAAAAAAAAATTTTTTTGCCCAAAAAAAAAATTTTTTTTTTGGCGGGAAAAAAGAAATTTTCCCGCCAAAATTTTTACTGCATCACGATGCAGTAACCGTGATGCGGCATGATGATGTGGCATGGGGATGACACATGTCACTCCCACAATCCTTCCTACCCTTCTCATTTTAAGCCCCTTCTCATTGTATCCCTACCCTATATATATATATATATATATATATATATATATATATATATATATATATATATATATATATATATATATATATATATATATATATATATATATATATATTTGTGTACTTAGACTTAAGAAAATACTATCTTCAAGTGATAATGTATGAGTGCCAGGACAAAGACTTAATTCACTCATCATGCTCATCTTGAAGCTTGTCACGCATGATCTTTGAGCGATCATTGTTCATTTATGGACAAGTTGATTTTGGCATAATTGTCTTTGACAACTATTTGAGTCATGATGAGATGTGAATTTCATTTCTTTGTGAAAAGCACGTTATGGTTTTTATGGATCAACAAATCCTGAAGGTTGTAGTTCATATACCTCCTTGTTGACAAAACCATTTGGGGAATGCACTTTTCACGTCCATTATGTTAGTGCCTACTTAGTAAGATTTTAATAATACTACATGCTTAACACTTCTACGAACAAAAGGGGGTTTTAAGAAAGCGTACCTTAGCCTGAGGTGTTGCTCTTAAAACTGGAAGACTAGACTACCTTTGTTGAAAGCTTAAGCAGACTTAGACAAGACTTGACATTGCGTCACAAGATTAGTGCAATCACTAATCGTACTCCATTTGTTAGACTTCAAGTTGATTCACAACCATATCTATCTAGCAAAACAGAAGTTCAAACATTTGGTCCCCAATTGCTCATGAGTCCAAAGTTGTTAGTGTTAAACATCCCATGCATTTGTTGCATTTGGTTGGGATGTTGGAATAGAGGACACATTTCCCATTGTAAGTAACTTTGAGGTTGACGGTTATTCCAAGTTACGGGAAAGTTACTTGGATAACTTTGTATTCTAAAGTTACCTCTCAGTAGAGGAGTTCTTGACCGAGGTTTAGGAACATTTGTTCTTCTAGGTGAAGGAATCTTTGGTCTAACATCAGGACTTTTGACTTCTTTTTTACTAGCACTAGATACTTCTACATTATTAATAACTAAGTGACTTGGTTTAGTGTTTAGGTTATTTTTCAAGATTGACCCAGATCTGACTTTAGCACCAGACGGTACCACGGTACCACTAATTTTAGTGGTGCCATCTGTACCTTTAGTGGTGCCGTGATCTACAACTTCAGATACTCCAGGCTTTACAAATTTTACTTGTTTAGTACCACTTGTAGAAGCTTGGTTTGGGTCAAATCCTAAGCCCGCACGGTCATGTTCACTAAACCTAATGTTTTCAAGCATATCATTAAGTGCCTTTGTTCCTTCTTCAAACTTAATGATCCTTAGTGCATTTTCTTTGAGTTTTTCATTTTCTGCTTGAAGACATATGCATAACCTACATCCTACATCTATTTCTTTATTCTTCTCAAGTCTTCTAACTTGTTCCTTAAGTTCTAAAACTTGCACTTCTAGTTCATGCAGTGTTGCTTTTAGTGTTTTGTTTCTAGTTATGATTTTAGAACTTACTTCACATAGTTTGTTATATTCGTCATATAATCTATTGTCATCTATTGACGAATTATCATCACTATAATAAGAAGAGTCAGAATGTACCTCATTTGGAGCTTGAGCCATAAGACATGCTTCGTCGTTGGGCTTCTTCTCTCCTTCTTCACCGCTATCACTCAAAGAGCCTCCAACGAAAGCTCTTTGGTTGTTAGTTTTCGGTGGTTTAGGACATTCTCCTATGAGGTGATTAGGATCTCCGCATCTAAAGCATTTCCTATCACTCGTTCCTTTCTTTTCAACTTGGTTCTTTTGTGATGGCTTCTTATCATCACGAGGTTGCCTAACGAACCTACCTCTTCTCCTAAAGAACTACTTAAAGTCTCGAACGGCTAACGCATACTCTTCATCTTCACTATCAGAATTCGAATATTCCTCATCACTAGACTCCTTCTTGGCTTTCAATGCTAGAGATCTAACTCTCTCGCTTTTGCCTTTGACTATATCGGAGTCATTTTTGATTATCATTTCATGAACCTTCAAGTTTCCTATTAGTTCATCAAGTGATAACGTCGCCAAGTCCTTTGACTCTTCAATGGCAGTGACCTTTGCTCTCCATTTGGGATGTAGAGCCCTAAGAAACTTCCTAACATAATTCTTGCTAGAGTAACCTTCATCAAGAGCTTTAAGACTAGTAATAATGGTATTAAATCTAGCAAAAGCATTCTCAATTGACTCATCTTCCGGAATGGAAAATTGTTCATATTGTTGAACAAGGAGATCTATCTTGTTCTCTTTGACTTGATTATTACCTTGGTGAGTGACTAACAAAGTTTTCCAAATATATTTTTCCATGATACACAAAAAAATTCTTTCAAATTCCTTTTCCGGCAAAGCATTATAAATCATCATTTTAGCCTTATCATTTTTGGCTAATTTTCTTTTAAGTTCATCACTTTATTTATTATAAGGAACTATTTCATCCTTTTTAGTTTCCAGATTCTTTTGAATCGGTTGAAAGTCACCCTCGGTAATAACATGCCAAAGATCAATGTCTTTTGATTTCACATACGTTTCGAATCTTGTTTTCCAATATATAAAACAATCAGTTTTGAAAAGTGGTGGTATTTGCATAGATTGCCCTTCTTGATATTTGTTAGAATCCATTGATCGATTCAAGTTTTAAAATACAATTTACTTTAAAATCTTGACTGACGTGGCTTTTGATACCAATTATGGAAAACTAGAAGGGGGGTTGAATAGTTTTACCGGTTTTTAAAACTTCTTAAAAACTTTACTTTTGGAAACCTTGATTCGAATCTTATGTGTAATCAATCAACACCAATATGAACACTAGACTATACTAACTAATATAAACTATAGATTAAAGATAAAGATGGAAAGATCTAACCGGGACACAAAGATTTATAGTGGTTCGGTCATGAAGCTCTTCTTTGCCCTACTCCACTCCCCGAGCACCACAATCGAGAGTTTCAAGCACTATGTCAACAAAACCTCCCTTCAGGCGGAGAAAACCGTACAACGTCGCTTATCCTATTTCTGACACTAAGCTTGATGTCGAGTGCTAATTTTAGCTAGAACCAATCTACCACGATCCACTTGATCCTTTACTACTTCACACTAGACTCGATCTACCCGATCTACTCTTTGATCCACTTGATCAATACACTAGCCCAATGGCTTCAAGAGATCTCCAAGATCTCACAAGATCACAATGATCAACCCTCACTTAACTCAATCTACTCTATCTACCCTTGATCAACACACAAGCCCAATGGCTACTAGAGATATTCAATATCTCTATAAGATCACAATGATCTTTCCTCACAAACTCTCAAAAGAAAAATGATCTTGATGTGTACTATGATACAATCAAGTGTGTAACAAATGTTATAAGTGCTCTAACTAAAACTGCAACACTTTGTATCTACTTGAATACCTTGTGTTCTTCTCTTGCACTTGAAAAGGAATAAAGAGGATCTCTAGGTTGGATGATTAGATCACTCTTAAACAAAAGAAAAAACTGAACTAAATGATCAAGAAGAGAAAATGTGATAAGGGTATTGAACTCAGAAAGTTCTGTGTGAAAAAGGATCACCAAGAACTGTGAATAGGGCCGGTATTTATAGGCAGAGAAAATCTGGCCGTTACAAGGATACGGTACTTCTAAACCACACACGGTACCACTAAATTTAGTGGTACCGTGCCTGACAAAAATGCTCATCTTTTGTCTTTTCTAGTGAAAACTTATTTGGGGAATTTTGGAGCTGATTTTGGGGGGGGGAAAATAGCTGCTATGACATTTGAACTTATTTTTCCATTAAAACATTTCTTAATTATTCAAAAATAATTTTTAAAGTATATTTTTGAAAAAAATGTTTGTCACATTAAAAATGTGAAGTCTTAAACACAAATTCACTTCTTTGATCATTTGTCAAGTTGTAAATCGTTTGTGCATGCCTAGAGTGATTTATGTTGAAATGGGATCTTTCGACTAAAAACTTGTTTACGTTAATTTTAACGTAACGTGTTTTCACATTTTGTCATCCTCAAAACGTGAAGTTATCGAAAGATATAAATAACGTTTTTAGAATATTATTTGCATCAACAGAGGCTAATGATTGTCTTTTTAATCTAGCCGATTGTCAAGATTTTCAAGGATTTATGTGTTCTATAGATGAAAATTATGCTCTCATCCCTCTGGATGTAAATCACAACCTTCCAATGCTGACGCCAATAAGCAATTCTGAAGGTATATGATGTTTTTCATTTGCTTCTAGCATGATGGCTGTTATTTGGAACCCATCGCTAAGAAAATCAGTTGCAATATTTGTCCCTTTTTACAATTGTGAAATACATTCAAAAAAAAAAAAATTGTTCTTAGTTTTGGTGTGTATCTGGACACTTTAGACCCAACAATTGCAAAGATTTCATACCCTCATTCCCAAACCAACGCATTTTGGTTTGTGTCAGTCTTTTCATTAAACACTTTAAACTGGAGACAACTTCCAAATTACCGTTTGCCCCATGAAACACTCAGATTAAAACGAAAAATTCAGGCAATCGTAGGTAGTTTTATCTTTTGGGCTGCTACTGAATCCTTTGTTAGTGATGACGGTATTTCTTACAAAATATCTATGCTGATTTCATTTGATATGACTACACACGACTTTCATATCATAGACATACCTGATACGTTAAGAGTCATGCTGCCAGTTCTGTTTTGTGTTTCCAATCTAGGAAACTCTCTTGTAATTTCTGGAAACATCATTGCTTATAAGATGCAACTTTTTTGTGGATGGCTGTTAGAGGTGGATGGTCATTCTATAACATCCTTTACCA
Source organism: Artemisia tridentata subsp. tridentata (assembly GCA_021014915.2). Taxonomy (NCBI): domain Eukaryota; kingdom Viridiplantae; phylum Streptophyta; class Magnoliopsida; order Asterales; family Asteraceae; genus Artemisia; species Artemisia tridentata. Next base: position 127,760,336 of record CP139507.1, on the reverse strand, counting down.
GTCTATTCATCATTCCATCTCCTGGTTTGCTAAAATTAGTGGGATTTACTAAAGATCATTTACCGATAGTTGAAGTTGATAGCCCAAATCGCATGGCTCACTCGCTATAGGTGTACGAACCAATATCTGAACAATTTCAGGCTTTGGGAATTGAAACAGATGATGGTTCTTTCTACATTGGCCCCTACAAAGAATTGCTGATTCTTGTTACTCATCCAGATCGTTTCCGTTTCGTTTGTATGTCAGCTAATTATATAACTTGTGTTTCAAATTGTTGTAAATTACGTTTAGTAAAAATTGAAAGATTTTGTACCACCATTCAACATATTTAACCCTCAATTTTTTTATGATTGTGTGCAGGTCTCTGAATATCTGGATGTACTGACAGTGTTTGAGAAGAATGCTTTAGAAAGGGGGTCATTGTGCACAAGCAAGGTGTTGTGGAATATGTAACTTTTGTTGAATGGTTGTCTTGTATGATACAATTCTGAACTATGTAGCTTAATATGGTGGTACTTTAATGTTAGGATGTATTGAATCTACGTAACGGTCGGTACTAAACTTGTAGTTTTAATCTATGTACCAAATTTTCTCTCGTATGCTGCCAACATCTTTAGAGATGATGGTGGTATTTCAATGCAACCTACGTATTGTAGAAGTTTAATGTTAGACATTGTTTGTTCTTATTCTGTATAATGTAACCTACGTTTCCTCTACAAATATTAACACACTATTTAATAATAGTGTGTTCATATGTATTATCAGACAAGTTGCATATACACCAATGGTCACGTTTTTTATTTTTTTGGGCGACCAAAATTTTGGGCAACTTCAGATTTGGGAAACTGATACTTTGGGCAACTAGTTGGTGTTAGCAATTAATGTTTCGTCCTTAGGGCGACTTTTAGTTGGGATGCTATTAATGTTTATTACTTAGGGCGACTATTAGGTGTAAGTAATTAATGGATAGTACTTTTGGGCGACAATTAAATATTGGTTTAAAAATGATTGGTACTTTGGGTGACTAATTGGTTATTTGCTATTTAACAACACATACTACTAGTTAATTAAAGTTTCAAATTCAAAAAAAATAAGAAAATGAGTACTCAAGTGAATCCGGCCAAATTCAAGGCGTATATGGTGTATGAAGGTATCACATGTGGCGTTTTACTCCCAAACGACGTTAATTACTCCAACCTTGTGATGTATGTTGGCAAGAAGTTTAAGGTTAGCGATATCAACGGAATTCGTGTATCCTACAACATAGGTTCAAACAAAGTCGACATAATTGACGATGAAGACTTAGATTTTTTTCTTGGATCACGTGTTTGAATCGATGTCCGATGTTCAAACAATTTTCATCACACAATCTGAACAAACCTCACAGGTGAATCCGTCTTCATCTTCTAACAAGCCTTTAGCTATAGATCTGAATTGTCCGTTGTTAGCTGAACATGCATGGCAACGAAACACATTTACGTCTATGCCTATTCATCCCATGCACCCATTGTTGATGTTACAACTAAAAATAAGCATAACATTGTAACTGAAAATGCTACAAAACTAAATCTACATGATAGATTTGATGATAAGAGACAATGAATTTATGTGATAGCATTAAAGTGCATAAGAGAAGGGTATGAACATAAGGTTGTTAAATCTTGCACGACTAGGTACTATGTTAGATGTACACAAGATTCCAGATGCGAATGGCATATTGTGACAACAGGTAATTTTCGGGATATTTTATTTATATATTTTCATGTCGCGTCAAGTTTTGGACCTATATATATATATACTAGACTTCAAAGCCCGCCCAATGGGCGGGCATGACTTGTAATTATAGTTTTCATGGCCCGCCCAATGGGCGGGCATGACTTGTAAGCCCTCCCGGGCATATAAGCCCGCCCACAGGGCGGGCATGACTTGTGATTATCGTTGAAAAAAGTAAGTTTACCAAAAATAAAGATACAAACATATTAAATTACATATGTTGCATACCAAGACTTTATAAAGTTACTTGTAAGATATTAGTTAGGTAAGGCTTCTTTGTTAATGAGTCAAACATGAAAATTAGTTGATTGTTATTAATTATTAAAAAATTTGACAAATAACAATTTTCAATGTGCTTATTTTATTCACTTTTGAGACAATTGCATATTGTTTGTCAGGAAAGAAAACTCATCACTGAAGACCAGGCATACATGTGGAGATTTTTGTGTTTACTTTTATTAATAGTTGTTGAGCACACCGCAGCAAGCAATTGTATACTATTTGGGAAGCCCGACCGATGGCCAGGAATCAATTATAAATATCGCTTGAAGGTATTAGTTAACGAATAATAAGGTATAAATGTACAAATTTCATAATAGTTGTTTATAGGAAGCGTTAGTCATTGTTTTTGATGAATTAGCATCCGTATGCCAATGATCAGTTGTCTAATGTTTTTTGTTTCCCACTTTTGACATAGCCACATGAAGACACACTGCAATAATGAATTGGTTACAGTTTAATTTTTACGCCATCTTATTCTCAAGAGTGTTGAGGACCCGCCCGATGGGCGGGCATGACATATGAATATCGTTAAAATGAATAAGTTAATGAAAAATTAGATATAAATGTATCAATTTTTATATTGAATGCATTGGCAATGTAAATAAATGAACGTTAACTTTTATTCGACAGTTAAAAATTACACAATTATTCTTAAGAACATAGCATATGATTTTAAATCAAATGCGAAATAAAATTTCACACAACGTCTGTTCTTTTGTTTTCCCTACAAATATAAGATCACCTAAATACATGACCGATTAAAAATGATAACCTGGGATTTATCAGTTGTTGGAATATTTAGTGCAGACTTCTTGTGACAACCATTGTTCGAAAGATAATGATAACCCTAATATCGAGTAACCCTCCTGTTCTTACATTAATCACACGTGAAGATGCCCAAGTGTTCACTGGAAGAGCAGGAGAGTGACTCCCAGATGGTGTATCTGCAGCCAGAAAAGACATGAGTTACCGTACGCGTCCCCCATCACACATCTGATGCATTGACTCAACAAATCATCATAACGTTACAATAATAAGCAACACTCTGTTACCTTGCACTGGCTGTTTCCCTTTGTCAGCTGCTCTTTGGTGCACACTCGCATAGCCACCTGGAAGGTTATGAAATTCCACGGCATTTTGTACAAAATCATGGCTACTCGTTCGCCCAATTCTTAACTGGAAACTAATGATCAGCTAAACTCAAATTTAAAACTAAAAGTGCAAAATGTTATTTGTGACTGGAACATATGTAAAATACAATTCATACAAAAATGATTTATAGCGTGTCAGTTCGCTGTTCCAAAAACCAATTTTGATTAACCGTAGAAAACCAATTTTCTAATCATTGATTAGTAAAATCTTATATTTCACAATGAAAGTTTGTGGGTAAATGCATCCCGTACCTGGACCCACTATGACTTGTTACCCGACCCGCACCCACTAATCCACTTCTCGATCTTCGGCTTGAATTTTCTTTAATTAGTTTCTTAGTATGGAGATGTGCAGTGCATCTATAACTGTCTTGAACCATTGCAGAGTTAACTTGACCTCCAACATCTATTCCATATAAACAAAAATTCACAATTTAATATAACAAAAAAAGGACATCAGTTTATGAAAACTCAACCAAAACAAATTAGTGAAAGTCAATTGGTTGTTTTATTAAGCATTAATAAAAAGCCTATAGAGGGTTATTATTTCTCATCATTCTGCTTTCATATCTAATAAGGCTACTTCACTTTTGTGAGCTGGATGTCTATATCATGGCCATTTTTCGTTTTACCCTCTTATTTTCATAAAGACACCTATGTGATCTAAACTGAATTGCACACATATTCTCTTATTTATCCTTGCGGGGTAGCGTAAGAACAAACATGACAGAAGGTGATTATGCAGATCCTGTATGAATTGATGTCAAAACATACATGTAATACTGCTTGACTTTAGTTTAGGAACTGTAAAACACATAAAACACATATGCACTCCATTGAGTTTAAGTTCTAGGCACGTAAAAACTATGGCTATCTAGTGAGTGCTGGGAAAGAGAACACAAAAATCAAACATTAGGCACGTAAAACACATATGCACTCCATTGAGTTTAAACGTCAGAAACTGTAAAAACACATATGCACTCTGAATACATGTAAATATATTTAAAACATATTAAAAAACTCATATCTTGAAATAAACAATTCACGAACCACATACTATAACTACCTAGATTGGTGTTGGTCAAATTTTTTTGTAAAACACATATTCACTCCATTTGAGTTTTAACGGCCACCACACAAATTTCCTATCAAAACATTTGGAAACCGATTCAGTTTCTAAAACTATTAACATAAGTCCACCAAAGCAATGCCACGATTCAGTTTCTAAAACTATTAATAGATGTTGAAACATTGATTGAAGAACTACATCAACAAACTTTTAACAGGTCTTGAAACATGGTGTTTAACCATTATTTAAAAAGGACAGAATTGATAAAAAGAACAGACATCAAACGCTAAATGGACTAACGTTGAGTATATTCCAAAAACTTTATTATAAAGTAACCATTATTCCAAAAATGCTAAAAGTTCACCTGATATCATGGTGCACCAGTTCTCCCGCCCCCACATGTGATGCTCTTCCAGTTGGTATGGCCCGCATTGGCCGAATCCTCATCAGTGAAGCCGTAGGTGACTGTGTATTCGTTTTAGCTAATGGCCCACATGGTGTTTCAGATATGCCTGCGACGGAAATAATGTCAGTGTGGTTTCGTAACAGTCTTCTAAACTCAAATAATAAATAGTTATAGCATTTTATTTCCGCAAATATTCTACAATTTTCAAACGTAAACGTTTAATCATGGTGATTCGAAAACAACCTAAAGGAACAAAAGGCCTAAAACTGTAGATGGAACTACTTAAGGACCAAGCAATAGGTTGTTGGACATTCCCAAATAAAGTGACATGTTAGAAATGGAATGTGTAAACTTTGATTTTTTTATTTTTATTTTTATTTTTATTTTTATTTTTTTGAACCCAAACACCTGACCATCAATGCGTGTATATTCTTAGTACCATCATTCTCAGTATCATCTAATACACCATGGTCATCATCCATATCAGTAGCATCATTCTTACCATCATGAATCCTTTCATCATCATCCATCGCTGTAGCTTCATCCTTCTTACTGTCATCGATCTTATCGTCAGCACCAGTTTCTGTAGCCTCATTCTTATTATCATTATTCTTATCATCCGGACCTATTTCTGTAGCACCATTGTTACTATCATCAATCTTGATACCATCAATCTTTTCATCGTCACCAATTTTTGTAGCATCATTCTTACTGTCATCAATCTTAGCGGCATCTCCAATTTCTGCTGCATCATTCTTATGAGCATCAATCTTATCATCCTCACCATTATCTGTAGCATTGTTCCTAGCATCATCAAGCTTATCATCACCGGTGACTGTATCATCTTTCTCATTCTCCTGAGTCTCGTCTACTGGCAGTTCCTGCTCACTTTCATTAACATGCACCTCCTTAGTATCTTTCGTATTTGGCTCTTCTGGCTCTTCTTCAGCTTCTCATCCTTCTGGTTCTACTTCAACTTCAGCTTCTTGTTTCTCTGGCTCTTGTACAACTTTTTGCTCTTCTTGCTCTACCCTTATGTCATTTGAGATCTGAACATCATAAAATAATTTTTATATACAATTCAGTAATACATAAAATATAAAATATTTTGAGTACTATTATATTTGAGTACTATTGTCATTTTGAGATCTAATAGTATTTTCAAGTTTCTCATCAAACTGACATTGAGTATTTCCAATTTATATAATTTATTTCTTTCAACTAAAAATGTCAGTGTTCATCAGTCAATAGCACTCATATTATTATCAAATATGGTCGTAAAGGTAAAACAGTAAAAGAAAATAGAAGAGGCATGCAGCGTTTGATTCATGTAATGCATCAAGGATCTTACTCATATGCCTGTTGGTTGCCACAGTCGCAATCTTTGAAAATGTGCCACAAGGAAAAAAGAAAGTCTTTAGGCCTGCACGAACAGAAACAAATTAGTTAGAAATAATACATAAAGGGAGTGGCAACATAATTTTATCTTGTTAAAAAAATTAATGCATTCAATTGCAGATGATAGACATACACATTTTAGGCTATGAACAACAACCAAGTAGATCAGATTGCCATTCTCCCGGCCCATAATATAAGTGCTTCTCCTAGACCATGTAAACATATATACATTAGATAACTAACAACTGTACTGAATTTTGCAAAATAAAGTATAAGTAAAAGTGTCAAGTAATATACTGACCTTGAAGGTGAGTGTGGCTTCTCATCTTCAGCGTCATTGTCACTGCTGACATTTGAATACTGAGCCTCCATTTTCTTAGAAATCTTCTTTGGTGAATCCTGCTCATGTTGAGATTTTGATGAGACAACTTCAGTTACTTCAATCAGAGTATGTTTATAGCTTATAACCTATATAACGGGTAATATGTTGCTGAAGAATGTGCCCAATGTCATGTGTGTATTGGTTTTCCAACTCGACTACAACCATCATTTAGTGGATAATTATCAATTGTCATCACAAAGTCCAATGGGTGGACTTAAAATCTCTTTGTTGCTAATAGTCTGTACATGCCCTTCGATTATATTCAAATTCTTTTAAAGCTCCATTTTCACTCGTGTGGGTCAATAATTTGTTTCTTAATAGCTGTCACTTGTGGGGTTATTAACATGACTGCCAGTAATCATGTTAATATAATTTTATCTAATATTATACCATACTATCAGCGACTATAATAGTACTGGATTAAAGGTGACTGCCAGTAAACATGACCTTTCCAGTAATGATGTATGCAACCGTTTGTAACCATCTTAAGAGAGGAAAGTCGTTAGCAATTATAGTATATGTTTGTGCAACTACATGGCAGATTACCCCTATCCACCATGTATTAAGAGAGTATAAACAATGCTTACGAAAAGGTGTATTACTTACCATGTAATAAGGTCTTGAGACCAGGTGTTATTAAAGCACATTCGACTAACCATGGTTACAGCGACTAACCATGGTTACAGCATTACAAAGATTATAATTTCTGTTACTGATGAAAGTCGAATGTGCTGTATGTAAGGTGGTTACAGTAAGAAAATATCGCTGTAACCATTTTCGTTATACTGTTATTACTGGTAAAATGGTTACAGCAATTTGGTAAAATCGTTTATTCAACTCGTGTTATACCAGCAAATCGTTTACGTTAGCCAGTTTTGTCTTTCCAGCAAACAGTGACCTGACCTGTACATGCCCTTCGATTGTATTCAAATTCTTTTAAACTCCATTTTCACTCGTGTGGGTCAATAATTTGTTTCTTAATAGCTGTCACTTGTGGGGTTATGAACATGACTGCCAGTAATCATGTTAATATAATTTTATCTAATATTATACCATACTATCAAAGACTATAATAGTACTAGATTAAAGGTGATTGCCAGTAACATGACCTTTCGAGTAATGATGTATGCAACCGTTCGTAACCATCTTATATATATATATATATATATATATATATATATATATATATATATATATATATATATATAATATACACCACTTTTAATTCCTTGAGTCAAGTGACTTGACCGTCATGTATGCAACTACATGGCAGATTACCCCTATCCACCATGTATTAAGAGAGTATAAACAATGCTTACGAAAAGGTGTATTACTTACCATGTAATAAGGTCTTGAGACCAGGTGTTATTAAAGCACATTCGACTAACCATGGTTACAGCATTACAAAGATTATAATTTCTGTTATTGATGAAAGTCGAATGTGCTGTATGTAAGGTGGTTACAACAAGAAAATATTGTTGTAACCATTTTCATTATACTGTTATTACTGGTAAAATGGTTACAACAATTTGGTAAAATCATTTATTCAACTCGTGTTATACCAGCAAATCGTTTACGTTAGCCAGTTTTGTCTTTCCAGCAAACAGTGACCTGACCTGTACATGCCCTTCGATTATATTCAAATTCTTTTGAAGCTCCATTTTCACTCGTGTGGGTCAATAATTTGTTTCTTAATAGCTGTCACTTGTGCGAGGCAATCATATATACCCCTGAAGCACTCTAAAATAATAATATTTCTCATATCTTTAGATATAACCTATCAACCTTAGATGTACAATATTAGATATTGTAATAAAAGGGTCTTTGATGACATTAAATTTTGGAATGGAGCAAGTGACATTTTCTTAAACTTATCAGCCACCACCTACAAAAGCAATGAAAACAAAACTGGCTAGGGAGAAAAAGGCCAAAATGGTTGAAGACACGCAGACACATATGAATGAATTGCAGACTTCACTTGATGAGGAAAATATACATTTGACTGAAAGAAAGCAGGCACATGAAAAGATGAAAATAGCCCTTGAGCATCTTATGACAGAACTACATATGAGGACCAATAAAAAATGATGCAAACCGAACCCGATAATAGGGCTCAGATTGAGGAAGTAGTGCCTGGACTGAAGGTAACCAATCTTCTGTACAACACTAAAAAGCACATTCGACTTTCATCCTATTCATTAGCAGATAGTTTTAGATATATCATTGGTTTAAATTCAATGAGCTTGAAAATTGATAATTAAACAGTGGCCCAGGATTCAGAATCAACAACTTTTTTAATAACCATACTTCTGCTATTGAGTAAAAATTTTGGATTTGATACCTGCTGCGCGGATCAGGATATAATTGCCATTTGCAATGACTTTTATACTGACAACTTCTTCATGAACATATTGCCATTTACCACGAGCTGTCTATGTGATCAAAACAATTAATTGCATGGTTAGCGTCGATGCAATAAGGAGTATTTTCTCAAGAAAAGATCAACTTCCGATTAAAACATGTTTCAGGGTTTATAAATTTAAATTGCGTTCAAGTAGATGCAACTTCAGGAACAGCTTGCATACCATGTACATGTGCCCCTAAAATAAAGGATACAATAAATAAAATCATATTTTTAAACCAAATAAATTAGCCATGCTTGCCACAATTGTAGGAACCTCACATGAATGATATTAGAGCTAATGCTTAAAAAAATACAAACGAACACTTTGTACTGCTGGGATGTTGCCAGTTTGTCTTTTACATTCGTACTGCTACGATCTCGAATTAGTACTGCCATTGAAGGTTAGTACTGGTGGTATATATTCGTTTGTACTGCTTGTATTTATTATAATACGATTCAATTGATGGATATGATACCATCATAATTGAGCGAAACAATGATGTGGAAACCGAATTAATTCCGAGTGTTTTTTACATTCTGAACATAAATAGAACATAAATCGTGATGACTAAAGGATGGAATAAATCGTGTTGTGTTTTTACAGTAGTAACTAAAAACTAATCTATCACAATCAATTAAAAAAACTGAACAAAAATTGAATCGGAAATCGAATTAAATATATACCTTGGATTATTTAGTCATTCACATCAATTTTCAATATATTCCATACGACAATGATAGATAAATAGAGTGAGGATGGTGCGGCTGCTCATGGTGCGGCTGCTCAAGGTTTTTAGTTACCTTGTGTGAGATGGTGAGGCTGCTCTTGCAAAATCAAATGATATAATTAACCCAAACACGACAATGATAGATAAATAGAGTGAGGATGGTGCGGCTGCTTAAGGTTTTTACTTACCTTGTGTGAGATGGTGAGGCTGCTCTTGCAAAATTAAATGATATAATTAACCCAAACATTCAATATAATATAATTGGTTAATCTTACAAAGATGAACCTGTGGAGAGTATTAAAGAGGAAGAGCCTTAGAAGCAACCACTAACCTGTATACTGTCAAAACAATAAACAACCAACATAATTCATTACATGCAAAAACAAAATTCAACATGAATGATATAACCAAAAGTATGTGAATAATTACATACCTTAGAAGATAACTACATGGCTGAATACACTTGCAAAACTAAAATAAACACAATTGTTATTATATTGATACATGATGAGTTAAAAATAAATTCAACATGAATGATATTATCAAAGGTGTGTGAGATGGTTGCATAGTTTCATCATTAGGGTTTTCAGGGAAAAAGAGGCGTAACTTTTTTTTTAACAAACCGTAATTAGAGAGAAGATAAATATGATATTTATATTATAGGGTTTTAATTAGTCAATGATGTGACTAAGATATTACATTTTGATTTTAAATTATCTATCACAACTTCTGGCTTGTTCCATTGGTTGAAGCGCTTGTTTGTAAACTAACATACCCAGGTTCGAATCCATTAATGTACATTTTTTACAAAAATAAATTCCAAAATTTATCTCCTTAAACACACTGCTTAGGTGGCGCTTAGGTGGATTAAGAGCATGATTAGTCATCAATCCAGCGCTTATTCATCAATCCTGCATTTGATGACGTCATGCGCATACTGTTATATATAATATGTATATATATTCGAGGAAGTTATGCCCTTTTATTTATATTTGAGTCTGAGTTGTTATCGTTGTTCTTGATTTCATGAGTTTGAGTTATATCGAGTTGTCGTAGGCCTAGAATGTAGCACATCGTGACTTGGCACAATAATTAGTTTAAAAACGTGAATTTAATTAATTTTGACATCTCGGGACAAAAATATGCTCATTTATAGTCAATCTTATTGGAAAAATAGTTTTAAGATCAATGGCATAAATTAGAAATACTCGGGAGAATGTTTTGGCACCCAAATCGGTCTCGATAGCGTTTTATTAAAAGAATAACAAAATTTCCACTTCCCACCCTTGCCTTAAGTTACAGTTTTAGTGCTTGGGGGACATTAGGGTTTCACATGAGGTATTAAGGCTATATAAACACCACTTATACCCATTTTAGGGTTTGTTTCCTTCTTTTGCACACATAGCCTCCCCCTCCTCTCTCCCAAAATCCAGCCACACCTCCGGCCACCACCGAGCAACACCACCGCCACCTCTCTTTTCACACCGCCACCACCATCATCACTCTCGTGACTCCCTTGTCACGATAAGCTACCACTTGCCCCCCAAAAATCCGTTTCACCATCACTACGCGCCACCTACTTTTTTTTTCTGACCAAGATCTGTGTAGGTTCGAGCGTTTGAAGGTGAGACACATATTTTCACACTCGTGTGTGACTCGGTGTGAGTAAACTCGTGTACAACGAGTTAATCTCTTCTCTTTTCTTTTTATTTTGGTTGGTTTCGGGTATAAAAACAAGAGAAACAATCATTTTGATAACTAAAATCGGTTTGATATCGCTTAGAGTTGGTTTTGTGGTCGTGTCGTGGTCAAGCCGTGAGCTTAAGCTCATGACCGAGGCTTGTTGAGTCGTTGTTGAGTCGAGTTTAGTGAGTGTCGAGTCAAGTTATTATTGTTTTGGTTAGTTTCTTTTTGATATGTTTGTGTTCCTGGGATTCGAATTTAGGGTTTCGTAAACCCTCGACATGGCCGAGTTTAGGTATTAGGATTTGGTATGGTGATTTATACTGAAGTTGTGGTTGTTGTGGGTTATAGCCGAGAAGAACCTAAGGTCTGTTTGGTGTTGGGTTCGCCACGGCTTCGAGCCGTGGTGATGATGAAGAGACATTATTGTTGTTGTTGATATTGAGGTTTGATATTGGACTTGGATTGTTGGATTTGGTTTATTCGTTGTTGAGCCGTAGGTTTAGGGCCGATAATCATATTGTTGGACATGGAATATTATTTGTGAGCTTATAATTATACGTGTGATGTTTGAGCCAAGTCGAGTGTCGCCGAGACTCCGTAGTCTCGTTGTGGCCTCGACAAGCTAAAAATACTTATTAGATTATATTTGGACTATTGATTATTGAGGTTGACTTGTTGACCCGAGTATAGCATAGACTCGGAATAGTGACTCGAAATATGAGATGACTCGTTACATATTTAAATTGGAAACTTAAATGAAATTAATAAACAATAACTTAAAAATATTAACTTACGAGTACATTGTTACTTAATATTTTGAAGTTAAAAAGAAAATGTTAAATGACAAATACAACGTTATTTAATATTTTTACAAATAAAAAGAAAATGGTTAACGAAATAAAAAAAGAATATGTGCGAGTTATTTAATGTTTCGAGGGCACGCAAGTCGAGAAATACTGTTTATGGAAATGCTAATGTTATATTGAGTTAGTGTCGAGTTACGAATCGGTTGACATTAATATACCCGACCCACATGGTTATCGGACTTATTGGGTTGACGAGTCTAATAAGGGCCCAATAAACATGTCGGAGGAAACTTGTTAACGAACAACTTATCCTATGGCTTATCGAGTATTGTGATTTAGTTTTTGGATTAATAAGTAAAGTGATGGGATTTTTAGACTTATCGAGTTGACGAATTCGATAAGAACCCGAAAATTCATTCGAATAACTTATTGAATTTAAACTAAATCATTTGCCCTTGTCTTGTGAGTCGTTTATGTTTTGGTCATTTGTTCGGCGTGACTTCACTTGAGTCGATGTAGTGTCACCACTGCACACACGATGATACCAAACACTAATAAAAAGATAATATAAGGAGTTTTTGGAATCAAAATGGGATATACTTGGGGATAGTATATTTATAGGGATTTATACTCTTTCGAATTAGAGGTTAAGATAAGTTTACTATAATAGGTTGTGCCGAGTCCGTAGTGCAGTGACATTCTAGCTACCGCAGTATCTTTTTCTGTTGTGTCATTTCTCGTCTACTTCTTGATGTGAGTTTCATAGCCCCACTTTTATACTTATACTGCTATTTGCAAAACTTGGGGTGAGAAAACATGCAAAACCGTTTTGAATGGACCAAAGGCTATTTTCGTTTTTATTATGTTTGCTATGTTAAACTGGCTATGGTTATATGCTGTATGAGCTGCAATGGTGCATGATTACTGTTGTATGAGCTGCAATTGTGCAGGATTACTGTGCATGTGCTGCAATGGTGCAGAAATATTAATGCATGTGCTGCAATTGTGCAGAACTATAGAGTGCACCTATAAGGATTATTAAAATGTTTTGACGCACTTATATGTGTGTATGATTGATTGGTTTGTGACATAGTCTAGTATAGCAAACATGTTAATGATTTGGTTCACTTGTATATGTTGTGTCTAAACCTATGAACTCACCAGCGTTAGCTGACCCTTTTTAGCATGTTTTCTCAGGAAACTAAAGGTGATTATCTTGGATGAACGCTGTTTGGAGGCTTGGCAAGTGGCATGGTTGAAGGATCAACTAAGACTCTGATAATTCTTTTGGGATCTATTTTATATTTCTTTTGGGCCTTATTTTCAGTACTTTTGAATAAATGTAAACTTGAAGTTTGGATTTTGAAACGTTTTATTTATAACGGATAATGTTATCCTGTTTTCTTATGCTTGCGTTGTGTACCAATTCCGTAGCATCCCAATGCTTGTTTTGTCTTTCGCCGAACCAAATTTTGGGGGTGTTACAGATTGGTATCAAAGCTCAAGGTTATAGAGAACTGGGTACTTATCAAGAACCTAGACTATAACCATTTTTCAAAAAAATTGATCCTTGACTGATACATGCCAGCCTGCCAAACCTAAGCCTCGTGAGTTTAGAATTGGAATATTATAAGAATGCGTTATGATTGATATATATTGGAATTTATGTGAAAGATTTTGGCTATATGCTAGAATGAAACATTATGACTTATGCGGTATTTGTATTGAACATGTTTAGAGTAATGCAGTATTCATTGATTAATTGGTTTAGATATAGTTGATGATATTTGGATGTTAGGGAAGTCTTGATATAATTTTGGTTTATGAGATTAGTTATTTTTGTACACTTATACCTACCCTATACCGTTGTCACAGACTATGCTTTCTTTAGCACTCGATGTCTATGAGGAGATCGTTACTGCTGCGTCCCTGATGAAGCAAAAAATTTACCGCTCAGCACGGTCTCTGATGACTCTAGCTCAGGATGATCCTTATGCGATTGTTTGACACTCAGCTCTTGCTTCATCATCACCAGTCACCCCTGTGTCACAGACTTCACTCACTTCTCAGCCATCACCATCATCAGCTGGTCGCCCTAGTCCTTTACGACAGCTTACCTTGCACCAGGCATTAGCCCGAGCTCAGACTCCTCGGCTTACCTACCGCACTACTACTCACATGTCGGTGCGACCACCATCACCACCCATGCATTTCTCAGCAAACTCTCTTCTGTCATCACCACTTTCATCATCATCCCACCGAAGACCTCAATCACCTACTCCACCATCTAATGATTCACCTGCCCCACAGAGACGTCGTTTTAGAGACCCATACTCAGAAGATGAGGATGAGGATGGGGATGAGAACGTTGACCCTGAGGAGGAACATCAGGAGGAGGAGGAGGTTAACCCAGATGAGGTTATCCCACCAGATCAGAGTCCTGCACCTTTAGTGCACTCACCTGGACCAGGCTCCCCTTGCCATATGCCTGAGCCTGATTCACCAGAGCATTCGTTTTAGCTGGTCTCACCTCCTCACTCACCTGAGCCAGAGAGTCCACTAGCCCCAGACACCCCATCAGAGGTTCCCTCAGAGGCAGCATCCCATGGGGAGATTGGTCAGATTTGGGAGCAGATCACCACCCACCAGGAGCGGATCAGTCAGTTAACTAATCGATTAGTGGGTGTATCAGCAGCGAGATTTGGAGAGGTTGAGAGAGATGTGGGGGTATTGTATGGTAGGACCACATCGTTAAGACATGACTTGTTGGACTGGCGTGGCGAGTTTAGATATTTACAGAGAGGTCTCATGACTGCTCGAGATACTGATAGGGCCCTTTGGCGTAGAGTCGTAGAGCAGCAGACTGACATTGCTCATATCAGGAGAGACTACGAGTCAGATCGCATTGAGATCTTGTTGGGTCAAAAAGATTTGAAGATACAAAACATGGCGAATGAAACATGAAGGACTTAAAGTGACAAGAAGGGAAATTACAAAAAGATGGAAGATTTAAAATATTTTTAGAAGAATATTTAGTTTCCTTATTATATTAGGAATGTTTCCTTGTAAACCTAGATGATCTCTATTATATAAAGAGACATTAGGTCATTAGTTTTTGTATGCATACAATGTAGTGCACTAAAGGTGTGTGTGTGTTCCTAGGCGTAGGGTTTGTAAAACGCTTAGGGTTAGTGTTTGTTTTACGCTTCAAGGTCAAGTCTTGATCCCTGTTACAAGGTGTGTAACACGTTCTACCTTGATCAAGTAGAATTGGAGCATGTAGTATGTAATTGAAGTGAAAGATATTAAAGAAAAACCTTGTTCAATAACAATTGATTCTTTGTATGAATATTCCGCCATTGTTATTGTTATTCCTAGTGCTCAAAATGATCTAAGGAGTCATATCAAACTCCACAATTGGTATCAAAGCTCGGGGAGCTTGTGATCTAGGGATTATACAAGGTTTTGTCGAAGAATGATGAAGAAAAATCGACTTTGGTTTAATTTTCGTAACTTTCTGCAGTGCTGTTTTTAAAAGGTGGCCGTTGGATCTTAACGAAATTTTTACTGGAAGTTCTCTATATATCAAGGTATAATCTCACTGGAGGGATCTTCGATATGATCAGTCAATTAAAAGATATAAATTGTCAAAATCTGCTGCAGAAAAAGGTTGTAGTAAGTCGAATTTTTGTTATAAAACAGGTTAGTGACACTAAAAAGTGTCACTAGAGACTAAAAAGTGTCGTCTTTATTTTTGACAATTCTTGGTATATCTCAACAATCCTTACTGGCGATTCTTGCTACTATGGGTCGGTTACAAGCCAGAGTTTATTGAGTTCGCTATTTGTAAGGTTTTTCTTAAAGAATCGATTGTTTTGATTTTTATGGAAATCGATCTTCCTGGTTTTCTGTTGATAATTTAACTTAATATGGAAGTCGTTTTAAGAAGCTCATGCCTTAACATTGTAAAAGCTCTTGATGTTTAATGTTCTACGTCATTCTTCAAGGTTAATGCTACTGCGACTCTGACTTAGGGTTTCAAAGTCGGTTCTATTTTAAAAAGTTCTTAATCAATCATAACCGAATGGACATCATGAGTTACTGATTGTGCTTATCTGAATAAAAAACCCTTGTTGTAAAATTAGGGTTTACACGTATTTGTTTGAAGAACTGTCGTACAAGAGGTTTAGGAGTTTCTGCTGCTGCACGTTCAAGGTTTATACTGCTAGTCGGCACTTACTGCTGCTACATGTAAGTTACTGCTGCTCGTCATCGTTTGTGCTGCTAGTAGTGGTTTTTAATACTGCTCGATGAACTTTTAGCGCTGCTGTTTCACTTCACAGCATGTTTTTAATGCTGCTATTGTATCTTGTTAGTACTGCTAATGTTTCATAGTGTACGATAGGGTTTCATAGTGCTGCTGAGCTTCATTAAAGCTTCTGGTTATAATGGTTTGATAATTAATGCTGCTCGTGGTTAATGTTGCTCATTGGTTTCAGTTATTAAATTATATTAATCAAGAAGTGGTATAGATTGCAGCAACACGTTTAGGTTTACATGTCATTTACTTAACCATGAAATCACAATGATTTGGATACATGATGGTTTTGGATAGAAGGTACATGGATTTTATTCTCAGATGGGTTTGGATACACACACATGAATTTGGTTTATTTGTTCTTTATAGATTAAAAAGGCTCGTATTTGGATTTATTTGGAATAATTGATTACGAAGAAGATGGATTATCACTTATTTGAAGTTGAAGTGGAGTTTCATGGATACGTGTTCTTGTCATATCTTAAACGGCTTACAACATTTAAAGATAACTTGTTCGTGCTTTAATGTTGTGACAATGATTTGTCAAATCTAGCAATAGGGATTGGCAATCACTTAAAGGAGTTACATTATAGTGCTCAGTGTCTCATTGAAGATGAGGATTTTTCCAAGAGATTGCGGTCTACTTATATTTCTGGTTTCATATAAGTTTGGAGTCATGTGGATTGTACAAGACATAATACACAAGTTTGGGTTATTCTACTTCTACATCAAGTTCGTTATACTTAGTTTTCTTCATTAGTGATCATTACAAGGAGCCTACAGATTTGAAGAATCATGAAGATGATTAACATATTGGTTTCAGGGGAAGCTTATTCTTATGATGTGTTTAATCATTTGATGTTCATGCACAACTCAAGGGGAAGTTTTTTATTCTTACCACTGTTGATCATTATTACTACTGCTAGTTGGAGTTTCTACTATTTTGGATTCATTTTTCTTATATATGCGTCATGAAGGGAAATTTGAAACATTAGAAGACTTGGATTAGGATCGTGATATTGATTTGTGGTGGTTAAGATCATATTTACATACGTTCCCTATTTGATTATAACAAAATGGGGAAGAGATGTTGTGGTTGTATGGCATGGATTAAGGGGAAGACAAGATTGTTTCATTCATGGTGAGATTTAATTATCTCAACTTCTTTACTATGTCTAAGAAAGTTCGTACAAGAATGTGTATGTTTTGTAATCATCAAATATGGGAAGATTGTTAGGTCCAAAAGATTTGAAGATACAAAACATGAAGAATGAAGCATGAAGGACTTAAAGTGTTAAGAAAGGAAACTCCAAAAAGATAGAAGATTTAGAAGATTTTTAGAAGAATATTTAGTTTCCTTATTGTATTAGGAATGTTTTCCTTGTAAACCTAGATGATCTCTATTATATAAAGAGACATTAGGTCATTAGTTTTTGTATGCATACAATGTAGTGCACTCAAGGTGTATGTGTGTTCCTAGGCGTAAGGTTTGTAAAATGTTTAGGGTCAGTGTTTGTTTTATGATTCAAGGTCAAGTCTTGATCCCTATTACAAGGTATGTAACACGTTCTACTTTGATCAAGTAGAATTCGAGCGTGTAGTATGTAATTGAAGTGAAAGATATTGAAGAAAAACCTAGTTCAATAACAATTGATTCTTTGTTTCAATATTCCGCCATTGTTATTGTTATTCCTAGTGCTCAAAACGATCTAAGGAATTATATCAAACTCCACAATTGGTATCAGAGCTCGGGGAGCTCGTGATCTAGGGATTATACAAGGTTTTGACGAAGAATGATGAAGAAAAATCGACTTTGGTTTAATTTTCGAAATTTTCTGCAGTGCTATTTTTAAAAGGTGGCCGTTGGATCTTAACAAAATTTTTACTGGAAGTTCTCTATATATCAAGGTATAATCTCACTGGAGGGATCTTCGATCTGAGCTGTCAATTAAAAGATATAAATTGTCAAAATCTGCTGCAGAAATAGGTTGTAGTAAGTCAAATTCTTGTTATAAAACAGGTTAGTGACACTAAAAAGTGTCACTTGAGACTAAAAAGTGTCGTCTTTATTTTTGACGATTCTTGGTATATCTCAACAATCCTTACTAGCGATTCTTGCTACTATGGGTCGGTTACAAGACAGAGTTTATAGAGTTCGCTATTTGTAAGGTTTTTCTTACAGAATCGATTGTTTTGATTTTTATGGAAATCGATCTTCCTGGTTTTCTGTTGATAATTTAACTCAATATGGAAGTTGGTTTAAGAAGCTCATGCCTTAACGTTGTAAAAGCTCTTGATGTTTAATGTTCTACGTCATTCTTCAAGGTTAATGCTACTGCGAATCTGACTTAGATTTTCAAAGTCGGTTCTGTTTTAAAAAGTTCTTAATCAATCATAACCGAATGGACATCATGAGTTACTGATTGTGCTTATCTGAATAAAAAACCCTTGTTATAAAATTAGGGTTTACACGTATTTGTTTAAAGAACTGTCATACCAGAGGTTTAGGAGTTTCTGCTGCTGCACGTTCAAGGTTTATACTGCTAGTCGGCACTTACTGCTGCTACATGTAAGTTACTGCTGCTACTTATGTGTTATTGCTGCTCCTCATCGTTTGTGCCGCTAGTAGTGGTTTTTAATACTGCTCGATGAACTTTTAGCGTTGCTGTTTCACTTCACAGTTAATGCTGCTAGCATGTGGTTAATGCTGCTAGCATGTTTTTAATGCTGCTATTGTATCTTGTTAGTACTGCTAATGTTTCATAGTGCACGATAGGGTTTCATAGTGCTGCTGAGCTTCGTTAAAGCTTCTGGTTATAATGGTTTGATATTTAATGCTGCTCATGGTTAATGTTGCTCATTGGTTTCAGTTAATAAATTATATGAATCGAGAAGTGGTATAGATTGCGGCAACACGTTTAGGTTTACATGTCATTTACTTAACCATGAAATCACAATGATTTGGATACATGATGGTTTTGGATAGAAGGTACATGGATTTTATTCTCAGATGGGTTTGGATACACACACAAGAATTTGGTTTATTTGTTCTTTATAGATTAAAAAGGCTCGTATTTGGATTTATTTGGAATAATTGATTACGAAGAAGATGGATTATCACTTATTTGAAGTTGAAGTGGTGTTTCATGGATGCGTGTTCTTATCATATCTTAAACGGCATACAACGTTTAAAGATAACTTGTTTGTGCTTTAATGTTGTGACAATGACTTGTCAAATCTAGCAATAGGGATTTGCTATCACTTAAAGGAGCTACATTGTAGTGCTCAGTGTCTCATTGAAGATGAAGATTTTTTCAAGAGATTGCGGTCTACTTATATTTCTGGTTTCGTATAAGTTTGGACTCATGTGGATTGTACAAGACATAAGACTTAAGTTTGGGATATTCTACTTCTACATCAAGTTCGTTATACTTAGTTTTCTTCATTAGTGATCATTAAAATGAGCCTACCGATTTGAAGAATCATGAAGATGATTAACACATTGGTTTCTGGGGAAGCTTATTCTTATGATGTGTTTTATCATTTGATGTTCATGCACCACTTGATGATGTACCCTCCGAACGGGTCGAAGGACTCCCCTTCAAGCCTGCAGAAAGCCCTCCCTACGGAGGCCCAGGTTAATCTCCTAACACGTTTCATTGGCGTAAAACCATTCGCCTGAGAACTGGTTACCATGTGGGAATCCGCCAATCGAATCCTTAAGCCCTTCGGGGTATCTCCTACGAAGGAACTAACACGAAGGACAATCCTTACCTGGTCAAACACACGTCTCCTCTTCCCTTGGCTTTCCCGCCAAAACAGAGATCGTGGGCTATAAAGCCCTAGCAGTTACCACAAATCATGGGACGCCCCCATGATCTCCGAAACATGTGCAAACCGCCCACTAAGGCCTATTTCTCCCCTATAAATAGTTTAGTCGGTCATGAACAATGTAAGTTAACTTCATTCTCATCATTTACAACCTATATTACCCTTACACATACTTACTCGCACGGCGGAGGTGGTTCGCAGGGTCCAACCCCTGCGCAATCACTTAACGTAGTGTCTTTGTATTTCTTATTTCAGGTTAAGAACAAGCTTGGCGCAATCTCAACACCCCATTATTCCTTTGATCACCATCGAAGGCCTGGTAGTGCATCTTTTTGTACAATCAGTGGCGCCATCCGTGGGACCGCTACAATTGGTCTCGTTATTTCCAAGCTTATAACCAACCAACTACTTTCACTATATATCCGGCATGGATCAAGGAAGAGAAGATACTCCCCCACCGGTTTTCTCTACCTTAGCACCAATACCAATCAACGACTCTAACAACCTTCCCCCAATAACCGCTTCCACGTTCACAGCACGTTCTCACCCAGAAACAACACCCAACAATCATGCTTCGACATCAGCCAATCCGGAGCCCATTATTAGCCCAGCCTTTGTCGAAGCCAACCACGAAGTGTTGGAATCCCTCCTAAGGGCTCGTAAGAGGCAAGTCAGGAATGCTGAGATGCGAAGGGAGTTGGAATATTCAAGTGATGAGTATGATGAAGAAATGGAGATGGAACCTAGGCCTCCGACCCAAGGAGCAACTCTATCGGCCTTAAGGATTGGGTCTCCAGTCAGTCGAAGGCTAAGCAGAAGGTCCGTTGGTTTCGAAGGAATTCCCGAGAGGGCTCCGACAAGGAGAGAAGGGGCGGTTACCGAAGGCTCTAACGGTAGGAGCCAACGAAGGGAAGATGTGGGGGTGACTTTGCCTCCATTGCTAGCAGCTCATCTTGGAAGGACTGAAGCTAGGGTTCCGTTGCAGCCTTCTCACGCATCAGGCGTAGAAGGTAATCCGCCTACAATTAATAGGGGGGATATCTTCCTCCCAATGGTATGTACCCCTTGTTCCAAACTCAGTCTTATCCTCAAAATTTATATCCTCCAGTAAACGGACAGCTTAATAACCCAAGCCTCCCTCAAACTTATGGGAGCATACCCTTCGGGCATCCTATGGCGTACCCTCCGTATGCTATGGGAAACGGTTATCCGTTTGCCATGAATACACCTTATCAGTCTTACCCAAGTCAAACTCCTATGGGAATGCCCCAAAGCAACAATCCCTATAATCCTGTTCCCATGTATGCACCACCTTACAATTGTCTATACTCAGACCCTATGGGTTCAGCTACACCCTTGGTTAGGTGGATAGAAGATTACCCATTGCCTGATGGGTTGAAAATGCCTTCGCACATTGGGACTTATGATGGGAAGGGGGATCCGGACAATTTCTTACACTTGTTTGAAGGGGCTATCAAAATGCAAAAATGGGTTATGCCGGTGGCCTGTCATATGTTTACATACACCCTACGGGATTCTGCTCGTATTTGGTGGAATGGGCAAAAGCCCGATAGCATCGTCAATCTTGATGATCTTAAGGCTAAGTTCCGGTCACACTTCAGTCAACAAAAGAAGTTCACAAGGACTAATTTAACGGTGCACAACATCAAACAAAAGGAAAACGAAAGCACAAGGGCCTTCGTTACTAGGTACACCGATGATACTTTGCAGATTTTGGGTCTTCATGAAGATCAGCGTATTTCGGGTTTCGTACATGGTCTTTGAAATCGGAGTTTGGTGGAATTCTTGTCCACTGACCTTCCGACAACTTACAAAGGGTTAATGGAAAAGACGTATACTTGGATCGAAGCGAAAGAGGTATCCACTAATGGAGGTCCGATAGATAGAGACAACAACAACAAGTTTTTGAAGCATTCTTCGAGGGAAGGGTCAAAGAACTAGAACAGAGACAGGTTTTCTCCGTACAACAAAGGTCCCAACCACGGTTTGTTAAGCAGTCTAACCAAGTCTCCAAAGGAAATACTTGCTACGGAGAGGGCTGCTAAGGCCTTCGAAGCACCCCCTCGTATGACAAGTAAGGGCAAAAACAGGGATACCAGCAAGTATTGTCACTTCCACGAAGATTATGGTCATGATACGAACAGTTGTAGAGAGTTAAAGAAACATATAGAAGAAGCTGTGAAGTCCGGGCAATTGGCACACTTGGTGAAGGGTATAAAGAAGGGAAAGGAAAAGATGACCGACACTCAATTGGCTAAAGATACTACTCCTCTCGAAGCCCCAATACTCATGGTTCGTTGGGGCGAAGCCAGCTTGAAAAGAAAGGTAACGGAGCAGGAGGGTAATGCAATAGGGGAAGTAACTTTTCCTCCTCTCACAGGCCAAGTCCCTTCAAATGATCCAGTAGTCATCAAAGTCCTCATTTCCAACCGAGAAGTGAATAGAGCCTATATGGACTGTGGAAGCTCCTGCGAAAGCATTTATGAGCATTGTTTTCTCAAGCTCAAGCCTTCGATCAGGTCACAGCGGGTTAATTCGAAGATACACTTGGTGGGATTTTCTGGTGAGCATTCGTGGCCTCTGGGAGAAGTTCCGTTGGAAATAACAATTGGAGAAGGCAAGCTCGCAAGGACAGAAACCCTCATGTTCGCTATTGTAAGGTCCAACTCTCCTTACAACTTGCTGATAGGAAGGACCGCCATGCAAAAGATGGGTATCGTAGTTTCCACTATACATGCAGCGGTAAAGTTCCATACACCTTATGGGATAGGAACCGTGTTCTCCAGTTACAGTCAAGGGCAAGTGGGAGCCAGTGGCAAAAAGATTAGGGAAAGTCCGGAGGAGCCTCCGAAGGTTATCCTTAGTTGTACGGATGCCGAAGAACGTATTGTGATAAATGAGCTCTATCCAGAGCAAACAGTGGTAATCGAAAAGCAACTCCCTGCTAACTTCAAAGCAGACCTGGAGAAGCTACTCAAAGCCAACAAAGATGTGTTCGCATGGACATATTCAGACATGACAGGAGTTCCCAGGACTCTTAGGATCGATGGCAAGCCCTTTGGCACAGAACATAAGCTTAAAGAGTTCAAACACATTGAACCAATTAAGCAGAAGCAATGAAGCCTGGCACCAGAAAGAAATGTAGCTGCTTGCAAAGAGGTGGATGAGCTTGTGCGAGCAGGAATTCTCAGGGAAGTGAAATACCAAACTTGGGTTGCCAACCCAGTCATGGTAAAGAAAAGTGACGGAGGGTGGCGTATGTGCGTTGACTTCACCGACATCAATAAAGCTTGCCCGAAGGACTGCTACCCTCTACCAGAAATCGATTGGAAGGTCGAATCTCTCTTAGGGTTCCGTTTGAAATGTTTTCTGGATGCCTACAAAGGGTATCACCAAATACAAATGGCGGAGGAAGATGAAGAAAAGACAGCCTTCTACACAGGAAAGGGTGTCTATTGCTACAAGAAAATGCCCTTCGGTCTGAAGAACGCAGGGGCAACTTACCAACGGTTAGTAGATAAAGACTTCCACAAGCAAATCGGGAGGAACTTGGAAGCCTACGTTGATGATATGGTAATAAAAAGCAGAACCGAAGAGGACCTCCTCTCCGACATCCAAGAGACCTTCGATCAATTATGGGAAATCAATATGAAGCTTAACCCTAAGAAGTGTTCCTTCGGCGTGGAGGAAGGACAATTCTTGGGGCACCTGATCACTAAACAAGGGATTAAAGCCAACCCTTCGAAGGTAAAAGCCATCACTGACCTTCAAGCTTTGAAGTCACTAAAAGAAGTTCAAAGCCTCAATGGGAAGCTTGCGGCACTTAGCAGGTTCCTGTCGAAAGGGGCAGATCGGTCTTTACCATTCTTCAAAACACTCAAGGGGTGTATAGATAAAAAGACTTTCCAATGGAGTTGTGAGGCGGAAGCAGCCTTCGAAAAGCTAAAGGAATTTATGGAAATCTTACCAATACTTACGGCCCCAATCAAAGGCGAAGTGTTGTTCATGTACATTGCGGCATCATTCGAAAGCATCAGTGCGGTGCTCCTAACCGAAAGGGAGAAGAAACAAGTCCCTATATACTTTGTTAGCAGGGTCCTACAAGGAGCTAAATTAAACTATCCGGAGTTGGAAAAGCTAATCCTAGCCTTGGTTTATGCTGCAAGACGCCTTCGAAGATACTTTCAAGCTCATCCCATCACGGTACTGACTGACAAGCCTATTAGGCAGATACTGTCGAAGCCTGAGAAATCAGGAAGGGTAGCTAAATGGGCTATCGAATTGGGAGAACATGAGATAGAGTACAAGGGTCAAAAATCCGTCAAAGGTCAGACACTTGCAGACTTTATCGCTGAAACACCCTCCGGACCTAGCCAAGATAAAGAAATTCCTAAGGAGAAGCCCCAGGAGACGAAGGAGGGGTGGAAATTGTACACAGATGGAGCATCAAGTTCAGATGGTTCAGAAGCAGGTTTAATGCTAGTTAGTCCGGAAGGAAGGGAATACACTTACGCATTGCGTTTTGAGTTCGAAGCTACCAAAAATGAAGCCGAGTATGAAGCTTTGTTAGCCGGTCTTCGACTTGCAAAGGACATGGAGGTTCGTAACCTCTCCATTTTTGTAGACTCGCAGTTAGTCGCCAACCAAATTAAAGGCTCCTACGAAGCAAGGCAACCCACCATCAAGCAATATTTGGAAAAAGCTAAAGAACTCCTTCAAGGCTTCGAAATATATGATATAGCACATGTTCGCATAAATCAAAACAAGAAAGCAGATGCCTTAAGCAAGTTGGCTTCAATGGCATTTGCTCATTTAACGAAGGAAGTTTTGGTAGAAGTATTGACTGATAGGTCAATTAAACGAGGTGAAGTTTCTGACGTCATACTCGAGGAAGGCACCAATTGGATGACTCCGATTAGGGAGTATTTGATCAGTGGTATTCTGCCGGAGGATCCTAAGCTTGCTCGAAAGGTGAGGATCAAAGCTCCCCAATATAGGCTCATTGGGGATAACCTTTATAGGAGATCCTTCCTATCTCCATGGCTTCATTGTGTGGGACCAAAGAAGGCTTCGAACATCATCTATGAGGTTCACGAAGGATCTTGCGGGTTGCATGCAGGCCCTCGCTCCGTTGTTTCAAAAGTAATGAAGCTAGGGTATTATTGGCCATCTATGCATAGAGACACAATAGAGATAATACAAAAATGCGAAGCTTGTCAGATCCACTCCAAAGTTTCAAGAATGGCTAAGCAAGACATGACATCTGTCACCTCAGCATGGCCCTTCTGTCAATTGGGAATCGATATAGTCGGACCCCTACCAGTAGCTCCGGGAGGGGTAAAGTTCTTGGTCGTAGCCATAGACTACTTCAGCAAGTGGGTCGACGCCAAACCTTTAGCGTCGGTAACAGGAAGGCATACGGAGAAGTTTGTATGGGAACACATAATCTGCCAATTTGGTGTTCCACACATTATCATCTCCGACAACGGGAAGCAATTCGCCGAAGGAGTATTCCCAAATTTTTGTGAAGGCCTAAAAATCAAGCAATCGTTCACTTCCGTATACCATCCTCAGGGCAACGGACAAGTTGAAGTCACGAACAGGGACATCATCGATGGTATCGAAAAGAGACTCGGACGAAGTCATCATGGGTGGGTAGATGAGTTACCCCAAGTTATGTGGGCACATAGGACACACCCCAAGTCAAGCCATGGGGAAACTTCTTTTAGCCTGGTCTATGGAACGGAAGCTGTCATACCCTCCGAAATCAGCATCGAAACAGAACGCATTGTGAACTTTGCAGAAAAAACAAATGACGAAAGGCTCCATGAAAACCTCGACCTCCTGGAAGAAAGAAGAGAAATAGCTTCGATCAAGGAGGCTATCTATAAACAGAAGTATGAAAAGTACTATAACAACCGATTTCGACCCTCCACGTTCAAGCCAGGTGAATATGTCCTTCATTTAAACAGCGCAAGCTAGGCTGAATACGAAGGAAAACTAGGGCCAACATGGGAAGGACCTTACGTTATATTGGAAGCCTACGGCAATGGTGCTTACAAGCTCGCAACGCTTAAAGGGGAGGCCATGGAAAGGACTTGGAATGGTACCAATCTTCGTAAGTTTTACATATAAAACTTACTACATTTAAAACAATCAGTTTTTTTTTTCAATTTCATGTAACGCATTCTTCTCATTTGGGAAAAAAGAATTAATGGTAGGCGTCTTAGTGTTCATTTTTTAGAATGATGTAATCCTCCCTACCCACTTAATGATATAAATTATTTCCCTCAAAATCTCTTGTTTTGTTATTTACAACAAAGATTTGCTCAGCCAAGTACTTTACAAGTTTCAATGTCGAAGGATGAAGCAAGACACATGTCTTATATACAGATAACATCCAAAGCAATTCACATTAACTTTTCCTATATAGTCTTAGGGTATTCTAAGCTCTTCGTACCTTTAGGATAAAGACGGAGTGGGTTGCGACCCTCTGTCACAGTCAAATTATACGATTGCAGAAAATCTTGGTTCAAAATACACACAATAAGGTTATAACCTTAGGTTGTATATGTACGTTTATAATAAGCGTACGAGAAAAAAAGCATGACGTTCATAGCGGATTATTATCCCTAATTAACATTGATAAGACCAACAATGGTCAAAGCAAAAAGAGTTTAAACAATTGTCTAACGCATGGGTCGAAGCCCATACAGCAACAAAGATAAATTGTCTTAAACAAATGAACATTAAACATGTTGGGGCATTACGCATAGAGACCCTTTCAAGGCAGAACAGAAACAGATTTCTTTGTTGAAGACGGAGGGTGGACTTTCATCGGCTTCTTTGCCAAAAGTTCTTCTATGGGAGCCAACGGATCTTTGGTTACCTCGGCTAGGAAAGGGTACTCTGTTGACGCAAACGCATGGCCAGCCTCATTAAATTCTTTCTCAGAATCAAGGCGATAGTATGGTACCTCTGACAAAACCACAGGCTTCTTTGTCTGGGCAATTTCTTCCAAAGTGGTACAGGTACCATAAAAGATGGCTGCGTTCACTAGTTTCCCAATAACTTCCCCCACCTCATCGCTACGATGTAATTCCATTGCCACATGAGGAACAACCTTCGAAACTACCTCAGCTCGGTCTTTCTTCAAGCTTCGACACTGGAATTTCAGACTATCGATTTCCTCGCAAAGCTTGGCCTCCTGCTCAATCAGCCTAGACCTTTCGGCTTCCAGACTTGTACATTTGGATTCGAGCATTTCAATTTGGGCTCTATAGATTTTCACCTTAGACTCCTCAACCTTCAACCTATTATACCTTGTTTGGGATTCCTTCAATTGCCCCTCGAGCCTGTCAATCTTGGCTCGCATATCTTGTACAAAAGGATTCTTCTCAAAGTTCTCCAACACTTCTTTGCACTTAGCCTCCAATTTATCATATTCATGATCCCTAGCTTTTTCTTTAGCTAAGATAGCATCCATTTTCACTCTCACATTCAACACCATTTGCACCAATTCCCTTGTCCTAGAATTAAGATGATTATCCAAAACAGCCTGCCTAGCATAACTTTTGGAATGAAAGTTGCAAAGCTCTTCTATAGACATGTTATCCAAGATTCCCTTCCATTTAGCAGGTGTCATTTTTTCAACCGAGTGGCGACACGCAGTTGAATTGGGTAGTTCATTAACATCGGGAAGACCTGCGAAAGACAGAAGCACAAGTTATATAAGGAAGGACACTTATTACGCATGCATTATAACTTACTAGGAGTATCATCTTCAGGAATCGTCAGAGGAGTAGGTATAAAGGTTTTAGAATGAGAGCCTTTGGGCTTCACCATTCTTGTCGGAGGGGTAGGAAGGGATAATTTCCTCTTCGGAGGAGTCTTCACAGACATAGCAGCTTTTGCTTTCTTACTTTTCTTCCTATCTGAAAGACCGGAGGACCTTACGAGCCTTGTTTGAAATTCCTTGATAAGGGGATCATCGGAATCTGTTACAGTCTCCCCAAAATGCGGAGTCTCGTCATTATTAATTGATGTTGATGGAGAACCTACTTCATGGTTCACATTACTTGGCTCTTTGGGGACAAAACTAAGCTCTCTAGTACCACGGGCTACAACGAAGTTCCTGAATGCCATCCCTACAGAAAAAAGAAATGAGATAAATACCATCAGAAAAGTCATTTACTTTTTTTGAATAGGTACATACATACTTTTCCCATCGCAGATTATCTCAGGTTCCAAGGGAGAGCCTTCCCAATGATCTATAATGCTCGCCAGAAACTGATGATGTACCCTCCGAACGGGTCGAAGGACTCCCCTTCGAGCCTGTAGAAAGCCCTCTCTTCAGAGGCCCAGTTTAATCTCCTAACACGTTTCATTGGCGTAAAACCATTCGCCTGCGAACTGGTTACCATGTGGGAATCTGCCAATCGAAGCCTTAAGCCCTTCGGGGTATCTCCTACGAAGGAACTAGCACGGAGAGCTATCCTGACCTGGTCAAACCCACGTCTCCTCTTCCCCTTGGCTTTCCCGCCAAAACAGAGATCGTGGGCTACAAAGCCCTAGCGGTTACCATATTTCATGGGACGCCCCCATGATCTCCGAAACATGTGCAAACCGCCCACTAAGGGCTATTTCTCCCCTATAAATAGCTTAGTCGGGCATGAACAATGTAAGTGAACTTCACTCTCTCAATTTACGACCTACATTACCATTACACATACTTACTCGCACGCCGGAGGTGGTTCGCAGGGTCCAACCCCTGCGCAATCACTTAACGTAGTGTCTTCGTATTTCTTATTTCAGGTTAAGAACGAGCTTGGCGCAATCTCAACACCCCATTATTCCTTTGATCACCATCGAAGGCTTGGTTGTGCAATTATTTGTTCAATCAGTGGCGCCATCCGTGGGACCGCTACAATTGGTCTCGTTATTTCCAAGCTTATAACCAACCAACTACTTTCACTATTATTCCAGCATGGATCAAGGGAGAGAAGATACTCCCCCACCGGGTTTCTCTACCCTAGCACCAATACCAATCAACGACTCTAATAACCTTCCCCCAATAACCGCTTCCACGTGCACTACACGTTCTCACCCAAAAACAACACAAAAACCATCATGCTTCGACATCAGCCAATCCGGAGCCTATTATTAGCCCAGCCTTTGTCGAAGCCAACCACGAAGTGTTGGAATCCCTCCTAAGGGCTCGTAAGAGGCAAGTCAGGAATGCTGAGATGCAAAGGGAGTTGGAATACTCAAGTGATGAGTATGATGAAGAAATGGAAATGGAAGCTAGGCCTCCGACCCAAGGAGCAACTCTATCAGCCCTAAGGATTGGGTCTCCAATCAGTCGAAGGCTAGGAAGAAGGTCCGTTGGTTTCGAAGGAGTTCCCGTGAGGGCTCCGACAAGGAGAGAAGGGGCGGTTACCGAAGGCTCTAACGGTAGGAGCCAACGAAGGGAGGAAGTGGGGGTGACTTTGCCTCCATTGCTAGCAGCTCATCTTGGAAAGACTGAAGCTGGGGTTCCGTTGCAGCCTTCTCACGCATTAGGTGTAGAAGGCAATCCGCCTACAATTAATATGGGAGGAAATCTTCCTCCCAATGGTATGTACCCCTCGTTCCAAACTCTTATCTTCTCAGAATTTATATCCTCCAGTAAATGGACAACCTAATAACCCAAGCCTCCCTCAAACTTATGGGAGCATACCCTTCGGGCATCCTATGGCGTACCCTCCGTATGCCATGGGAAACGGTTATCCATTTGCCATGAATACGCCTTATCAGTCCTACCCGAGTCAAACTCCT
This sequence comes from Artemisia tridentata subsp. tridentata, assembly GCA_021014915.2. Classification (NCBI taxonomy): domain Eukaryota; kingdom Viridiplantae; phylum Streptophyta; class Magnoliopsida; order Asterales; family Asteraceae; genus Artemisia; species Artemisia tridentata. The sequence goes on along the minus strand of CP139507.1, from coordinate 127,730,265 downwards.
ATGGGAATGCCCCAAAGCAACAATCCCTATAATCCTGTTCCCATGTATGCACCACCTTACAATTGCCTATACTCAGACCCTATGGGTTCAGCTACACCCTTCGTTAGGTGGATAGAAGATTACCCATTGCCTGATGGGTTGAAAATGCCTTCACACATTGGGACTTATGATGGGAAGGGGGATCCGGATAATTTCTTACATTTGTTCGAAGGGGCTATCAAGATGCAAAAATGGGTTATGCCGGTGGCCTGTCACATGTTTACATACACCCTATGGGATTCTGCTCGTATTTGGTGGAATGGGAAAAAGCCTGGTAGCATCGTCAATCTTGATGATCTTAAGGCTAAGTTCCGGTCACACTTTAGTCAGCAAAAGAAGTTCACGAGGACTCATTTAACGGTGCACAACATCAAACAAAAGGAAAATAAAAGCACAAGGGCCTTCGTTACTAGGTACACCGATGAGACTTTGCAGATTCTGGGTCTTCATGAAGATCAGCGTATTTCGGGTTTCGTACATGGTCTTCGAAATCGGAGCTTGGTGGAATTCTTGTCCACCGATCTTCCGACAACTTACAAAGGGTTAACGGAAAAGACGTATACTTGGATCGAAGCGAAAGAGGTATCCACTAATGGGGCTCCGATAGACAGAGACAGCAACAACAAGTTCTCGAAGCATTCTTCGTGGGAAGGGTCATAGAACAAGAACAGAGACAGGTTTTCTCCGTACAACAAAGGTCCCAACCACGGTTTGTAAAACAGTCTAACCAAGTCTCCAAAGGAAATACTTGCTACGGAGAGGGCTGCTAAGGCCTTCGAAGCACCCCCTCGTATGACAAGTAAGGGAAAAGCAGGGATACCAGCAAGTATTGTCATTTTCACGAAGATTATGGCCACGATACGAACAGTTGCAGAGAGCTAAAGAAACGGATAGAAGAAGCTGTGAAGTCCGGGCAATTGGCACACTTGGTGAAGGGAATAAAGAAAGGAAAGGAAAAGATGACCGACACCCAGTTGGCTAAAGATACTACTCCTCTCGAAGCCCCAATACTCATGGTTCGTTAGGGCGAAGCCAGATTGAAAAGAAAGGTAATGGAGCAGGAGGGTAATGCAATAGGGGAAGTAACTTTTCCTCCTCTCACAGGCCAAGTCCCTTCAAACGATCCAGTAGCCATCAAAGTCCTCATTTCCAACCGAGAAGTGAATTGAGCCTATATGGACTGTGGAAGCTCCTGCAAAATTATTTATGAGCATTGTTTCCTCAAGCTCAAGCCTTCGATCAGGTCGCAGCGGGTTGATTCGAAGATACCCTTGGTGGGATTTTCTGATGAGCATTCGTGGCCTCTGGGAGAAGTTCCGTTGGAAATAACAATTGGAGAAGGCAAGCTCGCAAGGACAGAAACCCTCATGTTCGCTATTGTAAGGTCCAACTCTCCTTACAACTTGCTAATAGGAAGGACCGCCATGCAAAAGATGGGTATCGTAGTTTCCACTATACATGCAGCGGTAAAGTTCCATACACCTTATGGGATAGGAACCGTGTTCTCCAGTTACAGTCAAGGGCAATTGGGAGACAGTGGTAAAAAGATTAGAGAAAGTCTGGAGGAGCCTCCGAAGGCTATCCTTAGTTGTACGGATGCCGAAGAACGTATTGTAATAAATGAGATCTATCCAGAACAAACGGTGGTAGTCGGAAAGCAACTCCCTGCTAACTTCAAAGCAGACCTGGAGAAGCTACTAAAAGCCAACAAAGATGTGTTTGCATGGACATATTCAGACATGACAGGAGTTCCCAGGACTCTTATGATCGATGGCAAACCCTTCGGCACAGAGCATAAGCTTAACAAGTTCAAACACATTGAGCCAATTAAGCAGAAGCGACGAAGCCTGGCACCAAAAAGAAATGCGGCTGCTTGTGAAGAGGTGGATGAGCTTGTGCGAACAGGAATTCTCAGGGAAGTGAAATACCAAACTTGGGTCGCCAACCCAGTCATGGTAAAGAAAAGTGACGGAGGGTGGCGTATGTGCGTTGACTTCACGGACATCAATAAAGTTTGTCCGAAGGACTGTTACCCTCTACCAGAAATCGATTGGAAAGTCGAATCTCTCTCAGGGTTCCGTCTGAAATGTTTTCTGGACGCCTACAAAGGGTATCACCAAATACAAATGGCGGAAGAAGATGAAGAAAAGACAACCTTCTACACAGGAAAGGGTGTCTACTGCTACAAGAAAATGCCCTTCGGTCTGAAGAACGCAGGGGCAACTTACCAACGTTTAGTAGATAAAGCCTTCCACAAGCAAATCGGGAGGAACTTGGAGGCTTACGTTGATGACATGGTAATAAAAAGCAGAACCGAAGAGGACCTCCTCTCCGACATCCAAGAGACTTTCGATCAATTAGGGGCAATCAATATGAAGCTTAACCCCAAGAAGTGCTCCATCGGTGTAGAGGAAGGACAATTCTTGGGGCACCTGATCACTAAACAAGGGATTAAAGCCAACCCTTCGAAGGTAAAAGCCATCACTGACCTTCAAGCTCTGAAGTCACTAAAAGAAGTTCAAAGCCTCAATGGGAAGCTTGCGGTACTTAGCAGGTTCCTGTCGAAAGGGGCAGATCGGTCTTTACCATTCTTCAAAACACTCAAGGGGTGTACAGATAAAAAGACTTTCCAATGGAGTTGTGAGGCGGAAGCAGCTTTCGAAAAGCTAAAGGAATTTATGGAAATCTTACCAACACTTACGGCCCCAATCAAAGGCGAAGTGTTGTTCATGTACATTGCGGCATCATTCGAAAGCATCAGTGCGGTGCTCCTAACCGAAAGGGAGAAGAAACAAGTCCCTATATACTTCGTTAGCAGGGTCCTACAAGGAGCTGAATTAAACTATCCGGAGTTGGAAAAGCTAATCCTAGCCTTGGTTTATGCTGCAAGACGCCTTCGAAGATACTTTCAAGCTCATCCCATCACGGTATTGACTGACAAGCCTATTAGGCAGATACTGTCGAAGCCTGAGAAATCAGGAAGGGTAGCTAAATGGGCTATCGAACTGGGAGAACATGAGATAGAATACAAGGGTCGAAACTCCGTCAAAGGTCAGATACTTGCAGACTTTCTCGCTGAAACACCCTCCGGACCTAGCCAAGATAAAGAAATTCCTAGGGAGAAGCCCCAAGAAACAAAGGAGGGGTGGAAATTGTACACAGACGGAGCATCAAGTTCTGATGGTTCAGGAGCAGGTTTAATGCTAGTTAGTCCGGAAGGAAGGGAATACACTTACGCATTGCGTTTTGAGTTCGAAGCTACCAACAATGAAGCCGAGTATGAAGCTTTGTTAGCCGGTCTTCGACTTGCAAAGGACATGGAGGTTCGTAACCTCTCCATTTTTGTAGACTCGCAGTTAGTCGCCAACCAAATTAAAGGCTCCTACGAAGCAAGGCAACCGACCATCAACCAATATTTGGAAAAAGCTAAAGAACTCCTTCAGGGCTTCGAAACATATGATATAGCACATGTTCGCGGAAATCAAACGCCTTAAGCAAGTTGGCTTCAATGGCATTTGCTCATCTAACGAAGGAAGTTTTGGTAGAAGTATTGACTGATAGGTCAATTAAACGAGGCGAAGTTTCTGACGTCATACTCGAGGAAGGCACCAATTGGATGACTCCGATTAGGGAGTATTTGATCAGTGGTATTCTGCCGGAGGATCCTAAGCTTGCTCGAAAGGTGAGGATCAAAGCTCCCTAATATAGGCTCATTGGGGATAACCTTTATAGGAGGTCTTTCCTATCTCCATGGCTTCGTTGTGTGGGACCAAAACAGGCTTCGAACATCATCTATGAGGTTCACGAAGGATCTTGCGGGTTGCATGCAGGCCCTCGCTCCGTTGTTTCAAAAGTAATGAAGCTAGGGTATTATTGGCCATCTATGCATAGAGACACAATAGAGATAATACAAAAATGCGAAGCTTGTCAAATCCACTCCAAAGTTCCAAGAATGCCTAAGCAAGACATGACATCTGTCACCTCAGCATGGCCCTTCTGCCAGTGGGGAATCGATATAGTCGGACCCTTACCAGTAGCTCCGGGAGGGGTAAAGTTCTTGGTCGTAGCCATAGACTACTTCACCAAATGGGTCGAGGCCAAACCTTTAGCGTCGGTAACAGGAAGGCATATGGAAAAGTTTGTATGGGAACACATAATCTGCCGATTTTGTGTTCCACACATTATCATCTCCGACAACGGGAAGCAATTCGCCGAAGGAGTATTCCCAAATTTTTGTGAAGGCCTAAAAATCAAGCAATCGTTCACTTCCGTATACCATCCTCAAGGCAATGGACAAGTTGAAGTCACGAACAGGGACATCATAGACGGTATCGAAAAGAGACTCGGACGAAGTCATCATGGGTGGGTAGATGAGTTACCCCAAGTTCTGTGGGCACATAGGACGCACCCCAAGTCAAGCCATGGGGAAACTCCTTTTAGCTTGGTCTATGGAACGGAAGCGGTCATACCCTCCGAAATCAGCATCGAAACAGAACGCATTGTGAATTTTGAAGAAAAAACAAATGATGAAAAGCTTCGTGAAAACCTTGATCTCCTGGAAGAAAGAAGAGAAATAGCTTCGATCAGAGAGGCTATCTATAAACAGAAGTTTGAAAAGTACTATAATAACCGAGTTCGACCCTCCACGTTCAAGCCAGGTGAATATGTCCTTCATTTAAACAGCGCAAGCAAGGCTGAATACGAAGGAAAACTAGGGCCAACATGGGAAGGGCCTTACGTTATATTGGAAGCCTATGGCAATGGTGCTTACAAGCTCGCAACGCTTAAAGGGGAGGCCATGGAATGAACTTGGAATGGTACCAATCTTCGTAAGTTTTACATATAAAACTTACTACATTTAAAACAATCAGTTTGTTTTTCAATTTCATGTAACGCATTGTTCTCATTTGGGAAAAAAGCATTAATGGTAGGCGTCTTAGTGTTCATTTTTTAGAATGATGTAATCCTCCCTACCCACTTAATGATATGAATTATTTCCCTCAAAATCTCTTGTTTCGTTTTATACAACAAAGATTTGTTCAGCCAAGTACTTTACAAGTTTCAATGTCAAAGGATGAAGCAAGACACATGTCTTGTATACAAATAGCATCCATTACAATTCACATTAACTTTCCTATAAAGTCTTAGGGTAATAGAAGCCCTCTGCAACTTAAGGATAAAGACGGAGTGGGTCGCGACCCTCTGTCGTAGTCAAATTATACGATTGCGGAAAATCTTGGTTCAAAATACACACAATAAGGTTATAACCTTAGGTTGTATGTGTACGTTTATAATAAGCGTACGAGAAGAAAAGCATGGCATTCATGGCGGATTATTATCCCCACTTAACATTGATAAGGCCAACAATAGTCAAATCAAAAATAGTTTAAACAATTGTCTAATGCATGGGTCGAAGCCCATACAGCCACAAAGATAAATTATCTTAAATAAACATTAAACATGATGGAGCATTATTGTAACACCCCGACCCGGCAAGGGTAGAGATGTCACAAATACGGATCCTTATCAGAACAAATACAAGCACATGACATTAATAATACAATAGAATTCAATCGTTACAAAGAAAATATGAAATTACAGGATTTCAATACAACGATTTCTAAGTCTAACATGAGTTCTTCTAACCATCATCAATAGCTAATTCCAAACTGCTAGTAAAATTCTTCTAAGTCCAAGGTCCTCTCTATAAATAACCCAGCTTCCAACTAAACCTGCCGCACACGAAAAGAAAACGTGCGGCTGAGCTTAAAAAGCCCAGTGAACAGATATAACGGTAACAAGCAGTAACGGTAAAAATAGCGAAGTAGAAGAATGAATACCACAAGAGTCAGGAACAGGTATATAAAAAATTATACAGATATAACATGATTAACACTTGTTACAGAAAAATAAGTATAAACACGTAATCCAAGATCCTACCACATACCAAGTCAGATCAAATCAAGTAAAGTGCTAAATTACATACCAGGTTGCCGGGTGACAGTAATAGTAATGGAAAGCAAGGTAATCAGGTTATAAGGTTACGAGGTGTAGGGTAACAGAAATCCTCTACGAGCCCAGAAACATGAACATGAAATCATAATCATACCGCCATGCAGAGAGATGTTCCTCTCACTAATCCCAGAAATCAGAAAATATGGAGTGATCAGCTCCCAGAGTGTGAAAGACGTGTATCGCACACACCATCAGTCACCAGTAATACAGAAATCAGTAATCAGTAATCAGAACAGTTCTAGGATGCATCCATACGCCCCTGGTGGCCATAAACCTCCCAACACACCAAATAAAATACAGAAAAGGGACGGAACAGGTCATCACTCTCCTACCCTAGAGTCATGCCATCGGTGCATCAATGACATGGTCATGAAACCCTCATGACTAGTTATGGCTCGTAGTATCAAACTGTGGGTTAGGGTCAGGTATCATGTATCATGTGTCAGGTGTCATGTCTCAGAAATCAGTATCATGTATCGAGAATCATGTATCAGGAATCAGTATCATGTATCAGAAATCCGTATCATGTATCAGAAATCAGTATCATGTATCAGGAATCAGTATCATGTATCAGGTGTCACGTGTCAGGTATTCAGGTGTCAGGTTCAAGTATTCAGGTTTATGGCAAGGCATTAAGTATTTAGTTTAGTTGCATAAGTCAATTCCCATTTCAGAATATCAGAAGTTCATATCAGAGGCTCATATCAGGAAGGTCATAACAGTAGGTCAATATCATAAAGGTTTAATATCAGAAAGTTTTAATATCAGTAAGATCATATATCAGAAAGATCATCAATCAGAAGGATCATAAATCAGAAAGATCATATATCAGAAAGATCATATCAAACGCTCATAATATCATGAAAGAAACAAACAAGGTTCACAGAACAAGGAAGCATAGCAATAAATCAGGAATCAGAAAATAGGTTCAATATCAAAAGGTCCAATGTCAGAAGGGTCAAGTATCAGGGAGTCCAAAATCGGAAGGTTCATATCATTTTGTTTCAAGGTTCATAACAAGGTTCAATTTAGAGATTTATATAAAAGTTCCTATCATAGTTCAAAAAGTAATATTTTAAAATAGCTTTCGTGAAAGTAAACCTTAAACAGTCTTCATAAAGTAGGTCCTTTAAAGAAAGTTTTCAAAACATTTTCACATGTAATTAAGAAGAGTTTTTACATTTAGTTATAAAATCCTATGAACCTTCAAAGTATTCCAGGGTCATAAATATTCACATTACAGGGTGATGGACAGATCATATCATGTATCAAAATAAATAAAGCAAGGTTCATGAATTAGGGAAAACATAACAAAGACATAGATTCAAATAGGAAAGCCCCATATAAAAGGCTCAGATCATAACCAACTGATATGCATAATGAAGACCCAATCAGAGTATAACAACGGCTCAGAGAAATACTAAGATGAATCATAGATACTGAATGAAATAAGCAAGAGGACACCCTTACTGAAAAAGGGCAGAATATCTGTACCTTATTAGGATTACAAAAACAGAAATAGAAGCACAAACAGATCAGGATCTCTCCTTCTTCACACCTAGAGGAATAGAAGACGGAATTACAGAAGATTCTAAGTCAGGTTACCATTTTGGTTTTTCCTTTTTCATTTTAATAACTTTCTATTTTAGGCAGGTTTCTTTATTTGGCAAGTTTCCATACTTTAGGGTTTCAAAAGTAATTCTTCCAAAGTTAAAGGTCAAATATGTAATTATCACATTCATTCATTTTAATCCTTCATTTATTCAGAATGTACATCTTCAATACTTCAAGTTTGCCAAAATTACATTTTATACCCTTAGTTTACAAAATTTTCATTTAAACCTCTTAATTCACAATTTTACACTTTAAAACCTTATCTTATCCATAATTATCAGACAAGCCTCATATTTTATCAAAATACAGAATATGACATCAGAATTACTTATTGTACGAATCCAGCCCCTCAAGTTTCAGAAATTTCACATTTAGTCCTTTAAGTTTACAAAACTTATAATTTAAATCATAATTCTATATTAATTACATATTAAGCCCATAAATATTTAAATTTACCCAATACACTTTTAATATCATTATTTACTCAGGACAACCTCAACTTTCCAGAATTTACACTTTTAGTCCCTCTAGTTTAATTAATTACAAATCATACCCTTTAATTACCATTAATTCATTATCTTGAAATATTTACACTTAGGACCCTCAAGTTATATTTTTCCCACATTGTAACAGACCTAAATAACATTTTAAAAATAATCCACGAGTTTCAAAAGTTACAAAACACCCCCTTGACCTTTATATTTTAAATCGGATATACTTTTTAAATGAAAATTACAAGCCCTAATTTAATCAATCATTACCCAATAATTAGGTCATCATTATATCAACCTTAAACCATCATTAAACTTCCAGATTCAAACCCTAATCAGAAAAACCAGATCGATTACTTTTATTTTCTTTTTCTTCCTTTGATTTTCAAAAACCCAGTTTATAATTAATTCTACTATAATTCGTATAAGCCTCCAAAAATCAAACCAATATTTTTCCCATGTTACTAGATGTATAAAGAACTCAGAAAAATTATAAAACCAACACAGAAAAATCGTATGGTATTTATTTGATTTTAGGCACATTTTTAACCACAATAATTACAACGACTCATCTATGCCTTTATAAATTATTCCAACATTTTTCCCAGAACATAAACATCATATAAGGTCCAAATAAAATAAATATGACCCTCAGAAAAATCGTATCACGTATTTTGGAAAATAGGTGTGTTTTAACCCATAAATTCAAAAACGACCCAAAACCCTTGCATGCTTCGAAGTACTTATTTTTACTGAGTCTAATATGATGTAAGGAATGTAAGAAAATTATAAGATGAATTTTAGATTGTGTAGAAACAAGATGGGCGAATTATACCTTCACGTATGGAAAAATGACAAGAAACTCGACCAAGATCAAACCGGCGAACCACAGCCCCTATTATTATTTTTCGTAGCTTCTTTAGATTAAGATCCAACCCAGAAAAATGATCCTTGAATTTCTTGGTGGCCGGATTTTGATATACGAATTATTTGTGTGGTTTGGTTTTGATCGGATTGTATTTTAGGGAAAGGATAAATGGGATAATTATGAATAATGGGAGATACTGGTTTTAGGGGAGGGAATGGGCTATAATTTCGGATTTTTGGTTTGGGAATAATTATTGGGCTTTAATTTGTCATTTAATGTATTTTAATTATCATTAAAACTATAATAATATTGATATAAATTCTATTCGGCACATGAAGGGCAATTTGGTAATTTTATAGCTTGCAAAAATATTAATTGGAGTTGTCAAAAATATTTGGTGACATAACTTGTCCATTTCCAGAAGTTCGGGATTGATTCGGTACTTTATAAACCTTTTATTAAAATTTTAAATTCATAGGGGCATTTTTGTCTTTTACTTGCTTTCAGACTTTTGGGTATTACAACTTCTTCCCCACTAACAAAAAAAAATTTCGTCCTCGAAATTTGCAGGAAGCGGAGAGAAATGAGAACGGAATACTCATACGGAATGCAAACAAGATTTCAAATTAATTCAACTGTATCAACCGTAGGGAGTTCTTCAAAGGGTTAATGATTGATAACTGAGGTCAACAGAATGCAAATCGAGAATTCCAACTTATTCAGGCAGAGTATACTCATAACGGTGAAAGCAGATTAAACGCATAGGTAGATCGAACTTAACATCTTACTAAACACAGATGATCTCAGCCAAATGTCAGAATTTCTAAGGTTTCAAAGGCACTCCTCGAAATATCCTATGATCACAATGAGGGTACGTCATATGACGTAGGTATTATCACGTTCGCGAACCGTCATAATACCAGCCTCATATGAGTATACCATCATGATGATCATACTTTATCTCAAGTTGGGAACTAAACATCTTATCTTAATCCACCTAGTACTTCTAAAATCTCAGAGGTTAACCAAAGCAATGTCATAGCAAGGCATGAATTAGAGTGATGCGAAAACGATGATACTTGAATACCTTATAGTCTACCCATTCCTCACCGGTTAAAATCTAAGTTCATATCAGGGAATCCTAAAGAAAGTCCTCAAGGTGTTCTCCTATGTTCTTACAGTGGAAACCTAATGGTCCTAAATGCACAGGACAGGGTAAATGTATTACAAGTCGTCAGCCTGTGCTCTGATACCATAAATTGTAACACCCCGACCCGGCAAGGGTAGAGATGTCACAAATACGGATCCTTATCAGAACAAATACAAGCACATGACATTAATAATACAATAGAATTCAATGGTTACAAAGAAAATATGAAATTACAGGATTTCAATACAACGATTTCTAAGTCTAACATGAGTTCTTCTAACCATCATCAATAGCTAATTCCAAACTGCTAGTAAAATTCTTCTAAGTCCAAGGTCCTCTCTATAAATAACCCAGCTTCCAACTAAACCTGCCGCACACGAAAAGAAAACGTTCGGCTGAGCTTAAAAAGCCCAGTGAACAGATATAACGGTAACAAGCAGTAACGGTAAAAATAGCGAAGTAGAAGAATGAATACCACAAGAGTCAGGAACAGGTATATAAAAAATTATACAGATATAACATGATTAACACTTGTTACAGAAAAATAAGTATAAACACGTAATCCAAGATCCTACCACATACCAAGTCAGATCAAATCAAGTAAAGTGCTAAATTACATACCAGGTTGCCGGGTGACAGTAATAGTAATGGAAAGCAAGGTAATCAGGTTATAAGGTTACGAGGTGTAGGGTAACAGAAATCCTCTACGAGCCCAGAAACATGAACATGAAATCATAATCATACCGCCATGCAGAGAGATGTTCCTCTCACTAATCCCAGAAATCAGAAAATATGGAGTGATCAGCTCCCAGAGTGTGAAAGACGTGTATCGCACACACCATCAGTCACCAGTAATACAGAAATCAGTAATCAGTAATCAGAACAGTTCTAGGATGCATCCATACGCCCCTGGTGGCCATAAACCTCCCAACACACCAAATAAAATACAGAAAAGGGACGGAACAGGTCATCACTCTCCTGCCCTAGAGTCATGCCATCGGTGCATCAATGACATGGTCATGAAACCCTCTTGACTAGTTATGGCTCGTAGTATCAAACTGTGGGTTAGGGTCAGGTATCATGTATCATGTGTCAGGTGTCATGTCTCAGAAATCAGTATCATGTATCGAGAATCATGTATCAGGAATCAGTATCATGTATCAGAAATCCGTATCATGTATCAGAAATCAGTATCATGTATCAGGAATCAGTATCATGTATCAGGTGTCAGGTATTCAGGTGTCAGGTTCAAGTATTCAGGTTTATGGCAAGGCATTAAGTATTTAGTTTAGTTGCATAAGTCAATTCCCATTTCAGAATATCAGAAGTTCATATCAGAGGCTCATATCAGGAAGGTCATAACAGTAGGTCAATATCATAAAGGTTCAATATCAGAAAGTTTTAATATCAGTAAGATCATTATCAGAAAGATCATCAATCAGAAGGATCATAAATCAGAAAGATCATATATCAGAAAGATCATATCAAACGCTCATAATATCATGAAAGAAACAAACAAGGTTCACAGAACAAGGAAGCATAGCAATAAATCAGGAATCAGAAAATAGGTTCAATATCAAAAGGTCCAATGTCAGAAGGGTCAAGTATTAGGGAGTCCAAAATCGGAAGGTTCATATCATTTTGTTTCAAGGTTCATAACAAGGTTCAATTTAGAGATTTATATAAAAGTTCCTATCATAGTTCAAAAAGTAATCTTTTAAAATAGCTTTCGTGAAAGTAAACCTTAAACAGTCTTCATAAAGTAGGTCCTTTAAAGAAAGTTTTCAAAACATTTTCACATGTAATTAAGAAGAGTTTTTACATTTAGTTATAAAATCTTATGAACCTTCAAAGTATTCCAGGGTCATAAATATTCACATTACAGGGTGATGGACAGATCATATCATGTATCAAAATAAATAAAGCAAGGTTCATGAATTAGGGAAAACATAACAAAGACATAGATTCAAATAGGAAAGCCCCATATAAAAGGCTCAGATCATAACCAACTGATATGCATAATGAAGACCCAATCAGAGTATAACAACGGCTCAGAGAAATACTAAGATGAATCATAGATACTGAATGAAATAAGCAAGAGGACACCCTTACTGAAAAAGGGCAGAATATCTGTACCTTATTAGGATTTCAAAAAACAGAAATAGAAGCACAAACAGATCAGGATCTCTCCTTCTTCACACCTAGAGGAATAGAAGACGGAATTACAGAAGATTCTAAGTCAGGTTACCATTTTGGTTTTTCCTTTTCATTTTAATAACTTTCTATTTTAGGCAGGTTTCCTTATTTGGCAAGTTTCCATACTTTAGGGTTTCAAAAGTAATTCTTCCAAAGTTAAAGGTCAAATATGTAATTATCACATTCATTCATTTTAATCCTTCATTTATTCAGAATGTACATCTTCAATACTTCAAGTTTGCCAAAATTACATTTTATACCCTTAGTTTACAAAATTTTCATTTAAACCTCTTAATTCACAATTTTACACTTTAAAACCTTATCTTATCCATAATTATCAGACAAGCCTCATATTTTATCAAAATACAGAATATGACATCAGAATTACTTATTGTACGAATCCAGCCCCTCAAGTTTCAGAAATTTCACATTTAGTCCCTTAAGTTTACAAAACTTATAATTTAAATCATAATTCTATATTAATTACATATTAAGCCCATAAATATTTAAATTTACCCAAAACACTTTTAATATCATTATTTACTCAGGACAACCTCAACTTTCCAGAATTTACACTTTTAGTCCCTCTAGTTTAATTAATTACAAATCATACCCTTTAATTACCATTAATTCATTATCTTGAAATATTTACACTTAGGACCCTCAAGTTATATTTTTCCCACATTGTAACAGACCTAAATAACATTTTAAAAATAATCCACGAGTTTCAAAAGTTACAAAACACCTCCTTGACCTTTATATTTTAAATCGGATATACTTTTTAAATGAAAATTACAAGCCCTAATTTAATCAATCATTACCCAATAATTAGGTCATCATTATATCAACCTTAAACCATCATTAAACTTCCAGATTCAAACCCTAATCAGAAAAACCAGATCGATTACTTTTATTTTCTTTTTCTTCCTTTGATTTTCAAAAACCCAGTTTATAATTAATTCTACTATAATTCGTATAAGCCTCCAAAAATCAAACCAATATTTTTCCCATGTTACTAGATGTATAAAGAACTCAGAAAAATTATAAAATCAACACAGAAAAATCGTATGGTATTTATTTGATTTTAGGCACATTTTTAACCACAATAATTACAACGACTCATCTAGGCCTTTATAAATTATTCCAACATTTTTCCCAGAACATACACATCATATAAGGTCCAAATAAAATAAATATGACCCTCAGAAAAATCGTATCACGTATTTTGGAAAATAGGTGTGTTTTAACCCATAAATTCAAAAACGACCCAAAACCATTGCATGCTTCGAAGTACTTATTTTTCATGAGTCTAATATGATGTAAGGAATGTAAGAAAATTATAAGATGAATTTTAGAACGTGTAGAAACAAGATGGGCGAATTATACCTTCACGTATGGAAAAATGACAAGAAACTCGACCAAGATCAAACCGGCGAACCACAGCCCCTATTCTTATTTTTCATAGCTTCTTTAGATTAAGATCCAACCCAGAAAAATGATCCTTGAATTTCTTGGTGGCCGGATTTTGATATACGAATTATTTGTGTGGTTTGGTTTTGATCGGATTGTATTTTAGGGAAAGGATAAATGGGATAATTATGAATAATGGGAGATACTGGTTTTAGGGGAGGGAATGGGCTATAATTTCGGATTTTTGGTTTGGGAATAATTATTGGGCTTTAATTTGTCATTTAATGTATTTTAATTATCATTAAAACTATAATAATATTGATATAAATTCTATTCGGCACATGAAGGGCAATTTGGTAATTTTATAGCTTGCAAAAATATTAATTGGAGTTGTCAAAAATATTTGGTGACATAACTTGTCCATTTCCAGAAGTTCGGGATTGATTCGGTACTTTATAAACCTTTTATTAAAATTTTTAAATTCATAGGGGCATTTTTGTCTTTTACTTGCTTTCAGACTTTTGGGTATTACAACTTCTTCCCCACTAACAAAAAAAAATTTCGTTCTCGAAATTTGCAGGAAGCGGAGAGAAATGAGAACGGAATACTCATACGGAATGCAAACAAGATTTCAAATTAATTCAACTGTATCAACCGTAGGGAGTTCTTCAAAGGGTTAACGATTGATAACTGAGGTCAACAGAATGCAAATCGAGAATTCCAACTTATTCAGGCAGAGTATACTCATAACGGTGAAAGCAGATTAAACGCATAGGTAGATCGAACTTAACATCTTACTAAACACAGATGATCTCAGCCAAATGTCAGAATTTCTAAGGTTTCAAAGGCACTCCTCGAAATATCCTATGGTTTCTTTGCTAAAAGTTCTTCTATGGGAGCCAACGGATTTTTGGTTACCTCAGCTAGGAAAGGGAACTCTGTTGACGTAAACACATCTCCAGCCTCATCAAATTCTTTCTCAGTATCAGGATGATAGTATGGTACCTCCGACAAAACCACAGGCTTCTTTGTCTGAGCAATTTCTTGCAAAGCGGAACAGGTACCATAAAAGATGGTTGCTTTCACCAGTTTCCCAATAGCTTCCCCCACCTCATCGCTACGATGCAACTCCATTGCCACATGAGGAAAAACCTTCGAAACTACCTCAGCTCAGTCTTTCTTCAAGCTTCGACACTGGAACTTCAGACTATCGACTTCCTCGCAAAGCCTGGCCTCCTGCTCAATCAGCCTAGACTTTTCGGATTCTAGACTTGTACATTTGGACTCAAGCATCTCAATTTTGGCTCTATAGATGGACACATTAGACTCCTTAACTTTCAACCTATCACACCTTGCTTGGGATTCCTTCAATTGCCCTTCGAGCCTGTCAATCTTGGCTCGCATATCTTGAACAAAAGGATTCTTCTCAAAGTTCTCCATCACTTCTTTGCACTTAGCCTCCAATTCATCATATTCATGGTCCCTAGCCTTTTCCTTGGCTAAGATAGCATCTATTTTCACTCTCACATTCAACACCGTTTGCACCAACTCCCTTGTCCTTGAATTCAAATGATTATCCAAAACAGCCTGCCTAGCATAACTTTTAGAATGAAAGTTGCAGAGCTCTTCCATAGACATGTTATCCAAGATTTCCTTCCATTTAGCAGGTGTCATTTTTTCAACCGAGTGACGGCACGCAGTTGAATTGGGTAGTTCGTTAACATCGGGAAGACCTGCGAAAGACAAAGGCACAAGTTATATAAGGAAGGACACTTATTACGCATGCATGATAACTTACCAGGAGTATCATCCTCAGGAATCGTCAGAGGAGTAGGTATAAAGGTTTTAGAATGAGAGCCTTTGGGCTTCACCATTCTTGTCGGAGGAGTAGGAAGGGATAATTTCCTCTTCGGAGGAGTCTTCACAGACATAGCAACTTTTGCTTTCTTACTTTTCTTCCTATCTGAAAGACCGGAAGACCTTACGAGCCTTGTTTGAAATTCCTTGATGAGGGGATCATCGGAGTCTGCTACAGTCTCCACAAAATGCGGAGTCTCATCATTATTAATTGATGTCGATGGAGAACCTACTTCATGGTCCACATTATTCGGCTCTTTGGGGACAAAACTAAGCTCTCTAGTACCACGGGCTACAAAGAAGTTTCTGAAGGCCATCCCTACAGAAGAAAGAAATGAGATAAATACCATCAGATAAGTCATTAATTTATTTGAATTAGTACATACATACTTTTCCCATTGCAGATTATCTCAGGTTCCAAGGGAGAGCCTTCCCAATGATCTATAATGCCCGCCAGAAACAATATTGGCTCAGAAAACGTCGCACATCAAATGGGTGACGTTCAAGACGTTGATAGAGGGGATAGCTTCTTACGAAGTGCGGCAAAGGATCATCAAAGCGTTTCTCGTCAAAACGATTATCTTTATCTAGCAACGCCGGATAATTGGGAGGTATGATAGTATCTTGCACATAGAAAAACAGACCTTTCCATTTTCTTATATTGGCAAAGGGTTTTGTTATTAAGCAAGGCACATCAGGTTCACTTCTTTTACCTAAGGTTAACCAATCACCACCAGGGCAAAGGTTGATAAAGCCCCTAAGCACGTTAAGTGTGGGCTCATAACCATAAGCTTTACATACGACAATGTAGGTGGTTAGCTTGGCTAAGCCAAAGGGGTTCAACCTGGAAATATGTACTTGATAATACTGTAAAAATTCTAGGATCAGTGGATGAATAGGAATCCTAAAGTTGGATTCTGTAAAAGCATGAACATATAACCCAACATACCCAGCGGGGGCGTAAAAAATACTTTGGTTTTCGTTTGGGAGTATCACTTTATACTTCTTAGGTATGGGATACTTTTCAAGAAAATCCGCCAAAGCCTGCTCTGATAAGGTACAATTTTGTTGCCTAATGGTTCTTTTTGCCGCCATACTCATCTTGTATTCGAAATAATGAGACTAAGGAGGGATAGTTACCTTTAATCTTAGCAGAAGTACGAAGCACAAACACTGTGTATGTGTACTTTGGGGCAAAGAGAAACAGTACGATCAGGTGGAATCATAAAGGGTTTATGTATATTTTTATTTGTTTCATCCTAGCCATCCACGTGTAGTCATAGTATGAGTTTGACACGGATCCAATTTGCTTTCGAATTTTGAAAACAAGTTTGCGGTTATCGATATCCTAGCTGATGAAGTTAGGGTATGGTAGTTGCATATTTATTTGCCGCATTTATTGCGCAAGGTTGTTTAAGCATTTATCCCCTACTCGTACGACTTTGTGACGGAAGGACTAGCATGTAGTTTGTTTTTTGAGTCGAATGCAATTTATACTCGTACGTATATATCACTTTCGACTGGGGGGCTTGATGATGTACCCTCCGAACGGGTCGAAGGACTCCCCTTCGAGCCTGTAGAAAGCCCTCTCTTCGGAGGCCCAGGTTAATCTCCTAACATGTTTCATTGGCGTAAAACCATTCGCCTGCGAACTGGTTACCATGTGGGAATCCGCCAATCGAAGCCTTAAGCCCTTCGGGGTATCTCCTACGAAGGAACTAGCACGGAGAGCTATCCTGACCTGGTCAAACCCACGTCTCCTCTTCCCCTTGGCTTTCCCGCAAAAATAGAGATCGTGGGCTACAAAGCCCTAGCGGTTACCATAAATTATGGGACGCCCCCATGATCTCCGAAACATGTGCAAACCGCCCACTAAGGCCTATTTCTCCCCTATAAATAGCTTAGTCGGGCATGAACAATGTAAGTTAACTTCACTCTCTCAATTTACGACCTACATTACCATTACACATACTTACTTGCACGGCGGAGGTGGTTCACAGGGTCCAACCATTGCGCAATCACTTAACGTAGTGTCTTCGTATTTCTTATTTCAGGTTAAGAACGAGCTTGGCGCAATCTCAACACCCCATTATTCCTTTGATCACCATCAACTGCTTGGTTGTGCAATTATTTGTTCAATCAGAAACAATATTGGCTCAGGAAATGTTTGCACATCAAATGGGTGACGTTCAAGACGTTGGTAGAGGGGATAGCTTCTTACGAAGTGCGGCAAAGGATCATAAAAGCATTTCTCGTCAAAACGATTGTCTTTATCCAGCAACGCCGGATAATTAGGAGGTATGATCAAATCTTGCACATAGAAAAAGTAGTACTTTCCATTTTCTTATGTTGGCAAAAGGTGTAGTTATTAAGCAAGGCACATCGGGCTCACTTCTTTTGGCCAATGTTAACCAATCACCACCAGGACAAAGGTTTATAAAACTTCTAAGCACATTCAGTGTTGGCTCATATCCGTAAGCTTTACATACAACGATGTAAGTAGTCAACTTGGCTAAGCCAAAAGGGTTCAACCTGGATATATGTACTTGATAATATTGTAGAAACTCTAGGATTAAAGGGTAAATTGGAATCCTAAAGTTAGATTCTGTAAATGCATGCACATAAAGCCCCACATAACCCGCTGAAGCATCAAAAACATTTTGGTTTTGATTGGGAAGCATAACTTTAAACTCTTTAGGTATGGGATATATTTTAAGAAATTCTATTAGAGCCTGCTCTGATAGAGTACATTTTTGCTCCCTAATAGTTCTTTTCGCTGCCATACTCATCTTGAACTAGAGACTATGAGCACAAAAGGACCAAGATCGGAGAGGAAAACTTACCTTTAAGCTCAACTGAAGCACAAAGCACAGGGTCGTGTACGTGTATTTTGGGCGCACAAGAAAATATGATCTAGGGTTGGAAGTATGAAGGGTTTATGAATATCCTTTGTAGTTTAATCCTAGCCATCCACGTGCAGTTATAATCCGAGATATACATCGAGACTAA
This sequence comes from Artemisia tridentata subsp. tridentata, assembly GCA_021014915.2. Lineage (NCBI taxonomy): Eukaryota > Viridiplantae > Streptophyta > Magnoliopsida > Asterales > Asteraceae > Artemisia > Artemisia tridentata. Next base: position 127,711,616 of record CP139507.1, on the reverse strand, counting down.
TTTTTTAATTTTTGAAAAGATGTTTACCGATATCTTCGCTGCTGTAGTATAGAGTGGTAGTTGAAGATTTATTAGTCGCATTTATTGCGCAAAGTTTGTTTAAGCACTTATCTTCATTGCGTTCATATTTGCGACGAACGGGATAAAGTGTAGCAGGTTTTTTGAATCGAATGCAATTTATCCTTGTACGTATATATCACTTTCGACTGGGGGGCTTGATGATGTACCCTCTGAACGGGTCGAAGGACTCCCCTTCGAGCCTGTAGAAAGCCCTCCCTTTGGAGGCCCAGGTTAATCTCCTAACACGTTTCATTGGCATAAAACCATTCGCCTGCGAACTGGTTACCATGTGGGAATCCGCCAATCGAAGCCTTAAGCCCTTCGGGGTATCTCCTACGAAGGAACTAGCACGAAGGACAATCCTGACCTGGTGAAACCCATGTCTCCTCTTCCTTTGGCTTTCCCGCCAAAACAGAGATCGTGGGCTACAAAGCCCTAGCGGTTACCACAAATCATGGGATGCCCCCATGATCTCCGAAACATGTGCAAACCACCCACTAAGGCCTATTTCTCCCCTATAAATAGCTTAGTCGGGCATGAACAATCTCGTTATTGTATTAGGAATGTTTTCCTTGTAAACCTATATGATCTCTATTATATAAAGAGACATTAGGTCATTAGTTTTTGTATGCATACAATGTAGTGCACTAAAGGTGTATGTGTGTTCCTAGGCGTAGGGTTTGTAAAACATTTAGGGTTAGTGCTTGTTTTATGATTCAAGGTCAAGTCTTGATCCCTGTTACAAGGTGTGTAACATGTTCTACCGTGATCAAGTATAATTAGAGCGTGTAGTATGTAATTGAAGTGAAAGATATTAAAGAAAATCCTTGTTCAATAACAATTGATTCTTTGTTTGAATATTCCGCCATTGTTATTGTTATTCCTAGTGCTCAAAACGATCTAAGGAGTTATAAGAAACTCTACAGATCTCATCTATATGGAGACAGATGGCAGATCTGGAGACTAACTTGAGAGAGATCCGTCGAGATCGTGGCTAGATGTACCTAGATTTTTGACTATTGCACCATCCCTAAATTGAGGGGTCCTCAGTTAAAGATGTTAGTTTTATCAACTATCTTTGTTATCCTTGTTTATCGGTATCGTCTATGACGATCAGTTATCATTTCATTCTGTTGTACTTCGGGAACCATGTATCGATAATGATGTTATCATGAATGTGAACTTTTGGATTCTTGTTTTGAGCATAAATTGTTTGTGGTTTGAATGGAATAGTATTCCAGTTATCGTGATTGGTATTTGTGTTGGTATTCAACCCTGTGATGATCATTTTCTTGCGTGATATACTATGTTGTTTGGAATCTTATGACTATCTTATGTTGTGATTCAGATCAATGGCTCCGACATGAAACCCAGCCAGGACCACCCGAACAGGGCCTGCTGTTGTCAATACCGGTTGTCGTGGTCGGCGTCCAGTTCGAAACGTTAACATCCAGAATACCGACAACCAAAATAGCAACAATCAAACTAATGAAGATCAGAATGTCAATGATCAGGGTGTCAATGGTCACACTCCACCTAACACCCCTCCTGTGAACCAAACTCTGATTGATCAACTTGTGGCTCAGCGTGTTGCTGAAATCCTAGCTGAGTCGAATCACTCAAATACCTCTTCTGGAACTTCACCACCTACCAGAAACTGTAGTTGTACGTACAAAGAATTTTGGAGTTGTGGACTGGCAGAGGCGTTGTTGTGTTAATAAGGTTGATTGAGAAAACCGAGTCTGTATTTACTGTTAGTAACTGTGAGGAAGATGCCAAGGTGAAGTATGCCACCTTTACTTTGAAGGACGAAGCGTTGACCTGGTGGAACAACTACCTCAAATCTGTTGGAAGTGATGTGGCTTATGCTATGACTTGGGAACAGTTCAAGGCTTTGTTGATTAAGACGTATTGTCCACAAAATGAAGTTAAGAAACTGGAGATTGAGTTTTGGAACCATAAGGTGAAAGGTACGGACATGACAGCCTACAACCGCCACTTTCAAGAGTTTTCGTTACTTTGCCCAGAGATGGTTTGTACTGTGGCACTCAAAATTGAGCGATACACTGATGGTTTGCCATTGGCTACTAGGAATGACGTGATTGCTGCAAACCCGACAAATCTTCATGAGGCCATCACGATAGCTCAACGCCTAATGGATTCACTGGTTCTTGAAAATACAGAAAATGGGAGAAATGATAAGTGGAAACGGGATGATCAGTCTAAGAGTAATGATCACCCGAACAAACGACAAGAGGTCACCAAGGTATATACTATCGGGGATGGGGAGAAGAAGGGTTATAATGGAAATCAACCGAAATGCAACTATTGTAAGCGTCATCATCATGGCCATTGTACTATGGTGTGCCACAAATGCTCTAAGGTGGGACACATGGCTAGGGAATGTAAATCCTGACCCCTTTCGATGGTTCAAACTACGCCAGAAACAAATTGGAAGGCTAGTGTCACCTGCTACGGATGTGGGAAGAAGGGACACTATAGGAATGAGTGTCGAGAGCTGTGGAACTGAGAAAACCAAGGGAATGGAGGACACCCAGGGAATGGGTGGAACCAAGGAAACCAAGGAAACCGAGGGACGGGAGGAAATGGGCATAATCAAGGTAACAGGAGAGCAGGAGGAAATCGAGGAAACCAAGGCACTGGAGATCAGCAGGGAGATGTGGGAGCAACTCAAGGAATAGTATATGTTATTGGGAAGGAGATCAAGGAGGACCCGAACGTTTTCACTGGTATGTTCCTTCTCAACAATCATTATGCTTCCATATTGTTTGATACTGGTGCCGATAGGAGTTTTATATCCACTACATTTATGCCTTTGCTTGAAATTCCCCCGACAGCCTTAGGTATTGGTTACGATGTAGAGTTAGCTAATGGTAACCTTGAAAGGATAGACACCACCATCCGTGGCTGTACGCTGAACTTTCAAAACCATCCTTTCAATATCGACCTCTTACCCGTCACATTAGGCAGTTTTGATGTCATCATCGGTATGGACTGGTTATCTAAGTATCGTGCCAATATTATCTGCGGTGAGAAAATTGTTCGTGTGCCTTACGGAAAAGAGATCCTAAACATACAAGGGGATAGGAGCGATCGTGGAGGTCCCTCCAGATTGAACATTATCTCTTGTACTAAGGCACAAAAGTATATAGAAAAAGGGTGTTACCTCTTCTTGGCCCAAATTTCTAAGAAGAAAGGGAAGGAAAATGGTGAAAAACGTATAGAAGATGTACCTATCGTTCCAGATTTTCCAGAAGTATTTCCAGATAACTTACCTAGAATCCCACCAGTGAGACAAGTCGAATTTCAGATCGAGTTGATGCCTGGCGCTGCACCCGTAGCCCGAGCACCTTATCGACTCGCCCCTACTGAATTGGAAGAGCTGTCAAAACAGTTGGCGGAGTTGTCAGAAAAAGGATTTATACGACTGAGTTCCTCACCATGGGTAGCTCCATTATTGTTTGCGAAGAAGAAGGATGGATCTTTTCGCATGTGCATTGACTATCGAGAGTTAAATAAGTTGACAGTGAAGAATCGATACCCTCTACCTAGGATCGACAATCTGTTCGATCAACTTCAAGGATCGAGCATTTACTCAAAAATTGACTTACGATATGGATATCACCAGCTTAGAGATCGAGAAGAAGATATTTCAAAGACTGCGTTCAGAACTCTTTATGGACAATACAAATTCCATGTGATGCCGTTTGGTTTAACCAACGCACCAGCGATATTCATGGATCTCATGAATCGATTGTGCAAACCCTATTTGGATAAGTTTGTGATAGTATTCATAGACGATATCCTGATCCACTCAAAGAATAAAGAGGAGCATGAAGAGCATCTAAGACTTATCTTGGAGTTACTGAAGCAAGAACAACTATAGGCTAAATTCTCTAAGTGTGAATTTTGGATTCCAATTGTACAATTATTAGGTCACGTGATTGATAGTCAGGGAATTCACGTGGATCCCGCGAAGATCGAGTCTATCAAGGAATGGGCCGCCCTGAAAAACCCAACTGAAGTTCATCAATTCTTTGGCCTAGCTAGCTATTATCGGAGATTCATCAAGGGATTTTCTAAAATAGCCAAGTCCATAACTAAACTGACTCAGAAGAATGTAAAGTACGAATGGGGAGAAAAAGAGGCGTTTCAACTATTGAAAGAGAAGTTGTGTAGTGCACCTATCCTAGCCCTACCCGAAGGAAGCGAAGACTTTGTCGTATACTGCGACGCTTCGCACAAAGGTTTAGGAGCTGTCTTAATGCAATGGGAGAAAGTGATAGAATATGCTTCATGACAGCTTAAGACCCATGAGAAAAACTACACTACTCATGACTTGGAATTGGGTGCGGTAGTATTCGCACTCAGAATATGGAGACATTATCTGTACGGCAAAAAGTGCATTGTGTATACCGACCATAAGAGTTTGCAACACATCTTGGACTAGAAGGAGCTGAACATGAGACAGCGTCGCTGGTTAGAACTACTCAGTGATTACGACTGCGAGATTCGCTATCTTCTTGGTAAGGCAAACGTTGTTGCTGATGCTCTTAGTCGAAAGGAGAGAATACCACCGTTACAAGTCAGATCCTTGGGAATGACTATTAGTTCACCATTACCATCTCAAATTCTTGAAGCCCAAGCTGAATCGTTAAAGGAAGAAAACCGACCAACTGAAAACCTCTATGGTATGGTAGAAAACAAAAATGGCTTCGTAAAACGTTCCGATGAAACATTATGCTTTGGAGACAGAAGCTGGGTACCACTCTATGGAGGAATTCGTGAGTTGATTATGCACGAGTCACATAAATCATAATACTCCATTCATCCCGAATCTGATAAAATGTACCAAGACCTGAAGAAACTGTACTGGTGGCCTAACATGAAGGCTGATATAGCCCTATATGTGAGTAAGTGCTTAACATGTTCGAAGGTGAAGGCCGAACATCAGAAACCGTCAGGGTTATTGATACAACCTAAACTCCCCGTTTGGAAATGGGAACGAATCACTATGGACTTCATCACTAAATTACCAAGAGCAGCTTGTGGTTGTGATACTATTTGGGTAATAGTAGATCGACTCACTAAATCTGCTCACTTCCTCGCTATCAGCGAAAACGACAGTATGGACAAACTTGCCCGGCTATACGTGAAGGAAATTGTTTCCCGACATGGTGTACCAATATCTATTATCTCTGATTGGGACAGTCGTTTCACGTCAAATTTTTGGAAGTCACTCCAGACGGCTATGGGGATAAACCTCAATATGAGTACTGCTTATCATTCCCAAACAGACGGCCAGAGTTAGAGGACTATTCAAACATTGGAAGATATGCTTTGAGCCTGTGTCATTGATTTCGGAAAAGACTGGGAGAGATACTAGCCTTTGGCCGAATTTTCCTACAACAATAGCTATCATGCTAGTATTAAGGCCACACCTTTTGAGGCGCTGTATGGCCGAAAATGCCGCTCTCTGATTCGTTGGGCTGAAGTTGGTGACAGTCAACTCAATTGTCCTGAACTTGTTCTAGAAACGACCGAGAAGGTAGTTCAGAACCGAAATCGTTTGCAAGCTGCACGTGACCGACAAAAGAGGTATGCCGACCAGAGACGTAAACCTCTCGAGTTCCAGGTTGGAGACCGAGTTATGCTGAAGGTCTTACCATGGATAGGGGTGATACGTTCCGGCAAAAGTAGGAACCTTAACCCTCGTTATATAGGACCGTTCAAATTTTTGGATAGGATTGGACCGATAGCCTACAGACTGGAGCTATCACCCGAATTGAGCAGTGTGCACAAAGTCTTTCATGTAAGTAACTTAAAGAAGTGCCTTTCCAATGAGACTCCAATTATTCCTTTGAGAGAGATCACAATCAACGAGGGTTTGAACTTTATCGAGGAACCTGTCGAAGTCAAGGACCGCGAAGTTAAGCGACTTAAGCACAGCCGTATCCCGTTTGTTAGGGCTCGTTGGAATTCCCGACATGGTCCTGAGTTCACGTGGGAACGTGAAGACGAGATAATGCTGAAGTACCCTCATCTCTTTTCGTCCCCAACGAGTAATCTTAAGTGAAACCCGGGACGGGTTTCTCCTGAGGCTGGGAGGCTGTGACAACTGGTAATTTTCGGGATATTTTATTTATATATTTTCATTTTGCGTCAAGTTTTGGACCTATATATATATATTCGAGGAAGTTATGCCCTTTTATTTATATTTGAGTCTGAGTTGTTATCGTTGTTCTTGATTTATTGCGTGGTTTTGTAACCTTACAACAGGTTTTACCTCTCAAGGGATCTCAAGAGGCTTACAACCCCACCAGGCAGTGTACCTGACCGATGTAGTATAGTGTAGTGGTAAGTACGGGGGATTGATCGTTCTCCACAGGGAATAGTGTTCGTTAGGTATGAAAGGCTACTCTAATTAGGTCTAAGGGTTGAGGAAGATTCTTTTTATGTTTTTATATTTTTATGAAAGCAAGTAAAATCTCGGTTTTGATAGAGTGGGCGGAATTAGTTGCTAGTCAACTAACCCAAATTACTACGAATGCAAATAAAATAAAATAACAAAAATGAAAATGTGGTGAGAAACTTATGTGTGGAGAAATGTGTTTACTTAGATTTCCTTACTCCCTAACTATCTTTTACCGGTTAATTAGTGTGTATTAGTTGCGTGGATGACGGGTGTATTCCTTAATACCATTCGTGGGGTGGCGTACTTACTTCCCCAACTCTACAAGCTCCTACTTCACTCCTATGTCGAGCCGGCTAGGAAGCTCCTAACATGGGATCACTAGAATTCGCTTGTGCATTAAATACAACCATAAAAACCTTTAGTACGCATTTGGTTCATGTTTCTTAAGACGTTCAAGCAAGTTACCGAATAGGGAGTTAGCCAGTTTTCTTAAGCCTAACATAGATAAACAATCATCCAATACAACTAACAACACATTAACAACCAATAATCAATAGCTAGGTTTCATTAGATCTAAGCAAACACAAGATAAATTTAGCCTAACATGTTAAACAAAAGACAAGAATAAGATAGAATCAAACAACACATAGACATATTGAATGATTAATTGATAACTTATCTTTCAATGAAACATGGAAGATCTCAAGGCAAAAAGCCCTGAAAAAGATGCTAAAATCGTCTTAGGGTTTTCTCCCAAAATTCCACACACTAAGCTCTCCCTAATGACAAAAAATTAGAAAACTATATATAGATTTTTGGATCTGACGGCGTCACCTTATGGAGTGTGACGCCGTCACCTCGCCGCTTTTAGGGTTCCCGGATGACCTTCTTGACGCCGTCCCTCTTTAGCTCTTCAAAAATCCATTCTGGCTTATCAAGGCTTGACGCCGTCTAACCATGAACGTGACGCCGTCCCCTTATGATTTAAGCCGTGACGCCCTCGATCAAGTTAAAGCGTGACGCCGTCAGAATTCACATGCTATTTTCACTGGCTTATCATGAGTAAATTTCACGTCCAACTTTTCTTGCCAAAGCATGACGCCGTCTAGAGTAAATCTTGACGCCGTCAAGAGTAACTTTTAGCCGATTTTTGAGACTTTGCCGTTTTCTTCACTTTTATGCTCCAAAAACGTCCAAAATGCTTCCTTTTCCAGATTTCTTCTCCAAAGTACCTAAAATGACAAAAGGAACGATTTAGGGCAATATTTGATCAAATAAATACGATTTAAGGCTTAAATGACCCCTTAAAAGCGGTACACTTTTCGCTTCATCAAATACCCTTACACTTGTTATTTGCTTGTCCTCAAGCAAATGCGCTTTTATTCTAATCAAAATACAAGTTAGGGGTCATTTAATGCAAACATAAAAGTAATTACAACAAATAATCGTTCCACTTTAATCATAATAAGCACGGAGATTACAAACTAGCACCTCACAAGTAGTGTTTAGATACTCACATCTCTCAAGTGTCATCAAAATAAATCTCATAAATGAAAACGGAAAATATCTCTCACTACCTGTCATAGCAAATAGATTACCATAGGCTTGGGAAAGGATCGAAAACCTCCTCCACTAGGCGTAAGCACCAAAGATAAACTATCAAAGAGGGCTTTTAAATGGGTTATAACTTTAGGTGTAGGGAAAAGGAAAACACGGTTTTGTTGGATACGGGATATTTTACTGGTGGCGAGTTAAAAATCTTGATCAATTACATGTACTATACAATGTTGCTAAGCCAAGACTAGACTCGATCTTAAGCTAATGATAAAATAACAAAAACATAAAATAAACATAAAATAAAACGGGATGGTAGTCCGTATGTTTTTTCTATTTTTCTTTTTCTCATTTTTTTGTATTTTTCTTGATTTTTTCGATTTTTTTTTTTTTTTTTTTTTTTTTTTTTTTTTTTTTTTGATCATACACTTTTACCCTACCATCCAAAATAATACATCATAGGGGCATTGCATCCCCTTACACTTGAACTTTTACATAACTTTACAAATACTAATCTAATGACTCGAATTAAGATAATTGAAAAACTTGGAGTACTTTTAAAATATTTAGCACATATGGGGGTAATAAATGATGTTCTTCCCCATTACTCCATTACACTAGTACTTTACCCATGAGTCCCAATCGTCCCAAAACAATATGTACAAGGATATGACTCGACTTAGCAACCATGTAATCAACTAGATAATTAACTTGGGTTTAAACAAATGTTGTCACAATAATGCACTAAAAATGAGTGCATACAAGGTAGGCTAAGGCGATTTGGGTGTACATTTTAGTGGGGTGTAACAAATTCTTCCTTTAAGTAAAATGCTTAAAGGTCGAAACGAAAAGATAGGCTCTGAGGGGTGTACTAGGGGTATCGTGTACTAAAAATGAGTACAACGCAAAGGGTGTGGGAGAATTACTTGACCAATGTAGCCAAAATAATTATAACAAAAACACAGGTGTAAAACAATGGGTTAATCCTAATGCCTCTTATCATGTAGTAAATCTAACTACATGAATGTAGTCTCACTTGTGGCCTTGGAATGGTCCTAACGCAAGTTCTAGAATCTAAGTGCTACCGGTACACACATCATAGCATAAATGCTTTTCCTACCAATTCTAGGGGCGAACCTCACATATTTGGGGTGGAAAATTTTTTTAGTGGTACGGTTTTTGTGCTAGTTATATAACTCCTATCCGTGAGACGCTTATTAGAACTAAAGTTTCACTCCTATATGTTGTAAAAAATTTTAAATTTGGCACTAAAATTACCTTAACAAGTATTTCTCTTAGTTTTATTACACATCTACTATTAAACAAACAAAAATCAAGCGCAATTGTATTCTCAAAAATCGTACTTTTACACTCCCCTTACACTTAAGATGAACATTGTCCCCAATGTTCAAATAATAAGATGTAAAAGCAAAAAGTAAAAGAATGAAATCAAATACTCCCCTGATTCGCTCGGTGGATAATGAAATTACACGGTTAAATCTTCCTCCAAAGAGAATGTTGAAGCTCCATGACTAATGCATCGCCACAAGCTTGATTCCATAAACATCTCCTTGTCCAAAATAACCTGTTAAACCTGAGAAAACAAACACGAAAACCTGCATAACATCGGCGGGATAAAATCTATATATAAGGATATAATGCTTGTGGAATGATAATTTTGCAGATTCCTGGAGATTATAAGTTGGAGATTTAATAAAAACTTTTTATGAAAACAAAACTTTCAAAAATTTCTGGAAATTAAATCTGACGCCGTCAGGTTATAACCCCTGACGCCGTCAGAAATGACCTGACAAAAATTTTCGTTTTAAGTTTCCGGAAAATTTCTGAAAAAACCTTTACCTTACTTCCTGGAAATCCTGCAAAACATCATTATGACTCGATACAAGCATTTGACTCAAACAAATACTAATATGCATGCTTATATCTCATTGTTATCGTTCATGTTCAATCTTGTTCTTAAAAACAAATTTGGATTTCCCTTACACTTATCTTTTGCAAAATACCTTTATATGTAGTTAAGACGAAGTTAAAAACAAAATAAAGCATTTTCACAATTTATATTTGAGACATGAACAGTAAACAAAAAGAATAAGAAATGCATACGGAAACAAATAAAATTAAATAAACAAACAATCAAACAAATAAAGCAAATAAAGCTTGGGTTGCCTCCCAAGAAGCGCTTGTTTTTGTTCGAGTCATGAGCCTGACTCTACGCTTATTTAACGGATAAAGGAGAGGTTTTTCCTACACTTAGGATTAAGTGCGGGTGATAGTAGCGATACACACCATCTCGGTGGAAGTATGCCGCGTGAGGAAAGAGTGGTGGATGAATTATATGCTCAAAGATGTGGGATCCAATCATCATAACCTTACTTAGTTCAATTGGGTCAACGGGTGAATTGAAGTTTTCTCCTAGAAAGGGATCATCTTCTATCAACTTCGAGAGACTCCAAGTTAAGAATCCACTTTGACCTAATAAACCCGGTTTAAACCCATAATGTTTCTTGTGATCAATCATAAATGGGTGATGTAAGTATGTAAGGTCATGGTTCACTCCTATGTCAACTTCCTCTTTACAAGTCTTAGAGTCTACTACCTTCAACGTAAAACTACCCGGACTATATGGTTTGATGGGTGGGTCGGGACCTAATTCAATTCCTAAGTTCACATCTAAGGATGGAAGATTAGGTAACGGTTTTGGTTTAGGCTCCGGTTCATCAAAACTAGGAACTTCCATAGAACTAAAAGAAAGGTTATGACTACAAGTATTCAAACCTATTTCTTCTAGTTTTGTTTGGTCCAAGGGCTCTACCTCTATTGGGGTTCCTATAGTCTCTTCTACTTCTTCCGGGTAAGTCACGGGCGGTGTGGGTGCCTCAAATGATGGTAGGACTTGTGAGGTACTTAGCGGGCTTATGTTACTAACCTCATCATTCCTTGTGTCTAGATCACCTATATCCTCATCTTTGTGTTTTAGTAGGATCTAACCCTAACATTTTCCCAAGTATCTCAAGTGCTTCTCTAGGCATCTCAACTTCTATGTCCGAATCATAAGGATCATCCTTAATATTCTGACTGCTATATTCAAATTGCCTAAAAGATTCATCATGTGTTTCTTGAGATTCAACGTCATCAATCATAAAACCTAGGTCTTTTTGATTAATGTGATCATGTTCGGCTAAATCCTCCATCACATCAAGGTCACCTATGTGTTTGTTTTGTACTATGGCATTACATGACAACCACTTAGGTATCTCAACACTAATGTATTCATCCCCAAACAAACTTGTTTCATGATCCAGGAAATTTATATTCAATTGACTTGTACTAACGTTTGTTGGGTTGTCTACCCTATAATAATATTGGGCACAATCTTCTATGGCATCCCATGCTTCTTCAGCACTTAATTCCCTAAAGTCCCCATTGGCAAAATCCTCAATGCGCATTTGGTCATATTGGCCAACACGATAGTAAAAGGTTCGGGTTAGGGATGCTAAAGCAAAACTATGATGAGGGAATTTTCGGAGTAAATTTCTAAAACGAGTCCATGCATCATATATGGGTTCATCTCGATATTGTTTGAAATTCGAGATGTCAATAGGGTAGAATGGCCTTTGTGGTTGGTGGTATGGTGGATTCGCGTACTCCATAATGGTGAACGGAAGAGTCAATGGAAATCTGTTACGAACAAAAGCACAAAGAAAATAGATAGACTAAAGAATACCTAGAAAAATAAAATAAAAATCTCACTAGAAAGGAATCTAGTGAGTAGACCTATAAAATAAAAATTCAACCTAAACAATAACTATTCCCCGGCAGCGGCGCCAAAAACTTGATTGCGTGGTTTTGTAACCTTACAACAGGTTTTACCTCTCGAGGGATCTCAAGAGGCTTACAACCCCACCAGGCAGTGTACCTGACCGATGTAGTATAGTGTAGTGGTAAGTACGGGGGATTGATCGTTCTCCACAGGGAATAGTGTTCGTTAGGTATGAAAGGCTACTCTAATTAGGTCTAAGGGTTGAGGAAGATTCTTTTTATGTTTTTATATTTTTATGAAAGCAAGTAAAATCTCGGTTTTGATAGAGTGGGCGGAATTAGTTGCTAGTCAACTAACCCAAATTACTACGAATGCAAATAAAATAAAATAACAAAAATGAAAATGTGGTGAGAAACTTATGTGTGGAGAAATGTGTTTACTTAGATTTCCTTACTCCCTAACTATCTTTTACCGGTTAATTAGTGTGTATTAGTTGCGTGGATGACGGGTGTATTCCTTAATACCATTCGTGGGGTGGCGTACTTACTTCCCCAACTCTACAAGCTCCTACTTCACTCCTATGTCGAGCCGGCTAGGAAGCTCCTAACATGGGATCACTAGAATTCGCTTGTGCATTAAATACAACCATAAAAACCTTTAGTACGCATTTGGTTCATGTTTCTTAAGACGTTCAAGCAAGTTACCGAATAGGGAGTTAGCCAGTTTTCTTAAGCCTAACATAGATAAACAATCATCCAATACAACTAACAACACATTAACAACCAATAATCAATAGCTAGGTTTCATTAGATCTAAGCAAACACAAGATAAATTTAGCCTAACATGTTAAACAAAAGACAAGAATAAGATAGAATCAAACAACACATAGACATATTGAATGATTAATTGATAACTTATCTTTCAATGAAACATGGAAGATCTCAAGGCAAAAAGCCCTGAAAAAGATGCTAAAATCGTCTTAGGGTTTTCTCCCAAAATTCCACACACTAAGCTCTCCCTAATGACAAAAAATTAGAAAACTATATATAGATTTTTGGATCTGATGGCGTCACCTTATGGAGTGTGACGCCGTCACCTCGCCGCTTTTAGGGTTCCCGGATGACCTTCTTGACGCCGTCCCTCTTTAGCTCTTCAAAAATCCATTCTGGCTTATCAAGGCTTGACGCCGTCTAACCATGAACGTGACGCCGTCCCCTTATGATTTAAGCCGTGACGACCTCGATCAAGTTAAAGCGTGACGCCGTCAGAATTCACATGCTATTTTCACTGGCTTATCATGAGTAAATTTCACGTCCAACTTTTCTTGCCAAAGCATGACGCCGTCTAGAGTAAATCTTGACGCCGTCAAGAGTAACTTTTAGCCGATTTTTGAGACTTTGCCGTTTTCTTCACTTTTATGCTCCAAAAACGTCCAAAATGCTTCCTTTTCCAGATTTCTTCTCCAAAGTACCTAAAATGACAAAAGGAACGATTTAGGGCAATATTTGATCAAATAAATACGATTTAAGGCTTAAATGACCCCTTAAAAGCGGTACACTTTTCGCTTCATCATTGATTTCTTGAGTTTGAGTTATATCGAGTTGTCGTAGGCCTAGAATGTAGCACCTCGCGACTTGGCACAATAATTAGTTTAAAAACGTGAATTTAATTAATTTTGACATCTCGGGACAAAAATATGCGTATTTATAGTCAATCTTATTGGAAAAATAGTTCTAAGTTCAATGGCATAAATTAGAAATACCCGAGAAAATGTTTTGGCACCCAAATCGGTCTCGATAGCGTTTTATTAAAAGAATAAAAAAATTTCAAGTTCCCACCCTTGCCTTATGTTACAGTTTTAGTCCTTAGGGGGCATTAGGGTTTCACATGAGGTCTTAAGGCTATATAAGCACCACTTATACCCATTTTAGGGTTTCTTTGCCTCTTTTGCACACATAGCCACCCCCTCCTCTCTCCCAAAATCCGGCCACACCTCCGGCCACCACCGAGCAACACCACCGCCACCTCTCTTATCACACCACCACCACCATCATCACTCTCATGACTCCTTTGTCACGATAAGCTACCAAACGCGCCCCACATTTCCGTTTCACCATCATTACGCGCCACCAACTTTTTTTTCAGCCCAAGATCCGTGTAGGTTCAAGCGTTTGAAGTTGAGATACACCGTTTCACACTCGTGTGTGACTCGATGTGAGTAAACTCGTGTACAACGAGTTAATATTTTCTATTTTCTTTTTATTTTGGTTGCTTTCAGGTATAAAAACAAGAGAAACAATCATTTTGATAACTAAAATCGGTTTGGTATCACTTAGAGTTGGTTTTGTGGTCGCATCGTGGTCAAGTCGTGAGCTTAAGCTCACGGCCGAGGCTTATTGAGTCGTTGTTGAGTCGAGTTTAGTGAGTGTCGAGTCAAGTTATTATTGTTGTGGTTAGTTTCTTTTGATATGTTTGTGTTCTTGGGATCCGAATTTAGGGTTTGGTAAACCCTCGACATGGCCGAGTTTAGATATTAGGATTTGGTATGGTGATTTGTGTTGAACTTGTGGTTGTTTTGAGTTTTAGCCGAGAAGGACCTAAGGTCCGTTTGATGTTGGGTTCGCCATGGCTTCGAGCCGTGGTGGTGATGAAGAGACATTATTGTTGTTGTTGATATTGGGGTTGGATATTGGACTTGGATTGTTGGATTTGGTTTATTCGTTATCGAGCCATAGGTTTAGGGCCGATAATCATATTTTTGGACATGGAATATTACTTGTGAGCTTATAATTATACATGTGATGTTTGAGCCAAGTCGAGTGTCGCCGAGACTCCGTAGTCTCGTTGTAGCCTCGACAAGCCAAAAATGCTTATTAGATTATATTTGGACTATTGATTATTGAGGTTGACTTGTTGACCCGAGTATAGTATAGACTCGGAATAGTGACTCGAAATATGAGATGACTCATTACATATTTAAATTGGAAACTTAAATAACATTAATAAACAATAACTAAAAAATATTAACTAACGAGTACATTGTTACTTAATATTTTGAGGTTAAAAAGAAAATGTTAAATGACAAATAGAATGTTATTTAATATTTTTTCCAATAAAAAGAAAATGGTTACCGAAATAAAAATAGAATATGTGCGAGTTATTTAATGTTTCGAGGGCACGCAAGTCGAGAAATACTATTTATAGAAATGTTAATGTTATATTGAGTTAGTGTCGAGTTACGGATCGGTTGACGTTAATATACCCGACCCACATGGTTATCGGACTTATTGGGTTGACGAGCCCAATAAGGGCCCAATAAACATGTCGGAGGAAACTTATTAACGAACAACTTATCCTATGGCTTATCGAGTATTGTGATCTAGTTTTTGGATTAATAAGTAAAGTGAAGGGATTTCGAGACTTATTGAGTTGATGAATTCTATAAGAACCCAACAATTCGTTCGAATAACTTATTGAATTTAAACTAAATCATTTGTCCTTGTCTTGTGAGTCGTTTATGTTTTGGTCATTTGTTCGGCACGAGTTCACTTGAGTCGATGTAGTGTCACCACTGCACACAAGATGATACCAAACACTAATAAAAAGATAATATAAGGAGTTTTTGGAATCAAAATGGGATATACTTGGGGATAGTCGATTTATAGGGATTTATACTCTTTCAAATTAGTGGTTAAGATAAGTTTACTATAATAGGTTGTGCCGGGTCCGCAGTGCAGTGACATTCTGGCTACCATAGTACCTTCTTCTGTTGTGTCATTTCTCGTCTACTTCTTGAGGTGAGTTTCATGACCCCACTTTTACACTTATACTGCTATTTTCAAAACTTTGGGTGAGAAAACATGCAAAACCGTTTTGAATGGACCAAAGGCTATTTTCATTTTTATTATGTTTGCTATGTTAAACTGGCTATGGTTATATGCTGTATGAGCTGCAATGGTGCTGGATTACTGTTGTATGAGCTGCAATTGTACAGGATTACTATGTATGTGCTGCAATAATGCAGGAATATTAATGCATGTGCTGCAATTGTGCAGAACTATAAGGTGCACCTATAGGGATTATTTAAATGTTTGGACTCACTTATGTGTGTGTATGATTGATTGGTTTGTAACATAGTCTAGTATAGCAAACATGTTAATGATTTGGTCTACTTGTATATGTTGTGTCTAAACCTATGAACTCACCAGCGTTAGCTGACCCTTTTTAGCATGTTTTCTCATGAAACTAAAGGTGATTATCTTGGATGAACGTTATTTAGAGGCTTGGCAAGTGGCATGGTTGAAGGATGAACTAAGACTCTGATAATTCTTTTGGGACCTACCTTATGTTTCTTTTGGGCCGTATTTTCAATACTTTTAAATAAATGTAAACTTGAAGTTTGGATTTTGAAACGTTATATCTATAACGGATAATGTTATCCCATTTTCTTATGCTTGCGTTGTGAAACAATCCCGTAGCATCCCAATGCTTGTTTTGTCTTCTGCTGAACCAAATTTTGGGGGTGTTACACATATAAACTGTCGTAGGATTCAGAAAGGTCCTGAATTTAAAATAACTGAAATTCAGGACGATCATACATGTTCCAAGATAAAGTTCCATCCTAATCACCGTAATGCTATCGAAAAAGTACTGGCTCAATTACTAATTACGAAAATGGCAAATGCTACAAGGGTCTATAAGCTGAAGGACATTATGAGTGATTTGAATATGGAGTTCTATATAGACGTTTCATACAGACGAGTTTGGCAGGGGAAACAGTTAGCTTTGTATTCAACTCAGGGCTGCCTTAAGTCTTCATTTGCTCAGTTGCCGATTTACTTTCACAACCTAAAGTTGGCAAACGAGGGTGTAGGGTCAAAAAGATTTGAAGATACAAAACATGAAGAATGAAACATGAAGGACTTAAAGTGACAAGAAGGGAAACTACAAAAATATGTTTCCAAACACTTATTCCCCCATTTTCTTGTAATCAACCCCATAAAGTTGTTTCTCCATTTTTTTGAGAAGCTGATATACCATTTCACTCCAATATTCAACTTGAAGTTTGATAGAACCATTAAGCATCATGTCAAGTGTATGCTTTGCTAAAGGATAGTCTTTTTCCACTAATATGTAGAGTTGAAGTCCTCTCATCATTAAAGTATGAACTCCACATGATTGAAAAAGCTTCCAAAGTAGAACTTTATTGTCGTATTGATCATGCCAAACCCTATCTTCATGATAAGTTTCAAACATAATCTTCAAGTCTCCCCAGAGAACTCCATCCAAAATGTTTTCTGGTCTAGAATCTCCATACTGGTCTTTGACTAATGGCCATAAGGTCTCCAAATCTTCTCTGTCAAAATTTCTGAGCATTTGGTGAAAAGTTACAAACCTTTGAGACTGTCCACCAACTCAGATTATCTCCCACCAAGTAGTCTGTCCACGATAACCAGTTTTCTAATCAATGATAGGGACTTTAGTCTTCAAAGGAATAGCATCAACAAATTCATCATCATGTTCTGCAATTTCAACCAATTTTTGTAGATCAGCTATTTCTTTTGCATCACTTTCTTGAAGTTGCTCTATTTGCTCTTATGATTGCTCAGTTTGCTCATGTGTTTTCTGCTTCTTACTGCCTTCAACCCCTAATTCTTCTCTAGTTCTCTTAGAACCCCCTACCACTTCATCTTCATTCATGGCAATAAAAGTATTAACCCTTCTGAAAACAATATCAAACTCCTTTTTAATGTTGCTATAACTAATGCCTTTAAATTGAGCTTGTTTCCATCAATCCATATTTTTCAGATAGGTTATCATATTCTGTTTTTGTTGTGCCATGGTAGGTGGTTTATTCCTCTTTGCTTCAGATCTTTTCTTTGCAGAACTTCTTCTGTTCTGCTAAAAACTTCATGAACAATTTAGACTTCTCCTCTAAAGATAACTCTTCTTGCTCTTCTTGCCACATCCTTTGAGCTACCATGTGATCAGCTTCACATTTAGCCTGGATTTCATCCCATGAATTGATCTCTGCAAGAGTAGCTTCTTCTTCATCTTGAACTTTTGGAGTCTTAGTCTTTCTTCTTATTCTTCTTCTTCTTCTTGCTGAAGCTTTCTAGCAAACTTAGCATTTTGTAACTCTTGCTTCTTCCTTAATAAAGGTTTTACCACAGGCTCTTCTATCATCATAGCTTTACCTTTTCCCTATGGTGGTGGTTGTGATTGTGTTGTTTGTGTTGTTGTTGCAGATGGTTCTTTGATAGTCGCACCTTTAGCTTTAGGTCGTGAACTTTTTTTGATTTGTGGTGGAATCTTATTGAGATCAGTAAGAACCTTAGCTAGGATGGTTTCATCATTATTTTTAGTTGTTTCAGAAACAGTAGCATTAACTTCTAAAGTAGCAGCATTAACTTCTGAAGCAGCAGCATTAACTTCTGACCCAGCAGCTGAAACATTTTCACTAGCAGCATTAACTTGCTCACTAGCAGTATTAACCTTATCAGCAGCTGTTTTAAGATCAGGAGCATTAACAACAAACACATCACTTTCAACCTGCTCATCCATCTGAGTCTCCTCCCTTGAACCCATGCTATCACTCCTCCCCTGTTTGGAGGCATCTTCAGAAGAAGCAACCCTTTTAGCAGTACCCACCTTTTGTATTCTTTTAAGCTTGTGGGTTCTTGACCTCTGTACCCCTTCTAGAAACCTAACTATTCTCTTCAACATCAAAATTTCATCACCTTGAGAAGCAGTTGTTTGTTGAAGGTCAAGAACATGTTCTAACAATTTGGTACAAGTAGCCATCCATTCATTTATTTGTTCCATACTACCCTCAGCACTTTGGAGTGTGTTAACTGTTGATCCAATATGAGCTTAACGATCTTGTTAATTACTTTAGATATAAACCTAAAGCAATAGGTATAAAAACTGCTTTTGAATGATCTATTAATTACTATGCGGAAACTAGTAATTAATCTTAAGAAGAATTAACAATAACACACAGTAATTCTCTCAACCTTCACCTCAATATATTAATATACGGTTACTCAAAAGTAACAGGGTTACAACGAACCTTGAAGTGAATACAAGACAATACGTATGCTAAAACAATCGTTACCTAAACCTAACCCTAGATCCTCCTTTTATACACTTAAGGAGTCCTAGTCGGTTACAAAAACTTTCTATACAAGAATACTATCTATTCGTATCTTTACCATAAACAAACTATACATATCTAATAAGCAGCAGAATCAAAACTCTAGCAGCAGAATCATCTTAGGCTAGCAGCAGTTTGACACTTAGCTTATTTCAACATTCATCAGATATCATCAGCAGCAGAATAAATATACTAGCAGCAGGATGATTATGCCTAGCAGCAGAATCATACTTAGTATATTTCTATTAACACCATGAGCAGCAGAATAAAACACTTAGCAGCAGCATCTTCAAAGTAGCAGCAGAATTCTTTAAACCCAACAATCCTCCCCTAAACTTGATATTTTCTCCCAAAATATACAAGTTTCTTCTAAGCACAGACATACACAAAGAGGATGCTTCCAAACACTTACTACTTTGAAGTCTTTGATTTCAGAATCTTTCTATACTTTTCTACTAACTCATAAGCTTGATGATCTGACAAAAATGCTCTTTGTAACCTCAACTTTCCATGTTGTAACATCTGGGTGATAACAGCAGTATTGTTGTTCAAGGGATAGTCTTTCTCCACCAGCATGTATACACCTACACCTCTACCAATCAACTCATGTACTCCACATGATTGATATAGATACCATTTATGAACTTTGGTTGAGCTTAACAAATCTATCCATTCTATATCTCTTGCATCAGGCTCAAACATATTCTTCAAGTAGTAATAGTGTAGCCTGTCATAGATCACATATGGTCTTCTATCCCCATAATTTTCCTTATACATCCTCCAGAGCTGTACTATATCATCCCTATCCATGTAATGCAGCATTTGTGAGAATCTAACAAACTTCTGACATACACCATTTGATCTCTTGATCTCCCACCATGCTTCACTACCATCTTGAACATCATGTGTATAAGAGATGATTGGGTACTTAGATTCCAAGGGAACTGCATTTGTTATCTCTGGTTCTTCTTGAGGTTTATGAACTGTAAAATCCATAATCCTTTTCATATCATCTGCAGTTACTTCTTCAGCTCCATACTCATTAGTATTTGACTCCTTCTCACCTTTAGAATTGCTTTCGGAATCACTCATTACAACAGATTTAACTCTTTTCTTTTTCCTTCCAACAGACTTTAACCTTTTTCCAGTTCTTTTCACACCAATAGTAGATTCAGGTTTTGTCTCATCGACATTCTGCTCCTCAACAACTTCTTTTTCCTTCTCAGCTTCACCTACAACTTCTTTCACTTTCACAATCTTTTCTTGCACAACTTCAGTTTCTTCTTTAGGCTTCGTAACTTGAGATTCAGGATTAAGATAAGCCTTTGGATCCAATC
Organism: Artemisia tridentata subsp. tridentata; assembly: GCA_021014915.2. Taxonomy (NCBI): domain Eukaryota; kingdom Viridiplantae; phylum Streptophyta; class Magnoliopsida; order Asterales; family Asteraceae; genus Artemisia; species Artemisia tridentata. The sequence continues at coordinate 127,691,292 of CP139507.1, read as the reverse complement.
TTCTTGTAAGTTTCTTAATTTTAGCATCAGTCATAGGCTCAATTTGTTTGTTAATTCTTGCATGAGTCTCATAATAAGCCTTTGCAACAGCAGCTCTACTCATTCCTCTGAATGCACTAGGCTTCCAATAAGCTTGATTTCTCAGATACATCTTCATATAGTTGTACTCATCAGTTTTGGAAGGTTTCTTCTTCTTGTACTTACCTTTCTTTTCATTTTGCTTCTTTCTAAATGCTCCAAGCATATCAGCTATAGCATCTTGTTGTTCCTCAGGGGTGTACTTCTCTCTTTCTTCCTTCTGAGTTGTAGCACCCCAACCCGGCAAGGGTAAAAGTATCACACTAATGGCTTCATATCAGATTAAACAAAGCATAAATTCAATAGTAATACAAAGATTCTCAAATGTTACAAATGAAATATTGAATACACAAGGATACAAAGGAAACAAAAGCTAAATACTAAGTCTGCAAGTGAAATTCTTCTAATAACTTCTACTTCAGAATAACTATCAAGGTCTTCTAAGTCCAAAAGTCTCTTCACTCTTACCCAGCTTCCGACTAAAACCTGCCGCACACGAAAAGAAACGTGCGGCTGAGCTTAAAAAGCCCAGTGAACAGATATATAATAAACGGAAACAAAAGCAAATGGGAATGAACAGGCATATCATAATGAGTGAGATATAGGGAAAAATATAAAGAGTAAGGTTTAGGACAGTAATCCACCACGAGCCCAGAATCATATCATATCATACCATATCATATCATATCATATCTTCATAATCATATAGAGGGGAGACCTCTCAGATAATCAGATAATATGAGGGGTGTCCTCATTCTTCAAATGGAGTAGCTAGCTCCCAAATTTTGTGAAAGACGTGGATTGCACCCATCATCAGTCACCAAATCAAATCATATCATATCATATACAAAACAAATCTAGGATGCATCCATACGCCCCCCGAACATATCATATTGGCCATATCAAATCATATCATAGTGAGCTCATATCAAATCAAAATGGGGACGGTGTGGTTAATCACTCTGACCACACAAGAGTCATGCCATTGGTGCATCAATGACACGGCCATGTTACCTTCATGGCTAGGAAACAAATTTTGGCTCGTAGTATCAAACTGGGGTCAAAGTTAAAGGTTCATATCAAAGCAAAGGTTCATATGTCATAATCATAGTCCAAATCTCAAGTTTCATATCACAGGGTTCATATAAGAGGTTCAGAAGTCAAAGGTTCATATCAAAGGTTCAAATGCCAAAGGTTCATATCATAGGTTCAAATCAGAAATCAAGAGGTCGAAGGCACCTTATTAAAAAGGGCAGAATATCTGTACCTTGAAAAGCTGAGTAAAGAAGGAATCAAAGAATGGGGAATGCTCCTCTTCAGGATCTACACATGACATAGTAGTACTTATTAATAGCTTGTTTCATAATTTGTTTACTCATTGATGTTGTTCTTATTACATATTAGAGCTTCTTTCCATTTTAAAAAGGTTTCCTACTTTTAGAAGGTTTTCATAATTTGGAGGTTTCAAAGATAGCAAGTTAAGTTAAGGGTTTAGTTTGACAAATATTATGGCTTAGGGTTTAAAGTGTCAATTTAGCCAAGTCTAGGGTTTGTTGTGATAATTACCAAGGTTCAAGGCCTAATGTGCTAATTTATCATAGTGTAGGTTTAGGTGCGTTAAATCAATCTTTTTAGGTTTAGCTTCACATATATATCTTCATGTTTAAGTAGGACTCTATTTTGTTTTGAAAAGAATACTTTTGAAATCACCTAAGAACATGCAACCTCTTCTACGTACATGTCGCTCAACAAAGAGTGACACTGAGACCCGATATCGATATCAAAACCTTCTTGAACCATGATCACGATACGAAGCACAGGATAATCTCTATACGAAGCGATAGATCGAGACCAAATGAGGATGCAAGCGCGAGACCAACTATTAGCGGGGCCGAAACATAACACAATCAACTCCCTTTTTAAACAGTTATAGCTACAGGTTTAGATGTTTTAGTAACACAATAAGACACACAAAAAAAAAAAAACAGCCCGCGTAACTTGATTAGTAGCATGAAACTTCCAGGTTCTCATACTTACATTCACACGACACAACACAACCAAAGATGGGGAATATTACTTTTAAATCTTGGCGAGACGACACTAAGGCGATGGACACACTGGCGAGGTAAAATAAGAGAGGTGTGAGGAAAAATAAGGTAGCAAACTCACGATCAAAACACCACATCTAACCTAATTAGACAACATCTTTTTTTTAAAAACCCATTGAGGACTTATACTTCGACATACAAGCTGGCCAAACGCAAACGGACTTTGCGAGTCACAAACAATAGAAAATGTTAACAAGAAATCGTAACCGAGACATCCCCTCGACACCCAAACATTTACGCCTAGGTTTATAGTTTTGTGTTTCCATTAATGACCACTTAAGACATAGTTTTTAAGGCTTGGTTTGGTATTATTTTTGGATCAACAAAGGCTGCTAACAGAAGCAAACATCAGATCATAACACGACATAAAAATCACTCACATGGGGGCGTATACTTTTTACCCAACTTGTTATTTCAAGTGATCAATTAACAGGACAAACAAGCGTACAATAACCTTATCTCACTTGGTCCAAAACAGCAATAAAAGTCTATCTATTTATTTCATATTATACGCCTTTAAAACAGATTCTAAGTAGACATATATGTCTCATTCGTATATCATTTTATTAACGAACAACTGATTAGGTTTTCATGTGTATTAGAGCTCACATTCATGCGCAATCATGGCTGAATAACAATCAAGTCCAAATCAGCAACATGAGGGTTGAATCAAAATATAGGTCGATATATATAAGCTTTTGTAATCGTTATTTTATGTGTTACCTTTTTGATTTATTTGAGTTATTTTATACGTATGAAATTCACCTAATTCAACGTATGTCGCATAAATGCGTATATAACCATTCATGCGATCATATTAAAAAGGATGTTTCATGCATGGTTTTGTTTCTAACGTGAGTATTAGATGTTTTGAGATATTTAGACTTACAAGAGATATGAGAATGTAGATGGTACGTTTGGAACGCAGCAGAAAATCAAGACTCGATTCGAACACCAACGTATCACGACTCAAAGGTACCCCGTTCGACTTGATATTTTTAAATCGATCAATGGTTGGCTCTTTCCGTACTTCAAAGCTTCTCAAACATAAGTGTAGAAGATATCAATATGTTGTGGATGTGTGCGGCACGTCTTGGGGTTGAAAAAAAAAAGATGAAATGTGTTTTGTATGCGTTTAGAGTTAGACGTATGGGTGTGGCACGTGGTCTTTAAATTGTAACACAACTAAGTAATGGATTTTATTTAGCTGTGATAGGGAATCAAATATTAAATGTGATTGGAGAAGTGATTGTGCCAAAATTAATGCATGGAAATCTTTATTATAGGAAGGTGATCAAAGCATGGTTATCTCTTGTAGACCCATGACCAAAGAAAGGAAAGGGCTAAGAAAATTTAGTTATGCATAATAGGACTAGGAAAATAATTTGTTTAAATAACTTTAGGGTATGATTCCTTTAGGTTGGGATTTAATTATAATGTATACTTTATAATGTCATAATAATAATGTTCATACTTTAATATAAAATTTAAAATGGTGCAACATTAATGGTTTCAAAATTTCGGGTTTTACAACTCTTCCCCTCTTAAAAAGAAATTTTCGTCCTCGAAAATTGAAGTGAAACGAAATGGAAAACATAACGGACCGTGAACAGAATGTGAAATGACTAGTTTCTCATGAATTGAACTTGTCGATCAAAATAGCTTTGGTTCCTCTGAACAAACATAACATACGGAATTCAGATCAAAAGAATAATATACCAACGTAAGAGATGATAATAGTATTCTCTCGGAAGAGATACAGGGAATAAGTAGAATTTGACGGATAAATCGTCCGTGGAATCTGATTAGACAACCAGATGAGAACGTACCGAATTGCAGAAATATGAGAGTGATAAATATGCTTAACTCTTCAGATTTTCAAATAGTCTCGTCTTCAATATAACCTTTCAAAGGTATTCTCATAAGCAGAAGGGTATTGTTTTCTCAGAACCCAGAACCTCATATCTTACTTCATAACAGATCATCATGAACCGATTTATCGAATGAGAGACGTATATATAGCAAAACATAGGTGTACTCCTTCATAGGAACAGATCGAATCCATATAGACAGAAAGCATATTGTTCGATAACATCAAACGGCAGAAAGCTCTACCGCCGAACCTAAAATTCTTATCGGAAGTACAGAGGTCAACAAACGCGTGTCGAGTATCCAAACGTATCAAATCGTATAACGGTGAAAGCAGGTTGAACGCATCGGTAGAATGACACTAAAGTCTCACTAACACAGATAATCCAACGGAGATTCAAATTCTAAACTTCTTAGGTACTTCCCAAGATATCCTATGCCCACAATGAGTGCACGTTATATGGTGTAAGTATTATCACGTTGATCAGGCGTCATAATACTAGCACCACATATATATGCCCTTATGATGGTCATACTTTATCTCAAGTCGTAATCAAAACCACCTATCTTAATCCACCTAGTATTTCTACAGTCTCGAGGTCAACAAAATCGAATGCCATAGACAAGAGGGAAAAACAAAACTATTCGCAAGAGTATCAAAATCCCAGATTGCCTAGCAGAAGTGAGGTACGCCATCACAAGCATCATATCTTCTACAACTCGCCAAAATCTCTCAAAGCAAAGCCATCGTCGAACATATGAAAATGAGCACGGAACTGAAATGCTTCTAGGGAACTTGAATCATTAAAGGGTCTTATTACTATATAACGAAACTTAAGAGAGTCAACGGAATGAAAGTTAGTTGCCAAGAGCTTCGGCCTTCATAGAATCACTTCTTCCAAACATAAAGGGTTTGTTTCAAAAGTCCGTTCGTCCAACACATCTAATCTTTTCAAGTCCGGTTAATCTGTCTTCGTCTGTCCATCAATCGGGAAGTGAAACCAAAATCGGGAATTTGTGTCCGGTTCGCCAAGCCTCCTGCAGTCCTTCTTGGAATGTGATGGAGTAATGTGAATTCCTGGCATGCTCTTCATCATTCAGTCTGCTTCCGCTCTCAATTCATCTTAGTACAGCCAAGATGAATAGGGAAGTGAGACTGCGCGTCTTCATCAGCTCCGGGTTCGCCGTCTTGACTAGATCTTCAGCATCGCCAACACTTCTACCTGGTAAGTAATGTCTTCACTATCCAGGTAGCCACCTTTGTTGTCAACTCCAGGTCAGGCAGTGAAGTAACTCTTCTGACGTGCTTCTAGTTGTCCTGCTGCATACGAAAAGCCTTCTGTGCTGTAAGGGAGTATAACCGATTCTCTTTCCGATTTATCCCAAAAATGGTTCCGCCCGGTGGTATGGAAGCTAATTTCTATTTCAACCTTTCCAAAACTCCATTCTAAATCAAACTAAGCTGTTTCTCTCTGTTCACGAAATTTCTCCATGGTATCATAAGTTGCAAACATCTTCCAGAATTCTTCTGCAAAGTTCAAAAGGTTTCAGTTCTCCATTCTATTATTGGTCTTGACCACATGGTTACAGTTTTCAAAACTTGCGGGATTTAAAGAGATATCCTCGATTAAAAACATCGTTGCCTCTACAAATATCAATCTCTCAGAATGCACAAATGACCGACGAATTTTCTAACGAAGTGCAAAGATGATTTTCGTACTTTTAAGTCATACAATGACCATTTGTCCAAGTACTCACGAGAAAACATCATTTATCAAATTCGCAAAACAATCAGAGCTTTAGCTAATACTATTAGCGTCACTAATCGTTACAACAGTCTTTTACGAATACGGAAGGCGATTCCAAGAATAAAATCAATTTATCAGGAAGAAACTTCTCGCTCTGAAATTAAACACACATAATCGTTCCAGGGTGGAGGTATTACGGTTCAGCTTTCAGAAATCAACACGCCCAGAAGATACACTTTAACCAACTCACTTATGGTCTTCGGTTTTTGCTCCTCTCGGTTGCTCAAACAAACTGGTAGGATCCCGGACACATCTGAAAGTCACCTTCGCTTGGTGACTAGACAATCTCCCGGTATCAAGTCAAATCCTACTTCACGCTCCGATGGAAAATTTTGGTGGTTCGACCAGGAATCATATTCGAGATTCAGGGTGCCAAATAACGTCCAAGATAAGGTTCATGTTCAAAAGACTCAAGGTGCCAAAGAGTTCTCAAGATGAGGTTCATTCATTGGTGTACGAAATGAGTTCTAGGGAAAACTTCATAACCGCGAAATTAACACACGAGTCTCCAGAGTAATAGTGATAGCAGAGGGTCTAACAATCGGTAATCATGGTAGGGATTTCAAAATTGTTGCAAACGTTAAAGGTGAGACATAGAGGGGAAATTGTCAATATTTGAATGCTCAATCAACAAATTCCTTGTCAGAATAAAATCGAAGTTAATTATTCAAAGAAGGACAGATCACAAATCAAATCTTTGTCATTCAAAAGTGGGGGGAAACATTCTTATACTCGTGGTTACACACCACAGGACTTCTCATAGGGACAGAGATAGGTGAAACGAAATCAAATAGTGTTGTAAGGTTCATAGATACTTATCAAAAGCAACAAAACATATCCAGTACGTCATCGCCATGGAGGTTCTCAGAGTGCCCGAAGAGACGTCGAAATGATTAACGAAAGGATCAGAGGTCAGAGTCAGAATCTGAGGATAAGGATCAATTTGTGTCAGGAAATTACTATGAAATTCTCAAAGCCTTCAAGATTTAATTAGGTTCAAATCTTAGGTGGTGCAAGGTATAAGCTTTCACTTTCCAAAGTGGTACCAACAGGATCTTACCAAAAGCAAGGCACGAATCAGAGTGATGCGGAAGGAATGATACTTAAACAAATGCCTACCCATTCCTCACCGGTCAAAACCTACGTTCCTATAAGGAATCTTAAAGCAAATTTTCAAAGGTTGTCCTATGAGCGCCTATAGGGGAAACTTAGTGGTCCTAACTTACACAGGCCAAGGGTAAAATGTATTACGAATCGCAGCCTGTCTCTCTGATACCATAATTGTAACACCCCAACCCGGCAAGGGTAAAAGTATCACACTAATGGCTTCATATCAGATTAAACAAAGCATAAATTCAATAGTAATACAAAGATTCTCAAATGTTACAAATGAAATATTGAATACACAAGGATACAAAGGAAACAAAAGCTAAATACTAAGTCTGCAAGTGAAATTCTTCTAATAACTTCTACTTCAGAATAACTATCAAGGTCTTCTAAGTCCAAAAGTCTCTTCACTCTTACCCAGCTTCCGACTAAAACCTGCCGCACAGGAAAAGAAACGTGCGGCTGAGCTTAAAAAGCCCAGTGAACAGATATATAATAAACGAAAACAAAAGCAAATGGGAATGAACAGGCATATCATAATGAGTGAGATATAGGGAAAAATATAAAGAGTAAGGTTTAGGACAGTAATCCACCACGAGCCCAGAATCATATCATATCATACCATATCATATCATATCATATCTTCATAATCATATAGAGGGGAGACCTCTCAGATAATCAGATAATATGAGGGGTGTCCTCATTCTTCAAATGGAGTAGCTAGCTCCCAAATTTTGTGAAAGACGTGGATTGCACCCATCATCAGTCACCAAATCAAATCATATCATATCATATACAAAACAAATCTAGGATGCATCCATACGCCCCCCGAACATATCATATTGGCCATATCAAATCATATCATAGTGAGCTCATATCAAATCAAAATGGGGACGGTGTGGTTAATCACTCTGACCACACAAGAGTCATGCCATTGGTGCATCAATGACACGGCCATGTTACCTTCATGGCTAGGAAACAAATTTTGGCTCGTAGTATCAAACTGGGGTCAAAGTTAAAGGTTCATATCAAAGCAAAGGTTCATATGTCATAATCATAGTCCAAATCTCAAGGTTCATATCACAGGGTTCATATAAGAGGTTCAGAAGTCAAAGGTTCATATCAAAGATTCAAATGCCAAAGGTTCATATCATAGGTTCAAATCTGAAATCAAGAGGTCGAAGGCACCTTATTAAAAAGGGCAGAATATCTGTACCTTGAAAAGCTGAGTAAAGAAGGAATCACAGAATGGGGAATGCTCCTCTTCAGGATCTACACATGACATAGTAGTACTTATTAATAGCTTGTTTCATAATTTGTTTACTCATTGATGTTGTTCTTATTACATATTAGAGCTTCTTTCCATTTTAAAAAGGTTTCCTACTTTTAGAAGGTTTTAATAATTTGGAGGTTTCAAAGATAGCAAGTTAAGTTAAGGGTTTAGTTTGACAAATATTATGGCTTAGGGTTTAAAGTGTCAATTTAGCCAAGTCTAGGGTTTGTTGTGATAATTACCAAGGTTCAAGGCCTAATGTGCTAATTTATCATAGTGTAGGTTTAGGTGCGTTAAATCAATCTTTTTAGGTTTAGTTTCACATATATATCTTCATGTTTACGTAGGACTCTATTTTGTTTTGAAAAGAATACTTTTGAAATCACCTAAGAACATGCAACCTCTTCTACGTACATGTCGCTCAACAAAGAGTGACACTGAGACCCGATATCGATATCAAAACCTTCTTGAACCATGATCACGATACGAAGCACAGGATAATCTCTATACGAAGCGATAGATCGAGACCAAATGAGGATGCAAGCGCGAGACCAACTATTAGCGGGGCCGAAACATAACACAATCAACTCCCTTTTTAAACAGTTATAGCTACAGGTTTAGATGTTTTAGTAACACAATAAGACACACAAAAAAAACAGCCCGCGTAACTTGATTAGTAGCATGAAACTTCCAGGTTCTCATACTTACATTCACACGACACAACACAACCAAAGATGGGGAACATTACTTTTAAATCTTGGCGAGACGACACTAAGGCGATGGACACACTGGCGAGGTAAAATAAGAGAGGTGTGAGGAAAAATAAGGTAGCAAACTCACGATCAAAACACCACATCTAACCTAATTAGACAACATCTTTTTTTTAAAAACCCATTGAGGACTTATACTTCGACATACAAGCTGGCCAAACGCAAACGGACTTTGCAAGTCACAAACAATAGAAAATGTTAACAAGAAATCATAACCAAGACATCCCCTCGACACCCAAACATTTACGCCTAGGTTTATAGTTTTGTATTTCCATTAATGACCACTTAAGACATAGTTTTTAAGGCTTGGTTTGGTATTATTTTTGGATCAACAAAGGCTGCTAACAGAAGCAAACATCAGATCATAACACGACATAAAAATCACTCACATGGGGGCGTATACTTTTTACCCAACTTGTTATTTCAAGTGATCAATTAACAGGACAAACAAGAGTACAATAACCTTATCTCACTTGGTCCAAAACAGCAATAAAAGTCTATCTATTTATTTCATATTATACGCCTTTAAAACAGATTCTAAGTAGACATATATGTCTCATTCGTATATCATTTTATTAACGAACAACTGATTAGGTTTTCATGTGTATTAGAGCTCACATTCGTGCGCAATCATGGCTGAATAACAATCAAGTCCAAATCAGCAACATGAGGGTTGAATCAAAATATAGGTCGATATATATAAGCTTTTGTAATCGTTATTTTATGTGTTACCTTTTTGATTTATTTGAGTTATTTTATACGTATGAAATTCACCTAATTCAACGTATGTCGCATAAATGCGTATATAACCTGTAATAACCCGAAAAATTTCGAATTATTAATTTTCTGTAAACCCGAAGCAATTAATTATGAATTTTGATCAAGTTATTTTATTCACATTTGCATTCGAAATATTGTTATATATGTATTTTTCTTTTTAAGAAATAACTAGTGACTACAAAACAAACCCTGTGACAAACTCACGTTCCATTTTCACTGGAACCGTACGCGTACCGACACCGTGATAGTATGGCATAATGTACAAAACAGATCATAAAAATAAATACGAACTCGAAAATAAAAACAAATAATCTATGACGACTCTAAAACGCTCGAGCTAAAGATATTTAAACGAAGCCTGATCCGACACTGCCTAATGAAACACGGGTATTTAAAACACAAATTATACCCATACATATATAAAACTAATACTATATTTTATTCCCTTTGGTTTTGTCGGCTTTCCCCATCCCAAAACAAAAGTTTATATTTTGTTTCTCTTTCTTCTTTCCTCTCTACTGCTACCATCCTCCTTTTCGCTATTATTGTCGAAAAACCCAAAAGATCACCATAACCACACCATCTTTCCACCTCCACTATCCCTTCCCATCATATTTTCGGCAAACCTAAGAAACCTCAACCTCCTTGTGTTGTCGCTTTGGCCATCTTCCCCAAAAACCCAGAATCGAACCATCCCCATCCATATTTAATTAGTGTTGACCAAACCCTTTTGTCTCTTATTTAGTCACAAGGATTCATATGTAATAGAGCCACTAAAATAGAGATAGGACACCGATTGAGGTAGTTTAGTTCTCCAACAATCCGAAAGAGTTATGGAGCTTAACTCCATGATCTCCTATAAATTCGTACCTCCATGGGCTATTCGAATCACACAAACAAACAACACACCAAAGAAATTGAGAAGTTCTCAAAGGTTTGGGTCAAGTTGTGATTCGGATAAGGAAGCCGTAGTGGGTCGATATTGGAAGCTAGAATTTCGGGTTTTTGAGCTTTTGATCCGGGTTTGATAGTGTTCGACACCTCCTACAAATCTTCAGGTTCATCTTTTATTTAAGGTTGATTTATATTGCTCGAATTACATTAGATTAAGATAATTATGGTCATGTTGATATAATGTAAGTATGTTTGAAGAATGAGAATAGGTTGCGTTAATCGAATGTGGTTATGTTGAGTTTTGATATAAATCGATTGTTAATAGGCTAAGAATGGCTTAGGATGGGTGAATGTAGTTTTGTTGGAAGGGTGGAAGTAGGATGAGAATTTAAAATAAATTGCGAACCTGATTTTGGTTAAACTAGTCAAATGTGGTTTAAATCTTTTAATGGGTCGAACTAGGATTTGTGGTTAGGATACGAATCAATATTGTTTTAAAACTGGGAATGACTTGCGGTCTAGAATGGGCAAATGAAGTCTTGGATTTAAAATGGGGCGAATAAGGGAAAGATTGACTCTAAAAGTCATGGGTTATTTAGTTTGCGGATTGTCAAAGGGATTTGGGATGATAGCAGTTAAGAGTAGTCGAAACGTACGGTTTATCGAATGGCATTTTGAGGATAGAACAACACTAGCGAGACCTATAAGAGTTGTATAGTCAAATTGCTCATCATGATATAGTCATCGAGTAGTTCACAACGAGACCCCAGGCTCGACCTTAGTAGCATTTCACCCTCTTCGCCAAAGTCTCAAGCCGAGACAGTCAAGGCTATTTAAAAACTTGGCACAAAACTTCTTTGAAACCCAAATAGGAAATCACCAGACAACCCACGAAACTCAACAACAATTGCATCCGCATAATTGAAAATAGAAAATTTGGGTTTAATGTTAACGCTGGGCCGAAGCCCAGTAACCACTAAAAAGACATAAAAATTGGGTGTCACTTGTATCGGGCCAAAGCCCACTAGAGAATTGGATTGTGAAAAGGGGCCACAGCCCACTTGCGTTGGAAATAAAACAGTAGGGTGCGTATGGTTATATAATTTTAAGAAGGAGAATGTTTCATTTTTTTTTAAATATGTTAACACTTATTAAAACCCGAGCTAGCGATATGCCGGATATTAACTATTAAAAATTGTGACGAAAACGATTAACCGAAATACTAAAAATTGTTATACGACAATGATAGTTACGCCATAACATAAATAGTAATACGTGCAACAATAACATAAGTGTTTTGATAAATATATAAACTATTTCTACGATCATCAAATCTTAAAACAAAATGCAAACTAAATCATGTCATACAATATAGGTCACGCGTTGGAGAAACTACACATCTTTTGATTCTATTGCATCACAGTTTCTACTACTACCAAGGTGAGTTCATAGTCCCACTTTTACTATGTTTTCAAATCCCGTGGGGAGATACATGCTATAAATCTGAACACAAATATTTTTGTATGCTATCCTGATTGATATTGCTAAGTTAATATTGCCTAAGTTACCACCCTGCCAAAAAGTCCCTTATATCATGAACCATTAATCACTTGCGAGTGAACGCGAATTTAGTGAATAGATCTATTGGAAGTTGACGACCCACTTGAAGTTAGCCTGAAATGGTAACCAAGTGCACTTTATTCGATTTATCAAGAGTTTGGCAAACTCCTACGACGAGGGCATTATCACCTACGTCATTGCTATGATGTGGGCTATTTATATTATTTATTATTACACCCGATGTTAAGGTTTGCGTGTCATGAGGCTTAGGGCAATATTTATATCACACTTCAATATCATTGTTTTTACTATTATCGGACTTGTGTTCAAACTATTACAAATAAAACACTATGAATTCACTCAACCTTTGTGTTGACGTTTTAAGCATGTTTTATCTCAGGTATTTAAAGAAGCTAAAGGCACGGAGTGGAACAGGGCCCCCTTTTGGACGATGTCCAAAAACAAATGTTTTCATTCATCTTAAACTTTTTCATTTTGTATTTCTAAATATTATGATTCTGTTGTTGACAACTCTGATTTTAATTTGATGAATGATAACAAATTTTCACAAAACATCTCTTTTGAGTCGTTTTCTATAATTATGACTACGATCTAAGATGTAATACCCCAAATTAGACTTCCGCTGCTTCATTACGATTTTTGGGGTGTTACATAACCATTCATGCGATCATATTAAAAAGGATGTTTCATGCATGGTTTTGTTTCTAACGTGAGTATTAGATGTTTTGAGATATTTAGACTTACAAGAGATATGAGAATGTAGATGGTACGTTTGGAACGAAGCAGAAAATCAAGACTCGATTCGAACACCAACGTATCACGACTCAAAGGTACCCCGTTCGACTTGATATTTTTAAACCGATCAATGGTTGGCTCTTTCCGTACTTCAAAGCTTCTCAAACATAAGTGTAGAAGATATCAATATGTTGTGGATGTGTGCGGCACGTCTTGGGGTTGAAAAAAAAATGATGAAATGTGTTTTGTATGCGTTTAGAGTTAGACGTATGGGTGTGGCACGTGGTCTTTAAATTGTAACACAACTAAGTAATGGATTTTATTTAGCTGTGATAGGGAATCAAATATTAAATGTGATTGGAGAAGTGATTGTGCCAAAATTAATGCATGGAAATCTTTATTATAGGAAGGTGATCAAAGCATGGTTATCTCTTGTAGACCCATGACCAAAGAAAGGAAAGGGCTAAGAAAATTTAGTTATGCATAATAGGACTAGGAAAATAATTTGTTTAAATAACTTTAGGGTATGATTCCTTTAGGTTGGGATTTAATTATAATGTATACTTTATAATGTCATAATAATAATGTTCATACTTTAATATAAAATTTAAAATGGTGCAACATTAATGGTTTCAAAATTTCGGGTTTTACATGAGTTCTCATTGCCACTTACCAATCCTCCTGTAATTGCCTCTGTCTTTCCATTTCAACATCTGCATTCCATTGTACTTCCATTTCTCTTGCAACATCTGCATCAGACTTACTTTGTTGTTCCTTTGCATCAGCATCCATAAATTTGAACTTCTTCTTTGGTTCTTCAACCAAGATGCCCTTTCCTTTGTCTGTTGATGAAATGATTAGGTGTACAGATTTTGGAATTGATACAGGTTCTTGAATGACAACTCCTTTAGCTTTTGGTTTTGAAGATGTTGGTTGTTTCATTGTAGCAGCAGGTTTAGGTTTTTGTGGTGGTGATTGTTGTTGTTGTGTTGTTTTAAGGTTTAGCATAACTTGGGCTATAGGAATGGTAGCATCATCTAATTCAGCAGCAGAACCCTTTTCTGAACCAGCAGCAGTATCCTTTAACCCAGCAGCAGAATGTCCTACACCAGCAGCAGAATCATCCTGTGTCTTCTTCTTACCAACATCAGCAGCAACACCACTTCCAACATCTTTTTCAACTTCATACTCAGCAACACCACCAACATTCACATCCATATCCATGTCAACCTCCCCTTGACCCTTGTCTTCCTCCTCTTCATTCCTCCCCTGTTTGGGAGCATCCTCTCCTAAACTTGGTTTGGAATTCACCTTCTTTAATCTTCTAGCAAGTGTAGCTCTTGACCTGTTCTTTCTTTCCAAAAAGTTGACCCTGAACTTCAAACTTTTGACTATTTTGGTGAGATCAAGAACTTGAGCTTCCAACTTGGTACATCTTTCCGTCAATGCATTGATTTGTTTCACACTATCCTCACCACTTCGGTCTGTGTTACCTGACCCGAGAGGTAGATCCTTGGATTTGACATTTTGTACATTAGTTTTACCCGTCAATTCCTCTGTTTCAAGTTCAATGCTAGCCTCAACACCTCGACCTGTGTGACCTGGTCCAAGAGGTGTATCATAAGCAATGTCATGTTGTACAAATTGATCCATCAATTCCTCATTAGTTTCTTGTTTGTCCTCATCACTTCGGGATGTGTTATACTTCCCTAAGAGGTGAATCTTTGGACTGAAACTCAGTCTCAATCCTAGATTGAGCAGCTGAGCCCCCCTTTTTAGCCATTTGGCTGGGGTTACCATCTTGTGCATCATATTCATGAGAACCCTCAGCAGTAGATGTTGCCAAGGTTGGGGTCTTATCTATGTTAACACTGGCCTGTTCAACTTCTAAGTTGGAAACAGTAGTGTCAGCCCCTTCCTTCATGCCATCTCCATCACCTATGGCAGCCTCACCTGCTTCCATACTAGCACTAGTCTGAGGTAACTCAGTGCTCTTTTCTTTTGAATGCCTAGGTGTTTGGGTCTTTTGGGGTTCATTATGAGATGATTCACTTGTATTTTCAGGAGTGGGTGTGTGATGGGAAGCTGTGGGGTTTTCAGCTTCTTTACCCTGAGCAACAGCAGCAGCAATGTTTAAAATATGTTGGGACAGAGGTGTGATATTTCCAGAAAATCCAGTCCCATTATTTCTCAAGTGTTTAAACATTTTGGTTACAAGCACAGAACATTTATAAGGCTTTTCATGTTCAAAAGGTTCTTGTAATTGACTATCAATGATTAATTGCAAAAACCTTGGATAAATATAAAAATTTCCAGAAATATTCTTTTTCAACCCTTCAAAAATCATAGCCGAAAAGTTAAATGGTTGTCCTGTAGCCAGACAAATCAAGGCTGATGCTTGAGTTGTACTGAACTCATTCCACCCAGTTGTTTTAGGGCTAAGACAATGTAGAATGGTATGAATAAGAAATTTCCATTGTGGGCAGAGGAGACGTTTGAAAATTTTTAATTTAGTGTTTGGTCTCTCATACCCAATTTTGTCAAGTTCCTCAAAAATAGTAGAAGTAGGAAGGCAAGTTGTTGCTTCATCATCTGCAAGATGAAGAATTCGTCTTATAGTTGGATTAACTGTTAATGCATACCTAATTGAAGTAGCATTAAGAAAGTCAATGACTTCAGTAAATCCATCTGCCTCTGGGACCTTCTGAAGAAAAGCTATTTGATTGTGCTCGGCGGAGTAAGTGCGTCTCGACATTGTGAATTAGGGTTTTGATTTTGGGGGTTTTTGATCGAATGATGAAAAGAAGTGTTAGGGTTTGAATTAGGTTTAATTTTGGGCGCACAAAGTTATTGGTGAGATCGAATTGGGTTTTTATGCCGTTTAGATCCACTTAGGGCTTTATTCGCGCCAATTTACAAAATAGTCCCTTCACTTTCAAACCAAGCAGTAGAATCCAATAGTTTCAACTCTGAGCAGCATAATCTTCAGCAGCAGAATGGATTCTAAACACTTATTCCATAACCCAAAATAAATACCAAACTTTTTTTTTCTTTGGACAACACACAAAAATTACCATAATTGAATTAATTCCAGCAAACTCAATGAATTAATTCCTAATACCAACCCTGCATTTAATGATTTTAATGCACCTTTGGTTCTATAAAAGACCTCAAATTATCAACACCAACTCCATCACATACCATAAAACAATTTTCCAACAAAATGAATCCTTCCCTATCAAACGTTGTGGAGATTTCATCCGATTCGTCTTCAGACTCAGTTTCCGGAGGATGGAAAGGGTATTTTCCACCAGACTACACCTCAAGCTCGAGGAACAAAACGTCAAAGAAAAAGGTTGAAAGAACCTCCTCTGATGAAATTTCAACTGATGAACTACCATCCTATGTGAATGATTCATCCTCCTCTTCTGACTCATCTGATGATGATGATCTCCAAGTGCTATCAGTCTTACTAACAAGTGAGTTTGAAAAGGCTGCATCATCAATGAGTAGGATCCCTGTGCCTGAGAAGAAGCAAGATCCAAAGCCAAGAACAGTAGTGCTGAGACTCCCTTACAAGAAGGTGTCTGATGCCATTGGTGGCAGAGGAGTCCACAAAACCATGCCTGATGTCCAAGGAAAAGGAAAAGGGAAGCTGAAGTAGTTTTTTTGTGTTAGGTTTATGTTTGGTTTTGTTTTGGGTTGATTATGTTGCCATTAAGTCCAGGATGAAGTAACTTCTGCTTATGTAATGAATGCACCAATTAATGAATAAACTTTTATGATCTTTGTGCTGATAAACATCCACTCTTATCACTGAATCTGAATTGATATCCTCCCCTGAATATCATAATCGTCTTTTTCCCATCAATCAACCATTCTCTTGTTACTTATCCTGCAAAAAGTTAGTCCAAAAACCACAAAAACACAAACAAGAGTATCTCACAATAATCACAAGACAATCAACAGAATAACCAACTTAGCAGTAGACAACATACATGCATAGCAAAGACTAGAAACAACTTATTTGATTAAATCAGCACAAAACCTCAAAAACTTTTTACAAATCATACAGAGATAAGATTTTAAAGATTGATCATACCTATACTAGCAACTAAAAATTGAAACCTACTCACATCAAAACTTTTTGTAAGTAGATCAGCAACATTATTGTCAGTATGTATTTTAACCACTTGAATTAACTTTTTCTCATAACAATCTCTAATAAAATGATGTCTTATCTCTATATGCTTTGTTTTAGAGTGAAAAACAGGATTCTTTATTATACACATTGTGCTGTTATTATCAATATAAATTTTGGTGTTCATGAAATTGTACCCATAATCCAAGAGTTGATTCTGAATCCAGAGTACTTGTCCACGGCAACTAGAAGCAGCCACATACTCAGCTTCAGTTGTTGAATTAGCCACCACAGTCTGTTTCTTGCATTGCCATGAGATTAACCTATGTCCAAGGTATTGACATCCTCCAGTGGTTGATTTTCTATCCAAACTTGCTCCAGCATAGTCACTGTCTGAGTATGCTACCAAGTCAAATGATGAACTATTAGGATACCAAAGGCCCAATTTTGGTTGACCCTTTAGATACCTAAAAATTCTTTTGACAGCATTCAAGTGTGAGACTTTTGGGGACACTTGAAATCTGGCACAAGCACACACAGAAAACATGATGTCTGGCCTTGAAGCAGTCAGATACATCAATGAACCAATCATTGATCTATAAAGATGTACATCAACCTCTTCCCCATCTTCATCCTTGAGCAAGGGTTTGTTGTTGTCCATTTGTGTCTTAGCTGCCTTCACATCATTAAAACCAAATTTCTTTAACATATCAGCCACATACTTGTCTTGACTAATGAAGATCCCATCTGCTGTCTGCTTAACCTGAAGCCCCAGAAAGAATATGAGTTCTCCCATAGAACTCATTTGAAATCTGTTAAGCATGAGCTTCTCAAATTCTTCACAGAACACCTTGTTTGTAGACCCAAAAATGATATCATCTACATAAACCTAAGCTAGTAGCATATCTTTTTTGTCTTTCTTGATGAACAAAGTTTTATCAATGGTTCCCCTTGTGAACCCATTAGATAACAAAAACTTGGACAAGGTGTCATACCAAGCTCTAGGAGCTTGATGTAAACCATACAGTGCTTTCTCCACTTTATATACTCTATCTGGAAAGTCAGGATCTTCAAAACCAGGAGGTTGCATCACATAAACCTCTTCATCAATCTTTCCATACAGGAAAGCACTTTTCACATCCATTTGGTACACAGGAAAGTTCTTGAATGAGGCATAAGCCAAGAATAGTCTAATAGCCTCTATCCTTGCTACAGGAGCAAAGACCTCATCATAATCTATTCCTTCTTCCTGAGTGTACCCTTGAGCCACTAGTCTTGCTTTGTTTCTCACCACAATTCCTCTTTCATCTCTTTTGCACCTGAACACCCATTTTGTACCAATTGCCCTCTTCCCATTAGGCAAATCAACTAGTGTCCAGACTTTTTGAAGCTTGAACTACAACAGCTCCTCTTGCATGGCTTCAACCCAACTTGAATCTTGCATAGCTTTGTGTATATTTTTGGGTTCCTCTTGTGATAAGAAACAGGCAAACTTGCAATTTTGTAAATCCTTGTGGCTATTTCTCTGATGCAATGATTGAGCAAATAAACCTTGATGGAGTAGATCACCCAACCCTTTTGTTTTACTTCTGGTTTGTACAGCAGATTGTACATCACCAATTATCTGCTCCTTGGGATGGTTCTTATGTATCCTTGTAGTTGGAGTAGGACAGACATGAATAACAAACTCCATATTTGTCAAATCAGCTTCTGCTCCAAAAACATCCACAACATCATCATCTGTGTCATAGTAGATTTCCTCCAATTCAGGAAAGTCAACATCATCATTAACACTTTTATTAAAGTCAGCAATGGAATCCTTGGTCATGGCAGCAGAACCACTAGGCTTAGCAGCAGAATGAGAGGTACTACTGCTAGGCTTAGCAGCAGAATGATTTGGCTTTGCAGCAGAATGATTTGGCTTAGCAGCAGAATGGGAGATACTGCTGCTAGCTTTATTTCTTGAACTTCCATGCTTTGCTGACTTTTCAACATTCTTGCCATCATTAGAAGGTTCATCATCACCTTCTGCATCATCCTTTGGTACTTCCTTATGAACAGCATCATCATCAGAACTCTTTCCCTCTTTATCTGTTGGTGTGAAGAACTGATTAAACTTCCACTTCTCAATCAAAACAAACTCCTCTGCAGATGCATCCTTCTTTGCTTGTGTACCTGCATAGGGGTTAGTTTGTGTTCCTGCAGACATGTTAGTAGAACCTGCTAACATTGGCTCATAATTCATGGTATTAGTCAAAGAATCAATGTCAAAGAGCCACTTAGGTTCTGTTACAGCAACATTTGGGGTATTTTCACTAAATCTAACATGCAGATTTTCTTCCACATGTCTAGTTCTGCTATTGAAAACCCTAAATGCCTTGCTATTTGTGGAATATCCTACAAAGAAACCTTTATCTGCTTTCTCATCAAACTTGCCTAGCTGGTCATTGGTATTTTAGATAGTGACAGGACACCCAAATGGTTTCAAGAAATCTATCATAGGTTTCCTACCATGAAGTAGTTCATATGGGGTCTTGTTATGAGGCTTAACTACCTTACTCCTATTTTGTACAAAACAAGCAGTGTTGACTGCTTCAGCCCAAAAAGTAGTGGGTAATTTTGACTCAGACAACATAGTCCTAGCAGCCTCAATTAATGTCCTATTCCTCCTTTCAGCATCACCATTTTGCTGAGGAGTTCTAGCCATACTAAACTGCCTTAAAATACCTTTTTCCTCACAGAACTGATTCATTACATGATTCTTAAATTCAGTTCCATTGTCACATCTGATTACTTTGACTTTATGATTTACTAGGTTTTCTACTCTAGTAATGAAGGCCTTAAGAATTCCAGAGGTCTCATCCTTAGTTGCTAAGAAAAACACCCAAGTAAACCTACTAAAATCATCAGTGACAACTAAGCAATACATCTTCTTATTCAAGCTCTTCACAAAAGTTGGTCCAAACAGATCCATATGCAACATATACAAGGGTTCAGAAATAGAGTTCACCACTTTGGACTTACAAGAAGCTCTGTGTTGCTTTCCCATCTGACAAGCAACACAGGTTTCAGAATTTTCAAAAATTTTTGAAGGTAAACCTCTTACAAGGTTGCCTTTAACCAATTTATTTATTGTTTTGAAATTTAAGTGACCCAATCTTCTATGCCAAAGCTTGGATTCATCAATGGTGGCCTTTGCAAAAAGACAAGTTAAATCTCTTTTAGGAATGATGTTCTTAATGTCCACACTGTATATATTGTTTGTTCTAGGGACTTTAAGTAGTACTTCTGAATCATGAGGCAACTTAAAGTCGGGAGACAAAACAAGACAATCAGTGTCTGTAAAAAGAACAAAATTCTTTTTGTCACACATTTGTGAGACACTAAAAAGATTGAACTTAAGTCCCTCTACAAAATACACCTTTTCAAAATCCAATTTTCCTGTTCTAATAGTACCTTTACCAACAATCTTGCCACCTTTTGGATCATTGCCAAAAGCAACATAACCACCATCAAAAGCCTTAAAATCTTCCAAGTTGCTTTTGTCTCCAGTCATATGTCCAGAGCATCCACTATCAAAAATGCATTTATCTTTTAGCTCCAATTGTAGATTGCCCTGCACAAAAAGTAAGAGAATTAGTTTCTCTTTGGGACCCAAGCCATTACTGACTTGGATCTGCCTTGTGCATCAAAGTAATCATATTTCTTGAAGTCCATTGATGCACTGCTGTGTCTGGTTTTGGGTTTCCAGACCCAGCAAGCTGAGGCCTTAACAGCATAGAAATGAGTGCCCATAACAGTATCAGTAACCACTTTTGGCTTAGCAGCAGAATGAGAAGTACTGCTGCTAGCTTTAGCAGTAGAAAACGTTGTTTTCTTTGGAATGGGCCTTTGTGTTGCAACAGGAGAAATAGTCCTAGAAACACCATTTCTTAACAAAATCTCCCTAGGAACCATGTTTCTTTTGGGATGTGGGTGAGTCTTTCTAGCAAAGTTCCTATGGTTCACCCTAGCATAATGCTTCCATACAGGTTTTGGAGCACTAGTTTTCTTAGGTATTGAATAATAACAATCTTCTTGCAAGTGCTCAAAACTACCACAGCTGTGACATGCCTTCTTAACCAGTTCAAAGTCACTACCTAACTTGTGTGAGATCACCTGGTGCAAGTTTCTCTGGTTTACTTTGGGCAAGTCACAAGTCTTCCTAGGATAATCTCTAGGTTTATCATCATACTCAGCCACTTTCCTAGAGATTCTACTTCCTAGCACAGGTTTAACAAACTCAGTATGTTTGACTTTGGGTTCAACTGGTTTAACATCCTCTATCCTTTTAGCCTTAGCTGTTGTTTCTACCTGCTCATCATCGCTATCTGATTCCCAATCTTCAATGATTGGTGCATCAGACAATTTTTCATCAATCTTACGTGTACTTGTCTTATCAGATGTTTTGTGGAGTTTATTAGACTCCTTGGATCATTTTGAGCATCTAGGGTTAAACAATAACAATGAATATAATATGCAGCAGAATAAGAACAAATCAATTGTTATTGACACAAAGTTTTTTCTTCACAATCACCTCCAATTTCTATTCGATCACAATAGAACGGTTACTCAACAATAACAGGATCAAAGACACCTCTGATCTTGGAGGAATACGAACACAAACTAGTTCTAGGCATTTACAAGACATATGCCCTAGAACACACACACACACACCTTTCTGATATTTACATTGTGGAAGACATATGTAAACTACGTACCCTGCCTCTCTTTATATATTAGAGAGTGCTAGGGTTTACAAAGAGATAAATATAAAACTAAAGAATACAGAATCGTAGTAACATAATAAGAATATTTCCTGTATCTTTATTCTTTGAAGCTTTCTCTCTTTGTCATCTTTAGTCCTTCATGTTTCATTCTTTTATTTCTTTTGTCACATCAAATTAATAAACCCAACAATCTTCCCCTATTTGATGATGACAAAACAAACAAAGTCGTGTACGAACTTCCCTAGACGAAGTAGAGAAGTTGAGATGTAATCATCTCCCTGAATGAAACAAACTGTCTTCCCCTTAAACCATGCCATGCCACCACCACATCTCTTCCCCTTTTTGTTATCAACAAATAGGGAACATATGAAAACATGATCTTGACCACCACTAACCAATATCACAAACTTCCAATCCAAGTCGTCCAATGTTCAAATTTCCCTCCATGAAGCTCAAATACGAATAATGAATCCAAAACAATAGAAACTCCAACTAGCAGTAGTAATAATGATCAACAATAGTAAAAATCAAACACTTCCCCTCGAGTGGTGCATGAACATCAAATGATTCTTCAAATCTGTAGGCTTGATATATTGTAGAAGAAAAATAATCATCACGAATTTGATGTTGAAGTAGAAGAAACCAACCTTGTGTCCTATGCCTTGTACTAAATACGACTTCGAACGTATACTTAACGTATAGGGAGACCGCAATCTCTTGACAATAATCACTGAGCACAATAACGTAACTCCTTCAAGTGTTTTGTCAATTCTTAGTCACTTGAACGAACAAACAAGTTACCTTTAAAGTGTAACACCCACCTCAAGATATAATAAGACACAACCTTGATAAATTCCACCGCATCATCAAAGAAATAATAAACAAACTCCTTGTGTGTGTGAACTTCCCCTGTGTGTGTGTAAACCAATAACCATACTTACTTCCCCTCACTGCTCGTAAATTATGCAAGTATCAATCGTGTAAACCCAGCAATAACGTAACAGCAGAGAGTAAGTCCAGCAGCAGAGTCAATATGCGTAACAGCAGAGTGAATTCACATCGAACAGCAGAGTCATATAACAAGCAGCAGAGTTATATAACAAACAGCAGAGTGAAATAACATATCAGCAGAGTATAATATATACAGCAGCAGAGTAATAAGCGTAACAGCAGAATTAAAGTGCAGAACTCAGTACATGCCACCATCTAATAACTCAATCCACAGACCTTCTTCTCCATCAGACCCACGTGAATAAGTGAAAACTCAATTAAATCATACCTCACATGGACTTTCGATCAGACCCACAATCTTGACTTTTGACCTTCCCACGTGACTGACCCAATTAGTACCACATGTTGACCCTTCAATTAAGTATGAAACTGCATACAGATTAACCTATGCTTTTCCAATCACGTGCACCAATTATCGATCCCCAAACAATTGAGAAAACCACAGATCCCACGTGAACATTAATTCACACAATTTAATATTTCATACCGATCCAAAATAAAATCAGTACGAGGTTAGATCACATGCGCACCAATTCCTTCATACTTATGCAGTATATGACAAACAGATCCAATGAGCCAATAAATATAAAGTCAAGCACACCAACCAATTAATACCAATTAGTACGAGGTATAATAAATTCAGCCGATCAAAATAATATATCACCAGCACTAATCGACAATCAAAAAAATTAACGATTGATCAGAATACCTTTTACCGATCATCAAACCGTCTTCAAATCTGCTTTTCATTCAACGATAAAACTTTGTGAATCCCTAGGTAACGAGCTCCCCAAGCTCTGATACCAATTGTGGAGTTTATTAGACTCCTTGGATCGTTTTGAGCCTTAGGGTTAACAATAACAATTAACAATATGCAGCGGATTAAAACAAAACAATTGTTATTGACACAAAGTTTTTCCAAACACCATCACCTCCAAATATTATTTGATCAGAATAATACGGTTACACTAAACTTGTAACAGGATCAAAGACACCTTTGATCTTGGAGGCTATGAACAACTTGTTTAGGCGTTTATAATCACACGCCTAAACACACACACACACCTTTATTATCTACATTGTGGAAGACATATTTAAACTACGTACCCTGCCTCTCTTTATATATTAGAGAGTGCTAGGGTTTACAAAGAGATAAATATAAAACTAAAGAATACAGAATCGTAGTAACATAATAAGAATATTTCCTGTATCTTTATTCTTTGAAGCTTTCTCTCTTTGTCATCTTTAGTCCTTCATGTTTCATTCTTTTATTTCTTTTGTCACATCAAATTAATAAACCCAACATGTTTCATTATTTACTTGACTTGTTTCACCTACAGATTGTGCAGCTAACTCAGATATAAAGGACAATTCTTTCCTAGTTTGTGTAAAAGCACTTTTAAGTGGGGGAGCCACTTCATTGTATCCTAGGCCACATCCTCTTTTAATCATCTGAGATTCAACTGCTTTATTTGCTAGAACAAATGCATATTGTTGTTTATCTATCCTAACAACATGTTTTTCTTTTTCATTTAAAGTTGAGTCTCTAGCTAATTCAGCTTCTTCCACTCTTTTATTAAGCATGTTAATTTCACATTCTTTCTTAATTAGCTCAGTTTCAAGAGTATGAATTTTATCAGCATATTCTCCCTCAATTTGATTAAGAAACTCAACCTTGTTTTTTAAAGATTTTAGACCATGTTGATATCCTAAGTTATCAAGTTTGAGTTTATCAAATTCAACTCTTAAATAATCATACCTAGATTGCAGTTCCTCTATAGTATCTGAACAAGATTTAAATAAACATGAAGATTCATTTGATACCTCAGAGTCTGATCCAGAGGAGGAGTAACCCATAAGAGCAAAGTGTTGTTCTTTGGGTTCTTCATCAGCAATCAATGCATAGTTGGGACCATCCTCAGCTTGGTCACTCCAGTCAAAATCTCCCAAGCCATCACATGAGACCATAGCAGTAGTAGGTTTAGCTTCTTCTATTGGAATCTGCCTTGTATTTTCCTTGATCTGCTTTGGTGCTCTGCACTCCCTTGCAAAGTGCCCCTTTCTGTGGCAGTTATAACATTCAAACTTTGATTTGTCAAACCCCACATTGTTCTGCCTTCTAAACTTGAGCTCTCTTCCAGTTCTCTTCAAGAATCTTCTTGCCCTCATAGTCAACATTGCAAATTGCCAATGCAAATCCATCTCTTCTAAATCATCAGGATCAACTTGATCTAGATCCTGACTCATTACTTGAGTACTTGTAGTTAGTTCAGCTAAGTAGGCACAAATAGCAGCATCACTAATGGTGTCACTATTTGTAGAACTAGCAGCAGAACCTTGTGAACTAGCAGCAGAACCAGTATGACCAACAGCAGAATGAGTTTCTTGAATATTCCCAGAAGCCTTGTTATTAGATGACATAAAAGCAAGGTTGTTTGAACTTGAAGAACTGGTTGAACCTTTGACTTAAGTTTCATAGTCCTTCAAGTTGTTATACAAATCATCCAAATTCATGGCTTCAAAGTCAGACTTGTTTCTCCAGACAACTGTGTGAGTATTCCATTCTGGTGCAAGACTCCTTAGAAACTTCAGATTAATATCTTCCTGTGCAATATTTACACTCAGAAGCGCCAGCTGACTCACTAACTTTTGCAGTCTGTCATAAGTACCATCAATACTTTCATTGCTTGATGCAGTGAAAGTTTCAAATTCGTGCTTTAGCAAATTCTTCCTTGACTTTTTAGTGGCTTCATTCCCACCAAATCTGAGTTCAATTGCTGCCATCAACTCCTTGGCAGACTTGGTGTTGCTGAAGCTCAATTGGTACTCATTAGGTATCCCCATTAAGAGAATAGTGTGAGTTCTAATCTCCA
This sequence comes from Artemisia tridentata subsp. tridentata, assembly GCA_021014915.2. Taxonomy (NCBI): domain Eukaryota; kingdom Viridiplantae; phylum Streptophyta; class Magnoliopsida; order Asterales; family Asteraceae; genus Artemisia; species Artemisia tridentata. The sequence continues at coordinate 127,665,495 of CP139507.1, read as the reverse complement.
GTTTCCTTTGAGCCTTTTCATCATTGGTTTTGATGGGCAATATAGACCCATCAGCACCAATCTTAGGCAGAGTATCTCCAGTTTGTATGATTTCCCACATTGTGTAATCACACATCTTCATGTACTGCTCCATCCTCATCTTCCAGAGTTCATATTCTCCAACCTTGAGCATTGGAACCTTGGATGCAGTAACCATATGATGAGATTCAGACTCCATTGCTTTTGATGATGAACAGATCTGAGCTTTTCAAAATTCTTCTCGGTATCAGTTTCTAGATCACAAGCTCTGATACCACTTGTGAATGATCTATTAATTACTATGCGGAAACTAGTAATTAATCTTAAGAAGAATTAACAATAACACACAGTAATTCTCTCAACCTTCACCTCAATATATTAATATACGGTTACTCAAAAGTAACAGGGTTACAACGAACCTTGAAGTGAATACAAGACAATACGTATGCTAAAACAATCGTTATCTAACCCTAACCCTAGATCCTCCTTTTATACACTTAAGGAGTCCTAGTCGGTTACAAAAACTTTCTATACAAGAATAATATCTATTCGTATCTTTACCATAAACAAACTATACATATCTAATAAGTAGCAGAATCAAAACTCTAGCAGCAGAATCATCTTAGGCTAGCAACAGTTTGACACTTAGCTTATTTCATCATTCATCAGATATCATCAACAGCAGAATAAATATACTAGCAGCAGGATGATTATGCCTAGCAGCAGAATCATACTTAGTGTATTTCTATTAACACCATGAGCAACAGAATAAAACACTTAGTAGCACCATCTTCAAAGTAGCAGCAGAATTCTTTAAACCCAACATTAACTCTCCCGAGTGGTGAATCATTGGGTGAGTTAGGCATAGCCTCAGTCCTAGCCTGAGCTTCTACACCCCCATGTTTTCCATGTGGCTGGGACCTTCACCTGAATCAGTTCCATGGGAACTTGATTCATTAGAATTTGCCTTAGATTTGGTCTTAATTATGTTACCACTGTCCTGCTCTGCATCTAAGCTAGTAGCAGTAGTGCCATCCCTTTCTAAACTGTGACCCCTTTCCTTATGCACAGTCTCATCTGCAACCATACTAGCACTAGCATGAGGTAGCTGAGTGCCCTTTTTGGTGAACCTACGGGTATAGGTCTTTTGAGTTGTTGATGTGGATGGTAAAATTGTGGGTGTGTGATGGGTATCTGCTGGGATTACTGAACCTTCACCCTGAATTTGACCTAGTTCCAACATTATTTGAAGCAATGGTGTAACTATGCCTAAAAAGTTCTTTCCCTCTCTCTTCATGTTAGCAAAAATCTTTTTAGTATGAAAGAGAGCAAGATAAACCTTGTTATGAACCTTTTTATTTGTAAATTGTTTGTCCATAAGAAGTTGCAAAAACCTTGGATGTAAGTAATATTTATTTGAAGAACTATCCAAGCCCTTAACCACACTATCAAAAATTAATTTTGAAAAATTGAATCTTTGATTTTTAGCCAAGCAGATAATGGCAGAAGCCATAGTACTACTGAACTCATTCCAACCAGTTGTCTTTGGACTAAGACACTGTAAGATAGTGTGTATTAATAATGAACTCATTCCACTGTGGAAAGAACGCACCTTTTGAAAATTTTAATGAATTACTTTGCCTTTCATACCCCATCAGTGCAAGGTTTTCAAAAATTGTAGAGTTTGGAAGATTCTCAATTCCATTAACATCTAGATGAAGAACTTCTCTAACAAATGCCTCAGTAATAAGAATCTTCTGCCCATCCATAAGAGCATGAATTTGTACTTCCTCATCAATAGTTTTGACCTTAGAAGTAGCCCAAAACTGTTTGATGTTGAAAATATATATGGTAGGATTTACTGTTAATGCATACTTAATATGAGTAGCATTGAGAAAATCTATGATTTCAGTAAACCCTTCACTTTTGCTAGGTTTTTGCAAAAATGCGATCATGTTATGTTGGTCTGCAAAAGACAGAGTCGACATTGTGAATTGTGAAAAAATTTGTAGGGTTTTGCTGAGATTTGCAATTAATGGATAAAAAAGAATTAGGGTTTATGCTTGAGAGAGTTTCATCGGATAAAAACACATGTATTAATGATTGAAGGATATTAACCCTTAATCATTCATATTTCAAAAACAGTACCCTGCACTCTCAAACATAGTAGCAGAAACCTAGCAGCACTAAGTTAGGCTTAGCAGCACTAACTTATGCTTAGCAGCAGGAACTCAATTTCCACTCCTAACAGATTATTAATCAGCACTCCAGCACTTGTCTCAGCTTATCCTGCAAAATAATAGTCCCAAAAACACAAAACCACAAACATAACACAATTTACAATAATCTCATCATCAATTATACTTAGCAGTACTAAGTATAACTGGCAACATTAACACATCAGTTTTAAGTAAACTAGCAACACTAATTATACTTCGCAGCAAACAAAAAATTTATTGACCAAATAACAGTACTAATCCTTTCAAAACTTTACAAAATCACAAAGAGATAAGAATTTTCAAAGATTTATCATTTCAATACTTACAACCTAAAATTGAAATCTACCCACATCAAAAGCTTTTGTGAGCAAATCTGTAACATTATTATCAGTATGAATTTTAACAATTTGAATTAACTTCTTTTCATAACAATATCTTATAAAATGATGTCTTATCTCAATATGTTTTATCTTTGAGAGATAAATAGGATTTCTTATAATGCACATAGTACTGCTATCATCAATATATATTTTTGTATGCATAAAATTGTGCCCATAATCTAGGAATTGATTCTGAATCCAGAGCACTTGTCCACAGCAACTTAAAGCAGCCACATACTCAGCTTTTGTTGTGGAATTTGCAACTATAGTTTGTTTCTTGCACTGCCATGAAATCAACCTGCATCCTAGAAATTGACAACCTCCTGTTGTTGATTTTCTATCCAAGCTAACTCCAGCATAATCACTATCCGTGTATGCAACCAAATCAAAAGGTGAATCTTTTGGATACCAAAGGCCCAATTTAGGTTGACCTTTCAAGTATCTAAAAATTCTTTTCACAACATTAAGATGTGAAACTTTTGGTGTAACTTGATATCTTGCACAGGCACACACTGCAAACATAATGTCAGGTCTTGAAGCTGTAAGATACATCAATGAGCCAATCATTGATATGTATAAATGAACATCAACTTCTTCACCATCTTCATCTTTGAGCAGGGGCTTGGAAGTTTCCGTTGTTGTCTTTGCAGGCTTCACATCAGTAAACCCAAACTTCTTCAATATTTCAGCTACATACTTATCTTGACAGATAAATATGCCATCCTCCTTTTTCTTGACTTGTAACCCTAAGAAGAATGTGAGTTCACCCATAGAACTCATCTGAAATCTTTCATGCATAAGCTTCTCAAATTCTACACATAACACCTTGTTTGTTGATCCAAAGATAATATCATCAACATAAACTTGAACTAGCAAGATATCATCTTTGTGTCTTCTAATAAACAAAGTTTTGTCAATCTTCCCTGTACAAAAACCATTGTTCAACAGATATTTTGACAATGTGTTATACCAAGCTCTAGGAGCTTGATGTAAACCATAAAGTGCTTTCTCCACCTTGAAAACCTTGTCAGGAAAATTTGGATCTTCAAAACCAGGTGGTTGAGAGACATAAACTTCTTCATCAATTGCCCTATATAGAAAAGCACTCTTCAAATCCATTTGATACACTACAAAGTCATTGTATGAAGCATAAGCCAAGAATAACCTTATAGCTTCAATTCTTGCAACTGGAGCAAATACTTCATCATAATCAATGCCTTCTTCTTGATTGTATCCTTGAGCTACTAACCTTGCCTTGTTTCTAATCACAATACCTCTTTCATCCTTTTTACATCTGAAAACCCACTTAGTACCAATTGCCCTCTTCCCATTAGATAAATCTACCAGAGTCTAAACTTCTTGAAGCTTGAATTGTAGAAGCTCTTCTTGCATAGCCTTCACCCAGCTTGGATCCTGCAATGCTTTATATGCATTCTTAGGTTCTATTTGTGATAGGAAACAAGCAAATAAATTATTTTGAAGGTCTTTGTGACTGTTTCTTTGAGGAAGGGATTGTGCAAAGAAACCTTGTTCTTTCAAACCTTTTGTCATGTTTCTTGTTTGAACAGCAGATTGTGGCTCTCCAATGATTAGTTGTTTAGAATGATCCTTGTGAATTCTTATAGTTGAAATAGGACTGATAGGAACTTCATCTTCCATATTGGTTAAGTCAGCCTCTGCACCAAGTACATCATCATCAGTATGAGGATATATTTCTTCCAATGGAGGCTGTGGAAAACTAGAAGGGGGGTTGAATAGTTTTACCGATTTTTAATTTGTTTCAAAACTTTACTTTTGGAAACCTTGATTCGAATTTTATGTGTAATCAATTAACACTAATATGAACACCATACTATACTAACTAATAGAAACTATGAATGAAAGATAAGTGTTCCAGTTACAAAGCTCTTCTTCGCCTTACTCCACTCCCCGAGTACCACACTCGAGAGTTTCAAGCACTAACTCCCAAACTTGGTTTTAACGTAAAGTGTTTTAGCAGTTTGTCATCCTCAAAACGTGAACTTTTGAGTTTATTCCTAAACAGCCACTTAGTTCCTATGATGGTTTGATTTTTAGGTAGAGGCACTGAATCCCAAACTTGGTTTGCGGTGAATTGATTAAGCTCTTCTTGCATGGCAACTACCCAACTTTCATCCTTAATCACTTCATCAACATTCTTAGGTTCTACGGTTGATATGAAACAAAATAAATTAATTTTTTTTTGAGCTTGTGACCTAAGGGTTCTTTGGTTTAGATTTCCTAAGACATTTTCAATAGGATGGTTCTTGGATTCCTTAATGTTGACAACTTCGTCAACTTCAACTATTTCATCCTCAATGTCATTTTCTAAGGTTTTCTTGCCATTGACCTTAATGGCTTCATCCTCATCTAAGTCATCATCCACCAGGGGTGATGTCTTAGTTGGTGGAGGAGTTTCATCGAATGTCACGTTGAGTGACTCTTCGACTTTCATTGTTTCCTTATTTAGGACAACATTGGCTTTACCATTTTGGGAGTAACCTAGGAAAACACCTTCATAAGACTTTAGGTCAAACTTGGTGAGGTAGTCTTTAGTGTTAAGTATGAAGCACTTTCTTCCAAACACTCTAAAGTTATCTAGAGTAGGTTTTCTACCTTTCAAGATTTCATATGGTGTTTTTCCTAAGATAGGTCTAATTAGAATCCTATTAAGTATGTAAGTTGAGGTGTCCACTGCATTACACCAAAACTTTTGCGGAATTGATTGCTCATTCAACATCGTTCTACTCATCTCTTGTAGAGTACGATTTTTCCGCTCAACTACCCCATTTGATTGTGGAGTGCGTGGAGCTGAGAAATTGTGTGTAATACCATTAGCATCACAATATACTCCAAATTGCACTTCATTATCAAATTCCCGACCATGATCCGTCCTAATTGAGACTATTGTACACCCTAGTTGATTTTGGACTTTCTTACTAAAGACTTCTAATTCCTTGAAAGCTTGTGTCTTATTCTTAAGGAATCTAGTCCAAGTATACCTAGAGTAGTCATCAACTATTACTAAGGTGTAGTAATTTCCTCCGTAGCTCCGTACGGCGGATGGACCAAATAAGTCCATGTGAAGGAGTTCTAGGCATCTAGAGGTCGAGGCTATATTCTTAGCTTTGTGACTGGAATGAGCTTGTTTTCCAACTTTACAAGCGTCACAAAAGTGTTTGTCAAACTTAATCCTAGGTAGGTTTCTAACTAGTTCCTTAGATGCCATTGATTGTATTAAACGCATATTGGCGTGACTTAGTCTTCTATGCCATAGAGTAGAGTTGTCATCTATGGTTGCTAGGCAAATCTGATCCTGAGGCTTATTTCCTATTTTCATAACAAATAAGCCATTTTTCCTAACTCCCTTGCCTATCGTTTTACCATTTTTAGCGATCTCACTACCCTCTTCGGAAAAAATAACTCTACACTTATCATCTACTATTTGACTAATGCTAAGCAAGTTAAATCCTAAGTTATCTACGTGCTCAACATTTCTAATAGTGAGGGAGTCTTGAGTAATCATACCTTTGCCTATGATGTTGCCCTTAAGTTTGCTACCGAAAGTGACTTTACCTCCGTTGTAAGTCTTGTATGATGAGAATAGACTCTGGTTACCCGTCATATGGTTAGTGCATCCACTATCCTTGACCCATTCATCGGGCTCCAAGTCGATCCCCAAGCATATCTATTGAATAAGAAAAACATTCAAACATTTGGTCCCCAATATCTCATGGGTCCGAAGTTGTTAGCGTTAAACATCCCATGCATTAGTTGCATTTGGTTAGGTTGTTGGAACAGAGGACAAATTTCCCATGGTAAGTAACTTTGTAGTTGACGGTTATTTCAAGTTACGGTATAGTTACTTGGGTAACTTTGTCTTCTAGAGTTACCTCTCGGTAGAGGAGTTCTTGACCGAGGTTTAGGAACATTTGTTTTTCTAGGTGGAGGAGTTCTTGACCGAGGTTTAGGAACATTTGTTTTTCTAGGTGGAGGAGTCTTTGACCTAGTTTCGGGTTTTACAAAGCCAAGCCAGGGGTTTGACAAAGGTTTGTAAAACCTTTTGACTTCCTTTATACTAGCAATAGGTACTTTGGTACCATTTACAACTATGTGACTTGGTTTAGGACTTGAATTATTTTTCAGACTCGACTCAGTTCTGTCTTTAGCATCAGACGATACCACGGTACCATTAATTTAATGGTACTGTCTGTACCTTTAGTGGTGTCGTCTACTGTTTTTATAGAACTTGTGGGTTTGACAAATTTTACTTGTTTCGTTTTACTTGTCAAAGCTTTATTTGGGTCAAATTCTAAGCCCGCTTCGGTATGTTGACCATATCTAACGTTTTCAAGTATATCATTAAGTTTCTTTGTTCCTTTTTCAAACTTCATTATTCTGAAATCATTTTCTTTAAGTTTCCCATTCTCTACTTGAAGACTTATGCATGATTTGCATCCTACATCTATTTCTTTATTTTTCTCAAGTCTTTTAACTTGACCCTTTAGTTTTAATACTTGCACTTCTAGTTCATGCAATTTTAATTATAGTGTTTTGTTTCTAACTAAAGTTTTAGAACTTACTTCACATAGTTTATTGTATTCATCATATAGTATGTTATCATCTATTGATGAATTATCATTACTATAATAAGAAGAGTCGGAGTGTACCTCATTAGAAGCTTGAGCCATAAGAGATGTTTTGTACTTGGGCTTCTTCTCTTCTTCTTCACCGCTATCACTCCAAGAGCCTCCTATGAAAGCTCTTTGGTTGTTGGTTCTCGGTGGTTTGGGACACTCTCCTATGAGATGATTAGGATTTCCGCATCTAAAGCATTTCCTATCACCCGTTCCCTTCTTCTCATCTCGGTTCTTTTGGAATGACTTCTTTTCATCGTGAGTTTGTCTTGGAAATCTACCTTTCCTCCTAAGGAACTTTTTAAAGTTTCTAATGGCTAGTGCATACTCTTCGTCTTCACTATCGGAATCCGAACATTCCTCATCACTAGACTCCTTCTTGGCTTTCAATGCTAGAGATCTAACTCTCTCGCTTTTGCCTTTGACTATATCAGAGTCATTTTTTATTATCATTTCATGAACCTTCAAGTTTCCTATTTGTTCATCAAGTGATAACGTCGCCAAGTCCTTTGACTCTTCAATGGTGGTGACCTTTGCTCTCCATTTGGGATGTAGAGCCCTAAAAAACTTCCTAACATAATTCTTGCTAGAGTAACCTTCATCAAGAGCTTTAAGACTAGTAATAATGGTATTAAATCTAGCAAAAACATTATCAATTGACTCATCTTCCGGAATGGAAAATTGTTCATATTGTTGAACATGGAGATTTATCTTGTTCTCTTTGACTTGATTATTACCTTGGTGAGTGACTAACAAAGTTTTCCAAATATCTTTTGCCGTGTTACACATAAAAATTCTTTCAAATTTCTTTTTCGGCAAAGCATTATAATTCATCATTTTAGCCTCATCATTTTTGGCTAATTTTCTTTTAAGTTCATCACTTTGTTTATTATAAGGAACTATTTCTTCCCTTTTAGTTTCCGAATTCTTTTGAATCGGTTGAAAGTCACCCTCGGTAATAACATGCCAGAGATCAATGTCTTTTAATTTCACATAAGTTTTGAATCATGTTTTCCAATATATAAAACAATCGGTTTTGAAAAGTGGTGGTCTTTGCATAGATTGCCCTTCTTGATATTTGTTAGAATCCATTGATCGATTCAAGTTTTAAAATGCAATTTACTTTAAAATCTTGACTGATGTGGCTTTTGATACCAACTGTGGAAAACTAGAAGGGGGGTTGAATAGTTTTACCGGTTTTTAATTTGTTTCAAAACTTTACTTTTGGAAACCTTGATTCGAATCTTATGTGTTATCAATCAACACCAATATGAACACTAGACTATACTAACTAATCGAAACTATGAATGAAAGATAAAGATGGAAAGATCTTACCGGGACACAGAGATTTATAGTGGTTTGGTCACGAAGCTCTTCTTCGCCCTACTCCACTCCCCGAGTACCACACTCGAGAGTTTCAAGCACTATGTCAACAAGACCTCCCTTCAGGCGGAGAAAACCGTACACGTCGCTTATCCTATTTCCGACACTAAGCTAGATGTCGAGTGCTAATCTTAGCTAGCATCAATCTACCAAGATCCACTTGATCCTTTCTACTTCACACAAACACACAAGACTCGATCTACCCGATCTACCTATGATCCACTTGATCAACACACAAGCACAATGGCTACAAGAGATATCAATATCTCTATAAGATCATAATGATCTTTCCTCACAAACTCTCAAAAGAAAAATGATCTTGATGTATACTATGATACAATCAAGTGTGTAACAAATGTTACAAGTGCTCTAACTACAACTACAACACTTTGTATCTACTTGGATACCTTGTGTTCTTCTCTTGCACTTGAAGAGGAATGAAGAGGATCTCTAAGTTGGATGATTGGATCAATCTTAAACAAAAGAAAAACTAAATTAAATGATCAAGAAGAGAAAATGTGATAAGGGTATTGAACTCAGAAAGTTCTGTGTGAAAAAGGATGCCCAAGAACTGTGAATAGGGCTGGTATTTATAGGCAGAGAAAATCTGGCCATTACAGGGACACGGTACCACTAAACCACACACGGTACCACTAAATTTAGTGGTACCGTGCCAGAAAAAAACGCTCCTCTTTTTGTCTTTTCTGGTGAAAACTTATTTGGGTAAGTTTGGAGTTGATTTTGGGGGGAAAGATAGCAGTTATGATATTTGAACTTATTTTTCCATTAAAACATTTCTTAATTATTCAAAAATAATTTGTAAAGTATATTTTTGAAAAAATATTTTGTCTCATTAAAAATGTGAAGTCTTAATCACAAATTCACTACTTTGATCATTTGTCAAATTGTAAATTTGTTTGTTCTTAGAACATTATTTGCATCAACAGAGGCATGTTTGAATCATCTGGATAGTCATCATCAACAAAAGATATGCCTTCCTTGTCAGCAACATTAATACATGGCTTAGCAGTATTAACAGAGTTAGTACTGCTAGTGTTATTTTCTTCATTGGCAATATTATCTGATACATCACCCTTTACTTGTTTATCAGTCTGCTTTCCTACATTAACCACTTTATCATCATCAGAAGATTTTACACCATCTTCTTTATCATCTTTTGGATCTTCATCAAGATCATCTTCTTGTGAACTCAGTGACTCTTGAGTTGAGAAAGGTGGATATGCATTCCATATGGGTAGCAAAATGTACTTCTTTGCAGGTTTAGTCTCCTTCCTAGTTTGTGTACCTGCATCAGTATTAGACTTTGTACCTGCATACTCATTAGATTGTATACCTGCAACAACTGGCTCATAATTCATTGTCTTAGTTAGTGAATCAATATCAACCAGCCATTTTGGTCCACTCCCTGCAACATTAGGTGTACTCTCACTAAACCCAACATGCAAGTTCTTTTCCACTTTCCTGGTCCTACTATTGAACACTCTAAAAGCTTTGCTATTCATTGAGTATCCAACGAAGAAACCTTCATCAGCCTTGCCATCAAACTTGCATAAGTGCTCTATGGTATTCAAGATAGTAACAGGACACCCAAATGGTCTTAAGAAATCTAGCAATGGTTTTCTACCATGTAAAAGTTCATAAGGGGTCTTGTTGTAAGGCTTAACTACTTTACTTCTATTCTGCACATAACAAGCAGCATTGACTGCTTTAGCCCAAAAAGTAGTAGGTAATTTAGAATCAGCTAACATTGTTCTAGCAGCCTCAATTAGTGTCCTATTCCTCCTTTCAGCAACACCATTTTGTTGAGGAGTTCTAGCTACACTATACTGTCTCTCAATACCTTTCAACTCACAAAACTGGTTCATATCCCTATTCTTGAACTCAGTTCCATTGTCACATCTTATCACTTTAACCTTATGATTAACTAGGTTTTCAATCCTGGTTATGAAGGCTTTAAGAATGCCACTAGTTTCATCCTTAGATGCTAAAAAGAAAACCCAAGTAAACCTACTATAATCATCTGTGACAACTAGACAATACATCCTTTTCATCAAACTTTTCACAATTGTTGGTCCAAATAAATCCATGTGTAACATATGTAAAGGCTGACTTATAGAGTTCACTGATTTGCTCTTACAAGAAGCTCTGTGTTGTTTTCCCTTCTGACAAGCAACACAGATTTCAGTATTTTCAAAAACTTTTGAAGGTAACCTTCTTACAAGGTTTCCCTTAACCAATTTATTCATTGTTTTGTAATTTAAATGTCCAAGCCTTCTATGCCAAAACTTAGATTCATCAAATGTGGCCTTTGCAAAGAGACAAGTCAAACCTCATTTGGGAACCATATTCTTTAAATCAACACTGTATATGTTGTCTGTTCTAGGAACTTTAAGTAAAACATGACTTTCATCAGTCAACTTAAAGTCAGGAGACAAGACAAAACATTCAGTATCAGTAAAAAGAACACTATTCTTTTTGTCACACATTTGTGAGACACTAAAGAGGTTAAACTTAAGCTCTTTTACAAAGTAAACATTATCAAAATCTAATTTACCAGTTTTTATTGTACCTTTGCCTATGATTTTCCCTCATTTTGGATTACTCCCAAAAGCAACATATTCTCCATCAATTGCTTCAAAGTCTGTGAGATAGGACATGTTACCAGTCATGTGCCATGAGCATCCACTGTCAAATACTCCTTTATCCTCTAATTCCATTTTTGGATTGCCATGCACATAAAGAAAGAAAATCAGTTCATTTTTGGGGACCCAAGCCATTACTGAATTGGATCTGCCTTGTGCATCAACATAATCATACTTCTTTAAAACTATGGATGCACTGCTATGTCTAGAAACATGATCTAAAACTTTAGCTTTTGGTTTTCAGACCCAACAAGTTGAGGCCTTAACAGCATAAAAGTGATTTCCCAAAACAGTATCAGTCATTGCTTTTGGCTTAGTAATGGAAACTACTGCTTTTTGCTTAGCAGTACTAAATGATGTATTCTTTTAAAAAGGCCTTTTTATAGTTAAATGTGCTTTATTTGAAAACTGTAACCTGGAGTTAGCATCATTCACTGTTCTTTTGATGGGAGCAGTATCAACTTTGTATTACTTAATACTGGTGGTTTAAAAACATTTTTCTTGGCAGTATTAACTGATATATACCCAGATTTCATTAACATTGCTCTTGGAACCATATTTCTTTTTGCATTTGGGTGAGTATTTTTAGAAAAAATTTGATGATTCACCCTCCTAGAATAGTTCCAAATAGGTTTTTGATAATAAAAACAATTATCCTGTAAATGGTCAAAACTACCACAATAATGACAAGCCTTGTTAAACATCTCAAAGTCACTTCCTAACTTTTGAGATATCATGTTATTCCAATTCCTCTGGTTACCTCTAGGCCTGTTAGTGTACTCCCTAGGTTGCTCAGTGTATTCAACAATTTTCCTTGACACCTTATCACCAAACCTAGGTTTGACAAACTTAATATGTTCAACACTAGGCTTAACTGTGTTCCTTTCAACCTTAGGTGTAGACTCCACCTGTTCCACATCATCATCAGAAACCCAATCTTCAATGATAGTTGCGTCAGTATATGTCTTTTCAACTTTAGGTTTCTCCTCATTAGACTTACTATTCTCACCTAATGACTTAGCATCAGACTCAACTAAACAAGACAATTCAGGAATAGGAGTCACACACTTTCCAGTTATTGAAGGGGGAACATCATTATAACCTATACCACTACCTCTTCTCATAAGTTGACACTCAATTGTCTTATTTACACTTTCAGATGCAAATTCAAGCTTATTTACTTTAACTTGATGTTTTTCTTTTTCCTGATAAACTGCATCTTTTTCTTTTTGAGCCTTTTCTAACCTTTTAGTAAGTTCATTAATGAGATTCTCTTTAACATAAAGCTTACTTTCAAGAACATTAACTTTCTCTACATACTCTGACTCATTATGTTTAAAGAGTTAAAGTCTTTGCTCAACAGATTTTAAGCCTACTTTATAGCCTAAATTATCTAACTCTAACTTCCATAAATTTTCTATTAGTTTTTCATTCCTAGCCTTAAGTTCTTAAATAGTATCTAAACAATATTTATAAGAACAACCAGAATAATTAGATACCTCAGAATCAAAACTTGATGAAGAAGAGTAAGCCATAAGTGCAAAGTTTGGTCCTTCTGCTGCTTGGTCACTCCAATCATATCCACCCAAACCATCACAAGACACCAAAGCTATAGAATTATTAGGTTCCTCAGACACAACTTTCCTTGAGCTCTCTCCATTCTTGTAGTCTTGGCTCTTTGGTGCCCTGCATTCTGTTGCAAAGTGTCCTTTCCTGTGATAGTTGTAGCATTCAACCTTCGATTTATCTAAACACATATTATCCTAACCATTGACTTTGAGTTGCCTTCTAGTATTCTTTAAGAATCTTCTTGCCCTCATTGTCAACATTGCCATCTGCCACTTCAAGTCCATCTCTCCAAGATCATCTGGATGAATCTGTTTCAAGTCTTCAAGCATAATCTTAGGACTAGTAGATTGACCAGCTAAGAAAGCATAGATAATAGTATCACTCAAGTTATCAAGGGTTGTAGACCCTGCAACATTAACTTGTGTGCCAGCAGTACTAACTCCATGAGAAGTATTAACTGTTTCATTAGTACTGCCACAACTGTTTTTTGAGGAGGACACAAAAGCTAAGTGTAATGTGTTGAAGATGAGCTAGACGACCCTTTGACTTTAGGCTCATACACTTTTAGATTGTTATACAGATCATCTAAACTCATTGTAACAAGATCAGCCTTGTTTCTCCAAACCACAGTATGTGTATTCCACTCTGGTGATAAGCTTCTCAGAAACTTTTAATTTATATCTTCATTAGGAATTCTTTCTTCCACAAGTGCTAGTTGACTAATAAGTTTCTAAAGTCTATCAAAGGTCTGATCAAGGTTCTCAGAACTTGGAGCAGCAAAATTCTCATATTTTTGCTTCAAAAGGTTTTTCCTAGTCTTCTTGGTAGCAGCATTCCTTCCAAATCTTTTCTCAATTGCTTCTAACAACAATTTAGCATCCTTGATGTGATTGAAAGTCAATTGATGGTCATTAAGAATGCCCATCATGAGAGTTCTTCTTGCCTTAACTTCCAGTCTTCCTTGTGCCATGTCTTCAGCAGTTTTAATAGGCAAGATAATGACACCACCAACATCAGAAGTTTCCATTTTAGGTAAAGTATTGCCAGTCGCTATTATCTCCCACATAGAGTAATCAACCATCTGATTATACTGCCCTATTCTCATTCTCCATAGCTCATACTCTCCAGACATGAGCATTGGCACCTTTGATGCAGTAATCATATGTGTAGATTCTGACTCCATGTCTTCAATAAGATCTAACAAATCTTGAGTTTAAACAAGTTCTTCTTGATCACAGCTTCTAGATCACAAGCTCTGATACCACTTGTTGATCCCAGTTAAGAACTTGATCGAATTCCTTAGCTTGTAAGGGTTAGTTATCTTAGATAAATCTAAAATAACTAAGTATATAAACTGCCTTGAAGTTTATCAAACACAATGCGGAATCTTGTATTTGATCTTAAGAAGAACTTTGTATTTTATAAAATAGTAAACAAGAACACAAGTATAACAAACTAAACACTTCAATATTATTGATATAATACGAATACTCTAAAGTATTAGGGTTTACAACCTTGAAATTCTATACAAGAATCGTGTGTGTATATATAACTCTATGCCCTAGGACCTCCTTTTATAGATTAAGGAGTCCTAGTCAGCTTACAATGACTTTCTATACAAGATAAAGCTTTATAGAATCTTTTCTATATTTATCTAGACATACTATACATAATAACCGACTCTAATACTCCAGCAACACTAATAATGAATCAGTAGCATTAACTTAGTACTAGCAGTACTAAGTTTCCTTCTAGCAGCATTAACTACTTAGAGTATTTTTCTAGAAGTCTGTCAGCAGTCTTAATGTACTCTAGCAGTCTTAACTTCCATAAGCAGCTTTAATCATCATAACTAGCAGCAGAAACATACTTAGAGTATTTTTCATTTAAGTGCCTGAGCAGTCTTAACATCTTGAGCAAAATTAACACCTTGGAAGCTTTAATACCCAACAAAGGCGGAATATTCAACAAAGAATAAATTGTTATTATCAACAAGGTTTTACAATATCCTATACACTTTAATTCTACTTGATCAGGGTAGAACGTGTTACACACCTTGTAACAGGGATCAAGACTTGACCTTGAAGCGTAAAACAAATACTAAACCCAAGTCTAGGCATTTTGAAAACCTATGCCCTAGAAACACACACACCTTTAGTCGAATACATCTTGTCTAGACTTAATAAACTCAACGCCCTTGTATCTCTTTATATACTAGAGACATCTAGGGTTTACAAAGAAAAACATTCCTAATACAATAAGGAAACTATTTTAAGCATATCTTCTAAGAATCTTCTAAAGATGTAGCTTTTAGAAGATTCTTAGAAGATATGCTTAAAATAGTTTCCTTATTGTATTAGGAATGTTTTCCTTTGTAAACCCTAGATGTCTCTAGTATATAAAGAGACATAGGGGCGTTGAGTTTATTAAGTCTAGACAAGATGTAGTCGACTAAAGGGGTGTGTGTGATCTACGCATTTAAGTCTTGTAAAAACGCCTAGGGTTTACGGTTTTCGCTTCAAGGATCATTGATCCCTGTTAGATTAGTAACCGTTCTACTATTGTTCAAGTTGAATTGGGGTGTGTATGTGAACGATAATAAAGAAAAACTTTGTTTATGATATCGTTCTTATTCCGCAATGTTTTATCATGTGAACGTTATCATTCCAAGATAATATTATACCAAACAAGTCTAGAGTCACAAACGGTCCAAGTGTAACACCCCCAAATTATCATAGCGGAATGTAATATCATTGGGGTGCTACTTATTAGTACAACAGTCATAATCATAGAAAACGACTCTAAATGAGACTTTTTAAAATATTATCATTCGATCAAAATAAAACATCAGAGTTTATAAGAGGTCCCAAGTAGTTTTAGAAAACATAATGTATTAACATAAAAGTTTTCAAGAGTTTATCGAATGATAACATAGTGCAAGCCACCAAAACAATCTCCATGCGACTTCATGCTTGCCAATTACCTTAAGGACCTGAGATAAAACATGCTAAAAAGTCAACACAAAGGTCGAGTGAGATTCATAGGTTTATAAATAAATAATGGATCAAAAGATTTCAGAGTTAAAATAATAATTGCAACGAATACAATTATGGGTAAATAGTAAATATTGCACTAAGCTCACGAACTCAAAGGTTAACTAATATCATAGAATGATATTAATAATGCCCTAAATGGTAATTTGCCATACTACCTAATTTCTCAATATTATGTGTCCGTTTGACCTATAGTTATCAAGTGAGTGCTACTCACCCGGACAGGCTTGTCAAGCCCAATATGCATATTCATAATATTAGCGTTTACTGAGTTTGTAATTAATGGTTCATGATGTTATAGACTTATTTCTGGCAACAAAGGTACCTAGGCAATAATACTTTCTGGTAAGCATACAGTTTAAAGCACTTGTATCCAAATTGTAAAATAGCATGTATCTCCTCTAATGGGTTTAGAAACAGTTTAAAGAGTTTAAGTGGAGCTATGAACTCACCTTAACAAGATAGTTAACGAGTTCGGGAACGGAAATGATGAAAGTACGACATAGGAACCCAAAGAACGTGTGTCTCTACCGATGACCTAAAATAAGTAATATGACAATTATTAGACTCTCAACGATATGCTCGGACTCGACGACGAAAAATAATAAATCAAAAATACTAGTTTCGTCGTAAAATAACACAATATACTTTTAGCCTCAAAAAATATTTTAAACTACTAAATATATATATTGAGATCTGACGTCTTTGTCATCGTAAATGTCATTTGTTTAGTTAATGATAGAAACAAGATATTGCATAAAATATGTATATTGCATAAAATATGTATTTCATGACCCAATGTAACTTTTTCTTTTTATATTAATTTTACTAGCCAAACTGAAAGAAGTTTTTCCGTAAGCATTAAAATACCATATACTTGAAATCATTTAAAATAAGATAAGGAGAATATACATTTAGTAAGATTTTTCATTCTTGTTTGCATAAGTGGGCACTCGTATACAGAGTACTAAGCAACATATTTGTATAAACGAAAAGAACTCTATCAAAACACATTGTCTAAAAATCTGACGTTAGTTGCTATTAATAGTACGAAACAAATACAAAAATTTGACATGTTTGGCATCCCGTTTAAATAGACCATGACCCAAACACAATTAAAATCAGTGTTTCCATTATCATTTTTGAAACCGAGCATATACATAAAATTATACATGTTATTTTTGTTATGAATATAAAAAGACGAGACCATAATGTGAGGGGAAAAAAAACGAAGCTAAGCATGTAATCGAGTTATGGATTGGACTAATAATCATACCTAATTTCTGATGTTCGACTAAACTGGAACATTCATTTGCACCTCAAGTTTTCTCGATTTTATTTGTGCCTTTATTTCTTGTACTACTTATATTTTAAATTAAAAAAAACAAGTTATACAACACTCTTCCTTCAGAGTGACACTAGTTATTTAGCCTATGCCACTTGTTGACATTGAGTGATACTTGTCATACGTGTTGACACTTGCTATTTTTCTTTCAAACATTTGTTAAAACTAATTAAACACTTGTCATAAATTGTAGAACTCTTGTCATAAATAGTAGTTGTCTCATCTCTTTTTCTTTCTTGCCTTTATTATCGATCCACTCTATATAAAAAAAAAGAGTGTTGTTTTTTGCATTTACTTGAACGAGACCGGCTGCGAACCGCGCGTTGCGGCGGGGCAGCGATACCTCATTGGTATTTTTAGCCGATAGCAGTTCAAAGTTTTTGATATTATATAGCTAATAATAATTTACATGATCAAAAGATAATAAATATTGTTGTCATAGTATATATTACATTTTCTTACATAAAACTAAACAAATTCACATAAACAAATTCACACTTTATTATTCTTCTTACAGTTATTAGTAGACAGACCAAAATTTACCAGCATGCCTTTTATTGGCGCATAATAACTTCTAAGGTCGTTTCACAGCAGCCGGCCCTTGCAAATTCTGCTGTTGAAGCTGTTGCCTCAACTGCATCTGCAGCTGCTTCAAATGTAAAAGTTCCAACATTACACTGTCGATAGTATTAGAGGCGATACCGTTGTACTGGCTTCCATACTTTTTATGGTTTGGTCTCCTTTACCAATAATAAGGGCAACCTAAACCCACAGACAAAATAGAACAATAAAAAGACACGCTCAAATAACTACGCACTATAGTTTATTTATTAGAAACAACATACTGAATTGTACCAAATTATACTGAGATTGTCACCGATAAATCTAACTGACTATTAACGGATGTGTTTTTAACTAATTCATTGATAACATAAAAAAAAAGTACAAACATGTTACCTGGTAGAGATCACAAAGCAGATTTAACTGAAGTTGCATGTATGAGGAAACCATGTGAAAAGCTTTGAACCTCTAAAATGTATACTTCCGTTAGCCTGTATAGCAGAACCTGGTGCAAAGGATATGAAGTCGTCAAACAACTACAATCCAACATTAGGGAAAACGGGATTATCAATCTGTTACCTTTTTAACATCAGACTACCAACAATATTTTAACTTTTTCCAGGGCATTAAAAAACCTTCCATCTATGAAGCACCAAAGCGACAAACTGAAGCACCAAAGCGACAACCTAAAGCGTACAAATTTTTTTTTACTAAAGCGGTATTATAAAAATGAATAATGGTTACTACTTATACCAGGATCTTTTTTTGAAGAATCTTGCATATATAAGTAACTCGTATCTGAATTAACTTCTTGCATATACCTACGGATAGCCATGGGTAATATTTGATGGGATTTGTCGATTTGCTCATGGGTACACAACTACACAAGTACTACAAAATACGAATTAAAACTATTTTATCAATCGAAGTTATCATGTGGTAATGATAATATTGTATACAGATTAGTGTCTAGGATTTTTGTAAGAATCTGTATTCATCAGTACGCCTAGCACATGCTAAAATTTTGTGCAATAATTTTGTATTCCCTCAAAACTTTTAATGCTATATTACATAGATAATAATGCTTTGCAATATTTAATCAAAAATCTCGAAATAGAATTTCTTTGAAAGAGGATCCAAAGAGTTTGAATGCTTAAATCTAAAGTCAAAAGGAACATGCTTTTAAATATTTCATGATAATACTATAGAGTGAAAAACAAACCTCTATCCAAACGGCTAGCCTCTTCCTCAATCATCCTCATAATTTGTAAGGTGTTCATGCTAGTTGACCTGCATCATCCAAGTCACTCCACCTTGGCTACACATTGTTTAAAAAAATAAAAATTAGTACCGAACTTTTTGAAAGTGAACATGGTATAGAAGTCTTGATTACTTAATAGAAATGTGAATTTTGACTCACAGTTAAACCATTGCGAGCATAATCAGCAGTGGTCTGATCAAGTTTTGGCAATTTCCTGCCATCATCATCCCTCCTTCCACAAAAGCTGCAGGCGAAGTTAAATGATTGTTACTCTTTCCATCTTCCATCCCCGGGACCTAATTAACCACAAAATCATGCACAGGAAATAGAACTTTCAATGTAATTCATATATAGACAGTAATTTTCAGTACATTTGGTATTCCAGCGGGACAAACAGCTTCACCCTTCCTTCAAGACAACAACGATGATATACACATCCAGTTGCTACCGTGGAGCGAGTTAGCTTTTCTTCTTCCCAAAATACAGCGCTACACTTACGACACACCTGGCTGCAAGAGCCAAATCGCCTGTATTCTGTAGGAGGGCCTGAACAGAAATCAATAAAATGTTTAGTGATAACAAATATTTTAGAAACCACAAAACAAATAGCAACAGTCTAAAGCATCAAAGAAATAAACCTCTTGTACTCGTAGAGCAGGATGGTTGACGCAGCGGCGGTTCAGGTGCGGCAAAAATATGTTGTGCAGAGGCATATGAAGTGTCTCCTATGTAAATGATGACAACGGAGGTTTAGCGCGCGTTGCATAACGACAAACACATAGATATTAAATTTTACGAACAAAAAATACAACCGTTCGTTACCTGTTGTGGATGATGTGTTCACAACTTGCAAAGTCTGATCCTCTATAAATCTGTTGTACCTGTGGAACGTTGTGTTTGATGAAGGTTTGGCTCAGGTGCGCCATAAGCATGTTGTGTTCAGTATGAACATCCACTTCCTTAGCTACACACCTGCATTCACACAGCAACAACAAACACAAATATAAAAAAAACAAAATCCGTAAAAATTAAATAGAATTAAACCGAAAGCCATAAAAATTTTACCTGGTATAATCGACTTAGAGATACTCTTGATCATAGTTTTCACAGAAGAATGCAGTTAGGTAGTAACTGGTATACCACTCGACAATCCATAAATATCATCTATCACATCTAAAGTCTGTCAAACTATAGACGAATGGACCACAATACTTCATTTTACTTAAAAGAGAGTACCATATTTAACGTTAGCAACATAATAAGTCCAAATTGACCAAACATAAATATATGCATACATTTGTGACCTCAGCAAATGCATTTCTTCGAGATACATTTATCAAATATGTGGTCACAACGGATATGGAGACAAAGATACCAGCCTGTGATTCATCGATATTCAAAATTGTCGGGTACTCGTTTTTTGCATAAGCACACATGCGAAAAATATAACATGTATTAACATAAGGTTACTAATGATTTGGATACACCATAACAAAGCACAACTCTGAAACATATGTCATAAGCTAAACCCTTTTTTATTTTCTTTAGGCTACCAAATGATTAGGCCGGTTTACTCAAGCAATTAATGGGGTCATTACACCACTGATCAGCTTAAACATATGTTCAACAAAAAGTAGGCCAACCATTGTAAACCACACAAAGGCACAAACTTGATTTTTTTTGATAAATCATAAACATCTAAAATCAATAAAAATGAGACCAAAAGACTTCAATTACACACTATATAAAGTCTCAAAACCCAAAAGCATGGATAATGTGTTTACAGAAAGTCAACTAATAAGTTATTATTTGACCAACAGGAAGTTAGGAAATTGGCCAGTCATGCCATAAGCTTCACTGATCTTGTGAGCATCTTGTTTATCAAGATACTCATGTCTATTAATTGACCAAACAAAAAATAAAACATCACCATACCTATGGCGGCAGTCCATCTGTCTTTGCATCTTCAGTTTAATCTTCCATATCCACCTCTAGTGTACCCACCTTTATATGATTAACATGATTAAAAATAGACATTAAAAATAATGAACATGAAAATAGTATATGATAAAAACAGAAAAGGCATTACCTTCAAAAAATACACATATCTGGGCAACACCCAAAACCGATGATCATGTTTCGGTTTTAGTACCGATAAACACAGACCCAGATAAACATAACGGAATCCATGGCCATATCGTTTTTAGCGCTGAAATCGCAGCGGTACTACTATCTTCTCCCCGTTCGTCTGGACTACACCAAATAAGCAAATTTAGGCTTAATAACTTAGCCACCTCCCTAATAGTAACCTGCAATTAACAAAACTGCAATTAACAAAACCCCAAACTATGACAAAAGCCTAATTTAAAATTTGAATTTTTATATATGTATAAACTGTAAAATTGTTAAACTTGAAAGAAATTTCCGTACCTTATATTTGTGTTTCCCGATCTTGCCCTCCGGCTGTTGATTTCTGTAGATCTTGCCCTCCGGCTGTTAAACTTGAAAGAAATTTCCGTACCTTATAAACTGTAAAAAAAGATCAGTCCTAGAAAGAGTAAAGGTCTCACCATCCCAAAGGAGAGACGAAATATCCATTGTCTGGTTTTGTCCAAAGAATGGAGTCCGAGAATACCTCATGAAACATCCATTGTCCATTGCCCGTCCTGAAACAGTAGGAAAACAATCATTCAGATTAAGAGTTCTCAACTGTAAGCACGCTAAACAAACACTTTGGCTTACGTTTAGGTTACACTGGGCGATAGCATACACGGTGAGCCCAAAGAAGGAAAAAAACGAACGGACTAAAGCGAGGAGTTCATTGGCCGTTTGCCCCACACTTCAGAAAAAGTCAAAAAGTATGCTATCCGTTTCAGATGATGGAAAAATATGGGATTGGCTTTTGATTGAGAAACTTGATCCGATGATGGAGAAACTTGATCCGATGATGGAGAAACTTGATCTGATGCTATCCGTTTCAGATGATGGAGAAACTACTTATCATTGTTAAGATAAGTAGTTTCACATATGAGATTAAGTAGTTTTTATTTACCGACTTTTATTTTGATTAAGTAGTTTCACGAAGCTAAGATAAGTATTTTCACATATTCCTTGATATAAAACAATGTACAGCGTGCACAAATATCATTGTTACCGGCTTATGTCACCAAAGACTTGTTAGTCACCTTGGTGAAACCAATGTATAGCAAAAAAATTCTTAATTTTATATCATGTATATAGATTAGGATAGGATATAATTTGTAGATACGGGCGGGACTGCAAATACATAGAAACTAAATGTACAACTCACCCGAACCGCGATGTAGCTGCCTCGAGCTCTATCATCAACTTCCTTCATATGTTGTCACTTGTTTCGGGACGCACATTGGAAGCCGCAGCGCCACCTGCATAAGAAACAGTAATTAATAAATTATGACAGAAGTAACAGCCGAAAAGAAACCTCCAAAAAAAACACTGTCAATGAACTGAATGACAATAACACAGTAGACTTTAGAAACCTCACTTTCGGTTACACTGGCACATCGAGCACGGAGCAGTCGTCTGGTAAAATTACACCTACTGTTGGCAGCGCTTGGATGCCAAAAAAAAAAGTGCGCCAGTATACCATATCCGAAAGAAACAACAAAAGAAATAAACAGAAAATAAATTTTCATATACCTGTACGCACCGGTCGGCCAGTACAGTGTGTGTGCACCCGAAACTGCAAAAACACAGGCATCTCCAGTGTTTATAACTTTATCATTATGAATAAAAGAATAACTAATCCTGTACTCGTTAAAAGACATACTCTGCTACCAAATGCTAGTATCCACAAACTCGGTATCGAAACAACAATAGAACACCACACACAAATTCAACATGCTACCGGACCTGAAAAGATTTCGGTAGGTAGAATGACAGGTGCAGTCATTTGGTCCGGCGAATCCACAGCACATGCAATCGGCTCAAGGACAACGGAACTTTCAACTGATACAAAATTATGGCGACAAAATAGGTCACAAAAACAATGATAGAAAGACCAGAAACAACAAAATAATAATGACACAATAAACCTGCAGCACATGAGATGGAGATAAGTGTTCGTTTCCAATACCGGCGGAAGTAGAAACTCGACCGCACATACGATCAGTAACATGGACATTACTGTTATTGTTGTCCGAGTAACACAGCGGAGATACAACACCTGCGAGACAAACACCATAGAACATCAAAACTGAAACAACTAAAACAGAGAATCACCAAGTTCATGAACAGCTTATTACCTGCGGAATGAAAAGAAGCGTCTGCACCTGCATAACCAACTACAGATTCAAGAGAACCCATATAATGTTCCGGTCCCTGTATTCTGTCTGTAAACGCTGCACAACAACACGCAAAAACCAAATGTCACCAAATGAACATCGGCTAAAACCTATGAAAGGAACCATAAGTATAAACATAAACATACCATAAAACCTATGAAGTTCATCTTGAGCCATAACACAGAAAACCACAAAATCTCCAAATTACAATAAGCATAATTTGTTTGATTATTGATAAATTAAATACAATAACATAAAATTTATAGCTAATAATTAATGCATCAGTGTGATTTCGGCCAAATTTTTTTAGGGTTTCCTGGGTGATTTCGCCCAATATTTTTTTAGGGTTTGTTTACAATTTTTTTTCTATAAAAGTGTTTAGCATAATCAATAAAATTAATAGAAAACACAAACTAAGCGGGAAAAAATCGAGATAATCTTACCTGATTTACCCAATCTAACCGCCTCCCTCAAGGTCCACACCCCCAAACTAACGACGGCAACAGATGGAAGGAGTAAAATCAGACATTAGAAGCATAATCAATAAAATTAATCGAAAACAGAAACTAAGTGAAAAAAAATCCACATAATCTTACCTGATTTACCCGATCTAACCGCTTCCCTCAAGGTGCACACTCCCAAACTAACGACGGCAACAGATCTTGGGAAGAGTGGATGGTGATGGTGGTGTGTGATTTGGAAGACGGTGGAATGTTATGGAATGGCAGCCATCGAAAAAAGGGTAAAAGAAGCCACCAAATATCATTTGCTACCTACCGAAAAAAGGATAAAAAGCGACTAAAGGGAAAAAGCGGGAGCCCAGACCATAGCCCAACACTGTTGCGTCAACTGTAGCTGAGCACTGTAGCTAAAAGTTGATGGTAAATTATATATAGGATAATATTGGCTAGAAACTAATCGTTTGATGACATAACTAAAACGAGAATCTTAAACGTGTAAAACATTTTAATCGGGTAACGTAAAAGTTAAAACTTATAAACGTGTTATAACTTGCCAAAATAACTAATTTGAGTATTTTATATGTGACACGAGTTTAGGGGTGATATACATTGTTAAACTTAAAAACATAAGTTGTAAACATATAAAACTTAAAAAGTACAAGGTTTACATAAAAATGATAAAAGTAAAATATGACATATAAAATATGATCACAAGGAAAATAAAATGCATAAATTATGTAGACTGAGTATAGTCTGGAGTCGGTTCAAGTTAAATGTACGTGAGTGAACCTATTTAGCTAATCGTAAAAGTAAATTTATTTAAAATAAAATAATAAGTAGAAGTTAATATTAAAATAATGACCTAAAAATTGTGAATTGTTACTGTATCTAATCCTTAAAGGGAATCCCGTCCTGGGATTCAGTTCGGGTTAGACGTCGAAGTTGTGTTATTGAAAAGGTGTGGATATTTACGATGCATCTGGTCTTCTCTTTCCGAAGTGTATTCTGGTCTTCGTCGAGAGTTCCAACAAACTTTGACAATAGGGATACGGTTCTGCTTCTGTCGCTTGACCTCTCGGTCCATGATTTCTACAGGTTCTTCGACAAAATATAGTTTGTCATCAAGTTGAATCTCCTCTAGTGGAATGTCGAGGGTTTCCTTTGATAACTATTTCTTTAGGTTCGAAGCGTGGAATGTATTTTGTACTCTACTGAGTTATGATATAAGTTCGAGTCGGTAAGCAACCGGTCCATCCTCAGCCAAACTTTTGAAGGGTTAATTGTACCTCGGGTTTTTTTTCCTTGTTTCTCGAAATGTATCACGTACTTTCATGGCGAGAATTTCGGTATGATTATATCTCCAACCTGAAATTTTTAATGGATTACATGTCACATTGGCGTAACTCTTCTGACAACTTCGTGTGGCTTGCAGCCTGTTGTCTGGGGGTGTTACTCCTAGGCCCTGATACGTACTAACAATTAATGTAGATGGGACAACCACGGAGGCGTACTAACATTCGAAAGATGTAGATATCAATGTCATGGAAGAAATGCTACTCACAAAAAAAAATGAATAACAATAAAATTGAAATAGTTAATGAATCATAAAAATAGTAATGTGATTCTGCCGTGTGTAGTATTTAGGAGTAAGGATTGCTTAAAGGGATAGATTAAATGTCTGTATGAACAAAGCAGCCAAACATTATCGATCAATGCAAATGAAGGAATTGATGAATAACAATAATGGATCAAAATTAGATATCAAGAACATTCGTACTTATCATGAGCAAAGAGTGCTCGAAAGAAAGATAGATATTTGTATGAACAAAGAAACAAACCGTTATCAACCGATGCAAATGGAAGGATCAATGAATTAAAAAAATAGTGAATAGATTTAGATATCAATATTATTCGTACTGTTATGAGCAAGGAGTGCTCAAAAGAAAGATTTGATATTCATACGAACAAAGAAGCAAACGAAAGGATGTGTAAAAAAGAAGCTAGTAACTTAAATTTATGCAAATAGAAGAATCATAATTTATCACAATAGTAAAGAGAAGAGATATAGAATATCAACACGAAATAATTCAATTAACTGGGAGAATCAATCGAATCAAACCAATAACCAAAAGAGGCAAATACTGATAGACAGAATTCTAAATGAGGTTCAATAATAATGAGGCAGACAATATTCATTACGAATGTTAAATGAGAATGAATAATGAAAATCCATATATAAGAAAGATAATAAACATCTTGATTTTTAAGAGAGATTAAGTGAAATGTACAAGAATTGAGAAAGCAATAAGCATTAGAATATGTTATGTGAGAACAAATTAGATAGACAATAAATGTGAAAGCAAACGATAAATGAGAAAGACAATGAGTGTCATGAAGGAGATCAAACAATAAATGATGAAGTCCATAAATATTACGAATGTTAAATGAGAATAACTGAGAAAATCAATAAATGAGAAAGACAAAATGTATCTCGAATGCTAAATGAGAACGAATAATAAATGAGAAAGACAACTGACATCACGAATGCTAACTAAGAGTAAACAATTAATGAGAAAGGCAATAGGTGACAAAGACAATAAGCATTACGAGTGCTAATTGAGAATGAATGGGGACCAACAATAAATGAGAAAATCATTACGTTGAAAGCATGCATGTTAAATGAGAACAAACATAAAATGAGAAAGACATTGAGTATTACGTAAGTTGATTGAGGATGAATGAAAACAAATAAGAAATGGTAAAGTCAATGATGCGTGGTTTTGCGACCTTACAACAGGTTTTACCTCTCGAGGGATCTCAAGAGGCTTACAACCCCACCAGGCAGTGTACCTGACCGATGTAGTATAGTGTAGTGGTAAGTACGGGGGATTGATCGTTCTCCACAGGGAATAGTGTCGTTAGGATTGAAAAACTATTCTAATAGGTCTAAGGGTGAGGGAAGATTCTTTTTGTATTTTTTTTATATTTTATGAAAGCAAGTAAAATCTCGGGTTTGAAGGAGTGGGCGGAATTAGTTGCTAGTCAACTAACCCAAATAACTACGAATGCAAATAAAATAAAATAACTGAAAATGAAAAGGTCGTGAAACTTATGTGCAGAGAAATGTGTTTACTTAGATTTCCTTACTCCCTAACTATCTTTTACCGGTTGATTAGTGTGTATTAATTGCGTGGATGACGGGTGTATTCCTTAATACCAATCGTGGGGTGGCGTACGTTCTTCCCCAACTCTACAAGCTCCTACTTCACTCCTATGTCGAGCCGGCTAAGAAGCTCCTAACATGGGATCACTAGAATTCGCTCATGCATTAAATACAACCATAAAAACCTAGTACGCATTGGTTCATGCTTCTTAAGACGTTCAAGCAAGTTACCGAATAGGAAGTTAGCCAGTTTTCTTAAGCCTAACATCGATGAACAATCATCCAATACAATTAATAACAAACTAATAACCAATAATCAATTGTTAGGTTTCATTAGATCTAAGCAAACACAAGATAAATCTAGCCTAGCATGTTAATCAAAAGACAAGAACAAGATATAATCAAACAACACATAGACATATTGATTAATTAAATGATAACTTATCTTCAATTAAACATGGGAGATCCAAGGGTATGAAAACCCTTAAAAATGGCAGAAATTCGTCTTAGGGTTTCTCCTCACAAAGTTGCACACCAATGACAAAAAATTGCAAAACTATATATAGAGTTTAAGGGCTGACGGCGTCACGTTGTAGATCTTGACACCGTCACCTCGCCGTGTCTAGGGTTCCCGGATGGCCTTCTTGACGCCGTCCCTCTTTAGTGCTCCAAAATCCGCTCTGGCTTATCAAGGCTTGACGCCGTCAGAAATGGTCTTGACGCCGTCTCTCTTTAAGTTAAACCGTGATGGCCTTGATCACCTTAAAGGGTGACGCCGTCAGACTTTCCATTGTAAAACTCTCTGGCTTATCATGTGTATTTTTCATATCCACCTCTTTTGCCAAGCCATGACGCCGTCAGGAGCAATCCCTGACGCCGTCAAAGGTACTTTTCCAGCCGATTTTGAGACTTTGTCGTTTTCTTCACTTTTATGCTCCAAAAACGTCCAAAATGCTTCCTTTTCCAGATTTCTTCTCCAAAGTACCTAAAATGACAAAAGGAACGATTTAGGGCAATATTTGATCAAATAAATACGATTTAGGGCTTAAATGACCCCCTAAAAGCGGTACAAGTTAGGGGTCATTTAACGCTAATATAAAAGTAATTACAACAAATAGTCGTTCCACTTTAATCATAATAAGCACGGAGATTACAAACTAGCACCTCACAAGTAGTGTTTAGATACTCACATCTCTCAGGTGTCATAAAAATAAATCTCATAAATGAAAACGGATAATATCTCTCACTACCTGTCATAGCAAATAGATTACCATAGGCTTGGGAAAGGATCGAAAACCTCCTCCACTAGGCGTAAGCACCTAAGATAAACTATCAAAGAGGGCTTTTAAATGGGTTATAACGTGAGGTGTAGGGATATGATAAACACGGATTTGTTGGATAAGGGATATTTTACTGGTGGCGAGTTAAAGATCTTGATTAATTACATGTACAATATGGCGTTGCTAAGCCAAGACTAGACTCGACTTAAGCTAAAAACAAAATAACAAAAAAACATAAAATAAATATAAAATGAAACGGGATGGTAGTCCGTATGTTTTTTCTACTTTTCTTTTTCTCATTTTTTTTGTATTTTTCTTTATTTTTTTGATTTTTTTTTCATACACTCTTGCCCTGCCATCCAAAATAATACATCATAGGGGCGTTGCATCCCCCTTACACTTGAACTTTTACATAACTTTACAATTAATTATTCTAATGACTCGAATTAAGATAATCGAAACACTTGGAGTACTTTTAAAAATATTTAGCACATATGGGGGTAATAATGTTGTTCTTCCCCATTACTCCATTACACTAGTACTTTACCCATGAGTCCCAATCGTCCCAAAACAATATGTACAAGGATATGACTCGACTTAGCAACCATGTAATCAATTAGATAATTAACTAAGGGTTTAAACAAATGTTGTCACAATAATGCACTAAAGATGAGTGCACACAAGGTAGGCTAAGGCGATTTGGGTGTACATTTAAGTGGGGTGTAAACAAATTCTTCCTTTAAGTAAAATGCTTAAAGGTCGAAACGAAAAGATAGGCTCTGAGGGGTGTACTAGGGGTATCGTGTACTAAAAATGAGTACAATGCAAAGGGTGTGGGAGAATTACTTGACCAATGTAGCCAACGTAATTATAACAAAAACACAGGTGTAAAACAATGGGTTAATCCTAATGCCTCTTATCATGTAGTAAATCTAACTACACGAATGTAGTCTCACTTGTGGCCTCGGAATGGTCCTAACGCAAGTTCTAGAATCTAAGTGCTACCGGTATACACATCATAGCATAAATGCTTTTCCTACCAATTCTAGGGGCGAACCTCACATATTTGGGGGTGGAAAATTTTTTAGTGGTACGGTTTTGTGCTAGTCATATAACTTCCTATCCGTGAGACGCTCATTAAGATCAAAGTTTCACTCCTAAATGTTGAAAAAAAATTTAAATTTGGCACTAAAATTGCCCTAACAGGTGTTTATCTCAGTTTTGTTACACATCTACCCTTAAACAAACAAAAATCAAATGCAATTGTATTCTTTGAAGTATCGTACTTTACCCCCCCCCCCCCTTACACTTAAGATGAACATTGTCCCCAATGTTCAAATAACAAGATGTAAAAGAAATAAGGTAAAAGAATGAAATCAAATACTCCCCTGATTCGTTCGGTGGATAAAAAGGTAATATGGTTAGATCTTCTTCCAAGAGAATGTAGAAGCTCCAAGACTAAAGCATCGCCAAAAGCTTGATTCCACATACATCTCCGTGTCCAAAATAACCTGTTAAACCTGAGAAAACAAACACGAAAACCTGCATAACATCGGCGGGATAAATTCTATATATAAGGATATAATGCTTGTGGAATGATAATTTTGCAGATTCCTGGAGATTATAAGTTAGAGATTTAATAAAAACTTTTTATGAAAACAAAACTTTCAAAAATTTCAGAAAATTAAAACCTGACGCCGTCAGAAATGATCTGACAGAATTCTCATGTTAAGTTTCCGGAAAATTTCTGGAAAAACCTATACCTTACTTCCTGGAAATCCTGCAAAATATCATTATGACTCGATACAAGCATTTGACTCAAACAAATACTAATATGTATGTTAATTTAATATTATTACGATTCATGTTCATTTGTTCTAATAAACCGATTTGGATTTCCCTTACACTTATCTTTTGCAAAATACCTTTATATGTAGTTAAGACGAAGTTAAAAACAAGATAAAGCATTTTCACAATTTACTTTTGAACATGAATCAATAATAATAAAAATTAAACATACATACGGAAACAAATAAACTCAAACAAACAAATAAATAAACAAACAAACAAACAAATAAAGCTTGCATGCAATAAAGAAAACAAAGTGTCACAAATGTTTAAAGGCCAAGAGATGCCTAATCCTAAACTATTACAGACCAAATTGTTCCAAAACATACAATCATAGATTAAATTGTTTCAACATCATAACATCAAATCAAATCATCACTGGGGTGGGGGACCGTGGCGATAGTCGTAGTTAGGAGGGAGGTGCCCGTAGTACCCATATGGTGGGTAGTCCTGCTCACGCCCAGGGAAAGGGTCAATCTGCAGGTGTGGGTCCAACTGATCACGCGTAGATAAATGATGCATCTGACGAACAGTGTGATCATACATCCAGTCGAACCTCTCGTCCACCCGGGTTCTCCAAGTATCAACCTGGCCCATCCATGCCCCCTGGTGAGCCTGCCAATCCCCTCTGCTCATGTGCCGGTAGTAATCTGCCGTACCAGCCTCATAACCCCCATGCTGCTGCTGCTGATGCTCCTCCTCCTCATCATCCCCATCACCAACATCCTCATCTCCGTCTGGATTATACCACATAAAGGTCCTATCATGCATCTCCATAACAACCTCCATCTGCTTCAGCGACCTAACCTTCACTGTCCTGCATGCATCACCACCACTCAAATACCTCATGACCTCGGGCCTGAGGACTCCATAGGATCGGGCCAACCGGGTGATAAACATCCCACCATAAATCCTATCTCCTTCCCTTTCCCCAACTCCACCATTCAGAAAGCTAGCTACCCAAAATGGGATGTTGCAATAAACCTCATCTGAGTAAATGGTGTACAAATAGAAGAGGTCGGAAGCAGTGACGCGGTGGTGAGAGCTGTGGCGCCCTGTCAAGCTGTAGGTGAGACATCTATGGGTCAACCTAACTCTAGGCTCCCTGATTTGAGATGCCACAGTAGTCGAGGTGTACACACCATCCCCAATAGTCGGCCAGAACATGGAACATCTAAAATCATTCCTCATTGTCTCTCCATGCAACAACCTAGGCATGAACCCTGCTTGAGTGGTTTCATGCTGACTGTACAACCCAAGTCTCTATCCAAACTCAGTAACCGAGCATGTCCTAAGCTCACCCCCAGCCTAAAATAGATTGTGGTCCTGCCCACATCGGTCCTTGCCTCGGCCATGTCAAAGTGAAAAGTGGCAAAGAATTCACGTACCAATTCGTCATAGACCGGCTCTTGAATTCTAAACAGGTTTTCCCACTGAGGGCCGGTAAATTCATCCGTCTGAAAGCTTTGGAGAAAGGTTTGCTCAAGACCTTCCCTCCTTAAAAAGCTCCAATCTACCACGGCCCCATTTTCAACTTTATGTTGTAGCAATTGGGTGTATTTAGTTGTGGCAGCATCGTCATCGAAGACACCCCAACTGAGGACCGTGTCGCCAAAGTTCTCTTGTTGAGATCTAGAAGAACTCCCTCTGCTAGGTCTTTGACGCTTACTCATTATCTGGAACAAAGCAAGGAGGAACAAAAGGGTTAACTTGTGAATCAAAGAATTGGTTGAGCATCAGACAAGTCTGACGCCGTCACCCTTTGCTAGGTGACGCCGTCAGGTTCGACCAAATTCAAATCCAAAATTACGAGGGAAAAATCAATATCCAAACTTCAAGTTCATAAACCAAACGCCCCTTTTTACAGCAAAATGGGTGATTGGATCATAGGTTATGGTTCAAATTCGTGGCCACCCAATTAGTGAATAGACCCATTTGATTGCCAATCATCAAATGCTTTAATCATTGCTAAATAACACTAATTAAAGGCATTATGAGTTCTAGGCATGAATCAATCCTAGGGTTTCATGAGTTGGGGGTTTTCAAAATTTAAGAATCCTATGAGTAATTAAAGCGAAAAGAATGAATAAGAATTACTTACCACGTGGAGATTGGTAACGAAAGTCGGTGAATTTGACCTTGAAAATTCGTGGGTGGGGTTGGAGTGGATATGGATTGTGGGGTTTGTGATGAAAGTGATGGAAGTAAAGTTATTATTGCTGTGCAGACGGGGTGACGGCGTCACGTTCATAGTCTGACGCCGTCAGACCAGCGTAATTTACCACTTTGTGCCAGTTTACAAATGAGCCCCTTGTACTTTAAGTGAGCAGCTAGTCAGGGTCAATAACCCTGATAGCTAGTCTCGTTAACAAGTTCCTCCTGGGTCAAATGTTTTGTTACTGTCACGGGATGTAGTAAAATGTTGAAAAGGGCCGGTTGACGTCTCATTCAGGTTCCAATTTCCATCACGGCAGGTATTCAGGGAGTGAGAGGAACTTTTCCAGGGGGTTTTCGAAATGAGGGTGTGCTTTAATTGAGTTCTTCTCACACCTGGCTAAAAGCCAAAAGATCGTTTCCTAGCTTCATGAAAGTTAGGGAGCGTGACAACCATGCTTCCCACGAAAATGCTATGATCTTGAGAATTCTTTTTCTCGCGAGGGGATCCAAATGGATAAGAGGGTTTTAAAGGTGAAGGCTCGGGGAGAGGGGTTTCATCATCCCATTCGTTGTATGGTTCATTAGGGACCGGGAGTTCAAAGATCTTCTCGATCTTTTTGTGTGAAGCTTCTTCCCTAATTTTCTCCTTTATTCTCGCGATAAATTTTTCTGCTAGTTCCATGAACATATCTTGGGTGTTTTTCAATTGAGTCTTTAATTCCTGGATCCGTCTCTCTTGGTTGTTCACGAAAGTTAGCATTATCCCTTCAAATTCATCTTGTCGTGAGAATTGATGAAACGTATGTTTACCAATTGTGTTCACGCACTCATCGGGATTTTCATCAGCCGTAGGTGTCTCAGCTTTCATTAATCTCTCAACCTGCGTTTTTATGTTTTCGAACAGCTGTTATTGGGTTGCACTCATGCAATTTAAAATCCCTTCTTCCGAGAACGTTGAGTTTTTCCATTCTTCTTCTTCGTACTGTGCTAAGTCCTCAATGACTTCCCAGTACTTATCGACACTGAGCCTGCTCAGCCTTTCATTGGCAGCGTAATCTATGGCTCTTCTAGTTTGATGGTTTATGCCATCATAAAATAGTTGGATTTGTAGCCAAGTATCCATGCCTTGGTGAGGGACTTTTTGGAGTAAGTCCTTGAATCGAGTCCATGCCTCGTAGAGGGTTTCGCCTTGATGTTGTTGGAACATCAAGATATCATTCCTTAGCTTGGTAGTTCTTCCCGGTGGGAAAAACTGAGCAAGGAAACGAGTGGTGAGATCATCCCAAGAGGTGATGGATCCTGCGGGTAGACGCTCTAGCCATTGACTAGCTTGGTCCCGCAGAGAGAATTGAAAGAGACGTAGTCGGGTCGTCTCTCGAGTGGCAACATCAAGGTCTATAGAATCAACGATTTTGAGAAAGTCCTTGAGATGTTGATTAGGATTTTCGGAACGAAGTCCATGGAATGCGCATCTGCTTTGCACCAACCAGATGGTGTCAGATCGCAAGAGAGTGACATTGGCTCCTTGAGTGAGCTCAATGGTGTTTCGATAGCCATGGTGGCTAGGACGAGAGTAGTCTCCTAAGGTACGGGCTCTAGGAGGTGGGTGTTGTTGTGGTGGTGGGTTGTTGGGATCAAGAATATTACCACCTTCCATGATGTCGGATGGTAATGGTTACCAACAAAGAAACGAAGAAAAAAGATAGACTAAAGAAAACCTAGAAAAAGAAAATAAAAATCTCACTAAAAAGGAATCTAGTGAGTAGACCTAATAAAATAAAAATTCAACCTAAACAATAACTATTCCCCGGCAGCGGCGCCAAAAACTTGATGCGTGGTTTTGTGTAACACCCCAACCCGATAAGGGCAAAGATGTCACAACGATGGTTTCATATCAGAACAAACACAAGCATTTGACATTAATAATACAATAGAATCCAATGGTTTACAATGAAAAATCCGAAACTACAAGGTTATAAAACAATAATTTTATGTCTAACTATAACTTCTTCTAATCCTCTTCAATAGCTATTAAGGTCTTCTAGTTCCAAGGTAAACTCTTCACTCAAATACCCAGCTTCCAAACTAAAACCTGCCGCAGGAAAAGAAATGCGGCTGAGCTACGAGAGCTCAGTGAACAGATATAACGATAACAAAGCAGTAATAAAAGGTAGTGAAGTAAGTGGAATAATACAAGGTGTAACAAGAGTAGAAAGGACAATGGAAAGGTTATCAAGAAATAGTTACAATAGGTAGGTGTAAAGTCAACCATAACCCACCACCAGCCCAAGTTCAATTCAAGTCAAGTCAAATCAAGTCATAGGGTAACAGAAACAGAAACAGAAATCCTCTACGAGCCCAGAACATATCATATCAAGTCAAGTAAACAAGTATACATGTATACGGAGGGGTGACCTCGGTATGCCAAGTATAATATGAGGGGATACCTCCAAGGGTTGGAGTCATGAGCTCCCAAGAGTGAATGACGTGTATCGCACACACCCATCAGTCATCTAATATAACAAGTAATATAATTAAACAAGTCAAGTCAAGTACAAATCTAGGATGCATCCATGCGCCCCTGTAGGCTGCCACAATGTCTTCATCTACGTGTACAAGTAAAATATCAAGTCATGGCAGGGACGGGATAGGTAATCACTTTCCTACCCAAAAGTCAAGCCATTGGTGCATCAATGACAAGGACATGAAACCCTCATGCCTAGTATGGCTCGTAGTCTCAAACTGTGGGTCAAGGTCAAGTGTACAAGTCAAGTTCAAGTATCAAGTGGTTCAAGTATCAAGTTTCAAGTTTCATGTTTCAAGTTCAAGTTCAAGTTTTATCAATGGGTTCAAGTCAAGTCATATATCAAAGGGTTTATATCAATGTATCAAGGTTCAAGTCAAATGGTCAAGACAAGAGATCGTAACAAATATTGATAGTAAAGGTTCAATCTAAAAGTTCATTTGAAAACAATCCTTTTAAAATAGTTTCCATAAAATAATCTTTTAAAATGGTTTTTCATAAAATAGTCTTTTAAAATGGTTTTCATAAAATAGTCTTTAAAATAGTTTTCATAAAATAGTCTTTAAAATAGTCTTCAATAAGATAGTTGTAAAAATGATTTTCTTAAAACATTTTCATAAATAATTAAAAAGGTTTTCTCATCCCGCTAAAATCTCAAGTATATCAAGGTTCAAGGCAAGGTGTATGGCAAGGTTCATATCAAGGTTCATAGCAGGGTTCAAGGCAAGGTTCAAGACAAAAGGTCAAGGCAAGGGTTCAAAGCAAAAGATTCAAAACAAGGGTTCACAATACAAGGGAACATAGCAATGGCTTGGGGAAATCCTAAACGAATCATAATAAGAAATCAAGAGAAATGAAGGCTCCTTACAAGAAGGGCAGAATATCTGTACCTTATACCGCAAGTGAGAACACAACTAGAACATAAAGATCGGAAACACACTCCATCTTCAGCGAATCTACATGAATTCATGATCTCTTTATTAATAACTTATTTTAAGTCAGATTACTTATTTTAGTCGGCTTCCATTTTTAGTAACTTCTATCCTTAGTAAGCTTCCCGTTTTAGTAAGTTTTCAAATTTAATAAGTTTAGCCAATTATGAGTATAATTAACATTTTAATGCTTTAAGTGCTCAAGACGATTATTATGGCATACTAGAGTTTATTTCGACCATTATATTAGTTTAGGATCACTATGACACTTTTAGCAATTTTAGAGTTTAACGTGTCTAAATATTAATATATAGGGTGATATGTGAAAGTTAGTGGAAAAATATAAGCTACTATACTTTAGGTTGAACTGTCTACTCTTCCAACAGTCAAGGACATCACCCTACTGTCCTATGACTTTGCTATTAGATTTCGAAAAATAAAGGAGCACATAAGGAAGAATGACCAATCATGATATTCCTATTATACTACACTACTGTTGTACAAAAATCTCATTATTCTTTCTTTCATTTGCTTCGAAGATAGCACAGGAGAAAATCATGCATGAAGCCTTCTTCTTCTACTCGTATGATATATATAGAAAATGAAAGTGCACACAAAACAGCCCTACACGATCATTTACTCACATACGACAACCATTTAATGAACGTTTTCAAAACCATGCCGACGCGTAAAACACACGACACAATCACAACGTAACTTCACTACACTACTAAACTCGCGACACCTTCTTTTGATTGTTTATTACCGAGTGCAACCATGACCCTTTTTTTCTTTTTTTTTTTTTTTTTTTTTTTTAGCTCGATAGGACTAAATATAACACATGTTGAGTCGTATAAGCGTGTGTCAAAACAGGTTTAAATATCATAGCTTCTATAGGTCGATATTGTAAAGGTTAACTAAGTCGTTATTTTGTGAAAATAAGGTATGATTTTATGTGATTCTTGCTACGCATAATCTATATGTTTACACCGATTCATGTGACTTTCTACACGTATACATGTACGAGGTCTTTAGTCGATTCATATAAGTCTTTTAGTACTATGTTAAACGTTAGCGATGGTATTAAAATAGAGGAAAACGAGAAGAGATGATACACGTACCCTTGAATCGTGGACAAGAATGAGAAGAAAACACCAGGATCGAACCACACAATTTCAGTTGAATAAACCCTAACAGATTCACTCTTCGTACAGCCTTTAAAACCTTCGATCAACATCACTTGAACTAGGAACCCACACACGTCTAAACACTACTTTGAAGCAACACAAAACCTCCTATTTTGCTTGGTCTTAAGATCGAACAGCAGGAAACAAAAGAGGGCAGCAGGAGCAGCAGAAAAGTCGAATGGATTTTAGAGAGTTTTAGGGTTTTTGCCAAGCTAATGAATGATCGGTATATATATTATGAACCGACTTTTGAGTTGGGATAAACAAAGAATGGGCCTAATATTATGGGATATGATATCTTCTAATTTTAATGTATGATTATCTTTTCCTTTTATTTTATTTTATTTTTTTTCCTCTTGATCTAGCCGAATTTTTGGCATATGTTTATTCCAACAAAATGAATCATGTTGCTTTCGTTGTGATAACTTTTAGTATCTTCAGTAATATAATTGGTGGTGTCTTTTATTGAGAATTTTGTTATAATATTCAAATATAGTATGAGTCATCTATCTGCAAAAACAACATGAGATTGTATTTTCGTTATCAATATTACAATTGTATTGGCATATGAGAACTAATTTGAATATCCATCTTTTACTCTTTTATCACAATAAAATGTCACCCACTTTATGCTAGATATAGAGAATATTTGTTTTGTGATTTTTATTTTATAATGTAAAGTTTTATTTAACTTAAATTATTAGGTAACTTAGGATTTAATTATTTTAGATTAGGTACAAATAATGTGTCTTTTATTTAATTTACATGTTCTTTAAAATATCAAAATTAGAGGGGTATTTTGGTCATTTTTCATGCTTTCTAAATTTCAGGTATTACATTTTGCGACCTTACAACAGGTTTTACCTCTCGAGGGATCTCAAGAGGCTTACAACCCCACCAGGCAGTGTACCTGACCGATGTAGTATAGTGTAGTGGTAAGTACGGGGGATTGATCGTTCTCCACAGGGAATAATGTCGTTAGGATTGAAAAACTATTCTAATAGGTCTAAGGGTGAGGAAAGATTCTTTTTGTATTTTTTTTATATTTTATGAAAGCAAGTAAAATCTCGGGTTTGAAGGAGTGGGCGGAATTAGTTGCTAGTCAACTAACCCAAATAACTACGAATGCAAATAAAATAAAATAACTGAAAATGAAAAGGTCGTGAAACTTATGTGGAGAGAAATGTGTTTACTTAGATTTCCTTACTCCCTAACTATCTTTTACCGGTTGATTAGTGTGTATTAATTGCGTGGATGACGGGTGTATTCCTTAATACCAATCGTAGGGTGGCGTACGTACTT
Organism: Artemisia tridentata subsp. tridentata; assembly: GCA_021014915.2. NCBI lineage: Eukaryota > Viridiplantae > Streptophyta > Magnoliopsida > Asterales > Asteraceae > Artemisia > Artemisia tridentata. The sequence continues at coordinate 127,627,212 of CP139507.1, read as the reverse complement.
CCCCAACTCTACAAGCTCCTACTTCACTCCTATGTCGAGCCGGCTAAAAAGCTCCTAACATGGGATCACTAGAATTCGCTCATGCATTAAATACAACCATAAAAACCTAGTACGCATTGGTTCATGCTTCTTAAGACGTTCAAACAAGTTACCGAATAGGAAGTTAGCCAGTCTTCTTAAGCCTAACATCGATGAACAATCATCCAAGACAATTAATAACACACTAATAACCAATAATCAATAGTTAGGTTTCATTAGATCTAAGCAAACACAAGATAAATCTAGCCTAGCATGTTAATCAAAAGACAAGAACAAGATATAATCAAACAACACATAGACATATTGATTGATTAAATGATAACTTATCTTCAATTAAACATGGGAGATCCAAGGGTATGAAAACCCTTAAAAATGGCAGAAATTCGTCTTAGGGTTTCTCCTCACAAAGTTGCACACCAATGACAAAAAATTGCAAAACTATATATAGAGTTTCAGGGCTGACGGCGTCACGTTGTAGATCTTGACGCCGTCACCTCGCCGTGTCTAGGGTTCCCGGATGGCCTTCTTGACGCCGTCCCTCTTTAGTGCTCAAAAATCCGCTCTGGCTTATCAAGGCTTGACGCCGTCAGAAATGGGCTTGACGCCGTCTCTCTTTAACTTAAACCGTGATGGCCTTGATCACCTTAAAGGGTGACGCCGTCACCTTTTCCATTGTAAAATTCTCTGGCTTATCATGTGTATTTTTCATATCCACCTCTTTTGCCAAGCCATGACGCCGTCAAGAGCAACACTTGACGCCGTCAAAGGTACTTTTCCAGCCGATTTTGAGACTTTGTCGTTTTCTTCACTTTTATGCTCCAAAAATGTCAAAAATGCTTCCTTTTCCAGATTTCTTCTCCAAAGTACCTAAAATGACAAAAGGAACGATTTAGGGCAATATATGATCAAATAAATACGATTTAGGGCTTAAATGACCCCCTAAAAGCGGTACACTTTTCGCTTCATCAATGAAAACAAATAAGAAATGGTAAAGTCAATAAACATCACGAATGTTGATTGAGTAAGATCCGTATTTGGCTCCTTGAGCTTTACTCTGCTCCAACGAGACTGTAGGTTAGCCATCACAGTTCGTGTAATATCTCTCATGATGCGTCATGTGTGTCACCAGCGATGGGATGCTATGGTGGATGGGCTCTCTGGTGATAAACTCTGGTCGGGTGGGAGGAGTAGGTGTAGTAGTAGTTGTCCTCCTCGTCTTCTGAAGGGTTCTTCTTCAAGTGAGTGATCTTCTGGTTTGGTTTCGCACTCCATACCCTTGCCCTTGAATGGATCTGTCTCACTATCGGACATCAGTAAATAGGTCAGTGAAGTGAGTGTCAGAATGGTGGCAGACAAGTTCTCCAATTTGTCCTTGAAAACGAAAGATAGTATTAAGTTAGGGTAAACATTGCTGTCAATTTCTGGCGTTACCTTCCTGGCGGCGTAAGTCTTCAAAACCAAAAGGACTGAAAAAGAATGAGATATCATAAAGTCATGTTCCGAAAGTAGATGTTCCAAGGCGGTACGTTAAAGTCAAGTTCTAATCAACCGGTGTGTCTTTAGGCGATGGTTTACGAGGTGATGTAGGTGTTCCAATAGTATGGGATGAATGTTCAAACTCATCTCTGGAGAAAGATAGTAAGACAATCAAGGGAATTAATAGACTGTAACGGGTTTGTGTAAAACGATGTTATGAAAGATCATAAAAAGTTTTAGCGAATCATGGAATTACTCGCAATGTTTTGAAATTAATTGAGACCATTGTTTCACTTACAATGTCATAATAACGAATGGGACCATTATAATCAATTACAATGTCTTGAAATTTTTTTATAGAATAAAAAAAATGTAATGGTAGATATATATGATCGGGGAAGAACAAGATTCGACATGAAATTCAGGAAACGAGTACAAGAGATCAAAATCAATCAAAGTTTATATAAATAATCTTTTATATAAATAAATAGTGATCAAAAGTCAATCAAGTGTATATATAAATATTTTTTATATATAAATAGAAAAATGGTGCATAAAATTGTGCATAAGTGTTCAGAAAGTGTAAGCGCACGGAAAGTGTATGGCAATACAAAGTGGAGTAGTTAAAATATTAGGAGTGGTTATAGTCTAGGTCTAAAAAAATGACCTGGTTCTCTATAACTATGGCTCTGATACCAATCTGTAACACCCCCAAAATATCGCAACAGAATGTAATATCATTGGGGTGCTACTTATTAGTACAACAGTCATAATCATAGAAAATGACTCTAAATGAGACGTTTTAAATTATTATCATTCGAACAAAATAAAACATCAGAGTTTATAAGAGGTCCCAAGTAGTTTCAAAAACATAATGTATTAACATAAACGTTTTCAAGAGTTTATCGAAAGATAAGACAGTGCAAGCCAACAAAACAATCTCCGTGTGACTTCATGCTTGCCAATTACCTTACGGACCTGAGATAAAACATGCTAAAACGTCAACACAAAGGTTGAGTGAAATTCATAGGTTTATAAATAAATAATGGATCATAAGATTTCAGAGTTAAAATAATAATTGCAACGAATACAATTATGGGTAAATAGTATATATTGCACTAAGCTCACGAACTCAAACGTTAACTAATATCATAGAATGATATTAATAATGCCCTAAAAGGTAATTCGCCATATTATCTAATTTCTCAATATTATGTGTCCGTTTGACCTACAGTTATCAAGTGAGCGCTACTCACCCGGACAGGCTTGTCAAGCTTAATATGCATATTCATAACATTAGCGTTTATTCAGTTTGTAATTAATGGTTCATGATGTTAGGGACTTATTTCTGGCAACAAAGGTACCTAGGCAATAATACTTTCTGGTAAGCATACAGTTTAAAGCACTTGTGTCAAAATTGTAAAATAGCATGTATCTCCCCCAGTGAGTTTATAAACAGTTTAAAGAATTTAAGTGGGGCTATGAAATCAACTTAACAAGATAGTTAACGAGTTCGGGAACGGAAATGACAAAAGTACGACATAGGAACCCAAAGAACGTGTCTCTATCGATGACCTAAAATAAGTAATATGACAATTACTAGACTCTCAACGATATGCTCGGACTCGACGACGAAAAATAATAAATCAAAAATACTAGTTTCGTCGTTAAATAACACAATATACTTTTAGTCTCAAAATATATTTTAAACTACTAAATATATATATTGAGATCTTACATCTTTATCATCGTAAATGTCATTTTTTTAGTTAATGATAGTAACATAATATTGCATAAAATATGTATTTCATGACCCAATGTAACTTTTTCTTTGTATATTAATTTTACTAGCCAAACTGAAAGCAGTTTTCCCGCATGCATTGAAATACCGTATACTTGAAATCATTTAAAATAAAATAAGAAGAATATACATTTTGTAAGATTTTTCATTCTTGTTTGCATAAGTGGGCACTCGTATACAGAGTATTAAACAACATATGCGTATAAAAGAAAAGAACTCTATCAAAACACATTGTCTAAAAATCTGACATTACTTGCTTTTAATAGTACGAAACAAATACAGAAATTTGACATGTTTGGAATCCCCTTTAAATTGACCATGACCCAAACACAATTAAAATCAGTGTTTCCACTATCGTTTTTGAAACCGAGCATACACATAAAATTGAACATATTATTTTTGTTATGAATATAAAAAGACGAGACCATAATGTGAGGGGAAATAAAAACAAAGCTAAGCATGTAATCGAGTTATGGACTGGACTAATAATCATACCTAATTTATGATGTTCGACTAAACTGGAACATTCATTTGCACCTCAAGTTTTCTTAATTTGATTTGTGCCTTTATTTCTTGTAGTACTTATATTTTAAACAAAAAAACAAGTTATACAACACTCTTCCTTCAGACTGACACTAGTTATTTAGCCTATGCCACTTGTTGACATTGGGTGCTACATGTCATACGTGTTGTTGACACTTGCTATTTTTCTTTCAAACATGTGTTAAAACTAATTAAACACTTGTCATAAATTGTAGAACTCTTGTCATAAATAGTAGTTGTATCATCTCTTTTTCTTGCTTGCCTTTATTATCGATCCACTCTATATAAAAAAAAAGAGTGTTGTTTTTGCATAATATTGGCTAAAAACTCATCGTTTGATGATATAACTAAAACAAGAAGTCTTAAACGTGTAAAATATTTTAATCGGGTATCGTAAAAGTTAAAACTTATAAACGTGTTATAACTTGCCAAAATAACTAATTTGAGTATTTTAGATGTGACACGAGTTTAGGGGTGATATACATTGTTAAATTTAAAAACATAAGTTGTAAACGCGTAAAACTTAAAAAGTACAAGATTTACCTAAAAATGGTAAAAGTAAAATATGACATATAAAATATGATCATAAGGAAAATAAAATGCATAAATTATGTAGACTGAGCATAGTCTGGAGTCGGTTCAAGTTAAATGTACGTGAGTGAATCTATTTAACTAATCGTAAAAGTAAATTTATTTAAAATAAAATAATAAGTAGAAGTTAATATTTAAATAATGACCTCAAAATTGTGAATTGTTACACAAAAAAACTGTCTTTACCACGTTCTTAGTTTCTTCAAGTGGTATCAGAGCTCAGGGAGCTCGTGATCTTATTTTCGTAACTTTAGGGATTGTACAAGGTTTTAGTCGAAGAATGAAGAAAAAATCGACTTCAGGGAGCTCGTGATTTTATTTTCATAACTTTATGCAGTGCTGTTTTTAAAAGGCGATATATCATTTGTTAACCGTTGGATCTTAACAAAAATTTTACGGAAGGTTCTTCATACATCAAGGAACATTCTCAATGGAGGGATCTTCAATCTGAGCTTTAAATAAAAAGATATTAAGTTTCTAAAAAGTCTGCTGCAGAAAAATTGAAGTTGGTCTATTTTTAAGGGTTTTGCATAACTGATATCTTATTCTGCTGGAATTATTCAATACAAAAGTCGAAGTCGGTTAGTTGATATTTTACAAGTTTTTTATGTGTCGAACAAAGCAGCTTTGAAAAAGGTTTATGATCGATTTTTAAAAGTGTTATTCAAGTTCATCGATATTGACCTTTCTGTTTGGTTTTTGTGTAACGACAACATACAAACACGGCAAAGTATTCTTTTTATCATGAAGGTAATTACTCATTAATTCGGTTTGTCATCTAGTGCATGATGAGTTTAATCTTCTTTGCTGATTGTAAATTTACAAATAACCTCGTACTTGTCATGATCATGGGTCGGTTATAATATTCGGTTGAAGATCTCAAGATGATTGATTATTAGCTTCCTCGTACTAATTAATTGGTAGTAGGTTTCATTGTCAAGATTTGATCATGAGTCGATGGTGATTAATTCTGCTTTTCATCTTTTGGGAAGTGAATATGAATTGTTACCTTGTACCAGTTATTGTATGTCATTGAATCACATTATTTAATCTTCGCGTGGGGATTACATGGATTTTATATTCAGATCGATGGTATTTAAAAAGTTGTATCGATGGTATTTTGTCTATTCAGATCGTTCCTCTTTTGATTGAATACGAGGGTTGTTTTGATGCTGCTGCATAAGGTTCATTGATATTTGAAATTAAGTTGAATACTGTCTTTATGAGTGAAAGTTAATACTGGTTGTTCATTGGTTAGTACTGCTAATAGTATTCGTTAATACTACTACTTCTATTCGTTAATACTGCTAGTTGGATTGTTAATGCTGCCAATAGATTTTAATGCTGCTCTTCGTTGAATGTTAATGCTGCTCGATGGTATCAAGGTTTGTAAATTCTTGAGATAACGAAGTAGGGAGCAGCAAACACTACCATGCCACGTACTAAGGTTAATGTTGATATGGACCAATTAAATGCTTTAAATTAATGTTTGAAGCGTCAAGAAGTTGCATGTTAAATATTCTGCTGCTAGGTCGTATATTGTGAGCATATTGTTTGGTTTTGAGTTTGTGATATCAGACAACACACACAAGAAGATTGGTTTTGTTCTTAAACGTTTAAAAAGTCTTCGTTTTTGGATTTATTGACAAGTGATTACGAAGAGAAATTGTTTATCTCTTATTTGAGATTGAAGTGAGGTTCACGAAGGCGTTTACTTATTTCATCATCAATATTCCTAGCTATTGATTAGTGACTTGATTTTTTATATATGGTTTATGATTGGGACGTGGTTTATCTAGTTTTCATAGGTCAAGGGGAGGATGGGCGAAGACCTAGTTAACTATCACTTAAAGGAGATACATTGTAGTACTCAGTGTTACACGATGAAGTCTATGTGGATAAATTCAAGAGGTTTAGAGATTTGATACACCCCAACTCTCTATACCACTTTCAATTAATAATAGTGCAAGCTTAAGTAACGAGTTTGGGATATTTTACTTTGGTTTCAAGTTTGGTATATCAAGTTTTCTTCATTAGTGATCATTACAAGGAGCTTACAGATTTGAAGAATCATGAAGATGATTAACACATTGATTTCAGGGGAAGCTTATTCTTATGATGTGCTTAATCATTTGATGTTCATGCACCACTCAAGGGGAAGTTTTTGATTCTTACTACTGTTGATCATTATTACTACTGCTAGTTGGAGTTTCTACTGTTTTGGATTCATTTTTCTTATATATGCGTCATGGAGGGCAATTTGAAACATTGGAAGGCTTGGATTAGGAGTGTGGTATTGGTTTGTAGTGGTCAAGATCATATTTGCATACGTTCCCTATTTGATTATAGCAAAAAGGGGAAGAGATGTTGTGGTGGCATGGCATGGATTAAGGGGAAGACAAGATTGTTTCATTCATGGTGAGATTTAATTATCTCAACTTATTTACTACGTCCAAGGAAGTTCGTACAAGAATGTGTATGTTTTGTAATCATCAAATAGGGGAAGATTGTTGGGTCAAAAAGATTTGAAGATACAAAACATGAAGAATGAAACATGAAGGACTTAAAGTGACAAGAAGGGAAACTACAAAAAGATGGAGCTTTTAGAAGATTCTTAGAAGATATGCTTAAAATAGTTTCCTTATTGTATTAGGAATGTTTTCCTTTGTAAACCCTAGTTGTCTATAGTATATAAAGAGACATAGGGGCGTTGAGTTTATTAATTCTAGACATGATGTAGTCGACTAAAGGTGTGTGTGTTCTAGGCGTTTAAGTCTTGTAAAAATGCCTAGGGTTTATGGTTTTCGCCTTAAGGATCATTGATCCCTGTTAGATTAGTAACCGTTCTAATATTGATCAAGTAGAATTGGGGTGTGTATGTGAATGATAATGAAGAAAAACTTTTTTTATGATATCTTTCTTATTCCGCTATGTTTTATCATGTGAACGTTATCATTCCTAGATAATATTAGACCTAACAAGTCTAGAGTCACAAACGGTCCAAGAAACTATCTTTACCATGTTCTTAGTTTCTACAGAGGGTACAGTTACCCACATAGAGACCAACGCGGAAAGTTATTTTAAGAACTCATTCATAGGCTTTGGTGCTGCGGTAAGCATATTATTAAGTTTCTAATTTTTGTTTACAATAATAGTTTTTAGCACGCAACATTATAATGCTAGGCAGGAAAATAAATGCAAACGTAATGACATATTATACCGTAACGCAAGGTTCCTAAACATACATAACAAGTTTACCACTACGCATTCATGTACAAGCGACACATACAGGAACATAAAACACATTAACAAGGACATATTAGACCATAACACCATTTTCTTACCGGACCCTAAATGTTTTAGAATCTACATCTATAACCATAGTGCTCCTACTGAGTTTTGTTGTTTACAAATTACACATTATCCAAATGATTACATTACCAAAACATTACATTACCAAAAGTAGTCGTCAACCAGTGGTTTATAAATCAACAACGTCATCTTCTTTACACACCACCTCGTTTTTTTTTTTTTTTTTTTTTTTTTTTTTTTTTTTTTTTTTTTTTTTTTTTCTCACATGTTTGCATCGAACACAATGCATAAACATTTTCATAAGAATGAGTTAGTGAGGGGAAGTTCAAAGTACAAATGAAGTGCCAGGATCCTAACAAACATCGGGAACATGATAGAATGCCTATCTACTAATCCTGTCAAAAACAGGATTGCAATTAAACATTGTATTTGTTGGTCACATTCTCCTCCTCCTCTGTGTCTGGTTTTAGCGGTGGACACACTTTGGTACTTTGAGCCTCCCCTCGAAATCCCATTTCCATGACAACGAAATATTTGTAGAGATTTGCACCAAACCCATTGCTATGATGTTGACCTAGGAATGGGTTTTCGAGGGGAAGCTCAAGTAACCAGTTGTGCTAAAGCAAAATGTGGGAAAAATCAGGCAAGTAAGTGGATTAAGATTATTATGTCGCTCCACAACTGTGGATACAAAATACTTAAAGTACTTTGGTAATGTAACCTAATGTATTTGAAATATAGTTTGTTAACAAGCTTAAGGATCAATATGATAGAACTGTCGATTTTATTATAGAGTGTGACTAATAGGACTCGTGTTGAATGGGATAATGAAGGAGTTTGGACTATCAAGAACAATACACACTATATCATTATCGCAATCAATACGCCTCAATAATCAAGGACCATCTATCTAACGATATATGTGGGTTCCATTGCTTAATATGACTACTCGTCCCTAGTATTATTGGTGTGCTTGATATTGAACACATTATTTGGTACAATTGTGATCAAGATCAAGCACACAAATGGTACTAGGGACGAGTAGTCAAATGAAGCAATAGAACCCATCTACATTGTTAGAAAGGTGAGCCTTGATTATTGAGTTTTTCGAGCCGAAGCTTAAGATAGCAACAAGGTGTTAGTAGTAGAAAATGTGTTGAATGAGATAATAAGGGAGTGTGTTGTGTCATAAACTAAACAAACTAAATCATTATCGCAGTCAACATATTTTATATTACCACGCACACCGTTTTAACACCTCAACGACTCTATCATACTGACCGTTAACTTAATTAACTACATAGTTTACAAGACAGACATTGGCAAATATCAGATACTTTGTATTCTCAAAGAACAACACCTTATTGCAGCAACAGAACAACACTTGAATTCACCCATGAAGATTGTTCATAATAAGCATTGTATTAACCAGAATTACAGATATATTTTAACTTTACTTGTAGTGGTGATTATGTAATAGCCATAGGACTATAAAGCACGTGTACATCTGATATATGGGGTGGTTCAGTATGTATATGACAACCGGAGGTAAAATTACGGCGACTAGTGATTTTTGGGCGACTAAAGTTGGGCGACTTTTTATTTTGGGCAACCTAGTGAGTAGTAACAGTAGACACTGAAGAAAGCGAACCAAATGCAACTCAGGTAACAACTGAACAACATGCAGGTCACGGATGAAAAAAAAACATATAATTGATTGAAGAAGCCTGGTTACCAAAAAAGGGACCATGTGTTGTAATTTGTTATTTACCTAATCAATTAATGCACTTCACGAGTACGTATGTTGAACATAAGTATATTGTTATTAGTCGGCGCTGGGGTTTTAATAAAGGTATTACCTGATCAACATCACTCCATGGAGTTGGATACCTTTTCCCGTTAACATAAAACAAGGGCGTGCCATTTTGGATAAGGAGTTGGGCAAAGTAACTAATAACCATAGCCCAATTAGCATTCTCAGGTCTCACATGCCACATGTAGTCAACCCACAAGTCAATGTGCTGTTAATTGCCATGAATACTTGCAAAAACCTTGGATACATTAAAAATTTACAAGACAAATTATCCAAGTTTCTAACCATACTATCAAAAATCAATTTTGAAAAGTTAAATTTCTGGTTTGTAGCCCAGCAGATAATGGCAGATGCCATAATACTACTAAACTCATTCCAGGCAGTAGTCTTTGGACTTAGATACTGTAATATAGTATGAATTAGAAATTTCCATTGATGGTAGAAGAATGATTTATAAAAAGTTAATTTTTCTGAAGGTTTCTCATACCCCATCAATGCAAGTTGTTAAAAAATGGCAGCATTTGGGAAACAGTCAATACCTTCCTCATTTGCTAGTTGAAGACTTCTTCTAACAGATATTTCAGTAATGATTATATCCTTACCATCTACTACGGCATGTATCTGTACTTCCTCATTGATAGTTTTGACCATAGTAGAAGCCCAAAACTGTTCAATGCAAAAAATATATATAGTATGATTGACCGTTAAAACATACATCATAGGGTTTGCATTCAGAAAATCCACTATTTCTTCAAACCCTTCACTTTTAGTGGGTTTAGACAAAAACGCGACCAAGTTGTGAGAATCAGCAAATTTTAGTGTCGCCATTTGTGTTGGATTTTGAAATTGGATAATAAAATTGAGTTAGGGTTTGTTATGAGAGAGTATTTTGATGAATGAAATTGATTAAATGAGTGATTGAATGATATAAACCCTTAATCGATGTATTTATAAAACATTACCCTGAACAACCTAGCAATAGTAACCTCAACAGTAGTAAGGTAAGCCTAGTAGCATTAACTTTGAGTTACCAATATTAACTCCAATTCTATTCCAAACACTTTTCTATCATCAATCTGACACTTTTCTTTCCTTATCCTGCAAAATGTTAGTCCAAAAACCAGGAAAATACAAGCCATAACAATTTCACAATGATCACAATATTAATTATACCTAACAGTATTAAGTATAACCAATAGCAAAAACTTAGCAGTTTTAAGTATAACCAGCAGTACTAGTTATACTTAACAGCAGAAACTTTTAATGACATGAATAACAGTACTAATTCATACAAAACATTTACAAAAACATAAAGAGATAAGAGATTTTAAAGACTTAACATTCCAATACTAGCAATCAGATATTGAAACCTACTTACATCAAAGGCTTTTGTAAGTATGGATTTTGACCATTTGAATCAATTTCTTTTCATTGCAATCTCTAATAAAATGATGTCTTATCTCTATATGTTTTTTTTTTGAATAAAAACATGTTTTTTAATTATGCAAATAGTACTGTTATTGTCAATAAAGATCTTGGTATGCATAAAATTGTACCCATAATCAAGTAGTTGATTCTGAATCCAAAGCACTTGTCCACAGCAACTCGAAGCAGTTACATATTCAGCTTATGTTATGGAATTTTGCAACCACTGTCTATTTCTTGCACTGCCATGATATTAATCTACATCCACGGAATTGACAACCTTATGTTGTAGGCTCTCTATCCAAGCTTGCTCTAGTATAATCACTATCAGTGTATGCTACCAAATCAAAAGGAGAATCTTTTGTATACGAAAGGCCCAATTTTGGTTGACCTTTTATGTACCTAAAAATCCTTTTCACAGCATGAAGATGTGAAGCTTTTGGATTGACTTGGTATCTAGCACATGCACACACTGCAAACATGATATCAGTTCTTGAAGATGTAAGATACATCAATGAACCAATCATTGACCTATACATATGAACATCAACTTCTTCACCATCTTCATCCTTGAGCAGATGCTTTCCAGTTTCCATTGGTGTGCTTGTAGACTTGACTTCTGTAAACCCAAATTTCTTTAAAATTTTAGCAACATATTTATCTTGACTAATAAATATGCCATCCTTCTTCTACATCACTTGTAATCCCAAGAAGAATGTAAGTTCTCCTATAGAACTCATCTGAAATTTCTCATGCATCAACTTCTCAAATGCAATGCATAGCTCTTTCTTTGTTAAGCCAAAGATGATATCATCCACATACACTTGTACTAGCAAAATATCATCTTTGTGCCTTTTGATGAATAAGGTCTTGTCAAATTTTCCTCTTTGAAACCCATTGTCCAACAGATATGTTAACAAGGTTTCATACCAAGCTCTAGGGGCTTGATTTAGTCCATACAGTGCTTTTTCAACCTTGTATACTCTATCAGGATAGTCTGGATCTTCAAATCCTGGTGGTTGGCATACATACACTTCCTCTTCAATCTTCTTATAGAGAAAAGCACTTTTTACATCCATTTGATACACCACAAAACCTTTAAATGAAGCATATGCTAGAAATAGCCTAATTGCTTCAATTCTTGCAACAGGGGCAAAGACTTTATCATAGTCAATCCCTTCTTCTTGTATGTACCCTTGAGCAACCAATCTTACTTTATTTCTTATCACAATTCCACTTTTATCCTTTTTTATTCATGAAAACCCATTTAGTGCCTATAGCCCTTTTTCCATTAGGTAACTCCACCAAAGTCCAAACTTCTTGTAACTTGAATTGTAGAAGCTCTTCCTACATAGCCTCTATCCAGCTTGAATATTTCAATGATTGAATTACCTTTTTGGGTTCCACTTGTGATAAAAAGCAAGCAAACAAGCAGTTTTGAAGGTCTTGATGGTTTGTTCTTTGTTGAAGAGTACTAACAAACCCATGTTCCTTCAAATTCTTTGACATCTTTCTTGTTTGTGTAGCTGATTGCACATCTCCGATCACTTGATCAAGAGGATGATATTTATGAATTCTTGTAGTTGGAGTAGGACTGACTTGAATTGTTGTATCCAAGTTATTCATGTGAGCCACTTCAGCATCATCTTCAACATCACTTGAGTAGTCAAATATGCTAGTATCTTCCAAACTAGGCATTTGTGGATCAAATGGAAGTTCAATGCTTATTTTTGGATCAACAACATTAACTTCTATGCCAGCAGCATTAACAGTTGAACTAACATTATTAACAATGTTAGTGCAGTTTCCATCACTAGCAGTATTAACCTTATTAGTACTGTTAACATTATCTTCTTTCTCTTGATCATCACATTTACATTCTTTTCTTAGATCTTCATTAACCTTCTTTTCATCATCACTTGAATCTTCATTATCACTTGAAGGTTTGAATTCATCTTCTTGAGAACTCTTTGGATCTTGGGAGAATGGTGGATCGGCAGTCCATAATGGTAGCAAAATGTAATATTTTACAGGTTCTGTCTCCTTTCTAACTTGACCTGCACTATCACTTGCTTTTGTACCTGCAAAACCATTAGACTGTGTACCTGCAACAATTGGCTCATAATTTATTATTTTTGTTAGTGCATCAATATCAAATAGTCAATTTGGTCCACTACCTACAACATTAGGTGTACTCTCACTAAACCTAATATGAAAGTTCTTTTCCACTATCCTTGTTCAACTATTGAATACTCTAAAGGATTTACTATTCAAAGAGTATCCAATAAAGAAACCTTCATCAGCCTTACCATCAAATTTGCCTAAGTGATCTATGGTATTGAGAATGGTAACAGGACACCCAAAAGGTCTCATAAAACTTAAAGTTGGAGTTCTACCATGAAAAAGTTCATACGGGGTCTTGTTATGAGGCTTAACTACTAACACTCTATTTTGCACATAGCAAGCAGTACTGACTACTTTGCCAAAAAATTAGTTGGCAACTTAGAATTAGCTAGCATAGTCCTAGCGACCTCAATTAGTGTCCTATTTCTCCTCTCAGCAACTCTATTTTGTTGAGGAGTTCTAGCTACACTATATTGTCTCAAAATACCCTTCATCTCACAAAACTGATTCATCTCTCTGTTTTAGAACTCAGTCCCATTATCACATCTAATCACCTTAACCTTATGATCTACTAGATTTTCTATTCTAGTTATAAAGGACTTAAGAATGCCATTAGTCTCATCCTTAGTAGCTAGAGAGAAAACCCATGTAAACCTACTAAAATCATTTGTGACACCTAGGCAATACATTTTCTTCATTAGGCTTTTTACAAATGTTGGAACAAACAAATCTATATGCAACATATGTAAAGGTAGACGGATTGAGTTCTCAGTTTTGGACTTACAAGAGGCTCTGTGCTGCTTTCCCTTTTGACAAGCAACACATGTTTGATTATTTTCAAAAAGTTTGGAAGGTAAACCTCTTACAAGATTTCCCTTAACCAATTTATTCATAGTTTTAAAATTCAAGTGACCTAGCCTTTTATGCTAAAGTTTAGATTCATCAGATGTGGCTTTTATGCCAAAAAGGCAAGTTAAACCCCCTTTAAATCAACACTATACATATTGTTCTTTCTAGGAACTCTAAGTAAAACTTGACTTTCATAAATTAACTTAAAGTTTGGAGATAAAACAATACATTCAACATCATTAAAAAGAACACTATTCTTTTTGTCACACATTTGTGAGACACTAAAGAGATTAAACTTCAACTCTCTTACAAAATACACATTCTCAAAATCTAAATTTCTAGTTTTAATGGTACCTTTTCCTGTGATTTTCCCTCGTTTGGGGTTCCCTCCAAAAGCAACATATCCTCCATCTATCTCTTCGTAGTCTATAAGATAGGACATGTTCCCTATCATGTGCCTTGAGCATCCACTATCAATTACTCCTTGATCCTGTAAATCCATTTGTAGATTGCCCTACACATTAGGTAAGAAAATCAGTTTCTTTTGGGGACCCAAGCCATCACTAACTTGGATCTGCCTTGTGCATCAACACAATCAAACTTTTTCAGGGTGATTGATGCACTGTTGTGTTTAGAAACATGGTCTAAAACTTTAAGCTTTGGTTTCCAAACCCAACAAGCTGAGGCCTTAACAACATTAACATTATTTCCCTTAACAACATTAACTACTGCTTTTGGCCTAGCAGTGTTAAAATTGTTATCCCTAATAGTATTAACCTTTCGATTAGTATTATTGTTTTCAAATGTTGTGTTCTTATGATTGGGACTTTTAATAGTTGAATGTGCTATTTTAGAAAGATATGACATTGATTTAGAAGCATTCATTGTTGTTTTTGTGTGAGCAACATTAACTTGTCTAGCAGTATTAACCAATATTGCTGGTTTTAAAATGTTTTGTCTAGCAGTATTAATTGATACTAAGCCAGACTTCATTAATACTACTCTTGGAACCATGTTCTTTTTAACACAAGGGTGAGTCTTTTTAGCAAAGTTTTGATGATTCACCCTTTGAGCATTGCTCCAGACAGATTTTACCATCCTTTGATTTTGAATCTGTTTTTTGATGGTAATTGCAATCAACCTGCAAATGATCAAAGCTTCCACACACATAACAGGCCTTATTAAACATTTCAAAATTACTTCCTAGTTTTTGAGACATCATATTGTTCCAGTTTCTTTGATTGCCTCTTGGACTGTGAGTGTTTTGCCTAGGTTGCTCAACATGTTTAACAGTTTTCCTGGCAGTTTTTCCTTGTTGTTTAGAATTAACAAACTCTCTCTTAACAATACTAGGCCTAACTGTTTTCTTTTCAATTTTAGGTTGAGACACATCATTTTCCTCATCATCTGACACCCTATCTTCGATAATTGGGGCATCATCATTCTTCCTATCTACCCTAGGCTCTTCTTCACTAAACTTAGCTTTGCTTTTCTCAACTACAGGCTCATTAACAAACTCATTTAAACCAGTAAAAGACAAGTCAGGTGTTTGAGGCATGAATTTTCATGTAAAGGGAGGTGGAACTTCATTATAGCATAAACCACCTTTCTTGTATTTGTCAACAATCTGACACTCTATGAGCTTGTTTACACTTTTAGATGCATATTCAAATTTATCTACATTAAGTTGAATGCCATCTTTTTCTTTTTGAACTATTTCAAGCTTCTTCCTAAGCTCTCTAATAGCTATTTCTCCACAATGAATTTCAAATTCTAAGCCCTTAATCTTTTCTCCATAAAGAGACTCATTTGCTTTATAAAATTCAAGTTTTTCTTCCACTGACTCTAAACCTGTCTTATAACCTAGAACCATTAACTCAGATTTCTTTAAATCTTTTAATAGTTTATCATTTTGAGATTTAAGAGATTCAACAGTTTCCAAGCGAGATTTTGAACAAATAGAATCATTGGATACCTCTAAGTTAGAACTTGAAGATGAGTAAGCCATGAGTGCATAATTATGCCCTTCCTCTGCCTGGTCACTCCAGTCATAACCACCAAGACCATCACATGACACCAAAGCTGTGGAAGTAGATGTTTCCATAGGAAAACTCCTTCTTGAGCTTTCCTTGTTCTTGTAGTCTTGATTTCTTGGAGCTCTGCAGTCCCTAGCAAAATGTCCCCTATTGGTATTGTCCTTGGGTAAATCCCTCCGGCTTTGGCGGATCATAGGACGGTTTCCTAACCTTAGTCACCTTATAACTCCATGACTAATCATATTGTTTTCCATTAAAACCAATCTTTGAAAATCTCTCAAAGTGCTTATGAGTGTAAAACTTATATTTTTTACACCTTGAGAGTTTCGCATTTTTCAGAAATACTCCCCCTTAACATGTGCTCATAAGTGTTTAAATTAAATTTGCACATGTCGGGTAGAGATAGCACTTTTAGAATTGATCGATTTTCAATGAACATGATCGTTGCGAGACACGTTTACATCACTAGTAAAACTAGCTTGAAATTATTACCCGTCCAGATCATATTCAAAGAAAATCTCTCGAAATCGGTACATTCTACTCAGACACATCCTTTGCGAGACACGTTTACATCACCGGATGAACCGGTTTGAAATTATTACCCGTCCAGGATATGTCTTTTCGATTACTGACTTTTGATAACGTTAATTCAAGGGTTCAATTCTGAGTCGAGCTCATGCGAGATTTCAAATTTTTATTACCATATTATAATCACATATTCATTCTCCCCCTCAAAAATAGCATATTCATGTTGTTTTTATTAAACTTTTGATTAAAATAGGCTTTTTGAGGTTTACGGGAAGAATTTCAAGAACTTTTGTAGTTTTAGAACAAAGATGTTTTGTTTCAAGTACTCCCCCTTAACAAGGGAATACCTATTCTTTTGAGCAGAATTTTGGAAAACTTTGAAAATTCTAGTTAATTCTACTCATAAATAAGAAGCTTTCGCTCCCTAGTTTAGGATTGAGGCACTGAAGCGTACCTCAGGGTCCTTTCTTTACAAGAATGGGTTGTGCATTGTGATGTGTATACAACCCATTAAGCATGATTTTGATGGAAAATTTTTTGTTTTGGAAATACCCCCCCTCAAAACTCGCATTTGTTTTGAGAATTTTAAAATTTTTAAAGTTGTTGGCCCAATTCTCACGGATCTTTAATCAACGATATACCAAAATATGAAATAAAATTTCTATAAATCTGTCATCATTGTAATCGTTACAAGTTCTAATCTATAAATAAGATATGAAAAGGTATAAATGAAAGGGTGTGTCGGTTCGTTTAATTCCAACAGTTGTGTCCCTTAGTTTTGTAACCGTTTGTAACTGCTATTTGGCAGTTATTTGTTGCTGTGTTGACTTTTCCATGTTGACTTTGACTTTTAGGTTTGACCTTTAATATGGGCAGATTGAGATTAACCTAATATTCTCCCCCTTAATTACAATCGCTGCGACATAGATCTTTAAGTCTTTTGTAGTCGTCTCCATTTTGCTTCCTTTAATATTCGCTGCAACATTGATCGAATTTTGGAATCTTCTGCACTCCCTGCTGTCTTTTGAGTTATCTGCACTCTCTGCGATTTCTGCATTCTCTGCGGTGTCTGCACTCTCTGCGATTTCTGCACTCTCTGCGATTTATGCACTCTCTGCGGTTTATGCAATCTCTGCTGTTTTTGCAATCTTTGTTGTTTCTGCAATCTCTGCTGTTTCTGCACTCTCTGCGGTTTGCTCATTGTATCATTTCTCTTCAGTTATAGTCGCCATAAGCAATGTTGGCTCTAAGTCTTCTTCAATAAAATTGGATTGTTCTCTGACTTGATTCTTGCGTTTGTTTTGACATTCATATGCATAATGTCCAAGTTTGTGACATCGGTAGCATGTGACTTGAGATTTGTCTCTTGTATCTTCTTCAAAAGACGCTCGTTCTTCCCTTTTAGATTGGCCTCGAGACTGGTTAGATCTTCCCTGACCATATTCTCTAAAAGGTTTTCCTTGTCCTTCATATCGTGTGAACATCAAACTCTCTTGGTTGTTCACTTGTTTATCCTTCTTAAACTTAATCCTTTCTTCATAGGTCTTAAGTCTTCCAATTGCTTCTTCAAGTGTCATAGTGTTTAGATCGGAATATTGTTCTATAGATGCAACTGGGGGCGGGGGGGGGGGGGGGTAAATAAACCCGTAGCCCTGTTATATTTTGGTTTGGTGTTGCCCTGGTTTATATGTCCGCCTCTTTTCCTTTGTTTATCTCTTTGAAGAGATAAAATGGTCTCTCTTTCCCTAAGACTTTGAAACTGCTCCTTTTTTTTGTTTCTCCTGATGGTTGACCGCCGGTTGTTGGGCTTGGTTAACCGCTACTTGTTCACGGTTGATGTGTTCTTTTCTCGAACGCGTGTAATCCTTCTGATGCGAAACTAGGGTTTCGCCAGTTTTGGTGATTTTCTGAACCGTGTATATGTTGGGGCTTTACGTATCAATTGAATCAAGTGGTGATTCAATTAAGGGTGCTCGGCTTGATTCCTTGAAACAGGTGTGTTTATTCCTTGTTTTTAGAATCGATTTCTGATTTGTGCCCCTTGATGATGACTTATGTTATCCTCTCGATGTTTGGTTCTTTGTTTCTGAATCGATTTAGTGTTTTTGTTTGAAGTAATAAACAAAAACTCGTTCCCTAATGTTGTTTATGTTCTCGGTAAAAGAAAAAAATGAATCGGATTTTTTTGCAAATCAGTTTGAAAGTGCCTTTTCTAGATGCCGGTAACTTTGTTACGAGGCGACTAGAAATTAAAGGGTATCTTCCTTGAACACAATAAGATGAAAAAACTTTGATTATTGTGGTTCGAATAATAATTTTGCAGAAAAATTAGATACCGAGACCTGGGGATTTTTTCTTTCGATTCAAAGCAAAAATGGAACCTTGGTATATGATGATGTTGGCTCTGATACCAATTGTTGGCCCAATTCTCACGGATCTTTAATCAACGATATACCAAAATATGAAATAATCTCAATTTCTATAAATCTGTCATCATTGTAATCGTTACAAGTTCTAATCTATAAATAAGATATGAAAAGGTACAAATGAAAGGGTGTGTCGGTTCGTTTAATTCCAACAGTTGGGTTCCTTAGTTTTGTAACCGTTTGTAACTGCTATTTGGCAGTTATTTGTTGCTGCATTGACTTTTCCATGTTGACTTTGACTTTCGGGTTTGACCTTTAATATGGGCAGATTGGGATTAACCCAATAAAAGTTTGAGGGAAGGAGTCTTCTTGAAGTAAAACTCTGAAAGCTTTAGAAATTTCAGTTTGAAAAATTCTTGAATAAATTTTGCTTCAAGGTAACTAAAACGTTATACTCAGAAATACTCCCCCTCAAAACTAGCATATGTTTTGACATTTTTAAACTTTTGAGCGAATTGGGGAGTAAAGATTTGAAAATCTTGTGCAAAATTTTGAAAAGTTTTGAAAAACCTTTTGAAAATTTTTGAATAAATGTTGCTCAAGATTAAGAAGTTTTTAGGATAAGTGCACGCTTAGTTTTAATGAATGGTTTAGCAAGGCACTTTCCTTTCTTTGAAACCCGAGTTGTACACTGTAATGTGTGTACAAGTCGTTATGTTGAAGTCCGAGTCCTTAGCTGAAGTACTAAGAAGTCATCGAAAGTTTAGATTAGACAACAACCTTGGGAACCCATTTAAGAAAAGCGCTAACGAGTTTACTAAATTTTGAAATCCATTTGTAAGTTGTGTCAATCTGATTTAAAGATGTTGAATTCCAACAAGGACTGAAAACTGGTGTTTCATTTTGAAATAACACTCGTGGAATCAATGGAGATCTAAAACTCTTTTTCCGTTGAAAATTGTTTGAGAAACCCAGTGTTTCTCTTGGAGTTTTAAGATCTAAATAAGAATATTTCCATCTAGAGTTGAACCTCATGAGTTCTCTTTGAAACTTTGTTATTGTGATAAATGGAAACCTTTTGGTATTTGGAATTTTCAAAGTAGAGTCATTCTTATGTTTCTTATGTTGCAGCGAAAGCAATTCTGTTATTGAATATTTGAAAGGTTTTGAACGACTTTGCTTTGGTTTCCACACTTACTTTACCGGTGTAAAACGAGAGTGTGGAGTTTGAAAAACTTGATTCTTTCCATTTGAAGCATTTGAGTGTTTTAAACAACTTTGTTTTGGTCTCCACACTTGCTTTACCGGCGTAAAACGAGAGTGTGGAGTTTGAAAAACTTGAGTCTTTTCTTTTGAAGCATTTGGATTTGAAAACTTTTGAGAGTGAGGATTTTGAAGAACTTTGTTTTGGTCTCAACACACACTTCTGGTGTTGAAAATTTTGAAATATGAGCTTTTCCCTATAATCGGTTAAGAGAATCAAACTTCACTTTTAAAGCATTGTATGAAGTTCTCAAATCACTGTATTCTTTTTGAAGAGAAAGATGATCTTGGGATGCCAATTTTGATTCTAAAGAGGCAATTTGTTTCAAAAGTTGATCTTTTTCGGCTTTAGAATCATCCGTTTTACGAGCCAATTTACGTTCGAACTCAACATTTTCTTTTTCAAGTCTTTCAAAATAATTTTCGAATTTGGTTGTTTTGTTGAAAAAGTCAGTTTTGGCATCCTCAAAATCGTTTGTTTGTTGAGCTAAAAGCGTTTCAAGCTCAACCACTTTTGTTTGAAGCACATGATTTTTATTTTCAAAAAGATACATTGTCTCCCATGTTTCCTTTTCAGAAGCTAGAGTATTAGAATTGAACAAGGGATTTGGAAAGGAAACTTTTGTGATTTGAGACTCAACCTTTTTCATCTTCATTGATTCAATCTTTTGCAAAACATTTTCAAACTTTTTATCAACGAATTCAGACAATTGAGACTTCAAATCTTCAGTCTCTTTTTGTTTCATGTTTGAGTTTTGTGTCTGAACTCGTGAACTTTTGATTGAATCAAATAGATTTTTGTAAATCTGTTTCAAATGCTCATTTTCACTTTGTAATGATGCCACAGTATGTTCCAACTCAATATTTTTTATTTCAAGTTTTTCAAAATCAAACTTGATATTGGAATTATTATAGTTTTCCACAAAAACTTTTTCTTTTCCTTTAAGCACCGATGACAAAGATTTTTCAGACTCGAGAGTTTGTTTTGACAGTTCAGTTGTTTTGTTTTCAATTAATGAAACAAGTGAAGGACATTTGTCGTGAAATTGTTTAACATTCTGGTCAACCTCTCCTTCATTAGTGAATTGAGGTTGCTTAGAATGCTGTATTTCAGAAGATGAAGAAATCATATCATTGACATAAAAAATGTTGTAATTTGGTGCCTCAGCCATAGGCTCTGTGTCATAAATAGGTCTGATATATGCACTTTTAGCAGCAGTATCATTCCCTGATATGTGTTTTTCTTCTTGTTGTTCTGATTCTGTCCCACTGCTTTTCGTAACAACCAAACTAGCACCCATTGCTTTAACCTCATTAACCTGTTCCTCATGAGTCTGCAACTTCCTTTCATTCTTCATTCTGTCATACTCTCTTCTGTGAAGTACTCTTTCAGCATTTGACTTCTCAATGGAATCCATTTTGTTGGATCAATATATCTTTGAAATTTTGAACCTCGATTCGAGTGTATTCTAAAAAATACTTTCGTGCCATTACACTGTCATAATCCGAAGAGAACCAGGAATCGATGAACTGCTGAAACTGTTCCTTGATCACTTTAAAGACGACCGTGGATCCATTCTCGTGAAATTCTTCATTTTCAAGTTGCTTCTCCGGTTGATCCACGTTGAGGAACATACTTTTTGTGAACATCTCAACGTCTTCTCCAAAGAGTGATGGAAATGCCCGTTTAAATCCATTCTCGGTACGAGTTCCTGCTAAGTCTTTGTTTGAGAGGACCTTAAAGTGTGAATGAAGTAATCTAAAACATGCCATGCATTTCTCTTTCGTTTCTCTCTCTTTTTCTTGCATTAATAGCTCTTGCGTATCCCTCTCTTTTGAACTTGATTCCTTTTCAATTTAATTTTGGTTTGTGATAAAGTTGATCTTGGATCGTTTCAACAATATAGGAGTTGTGTTTGTTGTTGGTTAAGGTTTGGATATTTATGACATCCTGTTCCTTCATTTGCGACCTTGATTGATACATTTTCTCTCCCCCATGATTGTTGCGATGGAATCGGAATAATCAAAAATGAATGTGTAAAGTTGATATGTCACACACAAGGTCGAAATAGTGATTTCTTATTTCCCTCCAAAAATTAAATTTGAAAAATTTCTCTCACAGAATTTGAAATACACCATAAAATGCAATTCTAAGGTTACTAGAAAATTTTGAGTTTTAAAGATTTTGACGGCAAATTTCACCGTAAAAATTCGAATTTTGACCTAAAAATTTGAATTTTGGGCCAAAATTTTCACCATTATCCCAAAATTTGAATTTTGCGTAAAAATTGAACGTTTAGTCACTCCTAAAAATTAAATTTTACTCAAATTTTCTTTATTTTTTTTTAATTTTTTTTTAAAGAAGGATTTCTAAGTTGAAGGATTTCTAAGTGGAAGGATTTCTAAGTTGAAGGATTCTAAGTGGAAGGATTTCTTACTCGGTTACTTACTTAGCAAAATTCCTTACTCGGTTCCTTACTTAGAAAAATTCCTAACTCGGAAATATAGAACATTACTCGAAGTTTAGAGTCCTTACTCGGAAATTATTAGAATCCTTGTTGATGCAAATAAAAAAATTTAAGTTCAAATATCATAACAGCTATTTCTCCCCCCAAAATCAACTCCATACTTCCCCAAATAAGTTTTCACCAGAAAAGACAAAAAGAGGAGCGTTTTTGTCTGGCACGGTACCACTAAATTTAGTGGTACCATGTGTTGTTTAGTGGTACCGTGTCCCTGTAACGGACAGATTTTTCTGCCTATAAATACCAGCCCACTTCACAGATATTGGGCATCCTTTTTCACACAGAACTTTCTGAGTTCAATACCCTTATCACATTTTCTCTTCTTGTTAGGAATATAAATATTCATATGAAGACTCGGTCACTCCGAGTAATCATTAGCATTAAGTAGCTCGTAGGACTATTAGTAATAGTTTAGTTATTATAGTATTCGTGGAGTGGGTCGGGTCTTTACCCACTGTCAGCTCACTCCACAGCCCATACGGGGCGTTTAAGCATGTAGTATAAATACCCCTTCCCACACATGGGAAGGGTTGGACCTTCTTATAGTTTTCAATCTAATATTCTCTCTTTTCTCTCAAGGTTCCATCTCTTCTTTCTTTCTTTTCTCTTTGATTGGCCATAACCACAAAACCATACGTGTTTATGATTTAGAGTATCTTACAATTGGTATCAAGAGCCTTGGTTAGATCTTTTGGTGTGTGGGTACTCGAATTTCTTATTGGTTTTGTGAGTTTTTTTTTGTTCGACTTGTGTTCATCAAAAATACCTTAGTTTGATCTTGTTTGTGGTTAGATTTGTGAAAAATTTGTACTTTCTTGATTAGGATTGTTATATAAGCTTAGTTTAGTGGTTGGATAACTTGTATCATTCGTGTATTGTGTGCTAGAGGGAATTCGAGTGGTTATTGTGACTTTGTTCTTGACTGCGATTTGCCTCTCGGTAAAACATTCGTGGTTGCGATTTGAGTTACGATAGGCATTGTTGGGTTGCGATTTGGTGTGTTGTACTATTGCGATTTGGCGTTTTACCCAAAAAGGGAAAGAAGACAAATCGCAAGAAAGCGACTGTTTTGTCTTATTGGGAGTTGCGATTTGACTGTGTTGTCTTTTTGTGACTTGCGATTTGATAGTTGCGAGTTGGGTACTTCTGGCTGCGATTTGAGCTAACCTGCGATTTGAGTTGTTGAGATTTGATTTCTGCGATTTGGGTATTTTCTGGGTTGCGATTTAAGTGAGTCTGCGAGTTGAGTAAATCTGCGATTTGAGCCAGTCTGCGATTTGAGTTGTTGAGATTTGAGTCACTGCGATTTGATAGTTGCGATTTGATTAATTGCGAGTTGACAAGTTACGATTTGACAAAGTGCGATTTGACTGATTGCGATTTGACCTGTTTCGATTTGACGTTGCGAGTTGACACTTGCGATTTGACTTATTGCGATTTGACTTGTTGCGATTTGACTAATTGTGATTTGACTTGTTGCGATTTGATCAGTTGCGACTTGACTTCTGTGACTTGAATTTTGAAGATCAGGATTGCAATTTACTCTTGGTTATTCCTTTACGGTTTCTTTTGTTGATTTTAGAAAATCCCGCGAAAGATTCGATTTCTCGGTTTAAATCACAAGAGTTGTAAAATCCCGTCTACATCATGGCAAGCACTGCTTCTGATGACATTCAAGCTGCCGGGTCAGATACCCGCCCTCCTATGCTTGATAGGACGTATTATGAGTCATGGGCACAACGAATTCGACTCTACTGCTTGGGAAAAGAGAATGGATTTAATATTCTTAAATCCATTGATGAAGGACCTTTTCAGATGGGCACCACTAGAGATGCTGTCACTACCGGTGAGGATGGAACTGTCACTTTTGGAATCGACAGGCCACGAACTTACAACGATCTTAATGAGGAGGAAAAGAAGTGTTATGATGCAGACATTAGAGCGTCCAACATTGTGATTCAAGGACTTCCCAAAGACGTTTACAAGCTTATCAACTTCAACACTGAAGCTAAAGCGGTTTGGGACAATGTCAAAATGCTTCTTGCTGGATCTGAACTGACCAAAGAAGATCGTGAGTCTCAATTGTATGATGAGTTTGAGCATTTCAAGATGAATCCTGGTGAGAACATTACTGACTATTATGTGAGATTTCACAAGCTTGTGAATGACATGAGGATCATCAGGATGACAATGCCAAACATCCAACTCAACTCTAAGTTTTTGAACAACATGACACCCGAATGGGACAGATTTGTAGCTGCAGTAAAGCTCAACAAAGGATTGAGAGATACAAATTATGAATAAATGTATGCCTACTTACAACAACATGAAAAGCATGCTGCTTATGATTGTCTATTGAGGGAAAAACTCAATCCAACAACACCACCAAATGATCCACCTGCTTTTGTTGCAAATGTTCAGCCATTCAATCAATCCTCATCTGATCAAGTTTATCACCAGCCCTCGTCATCACATAATCAGATATCATTGTACCCTCAATCTGCTATGAACTCCCAATTGGATTCAGGATACTCTCATACTGACAAGATGATTGATAATCTCTCCAATCAGGTTTCCTTACTTGTCCAACAATTTAGAGCAACACTCCCCCAAACCAACAACCAACTAAGAACTTCATCAAACTCACGTAATCAAGCAACTGTGGAGGATGGAAGGGTTGTGGTTCAAATTGTTCAGGGAAGGCAGAATGTGAATCAAAGGAATGTTGGTCGGGGTAATTTGCAGAACAGAGTTGGAAATGTGAATCAGGAACAGGGAAAGCAACCCAAGTGTTACAACTGTGGTGGACTTGGACACATTGCAAGGAACCGTAATCAACCAAAATGTCCACAGAACTCTGACTACTCCAAAGATAAGATGTTGTTGATGCAAGCTCAAGAGAATGGAGTTGTCTTGGATGAATAAGAGTTATTGTTTCTTGCTGGCGATGGGGGGAATACGTTTGATGCTGATGTCGATGATCAACCAGTTCAAGACTTGGCACTTAATGATCCCAACAACTTCCAAGCTGATGACTGTGATGCTTTTGACTCAGATGTTGATGATGAACCCACTGCTCAAACCATCTTCATGGCTAATTTTTCTTCTGTTGTCTCATCACCTCAACAAGCTAGTCCTTCCAATGCATCTGTCATATCTGACGTACTAAATCTTTATGACACATATAACGTAGTAGATGAACAGAAGATTCCTAACAAAGTACAACAGACAGATGTTGTTGAATTAGATACTGTTGATGTGGGAAATAGTAATATTATTTCATATGAACAAAATGTGAATCACAACAACGTGTCTAATGTACCAAGTTTTGCATCTTCTGTTATAGATGATGCTTGTGAGTTGCATGAAAACACTGTGTTTATTCTTCATGACACCTTGACCACTAGACTTAACATCTATAAAGATCAGATGGCCATATATGAACAACGTGCAAAATTTGAGCTAACTGAACGTGAACAGAAAATCGATAGTCAAATGTGTACATTCATAACAGAACGTAATTTAAGGGAAGAAACATAGAAAAAGGAGTTAAATTCTTTGCGAAAACAACTTGATCAAATTGTGAAACAAAAACAGGAGATTCAGGAAAGTGTAATTACACTAAAACATGACTTCAAAGAAAAAGAATCAAAACTTGATAACGCTCAAATTGTGCATGTTTTTAGTAGCGTTATTCGTGCTTTTATATATGTTATTTGGTTATATTTATATGCTTTTGTTACTAAATCATACCAAAGTGTGTTTGCAAAGTGTATGTAGCCAAAAACAGGAAAAAGGAAGAAAAATATGAAAGAATGAGGAAGAAGGAAATATTTATGATGGTACGAAGATTCTCTTGTCAAGATCCAATCAAATAAGGCATTTCAAAGAATGAAAGTTCAAGTATTCAAGTTGACAAGCTTCAAGAAAAAGAAAAGATCAAGTTTAGATGAAGAACCATGAGCCATGAACAAGATACAATCCAAACAACAAAACTCCAAAAAGAGAATAAAGCAGCACTCCATCCGATCGGATGCAGCCCGCAACCGAATCGGATGGAGGTAATTTCTATAGACCAACCGATCGGTTGGATGCAATACCGATCGGTTGGATGTCATCTGATTTGCCAAACTTCATCATTAAGGATACTATCCTTATGTGCACGATTCTAAAGCCTTCTATTGAGCATTCTAGACTATTCTAATTTACTTGGAGGCCAAGATGAAGCATTAAAGACCCTAGGCCTTGAGAGTAGTATAAATAGAGCCATTTGAGACACCAATTGATGTACCATTCATATGCTTTTTCATATTATCATCAACCACTCATCAAAATACTCTCTCAAAAGTCTAAATTCGCCCTTAGAAGTCCAGGAAGCTTTGGAGGTTCAAGAAGTCAACATTTGGAGGTCAAAACATCAAGAAGTCAACACCAATACTTTGGGTATTATTACCTTCTCATTTGTAATCTTATTTTAATCATTGTAAGACTTTCAATTATGGTTTCTAATGTTCAAAGTTCTGAGTTTATGTTAGTGTTTGCTATGAGTGGCTAGTGCCTTTTGTGCACTTGCTTAGATGATGTTTATGACTAATTGATTTACGTATGATTGTGATAACATGTTTTAATTCAATTTCCAGTTAATTCTAAGATCCAATTGTGCTTAAGTTTCATAGTGACATTTGTTAATCAAGTTTGACTAGTTGGTGATAATAAAGGTCGAAAGGTTTGTTGTTATTCAACTAGTTATAATCATTTGTCTATGAATGATTGTTTTTACCCATTATTCTTGGTTTAACAAAGAAACTTAATTGTGGTTGTAATAAGAATTGTGGAAAACTAGAGGGGGGGGGGTTGAATAGTTTTACGTCTTTTTAATTTATGAAAACTTTTGTTTACTTTTTAAAACTTCGATTCTATCTTATGTGAATTCAACTCTTGATCAATATGAACATATATAAACAAGTATAGATAAGTAATGCAAGTAAGGTAAATATAATGAAATAAAAGAGAGAGATGGAAAGATCAAACCACAACACGGAGATTTATAGTGGTTCGGCTACAAGGATACCTTCCTTGCCCTACTCCACTCCTCGAGTCACCTACTTGAGAGTTTTCTTCACTATGTCAACAAACTCCCTTATGGCGGAGAAACCCTTACACAACTTTAGCTTACACCGGCTTAACGACACAAAGCTAGATGTCGAGTCCTAATCGTAGCTAGAACCAATCTCACAACTTATACACAACTTCTACACGACTTAATCATGACTTCTTCACGACAGCTTCACAACGGCTTCATGACTTCTTCACGACTTCTTCACGACTTCTTCTTCACGACTACTTCACGACTACTTCTTCACAACTACTTCACAACTACTTCACAACTAATTTACAACACCACTACGTAATCACACTTAGATCTACTTATCACAACTATACAACACTTTACACAACAACACAATTGAATGAGGTAAGTAATAACACTTCTTCACTAGTTGAAGTAGAGTTCTTCTTTTGCACTTTTGGTGGTGGAAGCTTGGATCACTTAGAAACCAATGCTTAAGAAAATATGATCAAAGGATTTACAATGTTTAGAAAGGTTTTAAAACAGAAAGTTTTAGTGTGCAAAAGGTGAGTAAAAATCCAGGAGAAGGCTGGTATTTATAGGAGAAAAACTGGACAGCTGGAGACCTACTGGAGTGTGGCCGGCCCCCTTAAATAGGGGGCGGTCCCCTTAATTTTAAGGGGGCCGCCTTGTAAAATTAAAGGGGCCGCCCAAGGTGTCCGTTGCCCAGATTTGTCCTTTTGTGGGGAAGGTTTTTCTGGAACATTTTAACTGATTTTGGTTAAAAATTTGAATTCATATTTTTATAAAAGATTAAACATTTTTATTTAATACCAAAAATGTTTTTCAAAAATATATAAAATGTTTTTGATGTTTTATAAAAAATCTAGTTATTAAGAAAATGTCCCTTTGATCATATAATGCATTAAGCATTAGTTCATTCATACCTTAAGTGATTTGAGTTGTAGAAATAGATATTTACAACTAAATACTTGTTTACGTCATAATTTTCCGATTAATGATTTTACATTTTGTGATTATCAAAACGTAGAGATATCAAAAAATATTAATAACGTATTTAGGCATTATTTATATCAACAATCTCCCCCTTTTTGATGATTACAAAATCTAAACTCATTAAGTCTAAAAATTAGTTTTTAGACAAGTATTTAGTGAGTTTACATCTATTTCTCCCCCTTTTTGTAGAATCAAAAAGGTTATGCCAACAAGTTTTAGATTCAAAATTGTCGGGACGAGAACTCCCCCTTGATGTGTACTCCCCTCATTTGGGGGCACCAAGGAAACGAGCTATGGAACGCTTGCAAGAAAAATGTTAGAAGCACAAGTATATATAACAACAATAAGCAAGCATGTAGAATAAGACCATTCATTAAATAAAAGTGTTGTGTATAAAGACACAACCAAGTAGATTACAACATGAGGCATACAAACATTCAAGTAAAAATAACTAATGATACTACATAATCGTCCTAGTAGTACATGATCTTCCATGGAGCTTGCATACAAAAGGGTTTGAAAATTATTTATAAGCATTGCATATGCTTAATTGGGTGAAAATGGAGGTGGTGGTGGTGTAGTGGGTGAAGGTGGTGGAGGTGGTGGTGGTGGTGGGTTGGTAATCATGTGTTCAAGAGATGAAAACATGTAGTGTATTTCATCTCTAAGACCAAAGATTATGGTCCGGTTATGGATGCAACAAAGACAATTGTCACCATGGGCTTCAAGCAATGCCCAAGGTATAGGAAAGAGTGGTTGTGGGGTTGGTGATGGTGAGAAGTGAGCATCAAGAGGTGTGATGGGTGATAAGGAAATGGCAAGTTGGGTGTATGAAGGTTCTTGAGTGGATGGTGGTGATGATGCGCTTGGTGATGATGTTAGGTGAGTGTGGATGTAGTCATTGATGGATGAAGTGGATGGAATGGAGGAAGATGAAGCTCCATGGGTAGAGGGTGTTTTTGATGGTGCATTAGGTGCACTTGGGGATGAATTTTGAGGTGGTGGTGATGGAGTTTTGATGTCATCTTGGGTTAGGTCTATGAAAGGTTGTTTTGGTGGTATGATGACAAGTCTTTGTTTCCTTGGAGTCTTAGAGATGGAGGATTTTGGTGATAACATGGTGGTTTTGGATGATGAAGGATGATGGAATGAGAGGTGATTGTATGGAGGGAATTTATAGTATGAAAATGTGGTTTGTTTAGGTTGATTTTTGAGGTTTTGTAGGAAGATTCCAATACCAGTTCGTCCATAAGGAGAAATGGTAGCTGGGGCTAGGTAAAAGTGGTCACAAGATGCAAAAGAAAACAGTAAATTTTACTGTCCAGATGGCCGGTCCCCTTAATTGCTGGCCGGCCCCCTTAAAATTAAGGGGACCGCCTAGGGAATTAAGGGGGCCGCCCATCTGGTGTTTTCCCAGGCGACCAAATTTGAAAATTTTCCAGAAAAAGGTCATTTTTAGGGTGTATTTGCAGCAAGTTCCATTTGGATCATGTACATCAAGAATGATTAAATATTATCAATAGCATATTAAACAAATAATATACATATCTAAGACTAGAAAAAAAATCATATTAGAGGCATAGGCATATTATATCAAATAAACTAGTAGCTTAGTTCTAATAAGTTTATCATCTAACATAATAAAAGTCATAGCAAACAAATGTTAAGATAATAATACTACATATAAATGTCTAATCATATCATCAATAATAATCAACTAAACACTCATCAAACATGTCTATTTCTTCTTCTTTCCAAACATCCTTCCAAGTGTCTTTCCAATAGACTTGAAACCGCCTCGTACTTCTTGGTGCATCTGCTGTGTGGTGTTGAGTAGTTCGGTTTGTCTTTCAAACAGTAGTTCGTCTATTCGTTCGGAACGAGAAGGAACTTGATACTCGGTGTAATCAAGATCCGGAAGATTTTCAACGAAAGTCCTAGGTGATGGGGTAATAGCACGTGTTGTGCCCTCCTCCTCATCATCATCATCATCGTCTCCTTGATGTGACGTGGAACCACGAGGTGGAAGTGAGACAGATTTACGAGATTTTCCCTTGTCGCTTCGGGAGCGACGGGTACAGACACGAACAAGTGGATTAAGGACCGGTTGAATAGACTCATAAATTGGACTCTGAAGATGTAGATAATGCATCATGACATGATTGTAGAGGCGAGTGAGAAACATGCCATACGGAAGATTTGGATTATGAGTGTTTTTGGCGGACATGATGCGGAAGACAAAGAGATATGCCAAATTGTACGGCTGTTCAGCGACAATACAATACAACATGTGAGCTATGCTCTCCGTGACATGATCACGGTGACCACCGGTGCCAAACGCATTCTCACGAATGAGTTCTTCCCAACGCTTCATGTCGGGGCGTAACTCCTTGAGGAGGATTTGGTTAGCATGGATGTCAACATCTTTTGACTTGATCCTCCGGCTAGTCGTACCATGAGCTAGCCCAAGATATTGACGAATTTCTTCGGAGGATGGAATCTCAAAGTAGTAAGGACCCTGTTGAGGTCGATATTGCTCAAGAGATGAGAGATCCCACTCATTATAGAAGACAGCTTGACCGGCGTAGGGGATTCTTAGAATTTGACCGAATTGAGCAAGAGTAAGAGCAATGAATTCGTGTTGAATCATAAAGGATATGAGGATACAGCCATTGGGATCGGTTTGCACCGTCACTTGGCTATAGAAGTCAAGAACAAAGCAGGGAATGATAAGCTCATTGATTTTGTAGAGACAATCAAGACTAACGTTGGAGAACATTCGTTCGATATAGTCGGATTCATAGAACGATGGATAGACAACTCTCCCTTCATGAATGTTTCTATCTTCAATGGGACGATAGAAACAAGCAACAGCGGGAGAAATGCCTAGAGTGGCAGAGACTTTAGGAATGTATTCTTTTGTTTTTGAGACATCACCGACTGTAGTTTTTGGCATTTTCACCTATACAAGAAAGCAACACACAAAAAATAAGAAAAAGACACTACTAGAAAAAGGGCTATTCTTGACTCCAAATGCGAGTCAAGAAGAGGCTTTATGACGCGCAAATGCGAGTCAAGGATGGACCCGTCATAAAGCTTCATGACTCGCATTTGTGCTTCATCCCTCTATGACGCGCATTTATGACCCACGTTTTATGACTCTCCTTTTTGCGAGTCATAACTTAATTTTTTTTTTTAAATTAATTTTTTCCAGTTCCTAATTTTCTATTAAATGACAATTAAAAACCTGATAATACAAAATTAAAAACACAAATATCAAAATAACGCATTTCATATATATATATCAAAACAATGAGGTTAATTCAAGTACTAATTCACGATAAGTCACAAGTTAATTAACGACAAAAATTACATATCGATAGTAATTCACAAGTTAGTTTGACAGCTTCCACATCGACCACTGAGTATACAACCATTGCTGGTTTTGGCTCCTTTTCGTATTGCTCGACCCACGATTTAACCGCTTGAGGAATAAGTCTCCCATTCCCTTTAACCACATCTAAAAAAGAGAAAAGATAGACAAATTCAAAATACGTTACAAGAGAACAATTGACTTAAAATACAGAGTCTGCATATTAGCAGCAGTACCATAACAAACTAGCAGTACCATAACAAAAAAGAGAACAACTGAATTCTTCTATGTTACATAACCATCATTGTTAAGATAACTCAGCACAAGGGTTAAATGAATGTCATAACCAACTACAATTTCGCAAACTAAAAATCAGCTGTGAAAGTTGTAGAACGCATCTTGTTTTTGCAGAAATTGGGCACTCCATATAAAAAGCAAACAAGAAATCACGAAATAAACGTACCCCAAGCAAGGTGACCAAAATCCGAGCACCACTACAACCTAGTGGGTGACCTAAGGATACAACTCCACCATGAGCATTAAGTTGTTCCTGTAAAAAAACGAGAAATCCAATTTGAGAAGGCTTCATTTGATTCTCAGTTATTTCTTAGTTAATTGTAAAAAAAGGGGAAAGCACTCTGCAAGTCTGCTGATGCAGGCTGCACAGGGCAAAATTACCCTTTTGCAGGCCTGGTTTTGAAGGTCTTAAAAGATTCTAAAAATTAATCTAAAAATACTAGAATGGAGATAAGCTGGGTGAGCTTATTTATCCAAAAGATCAGCTTATAACTGCTTAATATGAGTGAATTAAAAATCTGTGACCAGGCTGCAAAACTCATAAGAACTAAAAAACTAGGCTGCAAACTACTTAGACTGAACTGCAAGGTATTTAAAGGCAAGACTTATATGGTTATACTGCAAACACGTACCGAAGGGCTGCCCACCAGTTACTGAAACAAAACGACTGGCCATATAATGGACATGGCCTGATTCAAAATCTAAAATCATTGGTAGATGGGGTGATCCTGCAACAAACAACAAACTCATTAGAAACAACTTAGAAAGCAGCAACCAAAAGTTTGTGACGACACGCAAAAATGCAGAAAGGCATTACCCACATAACTCGTCTGTTCTCGTTCCGTGTTTCCATCCTGTGGCAAATAACCCATCATTTGGGATGACAAGTTGCTGTTATTCAGAACAACCGCCAAAGTTTCTGCTGGCACAGGATGTGCAACACTGATGCGTGGTTTTGCGACCTTACAACAGGTTTTACCTCTCGAGGGATCTCAAGAGGCTTACAACCCCACCAGGCAGTGTACCTGACCGATGTAGTATAGTGTAGTGGTAAGTACGGGGGATTGATCGTTCTCCACAGGGAATAGTGTCGTTAGGATTGAAAAACTATTCTAATAGGTCTAAGGGTGAGGGAAGATTCTTTTTGTATTTTTATATTTTTTTTATAAAAGCAAGTAAAATCTCGGGTTTGAAGGAGTGGGCGGAATTAGTTGCTAGTCAACTAACCCAAATAACTACGAATGCAAATAAAATAAAATAACTGAAAATGAAAAGGTCGTGAAACTTATGTGGAGAGAAATGTGTTTACTTAGATTTTCTTACTCCCTAACTATCTTTTACCGGTTGATTAGTGTGTATTAATTGCGTGGATGACGGGTGTATTCCTTAATACCAATCGTAGGGTGGCGTACGTGTTGGATCGATATACTCTGACCAAACTAACTTGTAGCTTGTCTACGGTTTAACAACTTTGAATGAATTCAAAACTATTAATAATGAAACACTGATATACTTTGCTAAATATGCGGAATCTACTTCAACAAAGCTAAGAAGAATTAATAAACAACTTCGAATATTATTAAAACCTTGAACCTGCTCTCTTACACAGATTCACTAACAAACTCTAATCACTAATACTTCTAACAAGCTTCTTCGTGTAAACTTGTCTCTCTAAAATCTTATCTAATCGTATATCTCTAATGCCAACCTAGGGATCCTTTTATAGGCACAAGGAAAACCCTAGTCGGTTTACAAACTTGAACGACAAGTAATTCTAAATATAACTCTAATCTAACTGAACATTCTAGAATTACACATTAGTCCTTAAACAATTTGCATAGCAGTCCTTCAACGAGTAGCAGTACTTTGACTTGATTAGCAGTACTTTGACTTCCAGCAGTACGTTGATATTTCATAGCCCAACAATCCTCCCCTAACTTGAATTCTACTTGGTTGATTTCAAGTTCCTTTGTATTTCGTATGCTTCAACACTTTATCTTCAAGGAAAGGTTGTATCTTTGAAATCTGTCTCGTTGTTGTTTTGTCATCATCAATGCAATCAGTATCTTCAATCTTCATCAGCAACAATTCTTTTCAGCATCATATCTTTTCAGCAACTCAGCATCATATTGGCAATAGGTACATCAGATCTTAAAAGTTCCATACTATTCTCATCACTTCCAGGTGTGTTAACTCCTGTGAGAGGTGAATCATTGAAAAACTTAATGGATTTTGATGTCTCTTTACCAAAGCCATTAACTCTGGAGTAGCCAATGTTTAGGTTTAGGAAAAACCATGGTACATTGATAACCATATGATTTTTAGCAAATCATCAGCTATCAACGGATTTGAGTAGTCTTTACCAAATAGCCGTTTGCTTTTGGACTAGCTAGTTCTTTTAGTACAATCACTACCATGGTGAACTAATTACCATATAATGGTTTTCCACAGCCTTTACCACAAAGCCATTATCTTGTGGGCTAGCCAACTCTTCACTAATATAGATATGGTGAGTTGAAAACCATACAATTTTTAGTAAATTGTCAACTAAAAACGGATTTGATAATCACATCAGAGCCGTACCCTCATGATGAGTCAAACTCTTTCTTGTTTATTAAACATGGTGAGTTGATTACCATTTGTTGTGTAGTACAAGTACTAACACCATGCTGTTGCTTTCAAAACCATTTGTTGCTGTTTAATCTTTGTGCTTCAAAATGTTTTTGCACTTATAAAAAATTACTGATTTTATCAAAAGACTTTACTGGTTTCATGCAGCAAGCAGTACTTTGAGAAAGTACTGTTTGACTAGCAGTACTTTGAAGAAAGTACTTATTTTTCAAAAGATTTATATAATAATTAAACCATACCAGTAGTTATGCATTAATCTTCAGATTCAGTTGTCCACTTGATAAACAATTTTATGACCATCAATGCTACTTCATTCTCTTGTTCCACTTCCATGCCATGCTCTAGCATCCTGATCATCAGATCTCTTGTGAGTGGATATCTCTGTTCTGCTAGCATATGAATCATAGTGCCATCTTCTAACTCCAAAACATGTATTCCAACTGATTCAAAGAATCTCCATTTGTTAATCTCCCAGTTGTCTTGATTTTCCCACAAAGTACTGTCCTTTGTTTCCTCTGTCTCCCAGATTGTTGTGAGATCTCCTAACAATATCAAACCTACTCCTTGTGGTGGAATATGCTCAAAATAAGTTTGCACTTGGAGATATAACTGAAGCATATCATCTCTGTCAATCAGATGTAGTATATCCCATAATGAATTGAACACTCTAAAACTTCCATCTTGTCTATGAAAGATCAGATAATCTCCTTCTTGTGATTCTACAACTGAAAAAGTAGATATCTTGGACTTCTTATCAGTATCTTCTTTCAATTTTGGATGTTCAAAGTCAACAACTCTAAGATAATTCCTGAGCTCATCAACTGTGTCTGTTCTTAATTCAACTGCTTCCTTGAACTTCTTTGATGGCTGTTCATCAGTTGTTCTTTTCCTCTTTGAGTTCCTTGTAACAGCTCTTTCCTTTCTTTTATCTTCAAGCTTCTTATCTTCAAAAGAAATAATGCTTGCAAGATCCTTTTCTATAGCTTCTCTAACAGCATCATACAGATCCTTCATCTCTGCATATGTCAATCGGACTAAACCTGTATATCCTTGACCTTTCAGATAAGCCATCATATCATTCCTTTCTCTAGCTTTACTAATTGGCCTTTGTGATTGAACAATCTTTCTTGATTCTTCAGCATCTATCTCTGCTTGCAATATTCTAGCTGCTTCCTCACCTTTGCCAATCTGAATTTCTCTCAATTGTGCCAATGTCATCTTCTTCTTCTTCTTTTCTACCAAGATCCCTTTGCCTTTATCTTTTGGATCTATCTCCTGAGTAGGTTGAGAAGAAGTATGACGTTGTTGTTCAACCTCATGAATACTGATGCCTCTTTGACTTGACATATTAAGCATAATATCAGCAATTGTTTCATCATCACTGTTAGTATGAGCTATAACATCTTCTTCCTGAGCTGGTTTAGAAGGGCCAACTTCCTCTTGAACTTGACTTGAAGGACCAATATCTTCTTCAAAATCTAAAGTTCTAGGTGTAATAGTAAATTGCCTCTCAGTACCTTGTTGAGCAGTACTTTCAGCTTCAGCTCCTTCCAAGTTTATTTCCTCAGTATCACCACTTCTTACTTCAACATCAGCTTCTTCCAAATTGATTTGCTCTGTTTCATCACTCTTCCTCTCAGCAGTATCTTGAGGAATATTTTCAGGTGGTGTCATCTGAGTATCATCCATAAATCCAGCATCTTGTTCAAAACCAGCATCTTCATTCAAATTCTCTAAATTCCTCCCCAATTGGAATGAAGAGTGCTTCTTTGACTTTTTCTTCTTTGACTGAGAAGACTTCTTAGGTTTCTGACCACTCTGCTTCTGAGACTTTACCCATAATCGATGGTGTTGAACTAGTGGCCAAACAAACTTCTTCAATCTTTGAAACTTAGTCTTTAATTTGACTATCCTAGCAGCTTGAGCCTCACTCTCCTTTTTCAGCCACTAAAAATCAATACTTTCCTTAAGAACTAAAAGAAAGTATACTAACTAATACTAAAGCCTCCCCTCAAATGTAGCCTAGTAGTTAATCATCCCAATGCTCACAACTAAGTGGTTGAATCTTGAAACATCAAATCCCTTAGTGAGTAGATCAGCTACATTATCATCTGTGTGAACCTTGACCACATTTATAAGCCTGTGCTCATAACAATCCCGAATGAAGTGATGCCTAATCTGAATATGCTTGGTCTTGGAGTGATAAACTGGATTCTTCACAATACAGATAGTACTCTCATTATCAATGTTGATAGGAGTATTTTTGAAATTGAATCCATAATCCAAGAGTTGATTTTGCATCCACAAAACTTGTCCACAACAGCTTGCAGCAGCAACATATTCTGCTTCAGTAGAGGAGGTTGCAGCAATTGTTTGCTTTTTACATTGCCAGGAAACTAATCTTCTTCCAAGATATTGACATCCTCCTGAGGTTGATCGTCTATCATAGTTATCCCCTGCATAGTCACTATCTGAAAAAGCTTCCAAGTGAAAAGGTGACTCCTTAGGATACCATAATCCTAACTTTGGTTGATGCTTGAGATATCGAAAAATCCTCTTGAATGCATACATATGTGAAACCCTTGGGTGTAACCTGATATCTTGCACACAAACATACAGCAAACATGATGTCAGGTCTTGATGCAGTTAAGTACATAAGACAATCAATCATTGATCTATAAAGCTTGACATCCACAGCTTATCCATCTTCATCCTTGCCTAAGGGTTTATTGTTATCAATGGGTGTGGTGGCAGGCCTGAGATTTGGAAGGTCGAATCTTTTAAGTATGTCTGCAACATACTTTTCTTGGTTAATGAAGATTCCATCTCTTGTTTGTCTAACTTGAAGCCCTAAAAAGAAAGTTAATTCTCCCATAGAACTCATTTGAAACTCATTCTGCATAAGTTCTTCAAATTCTTTCACCATAGACTTCTTTGTTGCTCCAAATATAATATCATCCACATAGACTTGGACTAACATAATGTCTTTCTTATCCCTTTTTATAAACAAAGTCTTATCAATTGCTCCTCTTCTATAACCATGTTGTAATAGAAAATTAGAGAGTCTCTCATACCAAGCTCTAGGAGCTTGATGAAGGCCATACAGAGCCTTGATCACCTTGTAGACTTTGTTTGGATGTGCAGGATCTTCAAATCCAGGAGGTTGTTTAACATAAACTTCCTCAGAAATTGTGCCATAAAGGAAAGCACTTTTGACATCCATTTGGTAGACAGGAAATCCCATATAGGATGCAAAGGAAAGAAATAACCTTATTGCCTCTATCCTTGCAACAGGAGCAAACACTTCATCATAATCCACTCCTTCTTCTTGGTGATATCCTTGTGCAACCAATCTAGCTTTATTTTTGATAACATTCCCTCTTTCATCTCTTTTGATTCTGAAAACCCATCTTGTACCAATGACTCTTTTGCCATCTGGTAAATCACATAATACCCAGACTTCTTGAAGCTTGAATTGTAGAAGCTCCTCTTGCATGGCTTCAACCCAACTTTCATCAGCTAAAGCTTGAGCTACCTTCTTGGGTTCTTCTTGAGATAGGAAGCAAGCAAACAGACATGTTTGTTGATCCTTGTGATTCATCCTGTTTTGTTTGTAAACAAAGCTAAGTAAAGCAGTATGTTGCTTAGAAAGACCTTTAACTTTGTTTCTTGTAACCACTCCTGAAGAGGGTGATCCAATAATGTTACTTTGAGGATGAGCTTTATGAACTCTCAAGGTAGGAGTTGGTGGTACTGGAAGATCAGACTCCAAGTTAGTAAAATCAATCCCTTCATTGAAGAAAATACCTTCTTGATTAAGCTCATCATCAACTTCTTCTAATCCAGGAATGTTAGCATTATCCAAATCATCATCATCAACTTTGGAATCATCAGAATTGTTCCAATTTGATTGTTCTAACACACCAGAAGTACTGTAAAAAAAATCATCAGTACTTTGATCAAAAGTACTGTGGACAGTATCTTGAAATTTACTCTTTTTCTTTGCAGCTACATAAGCCCTCCTTTGTTCATCTTCATAGGATTGTGCTATAGTTTCTTGAAAAAGCATCCTATTAAGTTCATCTTGTATGGCTTGATCTTCATCAGATACTGTATTGATTGGTTGAGCAGTACTTTGTTCCTCATCAGATACTTCAGGTTCTTTGTCAGGAACATCTTCTGGTCTAACATTGACTCCATGAACAATGTATTGTGAATCATCTTCTTTGTGATTAGCCTGATTCTCTTCTCTAACAGGCACATAATTCATAGATGAAGTGAACTTGAGATCAAGATCAAACATCCAATCAGGACCTTTACCTTTCTGAGTTTCCTTATCTTCCAAAAATTCAACATGAAGACAATCTTGTACCTGTTTGGTACTCCTGTTGTAAACTCTAAAACCTTTGCTATTTGTACAATAACCCAATAGATATCCTTCATCTGACTTACCATCAAATTTTCCCAAAGAATCAATGGTATTTAGAATAGTCAGAGAACAGCCAAAAGGTTTTAGAAAACGAATGTTTGGTTTCTTTCCCATTAGTAACTCATAAGGTGTCTTCATCTGAGGTTTAGTTACTGAAACTCTATTTAACACATAGCAAGCAGTACTTATGGCTTCAGCCCAAAAGAGAATAGGTAATTGGGAATCTGCAAGCATTTTTTCTAGCTGCTTCTATCAAAGTCCTGTTCTTTCTTTCTGCAACACCATTCTGCTAGGGTGTTCTAGCAATGCTAAACTCTCTCTTGATCCCTTTCTTGGCACAGAATTCATCCATATGTTTGTTCTTGAATTCTGTTCCATTATCACATCTAATACCTCTTACTTTGAGTCTCAATTGATTTTCAAGGGCTACTATCAGGTCATGGATAGCATCAAAGGTTTCATCTTTGAATCCCAAGAAAAAGACCCAACTAAATCTACTACAATCATCTGTCACAACCAAGCAGTACTTCTTCTTGTTTAAACTCTCTACTAAAACTGGTCCAAACAGATCCATGTGTAGCAACTCCAAAAGTTCTCTAATTTCTCTTTCTCCAAGCTTCTTACATGAAGCTTTATGTTGTTTACCCTTCTTGCAAGCCAAACATGAATGATCAGTCTTGAATGTTTTGGAAGGTAAACCTCTAACTAAGTTTCCTTTGACCAGCTTGTTGATGTTCTTGAAATTGACATGACCTAGTCTTCTGTGCCACAAATGTGCTTCTTCCAATGATGCCTTTGCTACTAAACATGTTGCTCTTCCAGCAGAATTAAGACTCTTTAAGTCTAAACTGTACACATCATTGGTTCTTGGTACTCTCAATGTTACCAAGTGATCATCAACAAACTTAAACTCAGGAGAGAGAATGAGACATTCTGTATCAGTGAACAGAATTGGGTACTTCTTGTCACAAATCTGAGATACTGACAAAAGATTGAACTTGAGCTCCTTCACATATCTAACATTCTCAAAATCAATACATCCAGCCTTGATTGTTCCTTTGCCAGTGATTCTCCCTCCATCAGGATCATTACCAAATGCAACTCTTCCTCCATAATATGCCTTAAAATCTGACAGGATCTCCTTGTCCCCTGTCATGCTGCCAGAGCAACCACTATCAACAATAATATGATCTTTAAGCTCCTCCTCTGGGTTGCCCTGCACATTAAAGAAAAGGGTTAGTTTCTTTTAGGAACCCAAGCCATTACTGACTTGTGTTCCCCTTGTGGAGTGACATACTTGAATTCCTTCAGTATGTAATCTCCACGGGTTTTAAAGGCATGGTCAATGATTATTTGAGTTGGTCCCATGTCCTGTGTTGTATTATCAATAACACTCCCTGTTTCACCCTTATCTGATGAAAGTACTGCTTGTTCCCCATCAGTACTTTCTTTCTTAACCCAATTTCGTTTAACCTTAGGTTTCTCTGATCTAGGTACTTTGCTTGAGGTGTAAGACCTTTTATATGAATTGAATCTCTTAGGTCTTCTATGTGAAAAAGTGTTAGCAGTACCATGATTGGGTGAAAACTTATCAGTCCTTTGAGAAGGTACTTCTTGAGACTTAGCAATGTGTGAAGGTACTGGTGGTTTGGAAAACACTCTTTTCTGGTGAGGGTACCTATAGTCTTTAGAGAAATTACTATGGTTGACCCTATTTGAGTGATTCCAAACTGGTCTAGTCTCTCTTGGCTTATGGGTGGCAGGTCTATTCTTTGGGAACTGACTTAAATATTCTGAGTGTAAGTCACAATGCTTAATCAAATGATCAGGACTATAGCATACATAACATAACTTTCTCTCCATATTCTCAAATCCTCTTCTATGATTAAAAGGTTTCCTATAGTGAGTAGTATTTTGAAAAGTTTCTCTTGGAGGTACTGCTGAGTGTCCAACAGTACTTTGAAAAGTTTTTGGAGGTACTACTTGCTTTTGAAAGGCTGTAGCAAACTTTTGATCATTACCCCTTTGAAAAACATCCTTAGGTTTCTCAGAACTAAATTGACCAGTAAGCTTTTTCCTAAACTCTAGGTTGTCTACACCATAACGAGAAACATCTGTCCTAAGTGGTTGAAACTTACCAGTGGGTGGAGGAACTGAGTGGTACTCCTTATCTTTCTTAAACTCAGGAGGTGATTCACTAATTGGTTCCTCATTCCTAGATGTGTTTTCTTCTGAGCTTGTAAGGTCATCATCACTAGGTGGAATCTCTTCCTTATCACTAGGTGGGGTCTCTTCCTTATCACTAGGTAAGGTCTCATCTGAACTACTATCTTCACCATAACCTAGTCCAGCTTTACTGTTTATTACTCTTTGTTTTTCAACAAATTGAACATGTGATAGACCAGCCTGTTTAATACTACCAAGTTTTTCTAACAAATCATCTCTTTCCTTAGTAATCTTTTCTAATTCAGACACCTTACATCCTAACTTCCATTCACTTAATTTCAATTGGTAATCTTGTTGCTCATATTTTTCTGCCCAAGCCATTTCATTATTTTCATGTGTTAATATTTTGGCTTCCATTGACTCTAAAGTTAATTAATAACCAGCTACTTCAGACCTAGCTGTTCTACAATTATCTCTTTCAGTCACATATTCTTTAAGCAACTTTTGATAAACATCATTACACTTAGAGCATACCTCAGAGACATTGGATGAATTTGGTGTAGTAGCTACCATAGCAATCTGAACAGATTCATCTTCATCCTCCATGCTCCAGTCAAAGCTTCTAAGACCATCTCTTGATTCCAAAGCAGCATATCCTGGTTCCTCATCAAAAGTTGTGCTCCAATTAAACTCTTCCATGGCAACCATAGAATAGTTTACTGGTTCATCATCAAATTCAGCACTCCAGTCAATCTCTGTTAGATTTTCTTGAGCCACCAAAGCTTTTGGTTGTGATTCAGTAATAGGAACCTCCTTTCTTTCAACCTTGGGTTGTTCAACCATCCTGTTTGCCTGATATTTTGCAAACTTGCATTCCCTTGCAAAGTGTCCAAGCTTTTGACAATTGAAACATTCAATCTTGGATTTGTCAAAAGTTATACCCTGTTTGGCTTTGAAATCAATTCCCCTTCCTGTCTTGTTCATGAACTTCTTGATCCTTGCAGTGATCATAGCTACTTGCCATCTTATTTCAATCTCTTCTAAAGCATCTTCTTCAATCTGCAACAAGTCTTCTTGATAGGTAACAGGTAAAGTGGCTTGTTGTGCAAAGAAGGAACATACAACATCATCAGAATTGGTGTTGTTTGTTTGGTGATGGGTTGGGAGTGGTTGTGGTTGTGCAAACATGCTGTTTATCACCAACAGTACTTTGAGAAGGATAAGCAGTACTTTTAGTAGAAGTACTGCTTCTGCTTTCAGAAGACACAAAAGCTATGTTGTGAGTTTTTTGAGAACTGTGACCATTCATCTCTTGCTCGTACACTTTCAAATTGTTGTAGAGATCATCAAAGTCCATAGACTCCAATCCAGGTTGTCCTCTAATCATAGTAGCAACCACATGCCAGACAGATGGCAAACTCCTTAAGAACTTCAAATTTGCATCTTCAACAGATACCTCTGCTCCATACAATTCTAGCATACTAAGTAGATTTTGGAATCTGTCATAGGCAGCATCAAGACCTTCTCTTTCACCAACAGTGAAAGTTTCAAACTGCTGCTTCAATAAGTTTCTATGCATCTTCTTTGAAGCATCATTACCTCCAAATCTTGTCTTGATCGCAGTCCACAATTGCTTTGCATCCTTAGCATCATGAAACTTTAGTAGGTGACCATCAGGAATAGCAGACAACAGTATGTTGAGAGCCTTATCTTGATTTCTCTTTGTAGCTGCTGGCAAGGTTGGTTGAGGTGGTTTGGGTTGGCCTTCAACATGCACAGGTTCGTCAAGAACAACATTACCATTGACAATCACATCCCATAGAGCATGGTTAGTAATAGCAAGGTACTGCCTCATCTTCATGCTCCAGAGATCATATTCTCCCTTCTTGATGATAGGAATTCTGAGTGAGGTGATGGATGGGATAGGTGCAGCTTCAGTCGACATCGTTGAGGGTTTGTTGATAAATCGGTTTTAAGAGTTTCTTCTTAATCAGAGTCTCCACACAAGCTCTGATACCACTTGTTGGATCGATATACTCTGACCAAACTAACTTGTAGCTTGTCTACGGTTTAACAACTTTGAATGAATTCAAAACTATTAATAATGAAACACTGATATACTTTGCTAAGTATGCGGAATCTACTTCAACAAAGCTAAGAAGAATTAATAAACAACTTCGAATATTATTAAAACCTTGAACCTGCTCTCTTACACAGATTCACTAACAAACTCTAATCACTAATACTTCTAACAAGCTTCTTCGTGTAAACTTGTCTCTCTAAAATCTTATCTAATCGTATATCTCTAATGCCAACCTA
This sequence comes from Artemisia tridentata subsp. tridentata, assembly GCA_021014915.2. NCBI lineage: Eukaryota > Viridiplantae > Streptophyta > Magnoliopsida > Asterales > Asteraceae > Artemisia > Artemisia tridentata. The sequence continues at coordinate 127,583,221 of CP139507.1, read as the reverse complement.
GGGATCCTTTTATAGGCACAAGGAAAACCCTAGTCGGTTTACAAACTTGAACGACAAGTAATTCTAAATATAACTCTAATCTAACTGAACATTCTAGAATTACATATTAGTCCTTAAACAATTTGCATAGCAGTCCTTCAACGAGCAGCAGTACTTTGACTTGATTAGCAGTACTTTGACTTCCAGCAGTACTTTGATATTTCATAGCCCAACAGTGGGGTGGCGTACGTACTTCCCCAACTCTACAAGCTCCTACTTCACTCCTATGTCGAGCCGGCTAAGAAGCTCCTAACATGGGATCACTAGAATTCGCTCATGCATTAAATACAACCATAAAAACCTAGTACGCATTGGTTCATGCTTCTTAAGACGTTCAAGCAAGTTACCGAATAGGAAGTTAGCCAGTTTTCTTAAGCCTAACATCGATGAACAATCATCCAATACAATTAATAACACACTAATAACCAATAATCAATAGTTAGGTTTCATTAGATCTAAGCAAACACAAGATAAATCTAGCCTAGCATGTTAATCAAAAGACAAGAACAAGATATAATCAAACAACACATAGACATATTGATTGATTAAATGATAACTTATCTTCAATTAAACATGGGAGATCCAAGGGTATGAAAACCCTTAAAAATGGCAGAAATTCGTCTTAGGGTTTCTCCTCACAAAGTTGCACACTAATGACAAAAAATTGCAAAACTATATATAGAGTTTAAGGGCTGACGGCGTCACGTTGTAGATCTTGACGCCGTCGCCTCGCTGTGTCTAGGGTTCCCGGATGGCCTTCTTGACGCCGTCCCTCTTTAGTGCTCCAAAATCCGCTCTGACTTATCAAGGCTTGACGCCGTCAGAAATGGGCTTGACGCCGTCTCGTTTTAAGTTAAACTGTGATGGCCTTGATCACCTTAAAGGGTGACGCCGTCACCTTTTCCATTGTAAAATTCTCTGGCTTATCATGTGTATTTTTCATATCCACCTCTTTTGCCAAGCCATGACGCCGTCAAGAGCAATACTTGACGCCGTCAAAGGTACTTTTCCAGCCGATTTTGAGACTTTGTCGTTTTCTTCACTTTTATGCTCCAAAAACGTCCAAAATGCTTCCTTTTCCAGATTTCTTCTCCAAAGTACCTAAAATGACAAAAGGAACGATTTAGGGCAATATATGATCAAATAAATACGATTTAGGGCTTAAATGACCCCCTAAAAGCGGTACACTTTTCGCTTCATCAAATACCGCAAAATGGGTGATTGGATCATAGGTTATGGTTCAAATTCGTGGCCACCTAATTAGTGAATAGACCCATTTGATTGCCAATCATCAAATGCTTTAATCATTGCTAAATAACACTAATTAAAGGCATTGTGAGTTCTAGGCATGAATCAATCCTAGGGTTTCCTGAGTTGGGGGTTTTCGAAATTTAAGAATCCTATGAGTAATAAAAGCGAAAAGAATGAATAAGAATTACTTACCACATGGAGATTGGTAACGAAAGTCGGTGAATTTGACCTTGAAAATTTGTGGGTGGGGTTGGAGTGGATATGGATTGTGGGGTTTGTGATAAAAGTGATGGAAGTAAAGTTATTATTGCTGTGCAGACGGGGTGACGGCGTCACGTTCATAGTCTGACGCCGTCAGACCAGCGTAATTTACCACTTTTTGCCAGTTTACAAATGAGCCCCTTGTACTTTAAGTGAGCAGCTAGTCTGGGTCAATAACCCTGATAGCTAGTCTCGTTAACAAGTTCCTCCTGGGTCAAATGTTTTGTTACTGTCACAGGATGTAGTAAAATGTTGAAAAGGGCCGGTTGACGTCTCATTCAGGTTCCAATTTCCATCACGGCAGGTATTCAGGGAGTGAGAGGAACTTTTCCAGGGGGTTTTCGAAATGAGGGTGTGCTTTAATTGAGTTCTTCTCACACCTAGCTTAAAGCCAAAAGATCATTTCCTAGCTTCATGAAAGTTAGGAAGCGTGACAACCATGCTTCCCACGAAAATGCTATGATCTTGAGAATTCTTTTTCTCGCGAGGGGATCCAAATGGATAAGAGGGTTTTAAAGGTGAAGGCTCGGGGAGAGGGTTTCATCATCCCATTCGTTGTATGGTTCATTAGGGACCGGGAGTTCAAAGATCTTCTCGATCTTTTTGTGTGAAGCTTCTTCCCTAATTTTCTCCTTTATTCTCGCGATAAATTTTTCTGCTAGTTCCATGAACATATCTTGGGTGTTTTTCAATTGAGTCTCTAATTCCTGGATCCGTCTCTCTTGGTTGTTCACGAAAGTTAGCATTATCCCTTCAAATTCATCTTGTCGTGAGAATTGATGAAACGTATGTTTACCAATTGTGTTCACGCACTCATCGGGATTTTCATCAGCCGTAGGTGTCTCAGCTTTCATTAATCTCTCAACCTGCCTTTTTATGTTTTTGAACAGCTGTTCTTGGGTTGCACTCATGCAATTTAAAATCCCTTCTTCCGAGAACGTTGAGTTTTTCCATTCTTCTTCTTCGTACTGTGCTAAGTCCTCAATGAATTCCCAGTACTTATCGACACTGAGCCTGCTCAGCCTTCCATTGGCAGCGTAATCTATGGCTCTTCTAGTTTGATGGTTTATGCCATCATAAAATAGTTGGATTTGTAGCCAAGTATCCATGCCATGGTGAGGGACTTTTTGGAGTAAGTCCTTGAATCGAGTCCATGCCTCGTAGAGGGTTTCGCCTTGATGTTGTTGGAACATCAAGATATCATTCCTTAGCTTGGTAGTTCTTCCTGGTGGGAAAAACTGAGCAAGGAAACGAGTGGTGAGATCATCCCAAGAGGTGATGGATCCTGCGGGTAGACGCTCTAGCCATTGACTAGCTTGGTCCCGCAGAGAGAATTGAAAGAGACGCAGTCGGGTCGTCTCTCGAGTGGCAACATCAAGGTCTATGGAATCAACGATTTTGAGAAATTCCTTGAGATGTTGATTAGGATCTTCGGAACGAAGTCCATGGAATGCGCATCCGCTTTGCACCAACCGGATGGTGTCGGATCGCAAGGGAGTGACATTGGCTCCTTGAGTGAGCTCAATGGTGTTTCGATAGCCATGGTGGCTAGGACGAGAGTAGTCTCCTAAGGTACGGGCTCTAGGAGGTGGGTGTTGTTGTGGTGGTGGGTTGTTGGGATCGAGGATATTACCACCTTCCATGATGTCGGATGGTAATGGTTACGAACAAAGAAACGAAGAAAAAAGATAGACTAAAGAAAACCTAGAAAAAGAAAATAAAAATCTCACTAGAAAGGAATCTAGTGAGTAGACCTAATAAAATAAAAATTCAACCTAAACAATAACTATTCCCCGGCAGCGGCGCCAAATAAAAATACAACAGGTTTTACCTCTCGAGGGATCTCAAGAGGCTTACAACCCCACCAGGCAGTGTACCTGACCGATGTAGTATAGTGTAGTGGTAAGTACGGGGGATTGATCGTTCTCCACAGGGAATAGTGTCGTTAGGATTGAAAAACTACTCTAATAGGTCTAAGGGTGAGGGAAGATTCTTTTTGTATTTTTATATTTTTTTTATGAAAGCAAGTAAAATCTCGGGTTTGAAGGAGTGGGCGGAATTAGTTGCTAGTCAACTAACCCAAATAACTACAAATGCAAATAAAATAAAATAACTGAAAATGAAAAGGTTGTGAAACTTATGTGGAGAGAAATGTGTTTACTTAGATTTCCTTACTCCCTAACTATCTTTTACCAGTTGATTAGTGTGTATTAATTGCGTGGATGACGGGTGTATTCCTTAATACCAATCGTGGGGTGGCGTACGTACTTCCCCAACTCTACAAGCTCCTACTTCACTCCTATGTCGAGCCGGCTAAGAAGCTCCTAACATGGGATCACTAGAATTCGCTCATGCATTAAATACAACCATAAAAACCTAGTACGCATTGGTTCATGCTTCTTAAGACGTTCAAGCAAGTTACCGAATAGGAAGTTAGCCAGTTTTCTTAAGCCTAACATCGATGAACAATCATCCAATACAATTAATAACACACTAATAACCAATAATCAATAGTTAGGTTTCATTAGATCTAAGCAAACACAAGATAAATCTAGCCTAGCATGTTAATCAAAAGACAAGAACAAGATATAATCAAACAACACATAGACATATTGATTGATTAAATGATTACTTATCTTCAATTAAACATGGGAGATCCAAGGGTATGAAAACCCTTAAAAATGGCAGAAATTCGTCTTAGGGTTTCTCCTCACAAAGTTGCACACTAATGACAAAAAATTGCAAAACTATATATAGAGTTTAAGGGCTGACGGCGTCACGTTGTAGATCTTGACGCCGTCACCTCGCCGTGTCTAGGGTTCCCGGATGGCCTTCTTGACGCCGTCCCTCTTTAGTGCTCCAAAATCCGCTCTGGCTTATCAAGGCTTGACGCCGTCTCGTTTTAAGTTAAACCGTGATGGCCTTGATCACCTTAAAGGGTGACGCCGTCACCTTTTCCATTGTAAAATTCTCTGGCTTATCATGTGTATTTTTCATATCCACCTCTTTTGCCAAGCCATGACGCCGTCAAGAGCAATACTTGACGCCGTCAAAGGTACTTTTCCAGCCGATTTTGAGACTTTGTCGTTTTCTTCACTTTTATGCTCCAAAAACGTCCAAAATGCTTCCTTTTCCAGATTTCTTCTCCAAAGTACCTAAAATGACAAAAGGAACGATTTAGGGCAATATTTGATCAAATAAATACGATTTAGGGCTTAAATGACCCCCTAAAAGCGGTACACTTTTCGCTTCATCAAACACCCTCTTTAATATCTTAGGTCCGTCTTATGTCCTTTGTCGCCCATATTGACATACTTATTATTAGACATGACATAACGTACATATATAAAACCAGTAGAAGAGGTTTACACATGGATTGGGTTGAGTTGCAGTGACTTTCTTATTATATTACAGGTTGAAAAAGGACGGGTCAGGTCAGGTTGAGTTGGGGGGAATGACTGTCTAACTCTACCTTCATTGTCTGATCCTATTTGCCATAAAAACTATGAAAAACTTTTCATGTTAGAACAGAAGATGACAAGTAATATTCAATGTTATCAAATTTTCTTAAAACAAGCTCTAAAGCTAAGTGCCTAAGTAGATTAAAGATGATACCAAAAAGTCTGCTCAAAAGAGCTAAAAAGTACTTCCTACGAAACCAATGCATTGGAGGGGAACAAATATCTTACCTGAAGGAATTACGTAAAGCTAGAAGCGTCTTCGTCAACTTGGTGACGTGGTGTAAGCACTGCCAGAAAAAAAAATAAGATGGTCAGATGATATCAGACAAGAGAATATATAAAACAATTAACACTAACTAGCCCTTCAAATTTTCTAATCCTTAACATAATTCTATGCACATTCAAGTCAAGGAAACGCATTTCATATAAAGCAGCATGTGATGGCACACCTAGTTGTAACCGGAATCTGATTTGTCACATAACAACATGATTTATTGTGCATAGCGTTTCTGTATTATTGTCATTTGTAGTTGCTAACAAGAGAGTGGTGGCAATTATGAATCCGCAAAAATTACCTGAATTTGTTTTGACCATTACCCAACCCGTCCGACCACACATCTTGCCACCGCAAGTGCCAACCAAATTTCAGATTTGTATAGTTCACTAAATGGAAACTAACCCTAAACATTTAGACAGCAGCCAATATATGCAGTATAAGTTATTTAATAAAAGGGGCAAAGGTTGGATACCTCCCAGCTGAATGAACTTTAAATAAGAAAAAAAACCAAAACCTGTTAAACAAAACCAAAACCTGTTAAATCAACAGATCAAATCTACACAAAGTTTTAAATCCAAATAACATTAGATGTAAATTAAAATAATAATAAAAAAAACCTCATTTTGAAATCTTGAAGAGTGGGCAGGAGAGAAAGCATCGACGGTGGTGGCGGCACAGATGGTTGTGGCGTCGGCACAAATGCATAGGGGGCGGAGGTGATGGATGATGGTGGCTGTGATAGAGGCAAGAGTGAGAGAGGGAAGGGAATCGCCGGAGCAAAAGAGAGAGGGGAGGGGGTTGGATTGAGGGTGCGTGAAATGAAAGTGTTTTTTTTTATTGATAAATGTTTTTGGTTAGGGTTTGATTGATAAATGTTTTTTGGTTTTTTTTGGTTTAGCGGGATATATGTTTTGGTGGAGCGGGAAATGAAAGTGTAGTCCGTGTTTTTAAAAAAAATTGAGATATGACACGAATTTTATGACACACAAAAATGCCTGTCGTCTATTTTTCAGATTTTACAATTTATGACAGTTTTTTTATGACTTACAATTTTGCGCGTCATCTTTTAGCGTGGGTCATAAAAAGCGAGTCAAGGATAGCCCTTTTTCTAGTAGTGAGACATGAATATATTTTATATGCTACTCATGTGGAACGTAAACATACTTCGACTCTAAAACTTAAATCCTAAGAAGTAGTTTACAATGTTCCTTAGTTTTAATTTTTAACTCGCTTAAAATGTATTTTATGATGTTAAAGAATAGTTACAGGGATATTATGATAAGAAATCAAAAATATCCGAACGTTCTTTTATACGTCATAAACTACTTTGAAATGTGGCTAGACAAACATTGGATTGTATATCTAGCTATTTCTTACGAGTGTTTATGTTAAGTAACTTAGATTTTGACTCAAAAATTTCTTTCAAAATGTTGTGCCAAATGCTCCTTTAAATATGAAAATAACTAGTAAAATTTCAATATACATATGAATTATGTATCTTGATGACTTAAAACAACTAATTGCGTGTTTATAAACTTGACAAGTAGTTGTGAACTTAATTTTGATCAAATTTTGATGATTCTAGCTCCTAATCCAAATACTCTCTTATATTTAACAAAAAAACATTTTTATGATTCGAAAAATATATTTTTAGGATTAGTGAGTTGTAATAAACCAATGTGATTAGTTTTATGGCATAATTCAACAATGGTTGTGATTAGTTTTGAAAAGGAGTGATTAGTTTATCAATGCTTTGACAAAATGGTGTTTAATTTCTTAGTTTCTAGGTTGATTAAGCATGCTAATCCTATGGGGAGCATTTGGTTATAAGATTTCTAGACTTAATTTTAATAAAATTTGGATTAAAAGAAAATTAAGTAAAAGACCTAATTATGATTAGACTCAAAATTGAATGGAATTAGACGAAATGTGAATTAGAAAACTTACAAAATGTGTTGCTAATCTAAATATAGGTGTTTGCCCCTTGCGAAATTAGTCGGAAATGATGATTTGGTGAATGGTTTTGGGTTTTGGTTCGTTCACAGCAGCAGCAAGTATGGGTGTGTTTGAAAAGTGAGGTGTTTGGAAAATGAAATTGGAAGAAAAACATTTTTGGAAGCTACAGTAGGCCGGTCCCCTTAATTATTAAGGGGGCCGCCCCCGTTTACTAGCCGGTCCCCTTAAACATTAAGGGGGCCGCCTACCAAACTTGGAATTAGTTCGGGTTTAGTTTCTGATAGCAAAATAATTTTATGTATATATATATAGATTTATTATATATCAAAAATACGTTGGGTTTTAATGGCACGAGGAAGGAATACTTGACATTTTATTAACATTTCGTTAAGAAAACATTTCTTGAGAATTTTGGATAAAATGATCAAGATGTCAAGTCGACAAAGGTGTTAGGGAGTGGGAGTAAAAGTGCATATATATATATATATATATATATATATATATATATATATATATATATATATATAGGGTAAAGTTAAAATAAAAAGACAAATATCCGTACACTACGTAAAAAGATTTTTTTTTCAAAAAAGTTCACGAAAAAATCCATAAAAATTCCACAAGATCGGGAATGTTGGTGCATGAAACTTTTGTGAAAGAAGTTTTTCTAATTTTGAGTTTTTATACGTTTTTTTTAATGCACAAAAAACGAATTTTGATGCGCAAAAAATTTTTGATGCACAAAATTTTTAACTTGTTTTAGTTAGATGCGCAATGTTATTTTGATTAAAAAAGTCAAAAGAACTTGGGTGCAAAAACGAATTTTTGATGCACAAAAAAGTGATTTTATGCACAAACGTATTTTTTCATAAATTTTTTTCGGAAAAAATATCAACTTTTAGAAAAACTTGCTTCACAACTTTTTCATGCACCAACATACCTGATCTTGTAGAATTTTTTTGGAATTTTTCGAGAAAATTTTTGAAAAAAAAATCTTTTTACGTAATGTACGGATATTTGTCTTTTTATTTGATCTTTATCCTATATATATATATATATATATATATATATATATATATATATATATATATATATATATATATATATATATATATATTTATATTTATTTTGTGTGTAAACGTGGGATGTTGAATGGAGTTAAGAAATGATGAGGTAATGACGGAGATAGGTGCTGACAGCGACGGGAGTTTGTTTCATCCATAGTTTTCTTGACGCGACGGTCGAAGTGTTACTTCTACGTTAATCCACTTAACTCACTTCTCTTCATCACCATGAGTTATGTGATACTGGACACGGAAGATTTTCGTGTTGAACGTTAAAGTTCAAAAGTGGCAAAGGGGGAAGAAAAGGTTCGAGGACGAACAATTTCTTTTAGTTCTAGATAGTCAAGTAATGACGTATCTAGGTTATGTGCGGATATATTTATATATGTATATAGTATATATAATAATATGGATATATATATATATATATATATATATATATATATATATATATATATATATATATATTATATATATATATATATATATATATATATATATATGTATATATTTATATTATGTATATGTATAAGGTATTATCTACTAACTACCATATAAGTACTAACTAAACTAGGCATTAAAAACTTATGGGGGCATGCAATTGGCTAGTTCATTAATCTACGCACATAATGATGAGCATGAAAGAGGGGCGTACCTTTTAGTCTTCAACATGTGGTCTTCAAGCGCTTCAAAGCGTTTATGTTTGACTTGTAGAAGTCAATCAAGGAAGAGATGCCAATATTCCAATGAGATAGCAATTTAGCCACTTGGTCCCCATTGTCTCATTGATCCAAAGTTGTTTGAACCAAAAATGGGTTGTAGTTGACTAGGATACATGTATGGTGGAAGTATTCCCCAAGGATTGAAGCTTGGTGGATTCGGGTAATTCCACATTGGGTAACAATTATTATGACGGTTTGGTCTATTTTGGTTTCTTTTAGGTTGAGGTGTTTTAGGCCGAGGGTGAGGACTAGGTGGTCTTCTAGGAGGAGGTGTTTTTGACCTAAGCTTTGGTTTAGAGTTTTCTACTTCGGTTTTTAAAGATGGTTTGTAGAAAGCTTTTATTTCCTCATTATTGGCTATGGGTATTTTTCTATCTTTTATAAGTATATATTTAGGCTTTGACTCTAATATTTTTTGATTACTAGTTTCACTTTCAAACTTTACATTTTTAGTTTCACTAGTTGTAGCCTTAGTTGAGTTAAATCCTAATCCGGTTTTATCTCCTGACATTCTTTGAATGCTTATTATATCCCTAAGAGAATTACTACTATTTTCAAATTTGTTAAGTCTACAAATTTCTTCCTTAAGAATTTCGTTTTCATTTTTAGTTTCTTGACATGTTTTACATTCAAAGACTTCTTTGCCTTTTTCTAAGTTATGTAGTTTAATTTTTAATTCTAGTATTTCTTTTTCTAATTGGTTATTTATGTGTTTTATTGATTTATTTTTAGTCATTACTTTTTGACCTAATATACATAACCTATTATATTCGTTATCTAGGTCTTTTTCATCTAATGATAAATTTTCATCACTAAAGTATTCGGTTTCAGAACGTACCTCACTTGATGTCTTAGCCATAAGACACTTCTCCTCTTTTGTGGTTTCTTTCTCGTCTTCTTCACTGTCACTCCATGCTCCTCCAATGAACGCCTTTTAGTTTTGCTCCTTTGACATCATAGGACATCTTCCAATGAGATGATTTAGATCACCGCATTTGAAGCACTTCCTCTCGCTCTTGCTACCTTTGTCGTCTTTGTTTCTTTGGAGTGTTTTCCTTTCGTCATGTGGTTGTCTAACGAATCTTCCTCGTCTTTTGAAAAATTTCTTGAAGTCTCTTACGGCCATGGCATATTCTTTATCATCATTTTCGGAGGTTGAGCTATCCTCGTCACTTGATGCTTTCCTAGCTTTCAACGCGATTGACTTGCTTTGCTCTTTCTTTCCTTTGACCATCTCGGAGTCTTTCTTGATTATTGCTTCGTAGACTTTCAAGTTGCCAATCAACTCGTCAAGTTGAAGAGTTGACAAGTTCTTCGATTCTTCAATCGCCGTAACTTTAGCTCGCCATTTTGGATGAAGAGCCCTAAGAAATTTCCTGACAAAGTTCTTACTAGAAAAACTCTCATCAAGTGCCTTTAAACTTGTGATGATTGTGTTAAACCTAGCAAACGCATTATCAATTGATTCCTCTTCCGGAATCGTGAATTGTTCATATTGTTGAACAAGAAGATCTATTTTATTATCTTTGACTTGACTATTACCTTGGTGAGTTATTAATAAAGAGTTCCAAATTTCTTTTGCGGTTTCGCACATAAAGATTCTTTCGTATTCTTTACGTGGTAACGCATTATAAATAACCAGTTTAGCCTCATTATTTTTAGAAAGTTTTCTTTTTAAATCATCACTTTATTTTTCAAAAGGTACCACTTCATCCTTTTTAGTTTCAAGATTATGTTGAATAGGTAAAAAATCACCATTAGTAATAACATGCCAAAGATCTAGATCTTTTGACTTCACATAAGTTTCGAATCGATTTTTCCAATATAAAAATCCATCACTTTCAAATAGTGGTGGTCTTTGCATAGATTGCCCTTCTAAATATTTTTCAGATTCCATAGATCGTTTCAAATTTTAAAATACAGTTTATTTTAAAAATCTTGTTTGACCTGGCTCTTGATACCAATTGTGGAAAACTAGAAGGGGGGGGTTGAATAGTTTTACGTCTTTTTAATTTATGAAAACTTTTGTTTACTTTTTAAAACTTCGATTCTATCTTATGTGAATTCAACTCTTGATCAATATGAACATATATAAACAAGTATAGATAAGTAATGCAAGTAAGGTAAATATAATGAAATAAAAGAGAGAGATGGAAAGATCAAACCACAACTCGGAGATTTATAGTGGTTCGGCTACAAGGACACCTTCCTTGCCCTACTTCACTCCTCGAGTCACCTACTCGAGAGTTTTCTTCACTATGTCAACAAACTCCCTTATGGCGGAGAAAACCTTACACAACTTTAGCTTACACCGGCTTAACGACACAAAGCTAGATGTCGAGTCCTAATCGTAGCTAGAACCAATCTCACAACTTATACACAACTTCTACACGACTTAATCACGACAACTTCACAACGGCTTCACGACTTCTTCACGACTTCTTCTTCACGACTACTTCACGACTACTTCTTCACAACTACTTCACAACTACTTCACAACTAATTTACAACACCACTACGTACTTACACTTAGATCTACTTATCACAACTATACAACACTTTATGTAAACCCCGAGATTTATATAATCCGAAAAGACTAAAATACCCTCCGAATTTAAACTTTTAAGAATCTATAAAATATATAAGTAATCATTGTTGAACATAACCTTAAGTTATCTAAGTATTTAAGTTACATGTAAACCTTACATTATGTAAATAAGAAGTAACGAATAAATAAAATCCTACATCTAAAGAATACATTGAACTTGGTAAAGCCTAGCCCAAAATAACCCTTTCACTCCTTGTCTTGGCCCATCAAAAAAAAATAAAAAAATAATAAAAAATAAAATAAAATAAAATAAAATAAACTCGGCATTCTTTATTTTAGATATAACCGAACATCAAAAGGAGCCAAAATAAAACCCTAACTATCAAAAAAGTGTCGGCTTTCTCTTGCTGCTGCTCCTTGTCGATCTGCTGCCCTCTTTTGTTCTTTTGATTCGATCCAAGTTAGCATCATAAGGTAATCTTGTTTTCATGTTGTTCAATCCATTCGTGTTCTTGCTAAAAACCCTAATTCGACCCATTGTTCTTGTCTTGCTACTGCTGTACGAATCAAGAAGGGAGGAAAGAGCTTGTGGTGATTTGATCTCGGGTGTTATCTTGTGTTGTTCGTGTGATCTTCAATGGTATTGTATCATCTTTGTTCAATCCTTGTTCATGTCCTTGTGTTCTAGTCGAATGAATGGTCACATAAAATAATGATCTCAAAACCCTAAAAGTCTATATGTATAAATCGGACCAGGAGTATATGTGATGAAATTATTCGATTTGATTATGTATGACCTGTTATTAATCAACCTAAATATGTTATGGACTCACCTATAATGGTCTTGTGTCAAGAATTAAGAATTAGAATGATAAAACCCTAAGTTATGCATGAATCTGTGAAAACTGCTACTGATCCAGGAAAAGACCCAACTTAAATCGAATGTAACTAAATGATGTGAACGTGTTTTTGGGTGTTTTAAGATTCTAAAACTAAGTTCAATGAAATAGCTACCTGGAAAAATTAATTTTGTAATTTTTGGAGGCCTGGAAGGTTACTTTTTGATTTTTGGAAAATTATGTGTCTGATCGGATTTGTATGTCTGGAAAATTAGTCCGGGTTTATGATTTTTAATTTTCAAACCGTGTCGAGTTAGAAGGTTCCCTTTGAATTGAGTTATACTCAATATGTCTAATAATAGCTGGAATTTTTATAGATTTTTTTGAATTTATCTGAAGGGGTAAAAAGGTATAAACTTGTCGGGTGTTCCATCAGATACGATTTTGGAACATGTTGAGAAAATGGATTTTTAATACGTACCTATACAACTTAATAAAATCTGGAAAAATTACATAAAATACTTAAGGTATTGTGGAACGTGTGTGAATGTTTGTAGATTTTATTTCGAAGTATTAACATGATTCATAAATTATTGGAAACGTGTTTAATTCGTAAGTGTAAAGGGCTGTTAAGGTTTATAAGTTATTAAATGGTGTTATGTGTTATCTTCTAAAACTAAAGGGTTTAAATCGTCATTCTTTTAAAAATAAAGGACCTAACTTGTGAACACCTGTAACTTTATAGTAATTACATTTTACACCCTAAATTTATGAGAATTGCATATTAACCCCTAAACTTATGATAATTACCTAATAAACCCTAAATTATGGAAACTACTTTATAAACCCTAAAATTTTGTAAAAGATATTATGAACCTTAAACTATGAATATGATCATCTGTAATACTTCGAATTGGCATACGGGAATGTTATAACTTAAAGTTACTAAATACGAAAACTTGCTATTTTTGGAAAGTTACTAAAAATAGAAAGCCGACTAAAGTGAGAAATCTGATTTAATTAAGATATTAATAGTAAGACGACCGTGTATTCGTGTAGATGCGCTGAAGATGGAGTTGGTTTCCGATCTTGGTATTTCTATGTGTATTTTCACTTGCGGTATAAGGTACAGATATTCTGACCTTTCTTGTAAGGTTTCTCATGATCTCTTTCATTTTTCTGATCTGTCAGTTTCAGTATTTACGCCATTGCTATGATCCCCTTTGTTATAATCTTCTGATATTGAACCTTCTGATATTGAACCTCCTGATATTGAACCTTCTGATATTGAACCTTCTGATAATGGACCTTCTGATATTGAACCCTCTGATATGAACTTCTGATATGGACCTTTTGATTTTGAAACTGAAATGGGAAAACCTTTCTTAATTATATTTGAAAATGTTTTGAGAAAAACTATCTTAAAACGAGGCTATACCTCTTCTAAATGAAATTGTACTAACGGTTTTATGAAAATTTCCTTTTTAAGAACTTTCTCGATAAAAAGGTTTTACTAATCATCATTTTGTAAAAGTCACTGAAAGATTATTTTAAATACAAGTTAATATGAAACTATTGAATTAAATCTTTTCTATGAACCTGTAAACCTTTTGATTGTGAACTTAAATTTCTGAACCCTGATTTGAACCTTGACCTGATATACTGTTTCTGAACCTGGACTTGGGCATTTATTTATTAAACTCTGATTTTGATAAACTCTGATGTAACCTATCTGATTTCTGAACCTCTGAGATACACTTCTGTAACATCTGACATGGACTTTATAATCTGAACCTTTTGACATGACCCTCTGTTTATGACTTGATACTTGACCTTGACCCACAGTTTGAGACTACGAGCCACCCACTAGGCATGAGGGTTTCATGTCCATGTCATTGATGCACCGATGACATGACTCTAGGGCAGGAGAGTGATGACCTGTCCCGTCCCTGACTTTATCTGATTTGGTGTATGAGGAGTTTCTGGCCACCTGGGGCGCATGGATGCATCCTAGCTGTTACTGTTACTGTTACTGTTACTGTTACTGTTACTGATATATATACTGTTATTACTGGTGACTGATGGTGTGTGCGATACACGTCTTTCACACTCTGGGAGCTAGCTACTCCACTTACTGATTGAGGACTCCCCTCATATTTACTGATTACTGAGAGGTCTCCCCTCTATATGGCTACATGATGATACTGTTACTGTTACTGTTACTGTTACTGGGCTCGTAGAGGATTACTGTTTCCTACACCTTATACCCTTTTACTTCTCATTACTGTTACCTTTTCTTATGCCATAACTCTCATTGATTCGTATTTCATTTACTGTTCATTATTCTTTATTACTGCTTTGTTACCGTTATATCTGTTCACTGAGCTCTCGTAGCTCAGCCGCATTTCTTTTCCTGCGGCAGGTTTTTAGTAGGAAGCTGGGTATGAGTGGAGAGTACCATTGGACTTAGAAGACTACACTGTGATAGATATTTCGTTATAGAGATGACTAGAAGATTTTATATTTCAGACTTAGTATTTATTCCTTGTAAATTTGTATGTCCTTGTAATTTCTTGAAACCTTTGTATTCCTTTGTATTATTGAAGATGTATGCTTGTGTATGCTTCTGATATGTCACCATTATTATGACATCTCTAACCTTGTCGGGTCGGGGTGTTACACTTTACACAACAACACAATTGAATGAGGTAAGTAATAACACTTCTTCACTAGTTGAAGTAGAGTTCTTCTTTTGCACTTTTGGTGCTGGAAGCTTGGATCACTTAGAAACCAATGCTTAATAAAATATGATCAAAGGATTTACAATGTTTAGAAAGGTTTTAAAACAGAAAGTTTTAGTGTGCAAAAGGTGAGTAAAAATCCAGGAGAAGGCTGGTATTTATAGGAGAAAAACTGGACAGCTGGAGACCTACTGGAGCGTGGTCGGCCCCCTTAAATAGGGGGGCGGTCCCCTTAATTTTAAGGGGGCCGCCTAGTAAAATTAAGGGGGCCGCCCAAGGTGTCCGTTGCCCAGATTTGTCCTTTTGTGGGGAAGGTTTTTCTGGAACATTTTAACTGATTTTGGTTTAAAATTTGAATTCATATTTTTATAAAAGATTAAACATTTTTATTTAATACCAAAAATGTTTTTCAAAAATATATAAAATGTTTTTGATGTTTTATAAAAAATCTAGTTATTAAGAAAATGTTCCTTTGATCATATAATGCATTAAGCATTAGTTCATTCATACCTTAAGTGATTTGAGTTGTAGAAATAGATATTTACAACTAAATACTTGTTTACGTCATAATTTTCCGATTAATGATTTTACATTTTGTGATTCTCAAAACGTAGAGATATCGAAAAATATTAATAACGTGTTTAGGCATTATTTATATCAACAAGAATGCTTTTGCTTAGCAAATTGGATTGACAATAAACCATTTCAAGGGTCGAAAGATTAGTAGTTTACTATCAATTGTGACCTTTTGTCTATGATCGGTTACCTTTTGTTTCGACCATTTCCTAAGCTTATTTGATAAAACAAAAGACTATTTTTGTGTTTAAGTTTACACCAAACTTATGAACCTTGAATTGATCTTTAATTGATTGGTTAAACGTAATGCTTGTTTTCATGAACTAAAATCTTGACGAATGTTTAACTTGTAGAAACAATAGATTAGTTCACCCAACTAATTATCATAACTAACATGTTATCAAAAGTTATCACATTACGCTTATCAAGAGTTGTAGATTAGTCTAAGCAAGTGTAGTTTTAATCATTTGAATTATTATATTTTCATCATTGCTTGTTTAAGAAATTTACTTTTAATAGCTTACAATCCCATTCACTCACAAATCACTGCGAACGATCCCGACTTACCATCATAATCTTGCTATAACGAACGAGTTCACTTGCTCGTATGTGTTATTTCTAGGTTCGGTAATTCACCCTTATAAATTTAAAACTTGTACACGAACGTGACACATTAAGTTTTTGGCACCGCTGCCGGGGATTTTGATTCTGTTTCTGTAAGTTTTAGAGGTCCCTTTTCTTTCCAAGTCCGTTTTCGAAAAAAAAAAATCCGAGCTGACCATCCAATCGGTTTATCATCCATCCGATCGGTTGCCCAATTTTAATTTTTACCGAGACTCCCATCCGATCGGTAGTTGTTCTATCTGATCGGATTTCTTCCAAAACCATATTTTACCGAGACTCCCATCCGATTGGTTTGCCAACCATCCGATCGGATCACCAACTCTGATTTTTCAAACTGTTTCCATTCTTTGCTTGTGTGTTTAGACAATGCCTCGATTAGCTTGGGAATTGTATGAACACTCGATCAACTGGAATACAACCAATTTCACCTTTTTCAGATCCCGAACGTTAAGTGCGAAGACCAAGAAGAAAAAGAAAACCCTTTGTTCCATTAACCAACCATGTACCAAGAGTACGAAACCCACCGTTTGATAACCTTTTTGAAGCCAAAGTCGTTTATAACCCATTCACTGATCAACCTTTTCCCATGGCTGACGATCAACCCATGTGGGAAGTCAACCGCGCCGTAGCACCCACTCCTGGAGCTGCGATTGTTGCTGTCAACCTAGGTGACAATTTCATCGTGAAAGGTCACCATCTTTCTATGATCAAAGACCGTCAATTCGATGGCCGTTCGAGGGCCGATCCTCACAAACAAATTTCCGAATTCATCGAAATTTGTGGCATGTTTCGATATGGCGACACCAATGTCGATGCCATTAAACTCAAACTTTTTCCATCATCACTTGCTGGAGATGCAAAAGTGTGGAATAAAGAATTAACCCCAGGAATTATCAATACTTGGGAGGAAATGAGGCAAGCTTTTGTAAGCCGATTCTTTCCACTTGCCATGTTTGACCGACTCATGGGAGATATTCGTGCTTTTACACAAAATCCTAACGAATCACTAGTCGAAGCCTGGCTTCGTATGAAAGATTTGCTTCATAGTTGTCATGGACATGGTTTAGGACGAGGAACCATTATCCAAATCTTCTACCATGGACTTGATGAAACATCTCAAGGATTCCTTGATGCTAGAGGAATTTTTCACTATAAGACTCCTAATCAGGCATATCAATTGCTTGAAGATCGAGTTCTTCTCAATGTCGATTAGTCAAAAGATTCCAAAACCAAACCCTTAAGAAAAACCGTTGCTTTTGCCGAAAGTTCCGATACCTCTAAACTCATGGAGAAAATGGAAGCCTTGGTTTCCAAAATTGACTCGCAATACAAAGATCTTAAAGGAGAAATGAAAGAAATGCGAGACGGTTGTAACAACTGTGGAGGTAATCACCCGTCATCAGAATGTGACGATCAACCAATGGATAAACCCAAAGAAGGAGAAGCTAATTATGTCCAAGGAGGATATCGTGGAAGTGGTTATCGTGGTAACTATTACGGGAGAAATTCTGTAAATTGGCAAGATCGCCAACAAAGGGATAAAAACCGTGATTCTCAACCTCGAGCAGACGATCAAACTCCACAAACCTCTGATAAAAAACCTAAAGAAACCGATTTTGAAAAAATGATGAGAGAATTCGTGACCGCTCAAAAATCAACCAATGAGTTCGTCAAGAACCAATTTTTCAATCTCAAAACCAAAGTTGAGCAAGGACAGAAAAATCATCAAGCATCTATTCAAGATCTTGAAAACAAATTTGATAGACTTTCTGATCAAATTTCTTCCCGACCATCTAGTTCGTTACCAAGTAATACCCAATCCAACCCCAAACCAACATCATCTGGATCAAACGATAAAACTTATCGTCCACCACAGACTAGAAATGAGCATATCAATGCTGTATTCACAAGAAGTGGTCTTTCTTATGATCCACCACCCAATCCAAATAATACCACGATCATCAATGATGAAAGAGAGAATGAAGCTGAAGAAGCCGAGAAGGAAAATACGCCAAATACACCCACAAAAGAAAAACCCATCCCACCAATCAAAGCGTACACACCAAAGATTCCATATCCTCAATGACTTAAGAAAGAAAAAATGGAAGAGCGTTATAAGAAGTTTGTTGAAATGATCAAAGAAGTTAGACTCAATGTACCCCTCGCTGATGTTCTGGCTGGAATGCCCAATTATGGGAAATTTTTAAAGGAACTTCTTAATAACAAGAACAAGTTGGAACAAATATCTGCAACCTTTCTCAATGAGGAATGTTCAGCCATTGTTCAGAATAAAATTCCACCAAAACTCGGAGATCCCGGAAGTTTTTTGATTCCATGCACGTTTGGAAACAACATCACATGCGATGCTTTAGCCGATCTAGGTACAAGTATCAATTTGATGCCTTACTCGTTGTATTCTAAACTTTCCATCAATACCTTGAAACCTACAAGGATAAGTATTCGATTAGCCAATCATTCTTACCAATATCCTGTTGGAATTGCTGAGAATATGCTTGTCCAAGTTGGTAAATTTGTTTTCCATGTGGAATTTGTGATTTTAGAAATGGAGGAAGATAGTATAGTACCTCTTATTTTAGGAAGACCTTTCCTAAATACCGCTGATGCGATCACCAAAGTAAAAGGTAAAGAACTCAATCTTGGAGTTGGAGAAGATAGAATTACCTTTTTAATCGATAAAGCAATGCAATATCCATATTCCAGTGATGATACTTGTTTTAACATTGACGTAATCGATGAAGTCACTGATGAAGAATTGGATGCATTACTTGACGATTCTGATCCATTCATGACTACTTCGGAGAAAATTAGTGAAAAAAACTTTGATAAAGAATTCGCTGATTTTATAGAAGTAAAGTTTGAAGAAGATGAAGATGAAGAAATTGAAGAAGGAGAAATAATAGAAGAAGATTTTGAGGAAATCACCTTTAATGATAAAAAAATCTCTTCAAGAACCACCAACTGATCTTGAGCTGAAACCACTCCCTGAAAATCTGGAATATTCTTACTTGAAAGATAATTTACTTCTTTCATTAGTCATATCTTCGTTGCTCAAAGATAAAGAAAAAGAATGTCTCATCTCTGTTCTCAAGAGGCATAAAGGAGCTTTTGCGTGGAAAACCTCTGATATCCCAGGAATTAGTCCTGATTTCTGTAAACACAAAATCAATTTCGAAGAAGATGCTAAACCCGTTGTAGAAAGACAACGTTGACTTAATCCAAACATGAAAGAAGTTGTTAAAAAAGAAATCATCAAACTTCTTGATGCCGGTATAATTTACCTCATCGAGGATAGTCCTTGGGTGAGTCCAGTTCATTGTGTTCCGAAAAAAGGAGGAATGACTGTTGTGACTAACGAACGGAATGAATTAGTTCCTACTAGAACCGTCACTGGATGGCGAGTATGTATTGATTACAGAAAATTAAATAAGGCCACCAGAAAAGATCATTTTCCTTTACCCTTCATGGATCAAATGCTTGAGAGATTAGCATGGAACGCGTACTTTTGTTTCCTTGATGGTTTTTCAGGATATTTCCAAATTTCTATTGATCCTGCCGATCAAGAAAAAACTACATTCACATGTCCCTTTGGAACTTACGCTTATCGGCGTATGCCTTTCGGTCTTTGTAATGCACCCGCGACTTTTCAAAGGTGTATGATTGCAATATTCCAAGACATGCTTGAAACATCTATGGAAGTTTTCATGGATGACTTTTCAGTTTTTGGTAGCTCATTTGAAGCTTGTCTTTCTAATCTCGATAAAATGCTCGAAAGATGTAAAGCTGCACATCTTGTTCTCAAATGGGAAAAATGTCATTTTATGGTGACTAAAGGAATTGTGCTTGGACATAAAATTTTCAGTGCAGGAATGGAGGTTGATAAAGCAAAAATCGATGTTATCACAAAATTACCACCTCCAATCAACGTTTAAGCCGTTAGAAGTTGTGGAGATCGTTGTGCTCGAGGTGTTGTGCTAGAGGTTTGTTAGGCCTCATATAGGAATTAACACAATAATAATGAATAACAATCATTGTATGTAGCAGAATAATCAAATGAATCATTATTATTAAACAAGGTCATCAAGCTTACAAACCCTAGACGTCCATTAGAGGACTTGATGTCTAGAACACACACACACCTTTTCCTGGAATTACATCTCTAATTCCTGTCCTAAAACTATACGCCTCTAATCTCTTTATATAATAGAGATTAGGGTTACAAAGACTTTAACATTTAACATAATTAGTTCCTCATCTTTGTCTTTATAAGTTTCCTTCATCTTTCATGTTTTGTCAATATCAACTCAAAGTTTAATTCCTAACAATCTTCCCCTAGTTGATATGACAAAACCTGATGCGTGGTTTTGTAACCTTACAACAGGTTTTACCTCTCGAGGGATCTCAAGAGGCTTACAACCCCACCAGGCAGTGTACCTGACCGATGTAGTATAGTGTAGTGGTAAGTACGGGGGATTGATCGTTCTCCACAGGGAATAGTGTTCGTTAGGTATGAAAGGCTACTCTAATAGGTCTAAGGGTTGAGGAAGATTCTTTTTATGTTTTTATATTTTTTATGAAAGCAAGTAAAATCTCGGGTTTTGAAGGAGTGGGCGGAATTAGTTGCTAGTCAACTAACCCAAAATTACTACGAATGCAAATAAAATAAAATAACAAAAATGAAAATGTGGTGAGAAACTTATGTGTAGAGAAATGTGTTTACTTAGATTTCCTTACTCCCTAACTATCTTTTACCGGTTAATTAGTGTGTATTAGTCGCGTGGATGACGGGTGTATTCCTTAATACCATTCGTGGGGTGGCGTACTTACTTCCCCAACTCTACAAGCTCCTACTTCACTCCTATGTCGAGCCGGCTAGGAAGCTCCTAACATGGGATCACTAGAATTCGCTTGTGCATTAAATACAACCATAAAAACCTTTAGTACGCATTTGGTTCATGTTTCTTAAGACGTTCAAGCAAGTTACCGAATAGGAAGTTAGCCAGTTTTCTTAAGCCTAACATAGATAAACAATCATCCAATACAACTAATAACACACTAACAACCAATAATCAATAGCTAGGTTTCATTAGATCTAAGCAAACACAAGATAAATTTAGCCTAACATGTTAATCAAAAGACAAGAATAAGATAAAATCAAACAACACATAGACATATTGAATGATTAATTGATAACTTATCTTCAATGTAACATGGAAGATCTCAAGGCAAAAAGCCTTGAAAAAGGAGCTGAATTCGTCTTAGGGTTTTCTCCCAAAATTCCACACACTAAGCTCTCCCTTAATGACAAAAAATTAGAAAACTATATATAGATTTTTGCATCTGACGGCGTCACCTTATGGAGTGTGACGCCGTCACCTCGCCGCTTCTAGGGTTCCCGGATGACCTTCTTGACGCCGTCCCTCTTTAGCTCTTCAAAAATCCATTCTGGCTTATCAAGGCTTGACGCCGTCAGCTCGTGAACGTGACGCCGTCCCCTTATGATTTAAGCCGTGACGCCCTTGATCAAGTTAAAGCGTGACGCCGTCAGAATTCACATGCTATTTTCACTGGCCTATCATGAGTAAATTTCACGTCCACTTTTTGTTGCCAAAGCATGACGCCGTCCAGAGTTAATTGTGACGCCGTCAAAGGTAACTTTCAGCCGATTTTTGAGACTTTGTCGTTTTCTTCACTTTTATGCTCCAAAAACGTCCAAAATGCCTCCTTTTCCAGATTTCTCCTCAAAAGTACCTAAAATGACAAAAGGAACGATTTAGGGCAATATTTGATCAAATAAATACGATTTAAGGCTTAAATGACCCCTTAAAAGCGGTACACTTTTCGCTTCATCAAAACCATGTATGAAAGATGTCGTCTTCCCCTTAAGCCATGCATACCATCAAGGATCTTCAAGCAGCAAATCTTCAGCATATTCTTCCCCTTTTTGTCATCATCAAATAGGGAACAAAAATATGCAACTTTGATCTTCATAACCACAAATCAATACCCCACGTCTAATCCATCTTTCCAATGTTTCAAATTACCCACCATTAAGTATTCCGCACTAAAAATGAACTTGAAACAGTAGAAATCAAAATCAGCCATAGTAATAACAAGAGCAGTAGTAAAAATCTTCACCTCGATGTAGCATATAAATGGTAAACATTTAAACATTAAGCTTCCCCTGAAACCTATATGTTAACCATTTCTTAAATCTTCAATTATGTAGGCTGTATGTATTGAAGAAGAAAATCAACCATTACCAATTCGATGCTGAAGTATAATAAACCAACCTTGTGTCCTATATCTTGTACTAAATACGACTTCGAACGTATACTTAACGTATAAGGAGATTGCAATCTCTTGACAATAAACACTGAGCACAATAACGTAACTCCTTCAAGTGTTTGTCAATCCGTAGTCACCTGAACGAACGAACAAGTTATCTTTAAAGTGTGTTACACCCACCTTAAGATATAATAAAACACCAACTTGAAAAATTCCACTACACCGTCAAATAAGTAACAACGAATCCACTTCGCCAATAAAAATAAAAACGAGCCATAAAACTTTAAGAACCGAAAACCAAAAATCAATCTCCTGTGTGTGTATTATCCCCGTGTGTGTGTTGGAACCAACATGTTCTAAATCGCGTATCTCTTCCCCTCATTTTATGTATCTCATGCCCATAAACATAAACGAGCATCAGTAGCATTTTAAACGAGCAGTATCACATAACTTACAAGCAGCAGTACAAACAAATTATGCCAACAATACAAAGTAAGAACCAAGCAGTACGAATATATGTCGAAAGCAGTACTAACTCCGAGACCCAGCAGTACAAACTGCTACGTATGAACCAATAAGCAGTACTAATTGTTAAACACAGCAGTAGAAACTGACATGTAAAACAACAGCATGAAAATAATTCTCCAACTCTGATCCACTTCAACGCACATTAATATTTACCAACAGCAGCACAATTTACTTGAACTCATTAAGCACTAGACGACATAGCCCCACATAAACAAATCTCGTCATCTATCAATTAATTATCGAAGACAACAAACTGGCCCCATATGAACAGGTCATTAAATTATAACCTCAGAACCATAACCGACCAATTGAGACAAAAGTAGTACGAGGTTATTTATTGGAAGAATTTGTTACCTCACATGAACCAATAAGTGTATCATGTCCAACCCCAATCCCGTAGAAGGACAATTAAAAATAATAACCACGATCTCACCGACCAATTAAAACAGTGATTGACTTAAACTGATATGCGACAAATCGAATTAATGAAGATAGAATGATTTTTTTGACCTTCTTTAACAATGAGTAATAAAAAATTGTATCTGACCTTGAATAACACTTAAACAATTGTATATTCGATCAATCAGTATAGTACCTTTAGACTTTTAATTCTTCAAATCTGCTTCTGTCGAAAATAAATCATCTTCACATATGCTTTCTTCCACAATAAAAACCTTGTAGATCCTAGATCACGAGCAACCTGTCTC
Source organism: Artemisia tridentata subsp. tridentata (assembly GCA_021014915.2). Taxonomy (NCBI): domain Eukaryota; kingdom Viridiplantae; phylum Streptophyta; class Magnoliopsida; order Asterales; family Asteraceae; genus Artemisia; species Artemisia tridentata. The sequence continues at coordinate 127,559,321 of CP139507.1, read as the reverse complement.
TGATACCACTTGTGGAGATCGTTGTGCTCGAGGTTTGTTAGACCTCATCTAGGAATTAACACAATAATAATGAATAACAATCATTGTATGCAGCGGAATAATCAAACGAATCATTATTATTAAACAAGGTCATCAAGCTTACAAACCCTAGACATCCATTAGAGGACTTAACGTCTAGAACACACACACACCTTTTCCTAGAATTACATCTCTAATTCCTGTCTTAAAACTATACGCCTCTAATCTCTTTATATAATAGAGATTAGGGTTACAAAGACTTTAACATTTAACATAATTAGTCCCTCATCTTTGTCTTCATAAGTTTCCTTCATCTTTCATGTTTTGTCAATATCAACTCAAATTTTAATTCCTAACAGAAGTTTTCTTGAAAAGTCAACTGACTAGTACACCTATTATGGTTTCACCTAATTGGTCACTACCGTTTGAGCTCATGTGCGACGTAAGCGATTTTGCTGTTGGAGATGTATTAGGACAACGTGAAGGAAAACATTTCCGTCCTATATACTTCGCCAGTAAAACACTAAACAATGCTCAACAAAATTACACGGTTACGGAGAAGGAATTGTTAGCCGTTGTTTTTGCTTTCGACAAATTCAGATCTTATCTTGTGCTCTAAAAAACGATTGTGTTTACTGATCATTCAGCGCTCAAATATCTGTTTACCAAACAAGATGTAAAACCGCGTCTTATCCGATGGATTTTACTACTCCAAGAATTTGACATCAAAAGAAAAGATAAGAAAGGAGCAAAAAATCTAGCTGCTGATCAATTGTCTCGTCTCGAGAATCCAAATTTGGAAGAGTTAAAGGAAGATGAGATTGACGATTATTTCCCTGATGAAACTTTCATGACTGTTGATACAGTTGATGAAAATGAAATTCCGTGGTTTGCAGATTATGCAAATTATCTCGTTGGAAGAATTCCCAGAAAATGATTAACTCAGGCCCAACGAAGTAAATTCTTTTTCAGAATTAAAACACTATTATTGGGAAGAACCCTATCTATTTAAGATGTGTCCTGATGGGATGATCAGAAGATGTGTTTATGGTTCTAAAACAAGATGAATTCTTGATGATTGCCATCATGGCCCAACTGAAAGTTTTTGATGCTGGATTCTATTGGACGACCAGTTTTTGAACACTATGGTCCTTCCACCACAGCTAAAAATTTTTTGATGCTGGATTCTATTGGCCGACCATTTTCAAAGAAGCTCATACTCTTGTTCAAAACTGTGATGTTTGCCAAAAATCCGGTAGACTTTCTCGTAGAGACGAAATGCCTCAGAAGAGCATTCAAATCTGTGAGATTTTTTATGAGACCATTTCCTAAATCGCACAAATAAAAATACATTCTCGTTGCTATTGATTATGTTTCCAAATGGGCTGAAGCTGAAGCTCTACCCACAAATGATGCACGAGTTGTTAATTTTCTCAAAAAGCTATTTGCTTGTTATGGAATTCCTAAAGCTTTAATAAGTGATCGAGGAACCCATTTCTGTAATAGACAAATGGAGAAAATTATGAAACGATATGGAGTTCATCATCATTTCGCCACAGCTTATCATCCACAGACCAGTGGTCAAGTCGAAAATACCAACAGAGCCTTAAAAAGGATACTTGAGAAAACGTTCAAAGACAATCCGTGTGCCGTTTGGTCGAGAAAACTCGATGACGCTCTGTGGGCAATTCGTACGGCTTACAAAACTCCAATTGGTACAACACCATACAGACTTTTGTATGGAAAAACCTGTCATTTGCCGTGCAAAATCGAACATCGCGCCTACTGGGCACTCAGAAACTGTAATCCTGATCTCAAAATAGCTGGAGAGAAGAGATTTTTGCAATTGCATGAACTCGATGAGCTAAGACTCCAAGCTTATGAGAACTCCAAGCTTTACAAAGCTAGAACCAAAGCGTATCATGACAAAAATCTTAGAATACGAAAAGAATTCAAAGCTGGAGACAAAGTTCTGATTTTCAATATGAAATACAAGTTTAAAACTCCTAAGCTAAGACCAAAATGGTTCGGACCATATATAGTGAAATATGGATTTCCATCTGGATATGTTGAATTAAATGACAAACAGGGTGGAAGTTTCATTGTCAATGGTCACCGAATTAAATTGTACTATGATAAGGAGCAAATGAACGAGATTTCTATCAAAGAAATTCCGCCTGAATCAGAATATGAAGCTATAACATTCATGGCACCCTTTCCAGCCGATTATAAGAAAAACACTCCTTGGGCCGAAGAAACTGGTTATATCTATGATGTTCTTTCCAGACCTTGGGAAAGAGTTAAATTGGAAGACATAGATGTAACTGGAGAAGGAATAGTGATAGGAAACGTGGTATATGTTCCAAAATTCTCAAAGAAGAAACCAAAAATTGCACCAATGTAGCAAGAAGGAAGTTTGAGTCAGGCTGATGACTCGTTAATAAAACAAGCGCTTCTCGAGAGGCAACCCGAGTGTTTACTGTTTATAGTTCTTATTTTTATTTTCAAGTGATTAAACCCAAAAGTTTCTATAATCCCTTAGTTGAACTTAAGTGTGGGGGTGTAACACTGACTTTTGAATAAAACGTTGAAATATTTCATGTGTTTGTTTTGTTTGTTTTAAGATTACTGCAGGTAATGATTACAAAGCTTGGATGCTTGGATCAAAGAATCATAAGAAGCACGAAAAATATGGTTTACTCTCTTATTTCCCTATTTTCATTCCTTGAAGTTCGTTTATCACATTGAGGACAATGCTTAACTTAAGTGTGGGAGGGGGGGGTGAATAGGAAAATAAGGATAAATTGTAAATTTTGAGCTAAGTTTTAAATTTTGTTTGCCCTTGTGATCTAGTTATTTGTCATTTTTAGGATAATATATTAGAATAAATGGATCAATCCTCTAGTGAAAGCTGTAAATTTTGAAAAATTGAGATGTATCCTGATTAATATTGCAATCCATTCTGGGATCGATAACATTAGCTAGCACATATTATAGCCCTTCCACTAAATTGTGAGGATTTAAGAATGTTTCGTATCTAGCATACATCTTTTATGCTTTGATTCTTTTGTTATGAGTGTGCCGGTGATTTTATTTATTCTAGAACTTGTACTTGTAAATCATTACGAGACTGTTGTGAGATCACATTTCGTGTGTGATATAAGTGTATATGCATGATAAGAGTCAACCTTATGAGTTAACCCAAATAGCCTTCCGTATTGATATTTAGCTAGTTACACTGACTAGTTAACCACCAATAAAAACCCTGTTGTTAGCGTTTATCTTTAACGCTAGATGCCCCTAGTTACACATTCTGATCCAATCTTTTCTTTTGATAAAATCCAAAAAAAAAAAAAAAACAAAAACAAAAAGATTTTGCACTTTTTAGCCTAGCCTTACCCTTAGTCAAGTCTTGGTTGGTTGCGCTATTTGGCAAGATGGATGTTATGTAGGAAATCATGAAAGTACGAAGAAAGTTGAAAACTCCAAAAGTATTTATCCAAGTGAAGTCATCGCAACTATATGATGACAAGTGAAAGTTTATGTTTGAAAAAAAAAAAGAAAAAAGAAAGAGAATAAGTCATCGCAAATATAAGGTGACAAGAATAGCCAATGAGCTATTGAGTAATGTATTGATCGATCAATTATGGAGTTTTTCAAGATTGCATGATCGTGGTTCGAAATTACTAGCAACATCTGGTTAGTAGACTTTGACTAGTTTGTATATTCGTTATTATCAACCCTTTTCTAAAACATATCCCATGTCTTATCCTACCCTTTTGACTTGGTGAAATTATCAAGTGTATTGACATGTAGTGACCATCCGATTTCTTGTCGAATTAGGTAGCATTGTTAGCGATATAAGGTTACCCTTAGTGACCATCCATTATTTGGTGATGCGAGAATTCGTTGTTAGCGAGCTATTATGTTTTGCATAAGATATTTACACATAAGTCTTATATAACCCTTGAAACCTTAAACCCGAATAAAAGCCCTCTTTGATATGTATACTTGGTGCTCATGCCATATCGGTGTAGTTTTGTTTCTTGTACAAGCCTATGGTAACATTTAGATCATGACTGAGCAAATGAGTATTATTTCTCTTATATACTCCACCAACCATACAAATGAGTGTTTTGAGTGAATTATATTTCATTTCTTTTTCGTGAGGTGATTAGTAATGTTTATCAAGCAAGAAAATCATTTGGGTATTGTCAAACATCTCGATGCTTCAACCATAAAAGCTTAAAACGATGAATCTAACTTGTACTTGTACATGATAGATTTGCATCACATTTTTCCTAAACATACTCGATTACCATGTGGATTATTGTTTTTACTTCTAGATTTGCTTGAGGACAAGTAAATTTTAAGTGTGGGGGAATATGATAACGCTTAAATTGTGCATGTATTTAGTAGCGTTATTTGTGCTTTTATATATGTTATTTGGTTATATTTATATGCTTTTGTTACTAAATCATACCAAAGTGTGTTTGCAAAGTGTATGTAGCCAAAAACAGGAAAAAGGAAGAAAAAGAAGAAAGAATGAGGAAGAAGGAAATATTTATGATGGTACGAAGATTCTCTTGTCAAGATCCAATCAAATAAGGCATTTCAAAGAATGAAAGTCCAAGTATTCAAGTTGACAAGCTTCAAGATAAAGAAAAGATAAAGTTTGGATGAAGAACCATGAGCCATGAACAAGATACAAGCCAAACGACAAAAGTCCAAAAAGAGCATAAAGCAGCACTCCATCCGATCGGATGCAGCCCACAACCGAATCGGATGGAGGTAATTTCTGTAGACCAACCGATCGGTTGGATGCAATACCGATCGGTTGGATGTCGTCTGATTTGCCAAACTTCATCATTAAGGATACTATCCTTATGTGCACGATTCTAAAGCCTTCTATTAAGCATTCTAGACTATTCTAATTTACTTGGAGGCCAAGATGAAGCATTAAAGACCCTAGGCCTTAAGAGTAGTATAAATAGTGCCATTTGAGACACCAATTGATGTACCATTCAAATGCGCTTTTTCATATTATCATCAACCACTCATCAAAATACTCTCTCAAAAGTCCAAATTTGCCCTTAGAAGTCCAGGAAGCTTTGGAGGTTCAAGAAGTCAACATTTGGAGGTCAAAACATCAAGAAGTCAACACCAATACATTGGGTATCATTACCTTATCATTTGTAATCTTATTTTAATCATTGTAAGACTTTCAATTATGGTTTCTAATGTTCAAAGTTCTGAGTTTATGTTAGTGTTTGCTATGAGTGGCTAGTGCCTTTTGTGCACTTGCTTAGATGATGTTTATGACTAATGGATTTGCATATGATTGTGATAACATGTTTTATTTCAATTTCAAGTTAATTCTAAGATCCAATTGTGCTTAAGTTTCATAGTGACATTTGTTAATCAAGTTTGACTAGTTGGTGATAATAAAGGTCGAAAGGTTTGTTGTTATTCAACTAGTTATAATCATTTGTCTATGAATGATTGTTTTTACCCATTATTCTTGGTTTAACAAAGAAACTTAATTGTGGTTGTAATAAGAATGCTTTTGCTTATCAAATTGGATTGATTGTAAACCATTTCAAGGGTCGAAAGATTAGTAGTTTACTATCAATTGTGACCTTTTGTCTATGATCGGTTACCTTTTGTATTGACCATTTCCTAAGCTTATTTGATAAAACAAAATACTATTTTTGTGTTTAAGTTTACACCAAACTTATGAACCTTGAATTGTTCTTGAATTGATTGGTTAAACGTAATGCTTGTTTTTATGAACTAAAATCTTGACGAAGGTTTAACTTGTAGAAACAATAGATTAGTTCACCCAACTAATTATCATAACCAACATGTTATCAAAAGTTATCACAATCATGCTTATCAAGAGTTGTAGATTAGTCTAAGCAAGTGTAGTTTTAATCATTTGAATTATTATATTTTCATCATTGCTTGTTTAAGAAATTTACTTTTAAAAGCTTACAATCCGATTCACTCACAAATCCCTGCGATCGATCCCGACTTACCATCATAATCTTGCTATAACGGACGAGTTCACTTGCTCGTATGTTTTATTTCTAGGTTCGGTAATTCACCCTTATAAATTTAAAATTTGTACACGAACGTGACACATCAAAACTCTTAAATGATTTTTCTAGACTTGAAACGTTAAAGAACAAGATTGAAAACAAGTTGTACACACAAGACAAGACCAGACAAACGGCTCAAATGATTCATAAGCATAAAAAGTTTTGTGATAAACTTAGTGAACATAATGTAGGTGAACCTAAATTAGCTCTCCTTAGGAATGCTAAAGTAGCCCAACCTGCCTTATATGATGGTAATGAACTGCTTAAGTCTGGTCATGCCCCCCTGATGTGTCATCACTTGAAGAGAGTAATGAGATAGAAGCAAGAAATAGAGAGAGATTGGCTGAAAAAAATGAAGGATCCCAAGTGTATAGCCAAACGAATTATAATCAAACCCCATGATTATTATGAGAAAAATCATTTACTGTTTTTGCGCCTCAAATTAAGTTGACACATGAACAAATATTTTGGTCTTTTGACATTAAAAAGAGAAAGGCCGATGAACTTAAAGCCAAAACTCCACCCCTTAGGAAAATTGCGGCAGCAATGGTGTATCCTCCCAATACACCCAGGCACTTAGTTCCTTTGACTCTTCCCACTGAATGTAAAACCCTAATTAGCATATACGTTCTCTAGCAACTATTTGCTGATTTTGATAAAACATGTAAGAAGAGAATTACGCCAACGGGAATTACTGAAGGGGAAAGGGGTTTTGAACAAACAAAAAGGTGTTACTTAACTGAAGTTATTCCATTTTTTAAACTTCTCAAAGAACATTTTGAGGGCATGCAAAAAAACCCTTAAAACTGAAGTAAACGAGATGAAAGAAGTGTTTAAAGATATGGAAAATGAGGTGGCCCAAAATGCGATAGACCTTAAGAGTCGTGAGATTGAGATAAAGAATATTCTCATCACCAATGAGAATTTGATTGCTAGATGTATTGCACAGGATTTATTTTATACTGCTACTGATTCTGCATTAAATGCCTGTCAATTTCATGAGTATTCTATTGCATTAAATGTTACCCAGAATTGTGTTGTTGAGCTTGAGGGGGAGAATTTGAAATTGCATGAGAAAATTCAAAATGATGACCATGATAACATGGTTAGGCGTTTTTTAAAACTAGAGGTTGATAATCGTAATTTTCAATTAAAGTATCAACATTTAGAAGAAAGAATTAAACTCTCAAATGCCAAGACATCTTTGGATGCTCCTGAATTTGATGCATATTTTGAATTAAGCAAACGAGATGAAAAAATTCAAGCTCACACTAACACGATTCGAAAATTGAGGGCCCAAATTGCCCAATTAAAATAAAATAAGAGTGATGTGATTGGCACCCATAAACCATCGTCTTTAGATTCTCAGAATTTTCACTATCAACAATAAATTACAATATGAAAATGAGTGTTTCCAAGCCAAAAATTCAAAAATCAAACAGCATTACAAAGAGTTATATGACTCGATTAAAGTCACACGTAACAATCACAATGAAAAGATAACTTCTTTGCTAAATGAGATTGAGAATCTAAAGACTCAAGTGAAAGGGAAAAAGCCAGTCATCACCAGTGATAATGTTGTTCCAAAGTTTCTGCTTGTAGTAAGTATGCAATTGATGATGTGCCTATTCCGCTTCCCTTTAGGAACAATAGGTCTGCTCATCAAGTATATCTCACTCACCTTAAGGATAGCCTTGATACCCTTCGTGAGATCGTAGAAGAGGATAGGATAGATAAACCACTTGATAGTGCAGTTGTAGATGCCTGCTTCCTCACTAAACGATCTCAGGAACTCTTAGAATACGTCATTGGCACATGTCCTAAGACTGATAGCAAGCGAGATAGGTTTATTGCATCATCTTCAATGAATAAGAACAAGCATGTGGAAACTTCAGATCCCAGCGCATCAAAACATGTTTAGCAACTGGAAGTGAAAAGGACTAAGATTCCCATCAGTCCTTCTACAGGAGTTAACAGAGACACTAAAGCTAGCGAGTCAAAACCTAGGAGAAATATAAAGAATTATAGGACTTCACCAGCTAAAAGTGTTCCTAAGAAGAAAGTAGAAGACCACATGAGGAACAATAAGTCAGATTTGAACAAAAGGAATCACAATTCAAATCCTAATTCACTTCGCAAAACATGTAATGATTGTTTAATTTCAGGTAATCATGGTAAATGTGTTGAGAAATTTTTGAAGTCATCCAACAAACCCCCAGTTAAGAAAGTTTGGAGAGCTTGACAAATTAAGCAATCTTGGAAACCTACAGGGAAAACGTTTACCAATGTGGCCTTTCAGTGGAAGCCTACGGGACGAATATTCACACTAGGCGAACATTGCCCTTTAACGAGGATTATCATGCCTAGAGTAGTGCCTGTTAAGGAATGGAAGCCAACTAGTAGAGCTATCTCTTTAGATACACAATGCCCTTTAACTAGGTCCATTGCATCTACTAGTGTTGCCCCTATTGTTAAAACCAAGGCACCTATGGTTTCAGGAGCTCCAAAGATTGTTTGCACTAACCATCTGGAACCCAACTTAAATTAGGGATCCGACACTCCAAACTCTCTTCTTTCGTCTGTTTTCAAATGCAGGTCGTACAGATCGTCCTTTGACATTTGGACTAAGGCTGCTCACAACATATGAGGGGAAATGACATATGACGTCTGTTCACATCAGTTCAGGCCTTGATCTTCATCGAAAATGATGTTTGAACACTGCAGTCTGGAGCCTCAATGTCAACATAATGGCGTCTGCTGAAAACACTTCTGGCCCCATTCCTCAAAGAAAAGAAAGGTGTATGCTTGAGTGTGCTTTATCTTCGGAAGAAGAGAAATCTTCTTGTTTCTGGCTATTCTCATCAACAAGCTTCATACTTGTGCCATGCTCGTTCAGTTATCAAATGGATCTACTTTCATTAAATTGTATTTTTTCCCACTCGATCAAAATGGCAAGCTCAAATGAAATTTTTGAGGGGGAGAAGTGTGAACAGTGGATCAACCTCATATGCACTTGCTCAATCAAAAATGGCAACCTCATATGCAATTTTTGAGGGGGAGAAGTGTGAACAGTGGATCGACGTACATTTGATTGTATGTTCACTCACTTGTTGGGCATGTGACTTTAATTGTGACTACGGAGTTGATCAGGTATCACTTATTTGAGATTAAAGTTGACTTTCACAAAGGCGTGATCTTATTATATCTTGAATTCGGGGTTGGTTGGATGCATGACTTTCAATGATAACTTGCTCGTGCTTAAGATTTAAGTTGAAGACTTAGTTTACCTAGTTACCAGCAGTCGGGGTAAATGTTTGAAGACCTGGTTAACTATAACTTAAATGAGTTATGTTGTAATACTCAGTGTCACACGCCGATGACGTTGTGGATAATCGCAAGAGGTGTTAATGTCTCATACATTGGTTGGGTATTGAGTACTTAGAGATAAATTCTCTACACCGTTCTTCCAACATTAGTGCAAGCTTAAGTCACGAGAACGGGGAATTCTACTTCAGTCTCAAGTTTGGTATATCGGGTTTGCTCCATCAGTTATCACTTCAAATAGCCCACTTAAGGGTTGGTAAAGATATTCAGAGAGTGTTTTGGTAGTGGTTGATTCTCACTCGATACATTTGAGCCAATTTTGTTCTTCTCACAAGATTTCTCACTCGATACATTTGAGCCAATTTTGTTCTTCTCACAAGATTTCATGTATATGTACGTAAAATGTGTTGCTGATTCTGAGGTATCAAAACAAGCAAGGGGGAAGGAGACATACATCTGAACGCACAACAAGTACACGTGATGAACTTTATTCTTCTTCTTAATTGAAGTTATTCTGGGAAGAAAAATGTCAAACCGCAGAGAAAATCGGTGTTTTAACGCATGGCTTTTGGTGTATTATTCCAACTACGTGAGGGAAGAGATGTAAGAAATAGCTTCTGATGATTAAAGAGGTACACAATTGTATGATGATTCCTCTGGTTAGTTGATATCCTACAGATGGAAATGTGTTCATCCAGGATTTACTTGAGAGTTACGGTACTGCCTTGGTGTTATCATTTTGACTACATACGGGATAACTTGCCTACACTCAGGACTTAGGTGACTTTGGTGTAGCAATTCTCATCTGTAATTTCCTGAAGGGAGAAAAGTGCATTTCCGAGTCTTAATTCATTTTGATGTTACGTTTTCAACTTCATTTATGGGATTGAGTGTGTACTTCGGGTTTTTAAGCTTTATACAATGAGACTGATTGCATCACTTCAACTACTTGGGGGAAGTGGTCTCTAGATACTTTTGGTATGCATTACTTCAGAATTCAGTGGGAAGAAATGTGAGTAGAATTATTCAAGTGTGAGATGATACACTGTTGATCGATTTGATGATCGCCCGAACGGAGAATCACGATAATTATTCTTAAAAGGAGCAGCAATATTTGATGTGGTTTCCTACGATTTTCGCTGTACACTTACCTTATGTAAGCTTGAAAGATAGCTTTGAAACTGCTCAAAAGGAAGATTGTCGATTTAGGGGGAAGCTATCAAAGCTTCACAATTGAGAAGGCTCAAGTTCAGACGATTATTAAGGAGCCTCGAAAGCTTTGGTGGTGAAAGTTTAAGAGATGTTGACTACAGACTTCTACAACGTACATAACGATATCCTTATTTCGGTATTCATGTCAACATCTTCTTAAATTGAATAATATATTTTGTACATATCTTAAACCAAAATGTAAATAGAAAAATATAAAAAACCAAAATGTAAATAGATAAATATAAAACCAAGAAAAACCATAAAAATCAAAAAAATAGAAAATACCAAAAATAGTTTTTTTTCTTCCAAGGCATGTCTTCTGGTATCGATAACATTTACGGTCCTAGAAATGTCATTCAATAATGACACGGGTCTTTAAATGAAGTTCGAGCAGAAGTTAAAAGGTTTTCAAAACATGCCTAAATGGCTTGCAGTTACTTCAAACTGTAACCCGTTCTTCATTATGGGGAAAGCACGTCGCCAAAAAGACGGCTATTCCTCCCACTGGGTGAAGTTCACCCGGGCATGGATTACTTTATATCCATGTTTCTTCGATTTGATGTACTTTTCAGTGCATCATTTCTCGTATAAGAAGAGAAGTCTTCTTTACATCACAGATACTTTTCCATCTATGATTCTTCAGAAAAGTATGTGTGCTAAACTTGGTGGTAACATGATTTTTGAATATCAATCAGAATTGAACTTTTCATAAAAATCTATCACTCAATCAATGACTACAACTATTTAAATAGAAGACGGGTCATCGATTGAGGGGGAGAGTGATGATTTCAAAATTTCATATCATCAAAACATGTATGTACATATTAAGCAGTGAATAAAATGTGGTTGTTATGTGTCAGTATATGATTTTTGTTAAATTCAAATCTTCCAAATCTATCATACCTGACACTAACATTCTCCCTCAAAGATTGAGGGGGAGCATCGTAATGTTCCATTATCAACACATATTAAACCTGACCACATTTTCTCTCATATTTTCTAAACTTATTTAAATCAATTGGGATCACAAAATCTCAAAAGATTTGAAATTTTTGATCAGGGGAGAGAATGTGATTTAAATATGCAATCTGATAAAAATGTGATGTTTTGGACTTAAATGTAAGCTCTCCCATATGTGCTAAACTCTTTTGTATACCAATGCACATATTGAGGGGGAGCAAATGGTTTGTAGTGACAAAAAGAATGTGGCATCTTTGGTGGTATCTCATGTGAGTGCGACTCAGACTTAACCAATGAATTGACGAAACAAAAACTGTCATTAATTGAAAGGGCTTGTCCTGGCCGGGTAATAATTTCAAGCTGGTCTAACCAGTGATGTAAGTGTGTCTCGAAAAGGACTTGTCTGAGAGTAGAGTGTACCTGATGTGCGTGTGTATTGCTCTAATTTTTTATACCCACGGTATATCGTTGTGGTTTTAGCAGTATTCAAGTTTTAAATTTATATTTAGCCGACTTATCAATAACACACACTTTAACGAGCAGTGTACCCGGTCAGTATGAATATAATGGTAAGTAGAGTGTCGATCACTAAGAGTGGAACGTATTATCTAGTTATTCTAATCAGTATTTTAATATATTAAGTTAGCTATACAACCTAATCTAACGCAAGGGGGTTCAGCCTGAGAGACTGGCACGGTTTGGTTATGATTAAATATAAACTAAACTAATAGGCACGAATCAGCGATTAGCACACACGTATACAGATAAATACTTGAGACAATAAGAAGACCTGTCCTGATAGTTAAGTAGCTTGTCACTTATTTTATTGCTAGTTTTATATGAAGTGTATAGTTCGATGCAACGCACCGAGATTAATTCCTTTCTCGTTGGCTCTAATCTTATCGGCGAGTAAACCCTTAATGATCACTTATGACTATCCTATTTATCTTTCTTCCTACTTTTCTACAGATGATAGAATGCATAGGCGATCTAATAAATAGGCGAGGAAGGGGCATGGCGACCCAAGCAATGCTCAGCTAGATACAGAGGTTATCAATGCACTAATAAAAGTCACCAAAGACATCAACATATAAACTTTAATTAATGGGAAAGCAATTTTAAGGGGAGTTGAAGTGCATGATTAAATCAATGACACAAGCCCATCAATCCTGACCAATTAAAGTGCACTAATACAATAAAACAAAACTACTTAATGAATTGAATACATGCAGGACCTTCTTACAGCTCTTGTATCTTCGTTCAAGGTGTGTCTTGTGCTGCTACTTCGTCTGAATTCGTCCTAGGGTTTCTGTCTTCTCGTTTAGCTAAATGTCCCACTCTAAAATTCGTCTGACTTTGGGGTATTTATAGTTTCTGTCTGAGGGCTAGATGCGGCGCATAGAATAAGTAGATGCGGCGCATTGACTTAACTTCGCGTGGGGTCCAAGATTAATATATTCAGGAATATTCGTACACCGCCAGAAGATGCGGCGTAACTCCATTTCTAGATGCGGCGCATGTCCTTGCTGTCTTGGATCGTAGCTTGTGAAATCTTGATAGTGATGCGCCGTATATAATAAGTAGGATGAGGCGTATCTGGAGCAGAATGATCTTGATCTTGTACATTTCAGTAGACTCTTAACTTCTTGCTTGTTTTGCTCCATAATTAGTCCAAAATCGCCAAGTTTCACATAATACTTGTTTTTACCTGAGAATTACAAAAGTAAACATTAACGTATCAATTCTCACAGATAATATAATAAAACAAGTCAAATAAATAAGATAAATGATGGTAATAAAATGTACTTATTTGAGTTCATCAAATATCCCCCCACTTGAACTTTACTTGTCCCCAAGTAAACCTTAGAATTAATCTTATGAAAATGTATCCTAAAAGATGTTAGGATTTATTTTTATATTTAAGCATGTATTCATTTTTGTCATAATCACACAACCAAACACTTAACGAATTAGAAGTAAAATAAAATATATTGATAAAAGCAAATTTAATCGTTTAACTGTCCATTCGTGATGAATATTCTATCATAAGCTTGGCAAGCATACACATCTCCCCCACTAAAGCCAAGGAATAACAAGTTTAAAGCGGTAAAAAGGGTTTGTAGGTTAAGGGTTAATCATTCTTCTTAATCTCTATCGATCTCAAATTCCAGAAAATGCGACAAAATCACAAATACATGATCGAATCCACGAACACGATACTTGCAATTGCTCAAATCCTTAACTCGAATAGGCTAAAGATAGGACCAACTAATCTTTACCAATAATATTATATCAAAAAGGGCGACAAAATCATAAATACATAGCCGAATCCACGACTACGATACTTAAGATTGCTCAAATCCCTAATCTCAATAAATCAAAGGTTTAGATAAAGAATAATATAGGGTATGGATAATATTTGGGATACAAATTGATTTAAAATGAAAAATAAACAAAACAGATAAATTAAAATCGTAAGTATGGTAAATTGCTATCCCAACCATCCCATGAATAAGACTCATATCATAGAATAACTCACGCTTTAACACTTGAAACACACGCTTTAGGTAGACACGAATTATACTCAACAAGATCTCAATCAAAGAATAGCCTTAGTTGGCGTTCCGATAACGTTCAACTCCCATTCAATCCATAGATATAATATACAACAAATAGTGGTGATATCGACCACTTAATACAAAACTTTACATAAGTTGGTTGAACAAACTTCCAACTTTTCCTTTTTCTTTTTCTTTTCTATTTTTTCGATTTTATTTTATTTTATTTTATTTTATTATTTTTTTTTTAACTTGAAACATAAACATAGATGTGTAAAATTTCACCACATCACTATAATGATAATTCTGGATAATTTTTTCCATACTTTTCATGACTTCAGAAATAACGGTAATAGTGAAAGTAGTTAACACACGAAAAATAAACTCAAAGATATACAATATTTACTTTTACTCCAATTGCATTGTGCAATTTCCCGACTCAACCAAAGACAATGAATTACGCACGCGAACACAGGAAATGTAAGGAAACACACTTTGCTTAAAGCAATTAACCAACCACGGATTTTAAACTACAGGGTAGGCTAAGGTGTAAGGGTGTAACGAAACATTATAACAAAGGTGTAAGAAACGAAAGGAATGGCTCTGAGTGTTTTTCTAGGGGTATCTTACTCTAAAAATGAGAGTAACAAAAGGGTTTATACGGGGGTTAACTAACCAGTGTAGTTAGCTAATATCACATAACATATAAAGGCTATTTGGGTGTAATCCTAGAAATTTACCAATTTAGACAAGTCATTCCAATTATGAAAATAATACTTATTATGGTGGTCTCGAATAGTATACATGCCAAGTTCTAAAGTTTACAAGTCACCGGCACACTCATAGATTTGTGAATTTTGAAAAGTTCACAATTTTTTGAAATTAACGTCATGTGTGCAGCTATGTAATTTAGACTTTAAACAAAAACATGCTAAAAATTTTTAAATTTTGATATATTAAGCACATTTTAAGCATATTTTGAAAAAGTTTAGGACAAGTAAGTGTTCTAATTCTCCAATCCCCCCACTTAAGTTAAACAACGTCCTCGTTGTTTGTATCAAAGATTAAAAACTGGAAAATAAAAGAATTAGAACAGAAAAACTCCCCTGAGATTTGCTCGGTATGATCCTCCATTATTCGTATAAGAGCAAAAATCAACTTCCTTGTGGATGAAAACGTTAAAGCTTCATAGTTGATGTATCCACAGGAAATTGCAGGAATCTATAATACCATCAAGACTTTAACACACCTAAGTTAAGAAGGTTCAAACTTGCATAATACATTAGTAGTTAGTAAAAATAAAACATAAAAATTAAACTGAAAATCATCAGGTCAGTCGATACGCCGTATCTTATGGAAGAAGATGCGCCGTATTGAGCCTGGAATAAATACGAATCAGAATAGAAGATGTGTCGCATCCTTAACTAGGGATGCGCCGAATTAAAATACTGACAAAAAGTTTTAAAGTCAAAAATAAAAAATGCAGAAAATAAAGTAAGATATGACCAGTGCATGAGATGCGTCGCATCTCAGGATTGAGATGCGCCGTATCTTCTACGGACCTGACTGACTCGACACAGAACAGAATAGTAAAAATTTTCTCCGGGTTGTCTCCCGGTCAGCACTTGTCTTTATTCCAGAGTCTTCAAGTTAGTCTCACGTTCAGCTCTTTATTTTATTCTTGTTACGCGCCATCCTTCTTCTTTCACCCGAAAGATGTTCCCGTATAGTTCCGCAACATTTTCTTCCGTACGACTTAATCTAATAAATTTTTTGATCTTTATCGCAACATATTCTTTATTAGGTCCCAAAGAATATTTGATGATTTTAAATTTTTCAGAAATAATCATGGGTGGCTTATTATAAGGGATCCCAAGTAGTTGACATTTTCTCTTAGTGAATTCTTCTTCGTCTTTATCAACAAACTCGAAATTAGGATCCTTATTCAAATAGTCATCAAGTTCATCAATCAATTCTTCTCGCGACTCATCGTTATTATTATAGGGATCATAATTAACCACGTTACAGGATTGATAATAATCTTGAATCTCATCCCATTCTTTTTTTAATTCCCATTGTAAGCGTTGACTAAGTTTTGTGTAATCATCAAATTGTCCATGTACCCATTCCCAGAAAGTAGTGTCCGATGCTCCCTTAAGTTCTTTTAAGTAGTTGATTCTACCATTTTCTTGCAAAGCCTCTGCCTTATGTGGGCAGTCTTCAACTTTTTCATACCAATCATCGTCTTCAAAGTATACATCGTTTCCAACCCGTTTCATTCCAATTATACTTCCCCCATTACAGGTTCCATCATTCTTATAATCACAGGTTGGCCATTCACTAAATCCATCCTTGAAGCGGAAAGGTTTACAAGTGTGATTAATATGCTCAAATTCCCATGGTTTATCCCAAACCCATGGTATTTGGTCATTCCATTCATAGTACCAGGTGTTTTTGAAATCATCATAAGTTTTGAATCCTGGTAGATCTCTAGTAAGCACATCAGCGTCGATTTGAAGAAGGTAATTAAATTCTTTGAACTGTTTGCACAAAGGTGTCTCATAATTGAACACATCAATGTCTATCCTGAATAATTCTTCAATCCCTTCCTCGATTATTGAATTGTCATCAGACGATCCATTGTCGCTCTCTCCTTCCTCATCTTCTCCTCTCGTCCAATATACCCATAACACATCTTTAGTAGCACGGTCCATGCTCTTATGGTTATTGAACTTACTAGACAACCAATTTGAAAAATCAACATTGTTAGGATCGTGGTTAACGTCAAAGCTAGTGTTACCAATCATGTTCCTTCTTATCTCCATGAACTCATTAAATTGTCCTTTAAAACTTCGTGTCAACCATGAGGTCACAATCCGTCTGACTTCATTCCTAGGAGCAAATTTTGGATCACCGTATTTAAGTTCAAGCCACTCTTCCAAAGAGATATCCATCAACCTTACCAACTTTCCATGAAAAAGTATCTCCGATTCAGCATACATTCTTTCGTTATCCAGATAGCTCTTATCAAATCCTCAATACTGTTCGGAATAAGGCATATAAGAAGTTTGTAAAGGTTGGACTTCATAGCTTTCGTTGCTCCATTTGTTGACTGCACTTGATGAGTCCATGTATTCAATTTGGAATTTCCCATCTTTTTCATCGATAGTAGTCCAAGTAAATCCTTTAGATTCAATGATGGGCCATAAGAGTAACAACTCATCTTCAGTGTAGCTCATTAGTAAATCATAAGAGAATATCCCATCTTCAATATTGCATAAGTGCTTGAATTCCTTATAAGTAGCTTCAAGAGGGGTCTCCCAAGAGAATAAATCGGCATTAATCATGAGCAAATTGAAGTTGACATCTTCAAAACCTTCCCTTTCGAATGAATCCGAAAGCAAGAGTTCTTTAGCAAGATATCCGTTCACTGACATGTCTTCCATAGCAAAACCTGTCATCATAGGTAAAATCGTAAGTAGGATTTGTTCGCTAGAAGAGAAATTAATGAATTTAGAAACGGATATAAAGAATAAAAATAACTGATATCTGCAGATGATGCGCCGTATCCAAAAAGTTGGATACGCCGTATCTTATGATCGTTAAAATTTAATCAGACTTTATTCAAAAAATAGATACGCCACTTATAAATTTAGAATGCGCCGTATCAGTTTTAATTTATCAAAAATCGACGTATATTTTTTTAAATGCGTCGTATTAACAAAAGTTAATGCGCCGTATTTTCGTTAAGTTTCAAAATACAATATTTTTGATTCAGTAGATGCGCCGTATCGATAAAAATCGATGCGTCGTATCTGTTTAATAATTCGAAAACTGTTTTTAATTAAAATAATAGATACGCCGTATCTACTAAAGTAGATGCGTCGTATGGCGTTATCGTTTAGAAAAAAAAATATTAAAAACAGATACGCCGTATCTTGGGGAAAGATGCGTCGTATCGAATTTATTAAACGCGTTGTATTTTATAAAAAGTAAACGCAATACGCCGTATCTATGAAAATAGATGCGCCGTATCGTTTGAATTAGCTCAGTACAACGATAGCAGAATACAAGAAAATAGAAAAATAAAAACAAATGAAAATAAACACAAATTAAAGAAAATAAAAACACACAAAAACAGAAAATATGCAAATAATACAATGAATGCAATTTAACTAATATGCAACAGAGTTAGCGGTTAGAATAAAAATTAAAAAGAAAAACCTAATTAAAATACTAATCAAATTAACAGATAATAACAATTCACTCCCCGGCAACGGCGCCAAAAACTTGATGTGCGTGTGTATTGCTCTAATTTTTATACCCACGGTATGTCATTGTGGTTTTAGTAGTATTCAAGATTTAAATTTATGTTTAGCCGACTTATCAATAACACACACTTTAACGAGCAGTGTACCCGATCAGTATGAATATAATGGTAAGTAGAGTGTCGATCACTAAGAGTGGAACGTATTATCTAGTTATTCTAATCAGTATTTTAATATATTAAGTTAGCTATACAACCTAATCTAACGCAAGGGGGTTCAGCCTGAGAGACTGGCACGGTTTGGTTATGATTAAATATAAACTAAACTAATAGGCACGAATCAGTGATTAACACACACGTACACAGATAAATACTTGAGACAATAAGAAGACCTGTCCTGATTGTTAAGTAGCCTGTCACTTATTTTATTTCTAGTTTTATATGAAGTGTATAGTTCGATGCAACGCACCGAGATTAATTCCTTTCTCGTTGGCTCTAATCTTATCGGCGAGTAAACCCTTAATGATCACTTATGACTATCCTATTTATCTTTCTTCCTACTTTTCTACAGTCGATAGAATGCATAGGCGATCTAATAAATAGGCGAGGAAGGGGCATGGCGACCCAAGCAATGCTCAGCTAGACACAGAGGTTATCAATGCACTAATAAAAGTCACCAAAGACATCAACATATAAACTTTAATTAATGGGAAAGCAATTTTAAGGGGAGTTGAAGTGCATGATTAAATCAATGACACAAGCCCATCAATCCTGACCAATTAAAGTGTACTAATACAATAAAACAAAACTACTTAATGAATTGAATACATACAGGACCTTCTTACAGCTCTTGTATCTTCGTTCAAGGTGTGTCTTGTGCTGCTACTTCGTCTGAATTCGTCCTAGGGTTTCTGTCTTCTCGTTTAGCTAAATGTCCCACTCTGAAATTCGTCTGACTTTGGGGTATTTATAGTTTCTGTCTGAGGGCTAGATGCGGCGTATAGAATAAGTAGATGCGGCGCATTGACTTAACTTCGCGTGGGGTCCAAGATTAATATATTCAGGAATATTCGTACACCGCCAGAAGATGCGGCGTAACTCCATTTCTAGATGCGGCGCATGTCCTTGCTGTCTTGGATCGTAGCTTGTGAAATCTTGATAGTGATGCGCCGTATATAATAAGTAGGATGCGGCGTATCTGGAGCAGAATGATCTTGATCTTGTACATTTCAGTAGACTCTGAACTTCTTGCTTGTTTTGCTCCATAATTAGTCCAAAATTGCCAAGTTTCACATAATACTTGTTTTTACCTGAGAATTACAAAAGTAAACATTAACGTATCAATTCTCACAGATAATATAATAAAACAAGTCAAATAAATAGGATAAATGATGGTAATAAAATGTACTTATTTGAGTTCATCAAATATCCCCCCACTTGAACTTTACTTGTCCCCAAGTAAACCTTAGAATTAATCTTATGAAAATGTATCCTAAAAGATGTTAGGATTTATTTTTATATTTAAGCATGTATTCATTTTTGTCATAATCACACAACCAAACACTTAACGAATTAGAAATAAAATAAAATATATCGATAAAAGCAAATCTAATCGTTTAACTGTCCAGTCGTGACGAATATTCTATCATAAGCTTGGCAAGTATACACATCTCCCCCACTAAAGCCAAGGAATAACAAGTTTAAAGCGGTAAAAAGGGTTTGTAGGTTAAGGGTTAATCATTCTTCTTAATCTCTATCGATCTCAAATTCCAGAAAATGCGACAAAATCACAAATACATGATCGAATCCACGAACACGATACTTGCAATTGCTCAAATCCTTAACTCGAATAGGCTAAAGATAGGACCAAGTAATCTTTACCAATAATATTATATCAAAAAGGGCGACAAAATCATAAATACATAGCCGAATCCACGACTACGATACTTAAGATTGCTCAAATCCCTAATCTCAATAAATCAAAGGTTTAGATAAAGAATAATATAGGGTTTGGATAATATTTGGGATACAAATTGATGTAAAATGAAAAATAAACAAAACAGATAAATTAAAATCGTAAGTATGGTAAATTGCTATCCCAACCATCCCATGAATAAGACTCATATCATAGAATAACTCACGCTTTAACACTTGAAACACACGCTTTAGGTAGACACGAATTAAACTCAACAAGATCTCAATCAAAGAAT
The DNA here is from genome assembly GCA_021014915.2 of Artemisia tridentata subsp. tridentata. Taxonomy (NCBI): domain Eukaryota; kingdom Viridiplantae; phylum Streptophyta; class Magnoliopsida; order Asterales; family Asteraceae; genus Artemisia; species Artemisia tridentata. The sequence continues at coordinate 127,538,671 of CP139507.1, read as the reverse complement.
AACCTTAGTTGGCGTTCCGATAACGTTCAACTCCCATTCAATCCATAGATATAATATACAACAAATAGTGGTGATATCGACCACTTAATACAAAACTTTACATAAGTTGGTTGAACAAATTTCCAACTTTTCCTTTTTCTTTTTCTATTCTATTTTTTCGATTTTATTTTATTTTATTTTATTTTATTATTATTTTTTTTAACTTGAAACATAAACATAGATGTGTAAAATTTCACCACATCACTATAATGATAATTCTGGATAATTTTTTCCATACTTTTCATGACTTCAGAAATAACGGTAATAGTGAAAGTAGTAAACACACGAAAAATAAACTCAAAGATATACAATATTTACTTTTACTCCAATTGCATTGTGCAATTTCCCGACTCAACCAAAGACAATGAATTACGCACGCGAACACAGGAAATGTAAGGAAACACACTTTGCTTAAAGCAATTAACCAACCACGGATTTTAAACTACAGGGTAGGCTAAGGTGTAAGGGTGTAACGAAACATTATAACAAAGGTGTAAGAAACGAAAGGAATGGCTCTGAGTGTTTTTCTAGGGGTATCTTACTCTAAAAATGAGAGTAACAAAAGGGTTTATACGGGGGTTAACTAACCAGTGTAGTTAGCTAATATCACATAACATATAAAGGCTATTTGGGTGTAATCCTAGAAATTTACCAATTTAGACAAGTCATTCCAATTATGAAAATAATACTTATTATGGTGGTCTCGAATAGTATACATGCCAAGTTCTAAAGTTTACAAGTCACCGGCACACTCATAGATTTGTGAATTTTGAAAAGTTCACAATTTTTTGAAATTAACGTCATGTGTGCAGCTATGTAATTTAGACTTTAAACAAAAACATGCTAAAAATTTTTAAATTTAGATATATTAAGCACATTTTAAGCATATTTTTAAAAAGTTTAGGACAAGTAAGTGTTCTAATTCTCCAATCCCCCCACTTAAGTTAAACAACGTCCTCGTTGTTTGTATCAAAGATTAAAAACTGGAAAATAAAAGAATTAGAACAGAAAAACTCCCCTGAGATTTGCTCGGTATGATCCTCCATTATTCGTATAAGAGCAAAAATCAACTTCCTTGTGGATGAAAACGTTAAAGCTTCATAGTTGATGTATCCACTGGAAATTGCAGGAATCTATAATACCATCAAGACTTTAACACACCTAAGTTAAGAAGGTTCAAACTTGCATAATACATTAGTAGTTAGTAAAAATAAAACATAAAAATTAAACTGAAAATCATCAGGTCAGTCGATACGCCGTATCTTATGGAAGAAGATGCGCCGTATCGAGCCTGGAATAAATACGAATAAGAATAGAAGATGCGTCGCATCCTTAACCAGGGATGCGCCGCATTAAAATACTGACAAAAAGTTTTAAAGTCAAAAATAAAAAATGCAGAAAATAAAGTAAGATATGACCAGTGCAGGAGATGCGTCGCATCTCAGGATTGAGATGCGCCGTATCTTCTGCGGACCTGACTGACTCGACACAGAACAGAATAGTAAAAATTTTCTCCGGGTTGTCTCCCGGTCAGCACTTGTCTTTATTCCAGAGTCTTCAAGTTAGACTCACGTTCAGCTCTTTATTTTGTTCTTGTTACGCGCCATCCTTCTTCTTTCATCCGAAAGATGTTCCCGTATAGTTCCGCAACATTTTCTTCCGTACGACTTAATCTAATAAATTTTTTGATCTTTATCGCAACATATTCTTTATCTGGTCCCAAAGAATATTTGATGATTTTAAATTTTTCAGAAATAATCATGGGTGGCTTATTATAAGGGATCCTAAGTAGTTGACATTTTCTCTTGGTGAATTCTTCTTCGTCTTTATCAACAAACTCGAAATAAGGATCCTTATTCAAATAGTCATCAAGTTCATCAATCAATTCTTCTCGCGACTCATCGTTATTATTATAGGGATCATAATTAACCACGTTAAAGGATTGATAATAATCTTGAATCTCATCCCATTCTTTTTTCAATTCCCATTGTAAGCGTTGACTAAGTTTTGTGTAATCATCAAATTGTCCATGTACCCATTCCCAGAAAGTAGTGTCCGATGCTCCCTTAAGTTCTTTTAAGTAGTTGATTCTACCTTTTTCTTGCAAAGCCTCTGCCTTACGTGGGCAGTCTTCAACTTTTTCATACCAATCGTCGTCTTCAAAGTATACATCGTTTCCAACCCGTTTCATTCCAATTATACTTCCCCCATTACAGGTTCCATCATTCTTATAATCACAGGTTGGCCATTCACTAAATCCATCCTTGAAGCAGAAAGGTTTACAAGTTTGATTAATATGCTCAAATTCCCATGGTTTATCCCAAACCCATGGTATTTGGTCATTCCATTCGTAGTACCAGGTGTTTTTGAAATCATCATAAGTTTTGAATCCTGGTAGATCTCCAGTAAGCACATCAGCGTCGATTTGAAGAAGGTAATTAAATTCTTTGAACTGTTTGCACAAAGGTGTCTCATAATTGAACACATCAATGTCTATCCTGAATAATTCTTCAATCCCTTCCTCGATTATTGAATTGTCATCAGACGATCCATTGTCGCTCTCTACTTCCTCATCTTCTCCTCTCGTCCAATATACCCATAACACATCTTTAGTAGCACGGTCCATGCTCTTATGGTTATTGAACTTACTAGATAACCAATTTGAAAAATCAACATTGTTAGGATCGTGGTTAACGTCAAAGCTAGTGTTACCAATCATGTTCCTTCTTATCTCCATGAACTCATTAAATTGTCCTTTAAAACTTCGTGTCAACCATGAGGTCACAATCCGTCTGACTTCATTCCTAGGAGCAAATTTCGGATCACCGTATTTAAGTTCAAGCCACTCTTCCAAAGAGATATCCATCAACCTTACCAACTTTCCATGAAAAAGTATCTCCGATTCAGCATACATTCTTTCGTTATCCAGATAGCTCTTATCAAATCCCCAATACTGTTCGGAATAAGGCATATAAGAAGTTTGTAAAGGTTGGACTTCATAGCTTTCGTTGCTCCATTTGTTGACTGCACTTGATGAGTCCATGTATTCAATTTGGAATTTCCAATCTTTTTCTTCGATAGTAGTCCAAGTAAATCCTTTAGATTCAATGATGGGCCATAAGAGTAACAACTCATCTTCAGTGTAGCTCATTAGTAAATCATAAAAGAATATCCCATCTTCAATATTGCATAAGTGCTTGAATTCCTTATAAGTAGCTTCAAGAGGGGTCTCCCAAGAGAATAAATCGGCATTAATCATGAGCACATTGACGTTGACATCTTCAAAACCTTCCCTTTCGAATGAATCCGAAAGCAAGAGTTCTTTAGCAAGATATCCGTTCACTGACATGTCTTCCATAGCAAAACCTGTCATCATAGGTAAAATCGTAAGTAGGATTTGTTCGCTAGAAGAGAAATTAATGAATTTAGAAACGGATATAAAGAATAAAAATAACTGATATCTGCAGATGATGCGCCGTATCCAAAAAGTTGGATACGCGGTATCTTATAATCGTTAAAATTTAATCAGACTTTATTCAAAAAATAGATACGCCGCTTATAAATTTAGAATGCGCCGTATCAGTTTTAATTTATCAAAAATCGACGTATATTTTTTTAAATGCGTCGTATTAACAAAAGTTAATGCGCCGTATTTTCGTTACGTTTCAAAATACAAGATTTTTGATTCAGTAGATGCGCCGTATCGATAAAAATCGATGCGTCGTATCTGTTTAATAATTCGAAAACTGTTTTTAATTAAAATAATAGATACGCCGTATCTACTAAAGTAGATGCGTCGTATGGCGTTATCGTTTAGAAAAAAAAATATTAAAAACAGATACGCCGTATCTTGGGGAAAGATGCGTCGTATCGAATTTATTAAACGCGTTGTATTTTATAAAAAGTAAACGCAATACGCCGTATCTATGAAAATAGATGCGCCGTATCGTTTGAATTAGCTCAGTACAACGATAGCAGAATACAAGAAAATAGAAAAATAAAAACAAACGAAAATAAACACAAATTAAAGAAAATAAAAACACACAAAAACAGAAAATATGCAAATAATACAATGAATGCAATTTAACTAATATACAACAGAGTTAGCGGTTAGAATAAAAATTAAAAAGAAAAACCTAATTAAAATACTAATCAAATTAACAGATAATAACAATTCACTCCCCGGCAACGGCGCCAACAACTTGATGTGCGTGTGTATTGCTCTAATTTTTATACCCACGGTATGTCGTTGTGGTTTTAGCAGTATTCGAGTTTTAAATTTATATTTAGCCGACTTATCAATAACACACACTTTAACGAGCAGTGTACCCGGTCAGTATGAATATAATGGTAAGTAGAGTGTCGATCACTAAGAGTGGAACGTATTATCTAGTTATTCTAATCAGTATTTTAATATATTAAGTTAGCTATACAACCTAATCTAACGCAAGGGGGTTCAGCCTGAGAGACTGTCACGGTTTGGTTATGATTAAATATAAACTAAACTAATAGGCACGAATCAGCGATTAGCACACACGTACACAGATAAATACTTGAGACAATAAGAAGACCAGTCCTGATAGTTAAGTAGCTTGTCAATTATTTTATTTCTAGTTTTATATGAAGTGTATAGTTCGATGCAACGCACCGAGATTAATTCCTTTCTCGTTGGCTCTAATCTTATCGGCGAGTAAACCCTTAATGATCACTTATGACTATCCTATTTATTTTTCTTCCTACTTTTCTACAGACGATAGAATGCATAGGCGATCTAATAAATAGGCGAGGAAGGGGCATGGCGACCCAAGCAATGCTCAGCTAGACACAGAGGTTATCAATGCACTAATAAAAGTCACCAAAGACATCAACATATAAACTTTAATTAATGGGAAAGCAATTTTAAGGGGAGTTGAAGTGCATGATTAAATCAATGACACAAGCCCATCAATCCTGACCAATTAAAGTGTACTAATACAATAAAACAAAACTACTTAATGAATTGAATACATGCAGGACCTTCTTACAGCTCTTGTATCTTCGTTCAAGGTGTGTCTTGTGCTGCTACTTCGTCTGAATTCGTCCTAGGGTTTCTGTGTTCTCGTTTAGCTAAATGTCCCACTCTGAAATTCGTCTGACTTTGGGGTATTTATAGTTTCTGTCTGAGGGCTAGATGCGGCGCATAGAATAAGTAGATGCGGCGCATTGACTTAACTTCGCGTGGGGTCCAAGATTAATATATTCAGGAATATTCGTACACCGCCAGAAGATGCGGCGTAACTCCATTTGTAGATGCGGCGCATGTCCTTGCTGTCTTGGATCGTAGCTTGTGAAATCTTGATAGTGATGCGCCGTATATAATAAGTAGGATGCGGCGTATCTGGAGCAGAATGATCTTGATCTTGTACATTTCAGTAGACTCTTAACTTCTTGCTTGTTTTGCTCCATAATTACTCCAAAATCGCCAAGTTTCACATAATACTTGTTTTTACCTGAGAATTACAAAAGTAAACATTAACGTATCAATTCTCACAGATAATATAATAAAACAAGTCAAATAAATAGGATAAATGATGGTAATAAAATTTACTTATTTGAGTTATCAGTACCGTTTCGAGAAACTTACTGTGGACTTGACCAGGCTGGGTAATAATTTCAAGCTAGTCTAAATAGTGTTGTAAGCGTGTCTCGAATCGGTCATGTTCACTGAAAGTGGATCAATTCAAAGAGTGCAAGCTCTACCCAATATGTGCAAATTTATAACAAAAACACCTGAGCACATGTTAAGGGGGAGAATTTGAAAAGTTCAAAACTCTCAAAGTGTTAGCAAAAAAGTTTTTCTTAATTATAAACACTTTGAGAGATTTTTCAAATAAATGGTTTACGGCAACATAGGATAGTCATGGTGTTATAAGGTGGCTAAGGTTTGGAAAATTGTCCTATGATCCTCCAGAGCCGGAGGGATCTACCCAAGGACAATACCGAATAGTTAGTATTAGAATGTCCTTAGGTATGATAATGAAAAAAGGATTAATATGAGAAAGGAGAAAGAAGGGGTTGAATAATTAAAAAGAAATGTAATGAGAAAAGGTGAAAAGAAATAGCCCTCCAATTATTCAACCTTAGGGCAGAAACCGGGTTCAATTCATATGCTACTGGTTGTTACTAAGGTGACGCCGGTATTGAAGACAAGACGTCATGGACCCAGTGACGCACTGCACTAAACCTTCTAAGATACTCAAGTTCTCTTAAAAGGACTTGTTTCATTCTCACGGGGAACCCTGCATAATCTATCGACCGCTCATTACGAGTTATGTTGATATTGAAACAGGAGACACCGCTCCAGTCTCCGACTACCAAAAATGCACTTATCGAGTCTAGAGCCACAAGATGCATCATAAGATCTCGTAGGAACACATGTTACTTCTACACTGGTTGTTCAACATTAAGGACACCAGGAGTAATCTTATGAGTCATACGCAGATCTTATCAATCTGCCATAACATTTATGAGGGAATTTAGAAATGTAATTCTCAGTGATTGAATGGAAATTCCTGCCAGGGTCAACATCAACCAGCCCTGAAAGCAGGTCACTTCGTTAATTCCTTGTGGATTATGCTTAGTGGTCTCGGCGGTTTCAAATGGTCTATAGTCGTGGAGTGAACTCCAGTGACTCACCTAATCGTTGATGTACTTCGGTAGATCTTGTAAGCCCTCTCGGGGGTATCCGATTTAGGAACGGCCATCGTAAGGATTAGAGAAAGTTTTCACAGTATGCTGTTAACAATCTCGAAGTCCGAACCTGTAAGTACTGGATGTTTTATTGCTAACTGTCGTATGCAGGAATCCCTGGCGGTTGCAGATGATTGCTGAAAAGATACCGATTCAACACCCCATGCTCACACTTCATCATCATAATCCAAGAAATCATGATAAATGAAAGGCCTTCAACACTGCTTTCGCAACCCTGATGCTGAAAATCATGATCCAGAAAAGTGTGAGCATGTCGGTCCAAAGATCAATATCACATGGAGATGATACTACAAAAGGATGACTTGAAGACGTATGTTGGATGATGACCTCAAAGAAGCCTCAAAGATCATCCAAGACAAAAGATCAGTCATCAAAAGTTCACTGTTGAATGTACAAAGATTAATGACTTTGAAGAATCAAAGACTACGAGCTAGGAAGTCTAATTCATATAATAGAATGCTAGAATTCAAAGTATAATTTCCGGGGTGACCTCCCTTAGGGGGAGATTGTTAGGAATATAAATATTCATATGAAGACTCGGTCACCCCGAGTACTCATTAGCATTAAGTAGCTCGTAGGACTATTAGTAATAGTTTAGTTATTATAGTAATCGTGGAGTGGGTCGGGTCTTTACCCACTGTCAGCTAACTCCACAGCCCACACGGGGCGTTTAAGTATGTAGTATAAATACCCCTTCCCACACATGGGAAGGGTTAGACCTTCTCATATTTTTCAATCTAATATTCTCTCTTTTCTCTCAAGGTTCCATCTCTTCTTTCTTTCTTTTCTCTTTGATCGGCCATAACCACAAAACCATACGTGTTTATGATTTAGAGTATCTTACACTTCTGGATCATTTAGTTTAGTTTTTCTTTTGTTTAAGAGTGATCCAATCATCCATCCAAGTGATCCTCTTCATTCCTCTTCAAGTACAAGAGAAGAAAACAAGATATCCAGGACGATACAAAGTGTTGTAGTTGTAGTTAGAGCACTAGTAACATTTGTTACATACTTGATTGCATCATAGCATACATCAAGATCATTTTTCTTTTGAGAGTTTGTAAGGAAAGATCATTATGATCTTATAGAGATATTGAATATCTCTAGCAGCCATTGGGCTTGTGTGTTGATCAAGTTGATCAAGGGTAGATAGAGTAGATTGAGTCAAGTGAGGGTTGATCATTGTGATCTTGTAAGATCTTGGAGATCTCTTGAAGCCATTGGGCTTATGTGATTGATCAAGTGGATCATAGGTAGATCGGGTAGATCGAGTCTTGTGTGAAGTAGAAAGGATCAAGTAAATCGTGGTAGATTGGTGCTAGCTAAGATTAGCACTCAACATCTAGCTTAGTGTCGGAAATAGGATAAGCGACGCGTACGGTTTTCTCTGCCTAAAGGGAGGTTGTTGACATAGTGCTTGAAACTCTCGAGTGTGGTACTCGGGGAGTGGAGTAGGGCGAAGAAGAGCTTCGTAGCCGAACCACTATAAATCTCTTTGTCCCTGTTTGATCTTTCTGTCTCTTCTCTTTACTTTTATTTAGTTACATTAGATAATTTAGTTTAATTGATTCATATTGGTGTTGATTGATTACACATAAGATTCGAATCAAAGTTTTTCAAAGCAAAGTTTTTAAAAAGATTTAAAAACCGGTAAAACTATTCAACCCCCCTTCTAGTTTTCCACAATTAGAATCAGAAGCCACGTCAGTCAAGATTTTAAAGTAAATTGTATTTTAAAACTTGAATCAATCAATGGATTCCGACAAATATCTAGAAGGGCAAACTATGCAAAGACCACCACTTTTCAAAACCGATTGTTTTATATATTGGAAAACAAGATTCGAAACGTATGTGAAATCAAAAGACATTGATCTTTGGCATGTTATTACCGAGGGTGACTTTCAACCGATTCAAAAGAATCCGGAAACCAAAAGGGTTGAAATAGTTCCTTATGATAAACAAAGTGATGAACTTAAAAGAAAACTAGCCAAAAATAATGAGGCTAAAATGATGATTTACAATGCTTTGCCTAAAAAGGAATTTGAAAGAATTTTCATGTGTAATACGGCAAAAGATATTTAGAAAACTTTGTTAGTCACTCACCAAGGTAATAATCAAGTCAAAGAGAACAAGATAGATCTTCTTGTTCAACAATATGAACAATTTTCCATTTCGGAAGATGAATCAATTGATAATGCTTTTGCTAGATTTAATACTATTATTACTAGTCTTAAAGCTCTTGATGAAGGTTACTCTAGCAAGAATTACGTTAGGAAGTTCCTTAGGGCTCTACATCCTAAAAGGAGAGCAAAGGTCACCGCCATTGAAGAGTCAAAGGACTTGGCGACTTTATCACTCGATGAACTAATAGGAAACTTGAAGGTTCACGAGATGATAATCAAGAAAGACTCCGATATAGTTAAAGGCAAAAGCGAGAGAGTTAGATCTCTAGCATTGAAAGCCAAAAAGGAGTCAAGTGATGAGGAATGTTCGAGTTTCGATAGTGAAGATGAAGAGTATGCGTTAGCCGTCAGAGACTTAAAAAAGTTCTTTAGGAGAAAAGGTAGTTTCATTAGGCAACCTCGTGATGACAATAAGACACCACAAAAGAACCGAGTTGAAAAGAAAAGGACAAGTGATTGGAAATGCTTTAGATGCGGAGATCCTAATCACCTCATAGAAGAATGTCCTAAACCACCGAGAACCAACAACCAAAGGGCTTTCATAGGAGGCTCTTGGAGTGATAGCGGTGAAGAAGAAGAGAAGAAGCCCAACGATGAAACATGCCTAATGGCTTAGGCTTCTAATGAGGTACATTCTGACTCTTCTTATTATAGTGATGATAATTCGTCAATAGATGACAATAGATTACATGACGAATATAATAAACTATGCGACATAAGTTCTAAAATGTTAGGTAGAAACAAATCACTAAAATTAAAATTGCATGAACTTGAAGTGCAATTTTTAGAACTTAAGGATCGAGTCAAAAGACTTGAGAAAAATAAAGAAGTAGACGTTGGATGTAGGTCATGCATAAGTCTTCAAGTAGAGAATGTGAAACTCAAAGAAAATGCTTTGAGAATCATTAAGTTTGAAGAAGGAACAAAGGCACTTAATGATATGCTTGAAAACATTAGGTTTAGTGAACATGACCGTGCAGGCTTAGGATTTGACCCGAATAAAGCTTCGAAAAGTAAAACGAAACAAGTAAAATTTGTCAAAACCTCAAGTTCTGTCGAACAGGTGGACGGTACCACTAAAGGTTCATACGGCACCATTAAATTTAATGGTACCGTGGTACTCTCGGGTACTGGAGACAGAACTGGGTCAATTTTGAAAAATAACTTAAGTCCTAAACCGAGTCACTTAGTTATTAATAATGTAGAAGTACCTAGTGCTAGTAAAAAGGAAGTCAAAAGTCTTTACAAATCCTTGTCAACCCCCGAACTTGGTTTAGTAAGACCTGATGTTAGATCAAAGACTCCTACACCAAGAAAACCAAATGTCCCTAAACCTCGGCCAAGAACTCCTCTACCGAGAGGTAACTTTAGAAGACAAAGCTATCCAAGTAACTTTCCCGAAACTTGGAATAACGGTCAACCACAAAGTTACTTACCATGGGAAATACGCCCATGTCCGCGGAGATGAATCTCACAAGAGACGATGAAGGTGAGTACGAGGATAGTGCTAGGTTAGGGGCATGATAGGTAATCTAATTTACCTAACGGCAAGTAGGCCCAATATCATGTCTAGTTTCTGGCTTTGTGCTCGCTTGTAAGAAGGATCCCAAAACTTCTTACCTTAAAGCGTTTGATGTATCTTCCGATGCATTAAAGGCACTATACACCTGAGATTATGATATCTCAAGGAGATTGGTGTAGAAACTGTTGTCTATACCAACTCTGATAATGCGGGAGATAATGTGGATTGATAAAGAGAGAGTGATGTTTGTACCTTCATAGGTGGTTGTCAAACTTCTTGGTTCTCCAAGAAACAAACAACTCTCACTATCTCCATGACCGAAGCCGAGTACGTAAGCGCCGGAAAGGCATGACAACAAGCACTATGGATGAGACAAGCTCTAATCAAATGAGACGTCCATCTCAACGACATTCCTGTGAAGAGTGACAACCGAGATGCAAATAGACTTGACCGAGAACCCCTTGGATTGCTCATGCACGTAGCACATCGAAGTACGTCATCTCCTCCGTCGCGATAATATCCAAAGAAGAATCTTTTTCTTTGAAAAGATTCCCTCAAAGGACAACATCGTCGATATCCTAACCAATACGTCCTTCACATCCCTCTTATGACTATTTAAATATTTCTTTGGAAATATTGAAGTCATATCTCATACCTCGTCTCATGACTTTCTAAATATTTCACTGGAAATATTGAAGTCATTCCTTACGTATCGCCTCCTGACTTTTCAAGTCATCCCTCTCATTCTTCTCATGATTCTTAGATATTTCACTGGAAATACTAAGTCATTCTTTACATATCATCTCATGACTTCTGAATATTTCACTGGAAATATTAAGTCATTCCTTACGTCTCGTATCATGACTGTTAAATATTTCATTGGAAATATTAAGTCATTCCTTACGTCTCGTCTCATGACTGTTGAATATTTCACTGGAAATATTAAGTCATTCCTTACGTCTTGTCTCATGACTGTTGAATATTTCACTGGAAATATTAAGTCATTTCTCACATCCTCCTCATGACTATTCAAATATTTCACTGGAAATATTGAAGTCATCTCTTACGTCTCGTCTCATGACTCTTAGATATTTCACTGTAAATACTAAGTCATTCCATGACTTCTGAATATTTCACTGGAAATATCAAGTCATTCCTTATATCTCGTCTCATGACTTCTAAATATTTCATGGGAAATATTAAAGTCAATCCTTGTATTCCTCCAATGACTGCTTATGCATTTCCTCAGAAATACTAAGGTCATTTCTTGTCATCTCATCTAATCGTTTCTGTTAAAAGATTTTATTAGGTATAAACTCTTTCCTCTTGTCAAAAAGTCTTACTAAATAAGTATGATTAATTCGTCAAAACTCAAAATGGAACAAAACTGGGTCTCAGACATACACGGCTCTACTAAAGTGGCACGGCACCACTAAACATTAGTGGTACCGTAGTATCGTGTATCTGAGGAAACCCATTTTTCTTCCCTTTTCCCTCTCCACACTCATTCAAAACAAAAATACCCACTCTCCTCTGCTGTCAAAACCGAACACCACACCCAAATCCTACTACATTCTTGTAAATAAAGTTCAAGGCATTGCAATCAAAGAATTTTAATCACTACAACATAAATTGTAAGTCAATTAACATTAATTTCTTTTTAATTTGAGTCTAGGGTTTGTTCTTATGCATAAAATCGAATTGGGGTTTTTCAATTTTAATTGAAGATTTATGCAATTAAGACTAGGATTAGACAATGTAGAACTTACATGATTCACAAATCATAGGATTTGCACAAACCCACTTATATTATACATATTAGTCTGAATTTTACTAGTTAAATCGGATTAAGATTAAATATTTTTGGTGGAATCATGTCTAGGATACTTAAAATTGGATTAGGAATCATTAACATTGAAACTTTTCAATTTTAAGATTTTTGGCGCCAAGTTGACGCAATTTGCCAAACACCCCAATTACATTGTTTTCAAAAAATTTCACGTATCTAGGATCATGAAACCTTTTTCGTGCATTGTTGATGCAAATTAAAATGATTTTGCATGCATACATGATCTCACAAATGTTGATCGAATTACATGATTAATATGTATTCTTCGACATATTTGTTTGAGCAAAAGTGACGTTAGGAGCGTTTGGGCAATCTCATTAGTTTTGTTTTAGAGTCGAGATTACCGCACCTCCACATTGTTTGCATTTAGGCGCACACACACCAAGAATGTGATCATCAAAATACAACAAGTTAACATATACATAATTATATTTTTGTTGGTAATAATGCCTCATATGGATTATCAAGATACCAAAGATTACATTCCCATTCTAATCATTGATCCAAACATCACCGATGAGCAAAAAGCTTATCTCGTTAGAGTCCAACATCGATATATACACGAAGGTCGTATAGTCGATGCTCATTTTGTTCTCTTGGATAACTGATTCGTTAAAATCAACACGCATTTTTCTCCAAGGATTTACAAAGGAAATATGTAAACCCAAGTCGTTATCCCCAATAAAGGTTGAATGGAATTTGTGATATCGGGATTGTGAATCGTGTAGTGAATGGATGTAAAAGAGATTCTTGGATTTATAAACTAAAATATGAAATATAATCTAAACAACAGTTAATTAACTAAGGCAAATATGAATTTAAAACACTTAAGGTCTAAAAAACGTAAAGAAAATCTAATAACGTGCTTAAACCTGGAAAACCCGAGCCTAAAACGTCAAATCTTAGAAATTTAAACTCTACGGGTACAAATCTATTTTTCTTAAATTCTAATTATTAAAGAAAATGTTGAAAAAAAGAATTATATTTTTTTGACTTTTATATTTTTTATTATGAATTAAAAACTCAATTTAAAAGAAAATTTAATTAAAAATACCAAAACTATTGTGAAAATTCTGAATATTTTCTGTAAATTACTTTAAGGTATAAAGAAGCTAGGAAAAATAGCACAACAATCACAACTTATTGAAATAAGCAGTGAATAAGCAAAACAGTTTGGTTAAGCTAAAAATAGAGAACAAGGTTAAGTAAAAAATGTTGCAAACGTTTATTGAAAAAGTCCCTAGGGCAGATGGTGATGGTGTTGCTTTGTGAGTCAGGGGACCAGGGTTCGAACATGGTTTTGGTCTTTTTGCTAACTATTTATTTTTTTGATTTTTATTTTAAAAACTAATTAAGCATTGGATAATAAGCTATTCTTAAAACTAGAACTATTTTTGAAAACTTCAATAAGCTCAGAATCAGCCAAGGTTTTGCTAATCAGTGGACTAAAAAGAGGAATAGTCAAGCTTTTTTTAAGCAAAGGGCTGATAAGTTATTAAATAAGCTAAATGCAAACTGAAACTAGCTAAGGGACTGATAATAAGCTACAATGGAACTGAAAAAGCCACAAGAACAGGGAACTAAGCACTGAACAAAGATCAAATAAGCAAAAGTGATGACTAATGCACAGGGCATTCAGTCAATTCTAGGCAATTTCAAGCTTAATTTTAAGCACTTAAATAATTACTAAACACCACAAAAGCTGTTAATACTTAAAGCTGACCTAGTGAGGGTCACATAAATCAAAAATCAGACCAAGGTGAGCTTATTTAGGGCTTGTGAATAAGCTGAGAAGTTGGCTCAGTCAACACAATCCAACACTGATCACTCAGTGTAAGTTTGAGTGAATTAAGCACTTTTGAGCTTAATTTAAAGCTTTAATAATCTAAACTAAGGACTGGCATTATGGAATAAGCAAAGATCACCTAGAAAACTACTGAGAAACAAGGAATTAAGCACTGATGAGATCAAATAAGCACATGAATAGGGTCTAGAAAACTTATGCAGTCTACTATTTTGTGCAGACTTTCACAAAATGGCCAAATCAATTCAATTCCAAATGAAATGGCTTCAACTCTTTTGAATGCACTTTAACCACTATAAAGAACTCAAAGTTATCAGAAATGAGGACCAAACAAGCTCAAGCTTGTGGGAAGCTTATATGAGCAGTCTAAGTTCTTAATTTCTCACAGTCTACTCAAAACATGGAAATCCTTCAAAACAGGCCATAAGCTCTTAACAAAAGCTTATATATACTAAGTAAATCAAGATCAAAGTTAGGGAATATGCAAATGAACAGTGATCAACCATTTTGACCCATTTTGCTTTTTTACCCAAATAGTTCTTATAAGGGACTGATATGTGATTTTTAAAGGCAACAACCAATTTTAACTATGATTCTTGTTTATTACTGATTCACTAACTTACTTAAACTATAATGAGTAACTTTTAATATATAAATAAGCACTAAATTAAGCTATACTAGATATGGCTATTTTTAGCTTTTTTAAGGTTTTAAGTAAAACTGAAAGCAAGCTTACACTATCTATCAACACTAGCCTAAAAATACTTCAAATAGGACAGATAAGCAAATAGAAAGCAATAAGCAGTAAAATAAGCAGTTGAACAGTAAAGAAAGAAATGCCAAATTTTTAGAAATTAGCTTACAATTGCATTGAACTGAGAATAGGTTTGGATTGTTAACTATACAAACCCAAGCTTGTTAACACAAGCTAATAAACCCCATAAACTCTTCCATGAGCAGCTTATCATCCATAACTGCTTATCTTGACCTCCAGTTGACTTTCTTTGACATTTCTTGGATTTCTTGAATGTAACTGATTCTATCTAATATAAAATTACAAAAAGCTATATTAAGCTTATATAAACTTACATGAATGGTGAGGAAGATTGGTGGATTTATTTAATAATAACTTAGCTTAATTCGAATTAAGTGGTAAACTTGAATTTTCATTAACGATTAAAATGGAGTACAACACTGATAAGTTTAGAACAATTACACTAAAAACAACTTGAATTAAACACAGGAACTTTCATAATTACAATGGTTACTTGATTACTACTAAATCGACTATCACTAATTAACTAACTGCCTATTGGCTTACAATTGATTGCCTATTTATACTAAAAAGATCTAGGAACTTCTTGTCTTTATCTCTGATCACTTCTGAACCCTTGGATTGGTGTGAATCAATCTCAGCCCTTGAAACCCATTTTGGCGCCAAAATGGAGATAGTGGAAAAACCACTATCTCTGATAACTTGTGATGGGAATGAAGCATTAAATGCTTTTGGATTGTTAGGTGAAGTGTAGTAGGAGGAGGGGTGAGGTGATGGGTGGTTTTGCAGAGAAAATGGTGGTTGAGGGTGGTATGGTTTGGCGGCAAGTGGTTAGGAGGAAAGGTTTGACTGGGGTCAAACCTGGGTTTAGCTAAATAAAAAGTGGGTCGGGTTTGGGTTATTTGGTTGGGCTTGGGTTATTGCTTTGTGTGCGGGCTGGGTTTGGTTTGTGGCTGGGTTAAATATTTGAATTAAAAAGGGTTAAGGTAGTTTAAGGTTTAGGATTAGATTTGGAATAGGTTTTATCTTAGGGTCTAAATTTGCCAAATCTGAAAATCCAGGGACTAAGGCTGCCAAAAATAGAAATTATTTCCAAGGACCATTTGTGTCTTTTTGGAATTTTTAGGGGCTAACTTTGACTTTTGTCTTCACTTGCACAATTGTTGTCGAGTCGATCCAAAAATTCTCGGTTTCGCTCCGTTTTCAATCCTTTGGTACTTGAAACACCTAAAACACAAACCAAGGATATCTGCAATATATATTGGGTGTTTTTGGTCATTTTTGTGTCTTTTATGGGTATAAAATGATGAGTATTTACGCACTCATCAATAACATCCAAGCATGTTTTCCTACTATCCAATTTGATTGTTTTATACAAAATAAATGATCAAATTTGTCCTCGTTTCGTTCTTGAGTTCTATAGTCGTGTCCGTACCTTCAATGATCTTGAGGGTAATGTCTATCTTGATTTTTGGATTCAAAATGAAAATATCATTTTATCCATTTCCGAACTCGGGGACATTCTAGGTGTCCCCTCCTATGTTTAATGTGCTTACACGGAAGACCATTCTTTAGAGTCACTTCACTACAATCTTGAAAGTGAAGGTCCATGTTCTACCGAAGTCCCCGATCTTCAAACTATCAAATAACATGTCCAAATTCCTAGATTCGCCAACACGCACCAAAAGCGTGATGGTTCCATTGTCCATCTCGACCCCAATCGAATCTATCTCAAAGAGATTATTCCCGATCTTAAAAGTTGGGAACTTCTTCTGCGAGAAAATGTCTTGTGTCTTGCGGGTAACCGGGATCATGTTCCGGCGAGTCTTGCCCATATGCTCTATTGCTTAAGTAATTAGGAGCCATACAACCTCGCGTACTACATGGAAAAGAGAATGGCAAATATTCATAGTCGTACCGATAAGCTCATGCCATACGGTATGTTGCTTACTCGTCTCTTCAACTGGGGTATGGAAAATTTCCCACATCTCAATAGTGTCGACTACGTTCTAGTAAATCCTGTCAAGAAATCTCTTGGTGGACCACAACGCCGCACTAAGCCACGTAGTGACAAAGGTGCTAAACGTGGTTGTAAATCCACTTCAGATGCTACTTTCTCGTCTTCCTCCTTTGGTCATGGTTCTTCATCTCAACCTATGGATGAGGATGATGATTAGGTGAACAAAGAAGGAACGTCTTATCCTCGTACTCCCTCTCCCGACACCTTCTTTCGTAACCTTGACACATCATCGTTCGAACCAACAACCGACCTTCCCTTCAACCAAACCAATCTAACTTCCGTGATGAGAAGGCAAACAACCATGTACAACCGAAAAGTGTCGATACATGAGCAAACGATCGGGGGGTTCAAGTCTATTGGCAAGGCAATCAAGGGGCTCGGGAACAAGATTAAAAAGTTAGGAAAGAGAAAAGATTAGATAATACTAACTTAAGTGGTATCACTAACTTAAGTATTATTAAGCTATTATTAATATGGTCTTGTCTATGGCCATCTAACACTAACAAGCTTGAATTGTCGTAGCATTTTGACATTGGTAACTTTAATTAGTTAATCAAGCTTAATGTTCAATTATTTTTAAGAGCTTTATCTAGTTCATATACTTTGTTTTACATGCATGCAGTAGATTATAAAATTGCTTGATATAATGCATGCTTAATAGTGGCCTATTTCTAGATAATCACATGATTTTGTTAGTTGCTAGTTGTAGCTAGTGTTAGAAATACTATGTGATTATTCTTTAGTGAATTGATGCTTTGGGATTTGTTGCAAATAGTCCACTTAGAATTCCCCATTTAGGCAGCCTAGAACCTGTAGAACTGGAAAAAGAATCAACTGCAGGCCACAACTCCACTAAATAGGGCACGGCACCGCTAAAGTTAGTGGTACCATACCCTGGGGAGACGATTTTAACTGTTCTCTTCCAATTTTTGACTTTCTTTTCCTCAGAATCTACAAACATATGCTGATTCCAACACACACAAATCACTAAATACACCATCCTATCCTTCCTTGCATGCTTTGATTTGGCTATAAAAGCTCATATCATGCATTTCTCTACCTCACCAATCCACACTCACCATACACTTATCATGTCTTCCACCATGGCTACTACTCCTCACCAAGCCAAAAAGCCAAGGTTCAACCTCAAACCAACCAATGAGATAATTCTCATTGATCTCACTTTGGATGATGATGAAGATGTCCATACACAACTAATCTCAACCAAATCAACCTCTTCAATCTCTACACCCCTAGCTTCATCAAAGGCCAACTCAACTAGGCCAACCACATCATCATCCTCCTCCACCTTTAGGATTTCCACATCCTTGCCTCCACCAAGTCCTCCACAACCTTTGGCACTTACACTCACCCTATCACCATCAACTCCCTTTGAGCATGTGATTAACACATCATCATCTTCCCTCTCACCATCACCACAACCACTAATGGGTCATCCCATTCTTTATGCCTTACAACCACATACCCTAAGTTGTCCTTGTTGTTATCACAACCAACACCTCATCATGAGCCTTAGGGATGAATTAAACTTTAGGTTCTCATACCTTGAATACCTTCTCACACCACCACAAGGACCCATTATCCCACCTCCACCACCACCCAATAGCCCACACAACTAAACATTTTTATGTTTAGTATCTCAAATAAAAGCTTGGGACCCTTTTGACATTTGAAGCAAATCTTGAAGTCTCATATCACTAATGATGTTTATGTGCTTTTTGGTAGTTTTTTTTTTGTTTCTATGATGTAGTCATACCTATGTATGACATTTTTTTCATGAATGAATGGGACTTTTATGTGGTTGTTTTTATTTCTATGCTTGGCTACGTGGCCAATCTTTTTATTTATGGTTGGATATTTGTCATAAGTGCTACATGTTAGATCTTGTATATTTGTTATCTAACCTTGTTTTGTAGCACGAATCATTGCTCGATTCCTTGGTGTCCTCCAAACGAGGGGGAGTATACATCAAGGGGGAGCCTTAGCAACCTTTTTGCTTCGACAAAAAGGGGAAGAAATGGAAGTAAACTCATTAAAAACTTGTAAAAACTAATTTTAACTTAAAATAAGTTTATGTTTTGTCATCATCAAAAAGGGGGAGATTGTTGATGCAAATAATGTTCTTAAAATGTTATTTATATCTTTTGATAACTTCACGTTTTGAGGATGACAAAATGTGAAAACACGTTACGTTAAAATTAACGTAAACATGTTTTTAGTTGAGAGATCCCATTTCTACACAAATCACTCTAGAACAAATTTACAACTTGACAAATGATCATAGAAGTGAATTTGTGCTTAAGACTTCACATTTTAATGTGACAAAAAATTTCTTTCAAAAATATACTTCACAAATTATTTTTGAATAATTAAGAAATGTTTTAATGGAAAAATAAGTTCAAAAATACATAACAGCTATTTTCCCCCTCAAAATCAGCTCCAAACTTCCCCAAATAAGTTTTCATCAGAAAAGACAAAAAGGGGAGCGTTTTTGTATGGCACGGTACCACGGTACCACTAAATTTAGTGGTACCATGTGTCGTTTAGTGGTACCGTGTCCCTGTAACGGCCAGATTTTTTCTGCCTATAAATACCAGCCCACTTCACAGATTTTGGGCATCCTTTTTCACACAGAACTTTTTGAGTTCAATACCCTTATCACATTTTCTCTTCTTGATCATTTATTTTTGTTTAATAGTGATCCAATCATCCATCCAAGTGATCTTCTTCATTCCTCTTCAAGTGCAAGAGAAGAACACAAGATATCCAAGAGGATACAAAGTGTTGTAGTTGTAGTTAGAGCACTAGTAACATTTGTTACATACTTGATTGTATCATAGCATACATCAAGATCATTTTTATTTTGAGAGTTTGTGAGGAAAGATCATTGTGATCTTATAGAGATATTGAATATCTCTAGTAGCTATTGGGTTTGTGTGTTGATCAAGTTGATCAAGGGTAGATAGAGTAGATTGAGTCAAATGAGGGTTGATCATTGTGATCTTGTGAGATCTTGGAGACCTTTTGAAGCCATTAGGCTTGTGTGATTGATCAAGTAGATCATAGGTAGATCGGGTAGATCGAGTCTTGTGTGAAGTAGAAAGGATCAAATAGATCGTGGTATATTGGTTCTAGCTAAGATTAGCACTCGACATCTAGCTTAGTGTCGGAAATAGGATAAGCGACGTGTACGGTTTTCTCCTCCTAAAGGGAGGTTGTTGACATAGTGCTTGAAATTCTCGAGTGTGGTACTCGGGGAGTGGAGTAGGGTGAAGAAGAGCTTCGTAGCCAAACCACTATAAATCTCTTTGTCCCGATTTGATCTTTCCATCTCTTCTCTTTACTTTTATTTAGTTACATTAGATAATTTAGTTTAATTAATTCATACGGGTGTTGATTGATTACACATAAGGTTCGAATCAACATTTTTCAAAGCAAAGTTTTTAAAAAGATTTAAAAACCGGTAAAACTATTCAACCTTCCCCCCCCCCTTCTAGTTTTCCACAATCCTTACTCGGAATCTATCTAACTCGAAGGATTTAGAAAAGATCCTTAATTGGAAAATTTAAAACCTTACTCAAAAAAACTTCCTAACTCAGAAATACTTGTTTTACTCGAAGTTTTAGATGCTAACTTGAAGGATTATAGAGTCCTTGCTCGAAGTATATCTAACTCGAAGGAACTTGGAAATGCTTCTTCTAACTCGAAGAATCTTTCCTTACTTAGAATATCTCTTCTTACTCGAAGGATTTTAAAAATCTTACTCAGAGAACACTTCTTGCTTGAAGTTTTTATGACTTACTCGGAATTCTGCCTTCTAACTCGAAGGATTTAAGGTCTAACTCAAAACTTTAACTTCTAACTCGAAGTTTTTGGCCCTAACTCGGTTCCTAACTCGAAGACAGCCTTCTAACTCAAAGGTTTTCCTGCCTTACTCGAAGAAAGCGTGAATGAATAGTAACTAAAATCACAAAACACACCCCTTGATCCTTGTTTGGCTCTGATACCACTTGATAGGTCACAAGTTTATCAAACAAGAATACTTAGATCTAGAGATAGAAAGTTAGAGAGAGAAAGAGTGGAAGGTTAAGCATAAGACTAATGACAAAATGAAATCACATTAACCAACACCCCTTTCCTTCAATGGAATGGGTATTTACAGTTTTCTACATGAACGGGCTTTTGCCCTAATTAATAAAGTAAAATAAACTATATAAAAGGACACGGCCCATGGGCCTTCTACATAGGCCGAGCCTTAAAACTAACATAAAGGCCTATGCAACCTATTACAATCTATGATCAATACTTGATAATTAATAATGTGTTCCCAACAGAAACTCCATGAGCAGTGGTAAATCTATATAAATCTACTCGAACCAAGCTTATACTACAAATAATAACTATAAGAGAACGTGACACTCAAAAGAAAATAAAGTAAATATGAGAGAAGAGTAGAAGATGAGATCCGAATGAAATAACTTATTGCTGAATGATTGTTATTACCTTAAGAGAACAATACAAAAGATAAATCACACACACTAAACTTCTCACACACTCACCTATATTATCTTGAGGCACACCCTAAATGAGAGAGAGTGTGGGGATATATATAGAAACATATGGGACACCCTAGATGTTTCATCTATGGGCTTGGTGGGCTTGTGTTGGACTTGGGCTTATATTCTTTTACTTGAA
Organism: Artemisia tridentata subsp. tridentata; assembly: GCA_021014915.2. Lineage (NCBI taxonomy): Eukaryota > Viridiplantae > Streptophyta > Magnoliopsida > Asterales > Asteraceae > Artemisia > Artemisia tridentata. The sequence continues at coordinate 127,517,013 of CP139507.1, read as the reverse complement.
CATTTCTATTACAAAGTCCAACATAAGCCTTATAATACTTGATTATACCACATGACACACATTAAATAAATATTACAAATGACCATCACTTGACTAAAAATATAAATGCTAACATTCTCCCCCTAAGGGATGGTCATTTCAATGATGCTCCCAATGATAGGTCTTTTGTCTTCAACTTATTGAACTTTGTGTGTCGATGTAGAATAGTCTTCATTCAATGTTCCTTCATGCACTGTGATCTTCAAAGTAGTCGTCTTTTGATGGTTCTTGCCTTAATCAATATCTTCGTGTGATTATAACGTCGTGTCCTCCAACATACTCATACATCTTAGATTGTATACTTATGCTAACAATCTTCCCTTGCTAACAATCTCCCCTTATACTTTCATCATTTGACATATGAACTTGTTCTTGACATCTTGGTTAGCTTTTTGACTTCGTTGTTACACTCTGTCTTTAACTTGATCCTTCTATCTTGAACTTCTTACACTTGGGCTTTGTTGGAGATTTTTTTAGTAAGTACGAGTATGCTGAGGTGATGATGTTTGATGTATCTGATGATGGTTGATGGATGTTTATAGGTAGCTGCATAAAACTGTTAGTAATAATCATCCAGCGCTTACAGGTTGGGACTTTGAGATTGTCAACAACATAGTGTGAAGACTTTCTCTAACCCTTACCTAGGTCGTTTTGAACCGGATACCCCCGAGAGGGCTTACACGGACACACCGAAGTGCACCCACAATTCAGTGAGTCACTGGAGATCACCCCATGAACCGTTTGAAGCACGAAACCATCATGATATAAATGGCAAGATCTTTAGATCTCATTAAGACTCTTGTACACCTTGTGTCCTTTTTGGTGAACACAAGGGTATTATTATGGAAGTGTTCCTAAGAGATTTTTGATGAATCTCATGGCTCTAGACTCTATCATGTGCGTTTTGGTTTTAGAAGACGGAGGCATGGAGCAGAGTGCCACCTTTTGAATATCAACACATCTTGGAATGAGAGGCCGATAGATTATGTAGTATTCTCCGTGAGAAATGAAACAAATATCTTTTAAGAGATATCTGAGTGGCTAGGAGGGGTGGTGCAGCGACTCACTAGGTCCATGACGTCTTGTCTTCAATATCAGTATCACCTTTGTGAATACCGATAGCAGATGTATTGACCCGGTTTCTGCCTTAAGTTTTCATGGAGGGCTATTTCTTTTCACCCTTTCATTAAACTTTTCTTTTTCATTCTTCAACCCCTTCTTTCCCTTTCTCATTTACTCTTTTTTTCAATCTTACCTAAGGACTTCTAATTCTAATCTATTGGAATTGTCCTTGGGTAAATCTCTCAGAGTGTTTATGAATAAACTCATTTTAGTTAACACTTCGAGGGTTTTACATTTTTAAAATACTCCCCCTTCACATGTGCTCATGCAATTTTTAAGATATAAATTTGCACATGTTGGGTAGAGTTCGCACATTTTGAATTGATCGATTTTCAATGAACATGACCTTCGCGAGACACGCTTACATCACTAGTTAGACTAGCTTGAAATTATTACCCGTCCAGGTCATATTCAATGATCATCTCTCGAATTGGTACATTCTACTCAGACAAGTCCTTTGCGAGACACGCTTACATCACTGGAAAACGAGCTTGAAATTATTACCCGTCCCAGACAAGTCTTTCCGATAACGGACATTTAATTTCGTCAATTCGAGGGTTAATACTGAGTCTTTTTGTAGAGCTCTTTTGAGATTCAATCCACGATCTTTAAACTTTTGATCACATTTCAATCACGTCTTCTCCCCCTCAAAAATAGCATGCAGTGATATTTTTGAAATCAACTGATTAAAATGAGAGCTTTTTGGAGAGATAGACGGACCATTTTAACATGATTTGGAACATTTTAGTATTTTTTTTAAACTTCCCCTTAAATAAAGCATATTCTTTAAACATTTGTGTTTAAAATTATTTAAGGGTATAGAGGGAGTTTTCATTTTGAAAAATATTGAGCACAGAATTTGGAGAAAGATTTTGAAAAATCTTTTTGAAAAATCTTGATTATTTGCTCAAGGATTCTTTGTTTTCTTTTGCCATTAACAATGCGAGTCCTGATCAGAAATAATCAGAAGTCATCATTGTAGCTCGGGTTTCATTGTAATACCCAAAAATCTGAAAACATGTAAAAAGACTAAATTGCCCCTATAATCTTAAAATTTGATTAATAAGCTCATAAAGTACCAAATAAATCCCAAACTTCTAGAAATGATCAAGATATGAAGTAAATTAATTTTTACTACTACAATTAACATTTTTAAAGTACAAAATTACTTTGATCATACATTATGGGCCGAAAGTTTTATCGTTCATATTATTATTATTATTTAAAATCCTTATAAAACTAAAATATCAATTTAAATGGGAAATATTTAGGAAATTCAATCAAATTGAATGGGTCATTAAGAATTCTAAAATTTCAGCCCATAACCCCCCCTATATGTCGGTTCTATCATCATTTAACAAACCATTTATTTTTCTACCCTAAAAATACCGATACCCTAAAAGTGTCGGCAACTAAAATCCCTCCTCCTCCCATACGACTTTCTGAGCAAGAACCAATATTTTTCTGGAGAATTTGAGGTGTAAATAAGCTAAGAAAAATAGGAATTGGATTGTTGAAGCCTTGATTCAATCGTGGTAATTGTTTTGTTCGGTTTTGTTCATCTATGAGGTATTAATTCCATTCGACTAATTCTTATGTTCTAAAATTTATCTAGCATTTTTTTGATGATTAGTAGGTCGTATATAACTCAGGAAAAATGATAAACATGGGTCATGCAAGATAAATAAACCGTACGAAATTTAAATAGCTAAAACACACATAAAATCCAAATCGGTATATACGATTTTTCTGGGTCACTTTCATAATTTTTATGGGTTCTATGATCATCATATAAGCCTGGAAAAATGTTGGTTCGAATTTTTGTAGCCTATATTGATCGTTGTGAATTTAAATGGTTAAAACATACGTAAATTCTAATATATGCAATACAAATTTTCTGGGCATGAAACATATTTTATTTGGACTCTACATAATCTATATGATCTGGGAAAAATAGTGGTTTGATTTATTGAAGCTTAAATATGGCGTGATTAAATTTGTTCATAATCGGGTTAGGGTTTTTCGAAAAGAAAAAAATAAAACCCTAGGGTTTTCAATTAGGGTTTGTGTTTTGGATCTGGAATTATGTTCATAGATGTCTAATTATGATGTAGTAATGATGGCATGTTGATTGGGAAAGATTAGGGTTAGGGTTTTGATTTTAAAATATGTAACGATTTGGAAATAAAAATGTAAGGGGGTGTTTTGTCATTTTTAAAACGTGTGGGTTATTTTTATAATGTTAATTAGATCAGTACCAAAGTGTAAAAATTATAACATGAGGTCCTTGTGTGTAAAATATGCAAGATATGGAATTATGTATAAATTAGGGTTTTCGTATGGAAATTAATTAAATAGAGGGGTTAAAATTGTAAATTCAGGAAACTTGTGATTTTTCTGTGTAAATAATATTATTAAGGAGGTAATATGTCATTTTGGGAATTTATGGGTTGAATGTGTAATTAAAATAGAATTATGATTTAAATTGTAAATTTATAAACTAAAGGTATAAAATGTAAAATTGGTAGACTTGAAGTATGAAAATCGTTAACCTTGGTAAGTCATGTATTTGAAAGGATAATTTGTAATACTTTCATTTTGGACCTTTAACTTTGGTATTATTACGTTTAAAACCCTAAACTATGGAAAGTTGTTATTATTAACCCTAAACTATCATAACTTGGTAAAATATACCCTATGTTCATAATATGCTTCATTTATGATTTTAACCTAAGTAATGATGCGTTAACATTTCTAAAAATAGAAACTTACTAAAAATGGAAACTTACTAAATTTGGAAACCTGCTAAATCTGGAAAGTTACTTAAAATGGAAAGATAACTAAAAATGGTAATCTGAACTTGAACCCCTTTGTAATTCCGTCTTCTACTTCTTTAGGTGTGAAGAAGGAGAAGCATTGATTCTGTTCCGTGCTTGTTTTCTGTTGCTTATTCTCTTTGCTTTGCTCATAAGGTACAGATACTCTGCCCTTTTTTAGTAAGGGTGTCTTATTCCCTTGATATGATTTTGATTTATGATCCGTTTAAGATTCCCAAAGCCATTGTTATGTTCCCTTTGTTGTGAACCTTTGATATGATCCTTTGCTTTGTATACTTTGATCTGATAAATTCCGATTTGGACTTTTGGCATTACATCTGATATATCTGTTATGAACCATCTGTTATGGACCTTTGGATATGACATTCTGATTTGATTTGATATCTGACTCTTAGTTTGATACCCGAGCCAAAATTTGTGACCCTAGCCATGAAGGTAACATGGCCATGTCATTGATGCACCGATGGCATGACTCTAGTGTGGTTGAGTGATGTTCCACACCGTCCCTTATCTGTTATCTGCTATGGCCATTATTATTATTTGTCTGTAGGGGCGTATGGATGCATCCTAGATCTGTTTTGTTTAGTGGATTATCTATATATGATTTGTTATTGTCTGGTGATTGGTACTGTGTGCGATACATGCCCTTCACATATCTGAGAGGTCGCTCCTCTATGGTTACTATATCTGATTATCTGATTTGTCTGGGCTCGTGGTGGATTACTATCCTATTCTATTTTCTTTATACTTTCACATTGTTATACCTTATGATATTTCCCCATTGCACCATATCTTATTTCGGTTGCGTTATCATTACTTTGTTTATGTATCTGTTCACTGACCTCTCGTAGCTCAGCCGCATTTCTTTTCCTGCGGCAGGTTTTAGTAGGAAGTTGGGAATGAGTGGAGAGTACCTTGGCCTTAGAAGACCTTGATAGCCATCTGGATTAGAGTTGATTATAATTTATTATGTTTTAGAATTAGTATTTATCGGAAGTTTCATTTGTAACCTTGTAATTTCAGTATTTCTTTTGTAACCTTTGAAAATTCTTGTATTACTATAGATGTATGCTTTGGTTGATCTGATATGAAACCATTATCGTGATATCTTAACCCTTGCCGGGTTGGGGTGTTTCATTCGTACTGAAATATACGAAAGCCGTCATTTAAGAAATTTTGAGAAACGACATGTTTTAGAAAACATTTAAATGAACTCTCGCTCAAGCATCTGTACATGCCTGTATCATTGTTGAATGACATTTCTAGGTACGTACAGAATATTGATTTATACGAGAGACATGTCATGAGAAGAATATTTTTGGTTTTTATATTTTTTATTGTTTTTGTCTTTTTGAAATTTTCTATTTTTGTATTTTGTTTTTGTTGGTTTTTCAAATTTTGCATTTTGCTTTTCAAAAATATTTACATTCGAAGCTTTTTTGAGATAAAATTCAAGAAGATTCGAGAAGACTTTCTAACTCTTCGGGAGTTAGGCTTCGCGTTCCAATTCGACGAACTAAGTTTTCAAACCGCTCTGTTGGGAGGGCTTTAGTAAATAGATCGGCGAGTTGGTATTCAGTCTTCACGAAAAATAATTCAACAGTAGCATTTTCAACGTGTTCCTTTATGAAGTGATAGCGGACTCTAATATGGTTGGTCTTGGAGTGCTGAACTAGATTGCACGAGATGGCTATGGCACTTTTCGAGTCACAATACATAGGTGTGCAGTCAAAAGTAAAACCATAATCTGTGAGTTGTGTCCTCATCCATAGAACTTGGGCACAACACGCAGATAGAGACACATACTCGGCTTCTGCGGTTGAAAGCGCCGTACAGTCTTGTTTCCTCGATGACCAGCCTACTAGCTTCTCTCCCATAAATTGTGCTCCTCCGGATGTACTTTTTGTAGTGACTTGGCAACCAGCATGATCGGCATCTGCAAAGGCTGTTAGTTTGAACTCCGAATCCTTCAGATACCAAAGTCCCATGTTAATGGTTCTTCGAAGGTATCGAAAGATTCGTTTAATCTCTTTGAGGTGAAGTTCGGTAGGCCTTGCCTGAAACCGTGCTAATAAACAGACAGCAAAATGTATATCGGGTCGACTAGCAGTTAAGTACATGAGAGACCCAATCATGCTCCGATATTTCTTCGGATCAACGGGTTTCCCATATAAGTCAGCACCAATTTTGGGTGAAGTGACCATTGGAGTACCAACAGAGTCACAATTTTCCATTCCATGTTTCTTTAAAATCTCAATAGTATATTTAGCTTGATTTATAAAAATACCACGTGGGGTTTGATGAATTTGTAAACCCAAAAAGAATTTTAATTCCCCCATCATGGACATTTCAAATTTGCTTTTCATGAGATTTTCAAAATGTTTTGAATGTTTCGGATTAGTGGACCCAAAAATTATATCGTCCACGTAAATCTTAAACAATCAAAATGTCATCTTTAAATTTCTTAGTAAACAAGGTCGGGTCAATTGTTCCTTTGGTGAAATTATTATTCAGCAAGAATGATGAGAGTTCATCATACCACGCCTTTGTTGCTTGTTTCAAACCATAGATAGCCTTTTTGAGCTTGTAGACGTAGTCCGGATGATCTTTCTCGACGAATCCATCTGGCTGACTTACACATACTTCTTCCTTCAGAGTTCCATTCAAGAAAGCCGTCTTGATGTCCATTTAATAGATCGTAATGTTCTTGTGAGCCGCATATGCTAAGAAAATTCTGACTGCCTCAAGTCTAGCTACTTGCGCGAATGACTCTTCAAAATCTATTCCCTCTTCTTATCTGAATCCCTTGGCCACTAGACGAGCTTTGTTGTGGATTACAGTCATCTATTCGTCCTTTTTGTTCTTCCATAACCACTTAAGATCAATGACTAGTTTGTCGATTGGTCTCGGCAGTAAATCCCAAGTGTCATGTAATTGATATTGGAGAAGTTCTTCCTGCATCGCTTCAATCCATGCGTCATCTGCCATTGCTTCCCGAATGTTCTTTGGCTCTTTTAAACTAACTGAGCAGGAAAAGATGCACATGTCGCAATCGATGGCAAGTTGTCTTCTCGTCTGAACTGGCTTGAAGGTTCACCAATGACATGTTCTATTGGATGGTCTTTAGTCCTCTTTAACGTTAAAGGTTACCATGGAGTTGACGAAAGCATGTTAGTTGGTTCATGTAACCTAGAAGAAGATTCAGCAGATTCCATAGCAAATGGATTTTCAAATGGTTCTTCTTCTAACACAGCATCGTTTTGATGTTCTTCTTTAATTGGTGTGGTTTGGTTTTGCTCATCAACTCTTGGTAACACAATCTCAATAACTGGAGTTGCTGGAGTAGATGTTGATGATGTTGAGGGAGTTGGTGCGTCAGCTTCGAATGTTGTAGATGCATCTTGTGGTGGTGGTGTTTGTTGTTGTTGTTGAGCAGGTGTAGCGGAACGTTGTTGTGATGCATTTGTCGAAGCTCCACCATAATACTCATCATACATAAACTCGAAGAAATTATCCAGTTCTTGATTTGTTGGTTTGTCAGTAGAAGTTGACTGAGCTCCTTAGGGTACGAGTCCTGAACTGATATGTCCAGAAGTTTGACTGTTTGGTTCGGGTCCTAATCCGATACGATTAGAAGCCATCGGGTTAAGCACGGGTTCTAGAGCGAGTCTCTCAAAAGCCATTTGTGAAATTTCATCAAATTTCACATTCATCGTCTCCATAATCCTTTTCGTTCTCCTGTTATACACCCTGAATGCCCTCGAGTTATCTGAATAACCAATGAAGATTCCAATACCACCCTTAGCTTTCAGCTTTTCCAGATCTTCTCTTTCGTTCGTAGGATAGCACAAAGCGCGAAATACATGAAGGTAAGAGATATCGGGTTTTCTGTTTTTCACTAATTCATAGGGGGTTTTATTGAATCTTGGATGGATTAGGGATCGGTTTTGAGTAAAACATGCAGTGGAAACAGCATCAGCCCATAAGAACAACGGTGCACTGAAATAAATCAGCATTGTGCGAGCAGCTTCCACAAGAGTTCTATTTCTTCTTTCAACTACCCCATTCTGTTGTGGAGTTCTAACAGCTGATGTCTGGTGAGTAATTCTAGTCTCTTCAAAATGTGTTCTTAACTCCTGATTAGTGAATTCCGTGCCATTGTCTGTTCTTACTATCCTAACTGGAGCTTGAAGTAAGACTTGAATCCGTTTCAGAAAGGTGATGATGATGCCTGGTGCTTCGTCTTTTGATCTCAAAAACCTTACCCATGTATATCTTGAATAATCATCGACAATTACAAGAATATACTTTTTCCCATTGATACTCTCAACTCTCATTAGGCCACATAAGTCCATGTGCAACAAATGTAACTTATCGACCGAACTGGGTACGGTTTTGGGTTTATAAGTTGCCCGTTTGCTTTTGCCTTGCTTCCAAGATGGACATAAGTGTTCTTTGGTGTATTTGAACTTTGGGAGACCGGTGACGATGTTGTCTTTGGCAAGCTTTGTTATTGTGTCGAAGTTGAGATGGGATAGATGTCTGTGCCACAACCAGGACTTAGTTTCGTCAGCTCTTGTCATGAGACAAATTGGTGATGAAGAGGCCATTTGGTTAATATCGATAGCATAAAGATTGGTGCCACGATTTCCGGTTAAGAGATCATCTCCAATCAAATTCCTAACGAAACATGTATTCCTTCTAAATGCAACCTCTAAATCTGGGTCACAAAACTGTCCGACTGAAAACAAGTTGTGTCCCAATCCTTCGACATAGTAAACCCGAGTGATTAGAAAATTCCCAAACTGTAGATCTCCATAACCCAGAATAGCTGCTACATGATCATTTCCAAACCGAACTGTTCCCATGAACTTTCATACAAAGTTGATCAGCAGCTTCAGATTCCCGGTCATGTGCTTGGAGCAACCCGAGTCGATGATCCAAAGACAAATTTCAGTGACCTGCCAATAACAGAAGATTTTGCATTTGGAAACCGTTTATCATTTGGTTCCAGGGGGTTAGGGGTAAGAAATTAATCACACTCATAGAAGGTTTCTTCTTGCTCTAGTGGAACAACTTTTAATTTGCCATTCTTAAGTGTAAATTTTCTACCCATTGGTTTCCATTTGCAAAACTTAAGATGATCCTTAGGCAATAACATGATACTAGTGGTTGATCTAGCTATTTTAATAATTTTATTAATATATCTAGACTTAGCACTAATTCCTGATGGGACATCTTTCTGATCAGGCTTATCATTCACATTCACATCATTAGAAACAATATCATTACAAGCATTTTCAGACAAAGATTTCTTTCTCATTAAGCAAACAGATTCATTACATTCCCTTGAAATTTTGTCTTTAACATTACATCTAGATGACATATGTTTCTTCTTGGAATGCGATAAAATCCTAGGGTGTTCTTCTACTTCTCACGTTTTATTCTTGATTTCACTCTTAGATGCAGGCGAGACTCTATTCCTTGTATTGCTCCTACGCTTTGGTCTGCTGCTCCTAGAGGTACTTTCTACTCCTGTAGAAGGTAAGGCACACGCATTAGGATTTATCTTGTTGTCATTTGAATTCGTTTTAGCATTCCTAGTCTCTTTTGGATTGTTTTTCACACTTTTGTCTATCGCCTTATATGTTTTAGATGTAGAGGTAGACGCAGTAGTGGTACTAATCCTATAAAGTCTAGGTTCTAACACATTTGGTGTTTCGACAACAGCTTTCTCTTTTCCTTTATAACTTATTTTAGGCAAGGGTGTTGGAGTGACTGGAACACTTTGAGATATAGACATTTTTGGTTTAACAATTGGCTTGTTCATAGTTTCCTCACCCTTCCTATTTTGATATTCAAGCTGAGACTTCAAAAGATCAATTTGATTTTGCATGTTTTGGTAAGAACGCTCATACGACAATTTGTCATACTTACATTCTTCCTTTTTCCGATCAAGTTGTTTAAAATATGTTATATTTTCCTTTTCAATCTTAGCAAATGCATTTTCATATTTTTCAACAATTGCAGAAGTCTCAGCTCTCAGTCTTTCATCATCTTCCATAGAATATGTTTGATAAATAATGGACATAATTTCAGTCGATAGAGCTACTTCAGAGAGTATGTCATTGTGTCTTTCCAAAAGTTTTATGTGTTCAACGTTTTCATTAGCTTCCTTCACCAGGGATTTGTGTTCCTTGACAAAGTCGGCTGTTTCTTTCAAAAGACATCTTTCAACATTAAGAACTACCGCATAAATTGCAGATAGTTGAGGAATAATATCTTTTTCAAACATCTTTTTCTGTTCAGTATGAAAACTTGAAAACCAACCATTGACAATATTATTTGTTTTGGATGCCACAGTCGATTGAAGTGTTTCAACTCTCTTTATAAGATCGGTCAAAAATCCTCTAGCTTCACTTGTGTTACAAGTGTTGGTAGAGTACATTTTTTCGATGTTAGAAAGATGTTTCGAAACAACTTTTCTCTTTGCGACAGCCACTGGTTTTTTGAAAAACATTGGTGACTCTTTTTGAACCTCAAGAACACCAGATATGGCATTTAGCTTGTTATAATCAATTGGTCTGATATCTGGGTTCTTCTGGCTCATTTTAACATGACTCTCTTCGGCTAGCTCAATCGTTTCATAAGTATCCCAAACATCGGGAGGGTCATGATTATCATTTAGCACATTACCATTATACAACACATTCTGTTCCTTCTGAGCTTTCTTGAGATAATAAGGGTTTTCACAACCGATAGCCATTTTCTTTTTTGTATGTAAAACTGGGTTTGGATCGTTAATTAACAAATTAATTGTTTGTGCAGACTGACCCGTTTTTACAAGCAACTCTTCCAACTTTTTAATGGTTTCCTGTTTATCAAGAATTTCATCAAGAAGATCATTTTCTTTCTTTGAAAACCTTGCATTCAATTCCTTCTTTTCTTTTTCAAGAGCAGAACAAATTGATTTTTGTTTAGAAAGTTGGTTGGTTAATTCAGAAATTTCTTTGTTTAGAGATTTTATCTGCATGTTCAAGTTGACATCAAGAGTGTCGTATTTGATTTGAAAATGTTTCTCCCTTAACATAGAATCTATATAACTAGTTTCAAGTTATGACAGTCGTTTGTTATGAAATTCAAAAGCTTTTTCATTCACCTTATATCTCTCAAGCTCAGTGGTCAATTTCTCATTCGCGGCCTTAACATCGCGATTGATCTGTTTGACCTTTTCGATTTCAATACTACAGTTATCAATAATGATTCAAATAAAGCACGTGTTTTCTCATCATTCATAGTATGCTGTGACTCTAAGCCTCCAGTAGGATCCATATCTAGAGTAGCCAACTTAGTATTGCTACAACTTGGGGAGTCCATATATGTATCGTAAGTGGGATTAGGAGTCACAGGATGCTGTTCATTTTGAGGTGACATAACAAACATTTCATTATTGTGACATGTAGCATATGGTTGTACCTCAGAGATTCCATTGATATCATTAGCTGGAGGTGCTTTAGAATCCGGGTCATATTTAACCTCTTGAAGATTGGCCATGAAAATGCAGTTGGCATCGATATCTTCCAGATCTTCCATATCGTCCATTAGAGCCATGAAATCATTCTCCTCTGCACTCAACTGTAACCCAGCCGTTTCCTTTTGTGATAACAGCAATGCTTTCTGCAGATATGCTGGATCTTTCTTCTTTGGCCTTGTAGGACAGTTCCTTGCCATGTGACCAGTACCTTGACAGTTAAAACATTTCAACACATTCCCTTGATTTATATTCCCAACATTCCCAGCTACTGGAGCAGCAACATTTCCAAACTGATTCCCCATATTCTGGCCCCTTCGATTTCAAGCAACTTGACCCAACTGATTTTTATTACCCATATACTGACCCATCTGATTGCCTGCATACTGCCCTTGATTTCCCGTGTGAAACCCTGTAGCATATCCTTGCTGATTCCCATAAACTCCAACCATTTGTCCTTGATTACCCATGTTGAAACTCGGCTGTGCAATCTGCCTGTTGCGAGTGTTCGATGAAATCCTTTGGTTGTTGTTGGTTGGTGTGGAATAGCATCCTTGGACAACTCTTGATAGAAGGGTGAATGCTTGAGACAAAGCAGTAATTTCATCATTAGGATCGTATTCTGGTTCTGGGTATTGTTGTTGTGGAATGACTTGTTGTTGTTGTGGGTAGAATGGCTGTTGTGGAACACATTGTTGTTGCATGATGTTCTGAGTGGGAGTAGATGATGATGGTTGTGTATTCACTATTGAAGGTGTTGGTGCTTGAGCAATCAATGCTAGAGGATCATGTTGTTTGGCTAGCTTCTCTTTCCTAACTTCATCTATCTCTTTCTGGTTCTGTTTCAAAAAATCATATAGTTGATCATAGTTCAACTCATGAAGATTCTTTGTTTAGTTAAAGATTGTGACATATCGTCCCCATTCTTCTAGAAGGTTGTTGATGAACTTGATGTTTTGAACAATTTGCCTTGGTGCCAACTTGTTCCTGGTGAGCTTATTCATAAGAGTGCAAAACCTTGTATAGTAAGATTCGATTGGTTCAGCCGGGGTTGATGTAAACTTCTCCCATTCAGTTAGAATTTTGTTTTCAATGTCTTGTTGTCCAATTTCAGGACCATGACAAAGCCTTCAAACTCGTTCCCACATGTCATAAGCAGTTTCACAACTATCGACAGCACAAAATATTTCCTGTGGTAAACCAAGTTGAATTAAGTGCATGGCTAAGTCATCAACTTCAATTTGTATCAAATCTTCTGCTGTGTATTCTTCTTCTTTCTGTTCACAAATGTATGGTGCAACGGGAGGTACTGAATTTGGATTACCCGGGACTTGAATCTGACGAGGCTTGAATGGACCATTTTGGATGGAGTTAATCAAGAGTTTACCTTGTCCATTAGGTTTGGTTTTCATGTATCGAAGCATACGGCTTTTCCATGGAAGGTAACTACCTTTTTCTAGCATTGGAGGACGGTTTTCAGCACCAGCTACGTGGATATCTTGTTGAGTAGTCATTGTTGATGTTGTATGATAAAGTTGATTCAATTGATTCAGGATCGTTGCAAAGAAATAGGTGTTGTGGTTGTTGAAGGTTAAACTTTGTTGAGGTTGTGAAGCCTTGGTTTGTTAATGATGATCGTTGAAGTTACTATTTAGATAAACAAAAACAAATTAAATAGAGTTACTAAATTTGACTAGGCTATAATTTAGACAAGATCAAAAGTTCCCAAATTCGACAAAAGTTATGTAAATCACAATTTAGATAAAGTGACAATTTCTATAGAAATTTCAATTTAAACCAAAATTTATAGAAATTATGGCAAAATTTCAATTTAGATAGAATTTATCTAATTTATATAAATTTGTAATTTATATAAAAAATCTAACTATCTTATACAAGATAGAAGATATCCGATTGTCGAAGTATTTTACACACTTATACAAGTGGGAAAATACCGAGTCAGTAATCCTTGATATTGTAGAAATTACAAGAGTAAGCAAATTTATGAAATTTATTTAAGTTGTAAAAGTTTAACACAATTGCGAGGACCAAATCTGTCAATCAGTGAAAGTTCACAAAACTGCTTGAAATGCGAGGGACTGATTCTGTCAATTTACAAAAGTTAAACAAACTGCCAATTGCGAAAAAAATCTTGTCTGTCCGAGATCTAATTGCGAAAGGCTTATGTTGTCCAATAACCAATTGCGAAAAATTTCCCTTTGTTGTCCGAGAACCAAATGCGAAAGGTATGCAGATTTACGAAATCAGACACCAATTCCGAAAGCTTGTCAAATTGCGAAAAAGAGCAGTAATTGCGAAAGAGGGCCAAATTATAAACCTTTATACCAATTTCGAAAAACCCTTTTGAGTCGCAAATGATGTAGGTTATTCACAAGCAAAGAAACACTAGTTTGGGACAAATATGGATCGAATAAGAAGAAGAGGATTAGAGAGAAAGAGTGTTGGAACCTTAGAGAGATAAATAAAGAAAGAAAAATGTATTCAAAGTGTAGGAAGGTTCAACCCTCTCCACATGAGGAGAGGACTATTTATAGTACTTGATATTACTAGCTAGTTTCCCCCTACCGGGCTGTGGAGCAAGCTGACAGTGGGGAAAGCCCCGACCTACTCCACAATACTACTAATAGCTATACTACTACTAATAAAACTAAGTATCCCAGTAGCTATGATGTGCTACTGTGTGTTCGGGGTGACCAAGTCTTCAATTGAATATTAGTATTCCTAACAATCTCCCCCTAAGGGAGGTCACCCCGGAAGTGATGTTCTGAATTGTAGCACTTCATTCTTGAATCGTGACTTCATAGCTCGAGAATACTGGTTCTTCAATATCATAGATCAATGTGTATAAAGCAGTGGTCTTTAGATGACTTCTCTTCTATCTTGAATGATCTTTGGTAATTCTTTGTGTGTTATCATCCAACATGTGTTTCTAAGACATCTTTCTGTAGTATGATTCCAAGTGATGAAATATAATATGAGCCGACATGTTCACACTATTCTGGGTCATGATCTTCAGTATCAGAGTTAGCAGAAGCTGTGTTGAAGGTCTTTTGGTTGATCATGACTTCTTTGAATATGATGATAATGTAGTGAGAACATGTGGTAGAGGATTGGCATCTTTTCTGCAACCAGCTACAACAGCAACCAGCTACAGCATTCCACAGCTACAACTGCCAGATGTTCCTGCATACGACAGTTAGCAACAAATCGACCGGTACTTACAGGATTGGATTTCGAGATCGTTATCAGCATAGTGTGAAAACTCTCTCTAATCCTTACCAAGGCCGTTCCTAATCGAAAACCCACAGAGGGCTTTTTAAGATCATACCGTAGTATATCAACAATTAGGTGAGTCGCTGGAGATCACTCCACGACTGTAGATCGTTTGAAACCGCCGTGATCACTAAGCGTAACCCACAAGGAGTTACCGAAGTGACCTGCTTTCAGGGCTGCTTGATGATGACCCTGGCAGGAATTTCCATTCAATCATTGAGAATTACATACGTAAATTCTCTCATAAATGTTCTGGCAGATTGCTAAGATCTGCGTAGGACTCATGAGTTTACAACTGGTGTCCTCAATGTTGAACTACCAGTGTAGAAATGATTCATGTTCCTATGAGATCTTATTGTGCATCTCGTGGCTCTAGACTCTATTGTGTGTTTTGATTTGGTGATCAGAGGCTGGAGAGGACTGCTACCTTTTCAATATCATCTAACTCGGAGTGAGAGAGATGATAGAAATGTATTGATCTCCGTGACAATTGAAACAAGAGTCCTTTGAGGGACCTTGAGTGGCTAGGGAGGGTTGTGCAGCATATCACTGGGTCCATGATACTTCGCCTTCAATGCCAGCAATCAACTAAGTGATTTTGGCAGCATATGTATTGACCCGGTTTCTGCCTAAAGTGTAAGGAGGACTTCTTTCTTTTCACCCTTTATCTTTACATTTCTTTTTCATTCTTCAACCCCTTCAGTGCTTACCGAGACTTCATTACTAGTACCTTGTTGCGTTTGTTCCAGTATTAGCTCCATCTCAGTAGGCACTCTTCCCTTATCCACTTTTCTCCTTTTTAAATCATACCTAAGGACTTCTACACTAACTAGTGGATTGTCCCTGGGTAGATCCCTCCGACTCTGGCGGGATCGTAGGAACTTTTACCTAACCTTACCATCCTTATAACTCCATACATTAATTAAAATGGTCGGTCTTTGGTGTTCTTCCACAATTTCCATAAACCAAATCCTTGAAAAATCTCTCAAAGTGTTCATGATTCTGAAACACATTTTTGTAAACACTTGATAGTTTTATATTTTTTAAATGCTCCCCCTCAACATGTGCTCGGTTGATTGTTTTATAAATTTGCACATGTTAGGTAGAGCTCGCACTTTTTGAATTGATCAACTTTCAGTGAACATGACCGATTCGAGACACGTTTACATCACTAGTTAGACTAGCTTGAAATTATTACCCGGCCTGGTCAAATCCACAGAAAGTTTCTCGAAATGGTACACTCTACTCAGATACGTCTTTTTCGAGACACGCTTACATCACTGGTTAGACCAGCTTGAAATTATTACCCGGCCAAGGCGTATCCTTTCGATTGATGACAATTCAAGTTTCGTCAATTCATTTGTCAAGTCTGAGTCACGGTCTCATGTGATGCCCAATCCTTTGCTCCCCCTCAATAAGTGCATTGATATACAAAAGAGTTTATCACTTACGGGAGAGCTTTCTTTTACATCCAAAACATTTTGCTCCCCCTCAATATGTGCATTGATATATGATGAGCGTGTGATATTGCTCTAATTTTATATCCACGATATGTCGTTGTGGTTTTAGCAGTATTCAAGTTTTAAATTTATATTTAGCCGACTTATCAATAACACACACTTTAACGAGCAGTGTACCCGGTCAGTATGAATATAATGGTAAGTAGAGTGTCGATCACTAAGAGTGGAACGTATTATCTAGTTATTGTAATCAGTATTTTAATATCTTAAGTTAGCTATACAACCTAATCTAACGCAAGGGGGTTTCAGCCTGAGAGACTAGCACAGTTTGGTTGTGATTAATTAATAAACTAAACTAATGAGCACGAATCAGCGAGTAGCACACACGTACACAGATAAATACTTGAGACAATAAGAAGACCTGTCCTGATAGTTAAGTAATTTGTCACTTGTTTTATTGCTAGTTTTATATGAAGTGTATAGTTTGATGCAACGCACCGAGATTAAGTCCTTTCTCGTTGGTTCTAATCTTATCGGCGAGTAAACCCTTAATGATTACTTATGACTATCCTATTTATCTTTCTTCCTACTTTTCTACAGACGATAGAATGCATAGGCGATCTAATAAATAGGCGAGGAAGGGGCATGGCGACCCAAGCAATGCTCAGCTAGACACAGAGGTTATCAATGCACTAATAAAAGTCACCAAAGACATCAACATATAAACTTTAATTAATGGGAAAGCAATTTTAAGGGGAGTTGAAGTGAATGATAACATAACACAAGCCCATCAATCCTGACCAATTAAAGTGTACTAATACAATAAAACAAAACTACTTAATGAATTAAATACATGCAGGACCTTCTTACAGCTCTTGTATCTTCGTTCAAGGTGTGTCTTGTGCTGCTACTTCGACTGAATTTGGCCTAGGGTTTCTGTGGTCTTCGGTCTTCTTCGGTATTAGGCTCTCGAAATTCGTCTGGTCTTGGGGTATTTATAGTTTCTGTCTGAGGGTAAGATGCGGCGCATTGAATAAGTAGATGCGGCGCATTGACTTAACTTTGCGTAGGGTCCAAGATTAATATATTCAGGAATATTCGTACACCGCCAGAAGATGCGGCGTAACTCCATTCTTAGATGCGGCGCATGTCTTTGCTGTCTTGGATCGTATGTTGTGAAATCTTGATAGTGATGCGCCGTATGTAATAAGTAAGATGCGGCGTATCTGGAGCAGAATGTCTTGATCTTGTACATTTCAGTAGACTCTTAACTTCTTGCTTGTTTTGCTCCATAATTAGTCCAAAATTGCCAAGTTTCACATAATACTTGTTTTTACCTGAGAATTACAAAAGTAAACATTAACGTATCGATTCTCACAGATAATATAATAAAACAAGTCAAATAAATAGGATAAATGATGGTAATAAAATGTACTTATTTGAGTTCATCAAATATCCCCCCACTTGAACTTTACTTGTCCCCAAGTAAACCTTAGAATTAATCTTATGAAAATGTATCCTAAAAGATATTAGGATTTATTTTTATATTTAAGCATGTATTCATTTTATCATAATCACACAACCAAACACTTAACGAATTAGAAGTAAAATAAAATATTTTGATAAAAGCAAATCTAATCGTTTAACTGTCCAGTCGTGACGAATATTCTATCATAAGCTTGGCAAGTATACACATCTCCCCCACTAAAGCCAAGGAATAACAAGTCTAAAGCGGTAAAAAGGGTTTGTAGGTTTAAGGGTTAATCATTCTCCTTAATCTCTATCGATCTCAAATTCCAGAAAAGGCGACAAAATCACAAATACATAATCGAATCCACGAACACGATACTTGCAATTGCTCAAATCCCTAATCTCAATAAATCAAAGGTTTGGATAAAGAATAATATAGGGTATGGATAATATTTGGGATACAAATTGGTGTAAAATGAAAAATAAACAAAACAGATAAATTAAAATCCTAAGTGTGGTTAATCACTATCCCAACCATCCCATGAATAAGACTCATATCATAGAATAACTCACGCTTTAACACTTGAAACACACGCTTTAGGTAGACACGAATTATACTCAACAAGATCTCAATCAAAGAATAACCTTTAGTTGGCGTTCCCATAACGTTCAACTCCCATTCAATCCATAAATATAATATACAACAACTAGTGGTGATATCGACCACTTAATAAAAACTTTACATAAGTTGGTTAAAACAAACTTCCAACTTTTCCTTTTTCTTTTTCTTTTCTTATTTTTTCAATTTTTTTTTTTTTTTTTTTTTTTTTTTTTTTTTTTTTTAATTTCAAACATAAACATAGATGTGTAAAATTTCACAACTTTTCTATCACTTTCTTTCCGGATAATTTTTCTATACTTTTCATACTTTCAGAAATAACGGTAATAGTGAAAGTAGTAAACACACGAAAAGTAAACTCAAAGATATACAATATTTACTTTCACTCCAATTGCATTGTGCAATTTCCCGACCTAACCAAAGATAATGAATTACGCACTCGAACACAAGTAGTGTAAGGAAACACACTTTGCCTAAAGCAATTAACCAACCACGGATTTTAATCTACAGGGTAGGCTAAGGTGTAAGGGTGTAACGAAACATTATAACAAAGGTGTAAGAAACGAAAGGAATGGCTCTGAGTGTTTTTCTAGGGGTATCTTACTCTAAAAG
Source organism: Artemisia tridentata subsp. tridentata (assembly GCA_021014915.2). NCBI lineage: Eukaryota > Viridiplantae > Streptophyta > Magnoliopsida > Asterales > Asteraceae > Artemisia > Artemisia tridentata. The sequence continues at coordinate 127,498,029 of CP139507.1, read as the reverse complement.
TGAGAGTAACAAAGGGTTTATACTGGGGTTAACTAACCAGTGTAGTTAGCTAATATCACATAACATATAAAGGCTATTTGGGTGTAATCCTAGAAATTTACCAATTTAGACAAGTCATTCCAATTATATAAATAATACTCATTATGGTGGTCTCGAATAGTATACAAGCCAAGTTCTAAAGTCTACAAGTCACCGGCACACTCATAGATTTGTGAATTTTGAAAAATCACAATTTTTGAAATAATGTCATGTGTGCAGCTATGTAATTTAGACTTTAAACAAAAACATGCTAAAAATTTTTAATTTTGATATATTAAGCGCATTTTAAGCATAATTTTTGAAAAAGTTTAGGACAAGTAAGTGTTCTAATTCTCCAATCCCCCCACTTAAGTTAAACAACGTCCTCGTTGTTTGTATCAAATATTAAAAACTGGAAAATAAAAGAATTAGAATAGAAAAACTCCCCTGAGATTTGCTCGGTATGATCCTCCATTATTTGTATAAGAGCAAAAATCATCTTTCTTGTGGATGAGAACGTTTAAGCTTCATAATTGATGTATCCACAGGAAATGCAGGAATCTATAATACCACCAAGACTTAAACACATCTAAGTTAAGAAGGTTCAAACTTGCATAATACATTAGTAGTTAGTAAAAATAAAATGTAAAAATTAAAATGAAAATCATCAGGTCAGTCGATGCGCCGTATCATATGGAAGAAGATGCGCCGTATCGAGCCTGGAATAAATAAGAATCAGAATAGAAGATGCGTCGCATCCTTAACCAGGGATGCGCCGCATTAAAATAAACTGACAAAAAGTTTTAAAGTCAAAAGTAAAAATGCAGAAAAATAAAGTAAGATATGACCAGTGCAGGAGATGCGTCGCATCTTGGGATTGAGATGTGCCGTATCCTCTGCGGGCCTGACTGACTCGACACATAACAGAATAGTAAAAATTCTCCGGGTCGTCTCCCGGTCAGCACTTGTCTTTATTCCAGAGTCTTCAAGTTAGACTCACGTTCATCTCCTTAATTTGTTCTTGTCACGGTCCATCCTTCTTCTTTCATCCGGAAGATGTTCCCGTATAGCTCGGCAACATTTTCTTCCGTACGACTTAATCTAGTATAACTCTTGGTCTTCGTCGCAACATATTCCTCATCAGGTCCCAAAGAGTATTTAATGACTTTAAATTTTTCAGAAATAATCATGGGTGGCTTATCATAAGGGATCCCAAGTAGTTGACACTTTCTTTTGATGAATTCTTCTTCGTCTTTATCAAGAAACTTAAAATAAGGATCCTTAATCAAATAGTCATCAAGTTCACCAGTTAATGACTCATTGTTATTATCATCTTGAATTGCCTCCCACTCTCTTTCCAATTCCTATTGTAAGCGTCGACTAAGCTTTGTGTAATCATCAAATTGTTCATGAACCCATTCCCAGAAAGTAGTGTTCGATGTTCCCTTAAGTCCTTTTAAGTAGTTGATTCTACCTCTCTCTTGCAAAGCCTCTGCTTTACGTGGGCAGTCTTCAACTTTTTCATACCAATCATCGTCTTCAAAGTATACATCGTTTCCAACCCGTTTCATTCCAATTATACTTCCCCCATTACAGTTTCCATCATTCTTATAATCACAGGTCGGACATACACTACTCCCATCCTTGAAACAGAAAGGCGTACAAGTGTGATTAATATGCTCAAATTCCCATGGTTTATCCCAAACCCATGGTATTTGGTCATTCCATTCGTAGTACCAGGTATTTTTGAAATCATCATAAGTTTTGAATCCTGGTAGATCTCCAGTTAGCACATCATCGTTGACTTGAAGAAGGTAATTAAATTCTTTGAATTGTTTGCACAAAGGTGTCTCATAATTGAACAGATCAATGTCTATGCTGAATAATTCTTCAATGCCCTCATTGATTGTTGAATCATTAAGTGACGACCCATAGTCGCTCTCTACTTCTTCATCTTCCCCTCTCATCTAATATACCCATAACGCATCTTTAGTAGCTCGATCCATGCTCTTATGGTTATTGAACTTACTAGCTGATGCGCGTGATGTGTCGTTGCGGTTTAGCAGTTTTAATGCCTACTCAAGTTTTAAATTTATATTTAGCCGACTTATCAATAACACACACACTTAACGAGCAGTGTACCCGGTCAGTATGAATATAATGGTAAGTAGAGTGTCGATCACTAAGAGTGGAACGTATTATCTCATTATTCTAATCAGTATTTTAATATCCTAACGCAAGGGGGTTTCAGCCTGAGAGACTGGCACGATTTTGTTTGCAATTAAATAATAAACTAAACTAATAGGCATGAATCAGCAAGTAGCACACACGTACACAGATAAATACTCGAGTCAATAAGAGGGCTGTCCTTATAATTAAGTAGTTTGTCACTTGTTTTATTGATAGCTTTATATGAAGTGTATGTAGTTAATCCTTTCTCGTTGGTCCTAAGCTTATCGGCGAGTAAACCCTTAATGATGACTTATGTCTAAAAGTTATTCCTAAGTGATCAATTTAGTAATAACCGTGGGAGTGCAACCTTTCCGTTGCCACATTACACAAGCCACTAATAAACACAGAGGTGATCAATGCACTAATAAGTAGTAACCAAAGACATCAACATATAAACTTTAATCGATGGAAAGCAATTTTAAAGGGAGTTGAAGTGAATGATAACATAACACAAGCCCATCAATCCTGATGAATTAAAGTTTGCTAACACAATAAAACAAAACTACTTAATGAATTAAACACATGCAGCACCTTCTTACAGCTCTTGTATCTTCGTTTGGTGTGTCTTGTGCTGCCTTCTTGACTGAATTCGTCCTAGGGTTCTGTCCTTCGGTTCTGATATATGTCTGACCAAAAGCTTTTTGAATTCGTCTGGTCTTGGGGTATTTATAGTTTCTGTCTGAGGGTGAGATGCGGCGCATCTAAGGAGTATATGCGGCGCATGTACTTAACTTCGCGTGGGGTCCAAGATTATAATATTCAGGAATATTCGTACACCGCCAGAAGATGCGGCGTAACTCCATGATTAGATGCGGCGCATGTCCTCTTGTATCTTGGATCGTATCTGGTGATATCTTGATAGAGATGCGGCGCATGTCGTGAGTGAGATGCGGCGCATCTGGAGCAGATTTGTCTTGATCTTCTTCATTTTAGTAGACTCTTAACTTCTTGCATGTTTTGCTCCATAATCAGTCCAAAATTGCTAAGTTTCACCAAATGCTTGTTTTTACCTGAGAATTACAAAAGTAAACGATTAAGTATCAATCCTCATACATAATATAGTAAAACAAGTCAAATTAATAGGATAAATGATAGTAATAAAATGTACTTATTTGAGTTCATCAAATATCCCCCCACTTGAACTTTACTTGTCCCCAAGTAAACCTTAGATTAAAACTTATGAATATGTATCCTAAAAGATGTTAGGATTTATTTTTATATTTAAGCATGTATTCGTTTAATTCATAATCACACAACTAAACACTTTAACGAATTAGAAGTATAATAAAATAATTTGATAAAAGCAAATCTAATCGTTTAACTGTCCAGTCGCGACGAATATTCTATCATAAGCTTGGCAAGTATACACATCTCCTCCACTAAAGCTAAGGAATAACAAGTCTAAAGCGGTAAAAAGGGTTTTTTAGGCTTAAGGGTTAATTATTCTCTTTTCACTATCGATCTCAAATTCCAGAAAAGGCGACAAAATCACAAATACATGATCGAATCCACGAACACGATACTTGCAATTGCTCAAATCCTTAACTCGAATAGGCTAAAGATAGGTCCAAACTTCACCAATAATAATATATCAAAAAGGGCGACAAAATCATAAATACATAGCCGAATCCACGACTACGATACTTAAGATTGCTCAAATCCCTAATCTCAATAAATCAAAGGTTTGGTTGGATAAAGAATAATAAAGGGCATGGTAACATTTGGGATATAAATTGGTGTAAAAATAAAAATAAACAAAACAAATAAATTAAAATCCTAAGTGTGGTTAATCACTATCCCAACCATCCCATGAATAAGACTCATATCATCGAATAACTCACGCTTTAACACTTGAAACACACGCTTTAGGTAGACACGAATTATACTCAACAAGATCTTAATCAAAGAATAAACCTTAATTGGCGTTCCCATAACTGCCAATTCCCATTCAATCCATAGATATAGTACAAAAAATAGTGGCCATATGAACCACTTACATAACTTTACATCGTTGGTTTAAAAACAAACATCCAACTCTTTTTCTTTTTCTTTTTTCTTTTCTCATTTTTTCGATTTTTTTTTTTTTTTTTTTTTTTTTTTTTTTTTTTTTTTTTTTTTTTTTTTTAACTAAAGATGTGTAAAATTTCACCACATCACTATAATGATAATTCTGGATAATTTTTCCATACTTTTCATACTTCAGAAATAACGGTAATAGTGAAAGTAGTAAACACACGAAAAATAAACTCAAAAATATACAATATTTACTTTCACTCCAATTGCATTGTGCAATTTCCCGACCTAACCAAAGATAATGAATTACGCACGCGAACACAGGTAATGTAAGGAAACACACTCTGCCTATAGCAATTAACCAACCACGGATTCTAATCTACAGGGTAGGCTAAGGTGTAAGGGTGTAACGAAACATTTTAAACATAGGTGTAAGAAACGAAAGGAATGGCTCTGAGTGTTTTTCTAGGGGTATCTTACTCTGAAAATGAGAGTAACAAAAGGGTTTATACGGGGGTTAACTAACCAGTGTAGTTAGCTAATAACACATAACATATAAAGGATATTTGGGTGTAATCCTAGAATTTTACCAATTTAGACAAGTCATTCCAATTATATAAATAATACTTATTATGGTGGTCTCGAATAGTATACAAGCCAAGTTCTAAAGTTTACAAGTCACCGGCACACTCATAGATTTGTGAATTTTTGAAAAATCACAATTTTTAAAAATAACGTCATGTGTGCAGCTATGCAACTTAGATCTTAAACAAAAACATGCTAAAAAATTTTAAAATTTTTATATATTAAGCACATTTTAAGCATATTTTGAAAAGTTTAGGACAAGTAAATGTTAAGTGTTCTAATTCTCCAATCCCCCCACTTAAGTTAAACAACGTCCTCGTTGTTTGTATTAAAGGTTAAAAACTGGAAAATAAAAGAATTAGAACAGAAAAACTCCCCTGAGATTTGCTCGGTATGATCCTCCATTAGTATTAGAGCAAAAATCATCTTTCTTGTGGATTAGAACGTTTAAGCTTTATATTCGATGTATCCACAGGAAATGCAGGAATCTATAATACCACCAAGGCTTCAAAACACACCTAAGGTAAGAAAGGTTCAACTTGCATAACACATTAGTAGTTAGGAAAAATAAAAATTAAAAATGAAAATCATCAGGTCAGTCGATGCGCCGTATCTTATGGAAGAAGATACGCCGTATCGAGCCTGGAATAAATACGGATCAGAATAAAGGATGCGCCGCATCCTTAACCAGGGATGCGCCGCATTAAAATAAACTGATAAAAAGTTTTAAATTCGAAAAGTAAAAATGCAGAAAAGTAAAGATATGACCATTGCAGGAGATGCGTCGCATCTCAGGATTGAGATGCGCCGTATCCTCTGCGGCCTGACTGACTCGATACAAAATCAGGAAATAAAATAAAAGATAAGCATGGGTTGCCTCCCACGAAGCGCTTGTTTTTGTTCGAGTCACGAGCCTGACTCCACCCTTATTTACTGTGTAATAGGGTGTTGTTCCCCCCACTTGGGATCAAGTGCGGATGATAGTAGCAATAAACACGAAAAGAGTGTAAATTTGCTATTAAAGATGGAAGAAATAAATAAAGATCATACCTTGGCAATATATGTACATCTTTCCTATCCTTACCCGGTTTGGTTGATAAATTGGATGACTTGACCATTCCATCTGAAAGAGTAGTGTGTTGAGGAAAAATGAGTCTCCTTTCTTCTTGGTTAGTCTCTTTGGTAGTAAGGCGTCCCTTGACTTCCGCTGAAGATGAGAAAGGGTCTTTGGCAAGTAAAAGTTCGAGTTCCTCAATAACCTTCATAGGGTCGAAATCATCATCTTCATCAATCATAGCAATGTTTAAGAGCTCATCACCAAATTCTTCTTCGAGCTCCACCAAATACGGGTTGATCACAGGTGCTTTAATAGGTAGTGTAATAAATTTCACCTCATCATCTTTCTGTTTTGCAACCTGTTTAGGAAAACTAGCAAGATTATTAGTAACGGGATTAATAATATTAAATAAATTTATACCACTTTGTGTTGCAAGTGACTCCAATTCATCTTGTGAATCTTCATCTTCAACTAGTGGTCTTGCAATTTCAGCATCGTCCCGAATTTCATCCTTCATTAAGTAATCCCAGATTTCTTCAAAATCCCTCGTTGGGTCAAAATCTGGCTTATCCGTTCCGCACCTAAATACTTCTGTTTGTTGTGGTAACTGCGGTATGCTATCGTACGCAATAGCATCAAACTCTTCAATATCAGAATACTCATTATCTTCATCCGAGGGAATATTATCATGGTGTTTTTTATATGATGAGAATATATTTTCCATCTCGGGTGGAAAATTACAAGTAATAGCACTATACACCATTGTCCCACGTTCATCTTCATTTTCATTATAAGCACTTTCGGATGAATAAGCTTCTTTGTAAACAATTGCCGGATTTTCATTCAAATCAAACACTTGTGACTCTTCTTCATCTTGGGCAATTTCCGGAGAAATAACATCATCAATAACTATTGCCGGAAACCTAATTGCACCAAAATCGTATGATTCTTCTTCATCTTCATCAATTGATAAAGTCCAAGTGTGTCGAAATGGCAATTTGTTTCTCTCTCTCCCTGACTTTTTCTGCTTCAATAACAAGTATTCTTCCATCGTGGGTTCTTTATCCATGATGACTTGTGCACCATATCTTGCTCTTTCCCAATCGTATATCCCATTATTGCTCAAGGCTCTTTCCTCTTCAAATCTGATATATTCTTCCATTGTAATATACGGATCGTCCATCTTCCTGAAATAAAACTTACTCGTGCAAAAGAAGGGTGAAACGATCAAAGTAAAATAAAAGCTTCTGATATCTGCTGACGATGCGCCGTATCCAAAAAGTTGGATACGCCGTATCTTATAATCGTTAAAATTAAATCAGACTTTTATTCAGAAAATAGATACGCCGCTTATAAATTAGATTGCGCCGTATCTGTATTAATTATCAAAAATCGATATACTTATTAAAATTAAATGCGTCGTATTAACAAAAGTTAATGCGCCGTATTTTCGTTACGTTTCAAAAATAAGATTTTTGATTCAGAAGATACGCCGTATCGACAGAAATCGATGCGTCGTATCTGTTTAATAATTCGAAAACTGTTTTTAATTAAAATAATAGATACGCCGTATCTGCTAAAGCAGATGCGTCGTATGGCGTTAACGTTTAGAAAAAAAAAATTTATCAAAAACAGATACGCCGTATCTTGGGGAAAAGATGCGTCGTATCGAATTAATTAAACGCGTTGTATTTTATAAAAATTAAACGCAATACGCCGTATCTATGAAAATAAATGCGCCGTATCGTTTGATTTAGCTCAGTACAACGATAGCAGAACACAAAAAAAAAACGAAAAATTAAAAACAAATAAAACACACGAAAATAAACACAAACAAAAGCAAACAAATAGCACACAAAAACAGAAAATATGCAAAATAATACAATGAATGCAAATTAAACTAATACACAACAAGGTTAGCGGTTAGATAAAAAAAAATTAAAAACCTAATTAAAATACTAATCAAATTAACAGATAATAACAATTCACTCCCCGGCAACGGCGCCAAAAAACTTGATGCGCGTGATGTGTCGTTGCGGTTTAGCAGTTTTAATGCCTACTCAAGTTTTAAATTTATATTTAGCCGACTTATCAATAACACACACACTTAACGAGCAGTGTACCCGGTCAGTATGAATATAATGGTAAGTAGAGTGTCGATCACTAAGAGTGGAACGTATTATCTCGTTATTCTAATCAGTATTTTAATATCCTAACGCAAGGGGGTTTCAGCCTGAGAGACTGGCACGATTTTGTTTGCAATTAAATAATAAACTAAACCAATAGGCACGAATCAGCAAGTAGCACACACGTACACAGATAAATACTCGAGACAATAAGAGGGCTGTCCTTATAATTAAGTAGTTTGTCACTTGTTTTATTGATAGCTTTATATGAAGTGTATGTAGTTAATCCTTTCTCGTTGGTCCTAAGCTTATCGGCGAGTAAACCCTTAATGATGACTTATGTCTAAAAGTTATTCCTAAGTGATCAATTTAGTAATAACCGTGGGAGTGCAACCTTTCCGTTGCCACATTACACAAGCCACTAATAAACAAAGAGGTGATCAATGCACTAATAAGTAGTAACCAAAGACATCAACATATAAACTTTAATCGATGGGAAAGCAATTTTAAGGGGAGTTGAAGTGAATGATAACATAACACAAGCCCATCAATCCTGATGAATTAAAGTTTGCTAACACAATAAAACAAAACTACTTAATGAATTAAACACATGCAGCACCTTCTTACAGCTCTTGTATCTTCGTTTGGTGTGTCTTGTGCTGCCTTCTTGACTGAATTCGTCCTAGGGTTCTGTCCTTCGGTTCTGATATATGTCTGACCAAAAGCTTTTTGAATTCGTCTGGTCTTGGGGTATTTATAGTTTCTGTCTGAGGGTGAGATGCGGCGCATCTAAGGAGTATATGCGGCGCATGTACTTAACTTCGCGTGGGGTCCAAGATTATAATATTCAGGAATATTCGTACACCGCCAGAAGATGCGGCGTAACTCCATGATTAGATGCGGCGCATGTCCTCTTGTATCTTGGATCGTATCTGGTGATATCTTGATAGAGATGCGGCGCATGTCGTGAGTGAGATGCGGCGCATCTGGAGCAGATTTGTCTTGATCTTCTTCATTTTAGTAGACTCTTAACTTCTTGCATGTTTTGCTCCATAATCAGTCCAAAATTGCTAAGTTTCACCAAATGCTTGTTTTTACCTGAGAATTACAAAAGTAAACGATTAAGTATCAATCCTCATACATAATATAGTAAAACAAGTCAAATTAATAGGATAAATGATAGTAATAAAATGTACTTATTTGAGTTCATCACTAGCCAAATAATCTGAAAAATCATCATTGTTAGGATCGTGGTCAACGTCAAAGCAAGCTTTACCAATCAATTTCCTCCTTATCTCCATGAACTCGTTAAATTGTTCCCTAAAACTCCGTGTCAACCATGAGGTCACAATGCGTTTGATTTCATTCACAGGAGCAAATTTAGGATTACCGTATTTAAGTTCAAGCCATTCTTCGAGGGAGATGTCCATCAACCTTACCAACCTGCCATGAAATAATAACTCCGACACAGCATAAATTCTTTCATCGTCCAGATAGTTCTCATTTAATCCCCAGTACTGTTCGGAATAAGGCATGTAAGAGATTTGTTTAGGTTGGGTATTGCCTCCACCACAGCTTTTATTGCTTGAGTGCATGTATTCAATTTGGAATTTCCCATCATTCTCTTCCATAGTAGTCCAAGTCAATCCTTTAGATTCAATGATGGGCCATAAGAGTAGCAATTCATCTTCAGTGTAGCTCATTATAAATCATAAGAGAATATCCTATCTTCAATATTGCATAAGCGTTTAAATTCCTTATAAGTAGCTTCAAGAGGGGTTTCCCAAGAAAATAAATCGGCATCAATCATGAGCACATTGAAGTTGACATCATCAAAAACTTTCACTTCGAATGAATCCGAAAGCAAGAGTTCCTTAGCAAGATATCCGTTCACTGACATGTCTTCCATAGCAAAACCTGTCATCATAGATAAAATCGTCAGTAGGATTTGTTCGCTAGAAGATAAATTAATGAATTTAGAAACGGATATAAGAATAACTGATATCTGCAGACGATGCGCCGTATCCAGAAAGATGGATACGCCGTATCTTGTTACGTTAAAATTTAATCAGACTTTTATTCAGAAAATAGATACGCCGCTTATAAATTTAGAATGCGCCGTATCAGTTTTAAGTTATCAAAAATCAATTTTATTTATTAAAATTAAATGCGTCGTATTAACAAAAGTTAATGCGCCGTATTTTCGTTACGTTTCAAAATACAAGATTTTTTATTCAGAAAGATGCGCCGTATCGATAAAAATCGATGCGTCGTATCTGTTTAATAATTCGAAAACTGTTTTTTATTAAAATAATAGATACGCCGTATCTACTAAAGCAGATGCGTCGTATGGCGTTATCGCTTAGAAAAAAAAATTTATTAAAAACAGATACGCCGTATCTTGGGGAAAGATGCGTCGTATCGAATTAATTAAACGTGTTGTATTTTATAAAAATTAAACGCAATACGCCGTATCTAAGAAAATAGATGCGCCGTATCGTTTATATAAGCTCAGTACAACGATAGCAGAATACAGAAAATACGAAAAATAAAAACAAATAATAAAAACAAACCAAAATAAAAAAAATAAAAACACACAAAAACAGAAAATATGCAAAATAATACAATGAATGCAATTTAACCTAATATACAACAGAGTCAGCGGTTAGAATTAAAAATTAAAAAGAAAAACCTAATTAAAATACTAATCAAAATAACAGATAATAACAATTCACTCCCCGGCAACGGCGCCAAAAACTTGATGTGCGTGTGATATTGCTCTAATTTTATATCCACGATATGTCGTTGTGTTTTAGCAGTATTCAAGTTTTAAATTTATATTTAGCCGACTTATCAATAACACACACTTTAACGAGCAGTGTACCCGGTCAGTATGAATATAATGGTAAGTAGAGTGTCGATCACTAAGAGTAGAACGTATTATCTAGTTATTCTAATCAGTATTTTAATATCTTAAGTTAGCTATACAACCTAATCTAACGCAAGAGGGTTTCAGCCTGAGAGACTGGCACGGTTTAGTTGTGATTAATTAATAAACTAAACTAATGAGCACGAATCAGCGAGTAGCACACACGTACACAGATAAATACTTGAGACAATAAGAAGACCTGTCCTGATAGTTAAGTAGTTTGTCACTTGTTTTATTGCTAGTTTTATATGAAGTGTATAGTTCGATGCAACGCACCGAGATTAAGTCCTTTCTCGTTGGTTCTAATCTTATTGGCGAGTAAACCCTTAATGATTACTTATGACTATCCTATTTATCTTTCTTCCTACTTTTCTACAGACGATAGAATGCATAGGCGATCTAATAAATAGGCGAGGAAGGGGCATGGCGACCCAAGCAATGCTCAGCTAGACACAGAGGTTATCAATGCACTAATAAAAGTCACCAAAGACATCAACATATAAACTTTAATTAATGGGAAAGCAATTTTAAGGGGAGTTGAAGTGAATGATAACATAACACAAGCCCATCAATCCTGACCAATTAAAGTGTACTAATACAATAAAACAAAACTACTTAATGAATTAAATACATGCAGGACCTTCTTACAGCTCTTGTATCTTCGTTCAAGGTGTGTCTTGTGCTGCTACTTCGACTGAATTCGGCCTAGGGTTTCTGTGGTCTTCGGTCTTCTTCGGTATTAGGCTCTCGAAATTCGTCTGGTCTTGGGGTATTTATAGTTTCTGTCTGAGGGTAAGATGCGGCGCATTGAATAAGTAGATGCGACGCATTGACTTAACTTCGCGTGGGGTCCAAGATTAATATATTCAGGAATATTCGTACACCGCCAGAAGATGCGGCGTAACTCCATTCTTAGATGCAGCGCATGTCTTTGCTGTCTTGGATCGTATCTTGTGAAATCTTGATAGTGATGCGCCGTATGTAATAAGTAAGATGCGACGTATCTGGAGCAGAATGTCTTGATCTTATACATTTCAGTAGACTCTTAACTTCTTGCTTGTTTTGCTCCATAATTAGTCCAAAATTGCCAAGTTTCACATAATACTTGTTTTTACCTGAGAATTACAAAAGTAAACATTAACGTACCGATTCTCACAGATAATATAATAAAACAAGTCAAATAAATAGGATAAATGATGGTAATAAAATGTACTTATTTGAGTTCATCAATATACAAAATGGTTTAGCAGATATGGGAGAACTTACATTTCCGTCCAAACATCACATTTTATCAGATTTCATATTTAAATCACATTCTCTCCCCCGATCAAAAATTTCAAACCATTTGTGATTTGTGATCCCAATTGATTTAAACAAGTTAGAAAAAAATGTGGGAGAAAATGTGTCAGATTTAATTAAGTCTGATAATGGAACATACGATTCTCCCCCTTAATCTACGAGGGATATTTACTGCTGATTATACACATTTCACATATAGATAATTACAATGTACGTTCAGAGTTAATTACATACTATAGTAACAAACATTCAAAAGATGTCAAAACAAAGCACCACTGAGAGATTCTGTTCACCCTGTTCTTTCCAGCAAACGGTAGTCTCCATCTCGATCTCTGCCACCGACAAAGCTTTCCAAGTTGCGAAAAATTCTTCTAGTTTTCAATCTTCGCTCAATTGCTCTCATAAACTCTTCACATCTCCGCACATCCACTTGAGTCCAGAATCGAGTGTTGTATCCTGGGTTTTGGGGATTGATCTTGACTTCTTTTACCCTAACATCCAATGCTTCATCGATCATTCTCAGGGTTCCATCACTAAACTTATGAATCTCGCTGAGTCGCACCATCCTTGGAGCCCCATGCCTGCTAGTTATTTTGACGGCTCTTGGAGATTCGATCACTTTGAAGTCGTGAGTGAACTCAAGACCCTTTCCTTCCCAGTTTGGTTTTGTGAGGTTGAGTTTGGTCTGGTAGCTCTCAATTCCAAGTTAAAAGTCACCTACCCTTTGTCTGACGACAAGACCCCTAATCCATAGGTTCACTGCAGCTGATAGAATCTTCTTATCACAGGGAGGGAGATGATCCAGGTGTCCTTGAAGATTCAGCAGAAAGAGATCCTCAAAATTGCCTGGTAGTAGGTGTTTGAAGTCACTTTCGGCAATGACGTACTCCTTCTGATCAGCCCGACGAAGCACAATTCTTTTGAGATAATCATACCCGTACATATGTTGAACTTCAACCTTGATGACACTTAGAATTCTCAAATGCGAGTGAACACCTCTGCGATTACCCTCTGCTGCATGCCTTTCAATGTAGAACCGTTTCTTATGGAACCACCAATGTGTAATACCATAAGAGGCAGCTATATCGAATGTGTGTTCTTCATTCGACCATATCTGATCAGGCACCATTTTCTCTAGCTCAATATCAGGGTAGTGAGCCGCCTTCACTTTGGTGATAGATATCGCCTGTCTGCTACCTTTATCTCCAAAACGGAGATAGCCCAGATCGTTATTGAAGAAGAAGTCGGCTCGAATAGAAACGTGACCCGGTGACCCTTCGAGGGAAAGAGGTCTGCTAACTTTGGAGGGGAGAATCTGCTCACTTACTTGATCAGTTAGTAGTTTGTGACATTCTTCCATCTGGTATTGAAGATACAGCACATCAAGGTGGAATACTTTGACAATCTCATAAGCTGGGCCTTCCAGATCCTGACGAGTGAGACTTGGGATTCCTTTCTTCTTACAAAACCAACTAATGAACGACCCCATATCACCGATTGACCCAAGTTTTGCTAGCAGCGAGTTTTCAGGTGGAGATTCGTGTTGAGAAGCGATTGCAACTGCCCAGTTGTTCTCAGGAACTATGGTGTCTGATGATGGTACAGACCAAGCTGGTTCAGGAATTGAGGCTTGTTCTTCATCAGATGAAGGTTTCCACCAAGTTTTCATGTCTTCCTTGGAGGGAGGATTTCTTGTGGAGCCCGAGTCATTAGGTTCGTCAGTTCTCATGAATTCTCTCCACCAGTCTTGATCTGGGTTAACCTTTGGAATCTGTGCATTTGCTGTGTCTACTTCTTCATCAGTGTGAGAACCAACATCTTCTGTAACAGATACTTCATGCATAACATGTTCCTCTGGAACAGGAGGAAATGAAGGCTTGTATTGAGTGTCAACAGTCGTCCATGCAAGAAATCCAGGAGCAGAGACACTCTTTGACGTGCTGGGACCAGACGAGGGAGGAGCTTGATCTTCTCCAGCAGATGATGCAGAGGGGTGATGATGAGATTGAGTGTGGGTGAAACCTGAAACTCCGGAAAACCCTGCTGCTCCAGACCCACCATCTGGAGGAGGAGGTGGTGGATGATGTGGTGGATGTCCAGGGGGTGTGCAGGGCTTGTCTTGACTCTTTTTCTTCCTCTTTCGTTGTTCATTAAGTTCAGTCATGAAGTGATCCCTAGCATCCCTGTCCATCGATTTTTCCAAGGCTTCGTATAGATTCTGATGATCATCATGACTTTTATACTGCCCGCTTTCAAACATTCTGCTGTGAAGAATTTCTTTCATATCGGACGTGGGAAGATCTCTGAAGCGAGCTTGCAACGGTGCTTCCATTGCCCATTTGACTGCATCTTTTACGTGAGCATCAACAGCAACAGAAACCTTTTGTTCTATATCAAGCTTTTCCACCTTCAGCAATCTTTGTTCATAACTTTTCATCTTTTCTGTCATAGTAGAAAAAAGCTTTAATGCCGTTTCTAGCTTTGATGCTAAGTCTGATGGTGGATCTGTAGGTACAGTTGCGGTTGTGGTTGCTTCAGATGAGGTGATCTCTATGACCGGTGTTGGTGTGGGAACTTGAGCTGTCATATGTCTCACACCTGACATGTCTTGTTCTATATGCACTGACACCATTGACTCAACTTCTTTGTCATCCTGCGTCTTTCCAGTCTCTGTAGCAGTGTCATTGGCTTTATCCATGAGAAATTGATCACCATAGTTGAAGTCTGGTTCCAGGTTTTTGAGAGAAGACAGTGTGCCAGTAGACTCTGTTGGTTCATTAAGGTGAGGCTGCTCATCATCTTTCATTTTCAAATTCTCATGTACATCTGGGTATGCAGTAGCTACAAACTCCTCATGATGCAATTCCTGATCGGGTTCTGTTGTAGTTTTCGATCCTGGGACATGGGCTTCATTGACTGTGCTTTCTGGCTCAACTTCTTCATCAACTTGAACTTGTGGGGTCTCTTCTTGTGGTTGTAGATCCCCTATTTGAGTATGTGAAGCCTCCTCCTCAGTATTCTTATTCAGATTCTCATCGGATTCAGTGTCACTGGAATTTAAATCAACATCTAAACTTGGGGATCCCATTTGAGCACTTTCAGAGAAGTCCAGTGATTTGGATGATTCCGATCCACGCTTTTTAAGTATAAACTTTGTTGTCGTCTTGGGTCTAGGAGATGAAATAGTAAGAAGAGTTTTAGCAGCTTGTACTGCTATGGTTACCCCTTTTCCCTCGCCTTCGACGGTTGGCACTGGATCACGACTCCTTGCATCAGGTTCTCTAAGGACAACACCTTTCGTAATATTCCTTGTAGATTCTGCATGTTCTTTGGTACTAATCTCCAAGGCTTGTCGGAGATCAGGGTCTTCTTCATCTCTTAGAGCTAGGTCATGTGCTACCATATCTTCCTCACCAACTTGACTTTTGATCTTAGTTTTCTCTAATCCCAGCTTCTTGGTTTTAGCCTTCTTTTTGAGTTTCTTAGCATTCTTAAGAGCCTCGACTTCAGTGGATGCTTCCTTCATTTTCTTCGATTCTGATTGGCTCTGCTTGCTAGATTTATGGGTTTCAGGATCAGGTGATTCAGCTTCACCTCTTAACTTGTCCGAAAGAGCCTTTTGATATCCCTCAACTTTACTCAGATACTCCTTATAATAGAAGGCTTGTCGGATATTATCTGATAGAAGTGTAATACCCAAAAATCTAAAACGTGTAAAAAGACCAAATTGCCCCTATAATCTTAAATTTTGATTAATAAGCATAAAAAGCACCAAACTAATTCCAAACCTCTGGTAATGAGCTACATATGAAGTGAAATAATTTTGAGGCAACATTTTAACATTTTTGCATGTCCAAAAAATTATTGTTACACTCAAAATATTATTATTATGCACCGAAAATTAATTAAGTTATTTATTTATATTTATAATCTATTTTAAAGAGATAATACCAAAACAAATTAGGAAATTATATCAAATCACAAATCCTAATTTTTGTTAAACTCTTAGGCCGGTTCCTAAGGCCCTTCCCCCTCCTATGTCGGTTCTACCTCATTATATAATTAAATCATATTTATTTTCTACAAAAAAACCCAAACCGATTAAAACATAGTCGACATAAAAATCCCTTATTCCTCCATACGATTTTCTGGGCAAGAGCTAGCATTTTTCTGGAGTTCTTCAAGGTTTAATCTAGCCAAGAAAAATAAGAGTTGGGTCGTGGAAAGCTTGGTCGATCGTAGGTTCTTTTTCTTGTTCGTTTTATCCATCCGCAAGGTAAACAAATTCCTACACTAAATCCGTATGTTCTAAATTCGAATTAGTATTTTTCTAATGTTATTTAGATGATATATGACTCATATAAATTGATAAAAATGAATCATGCAATACAGAATAATCGTACGAATTTTTGAGAGCTAAAACACACTTAAATTCCAAATACGAACATACGAATTTTCTGAGGCTTGTGATTAATTTTTCTGAGTTCTATGATGAATATATAAGTCTGGAAAATAGCTATTTGAATTATGGAAGCTTAATTGAATTGTTTTTGTATCGGGTGTAAAAAGACAACAAAGAAAAAATAAGAAAACCCTAAAACCGATTAGGGTTAGGGTTTATATGATGAAATCTGATTAATAAATGCATGTTATGATTGTGTAATTATTGGTTTAATGGTTGGGATAAATTAGGTTTAGTTTTGGTAATTTAAAGTATAATCTGATTAGGGTTTAAAAGCAGAGGGGTGTGTTCTGCCAACTTTGAAACTTCTGGGATATTTTTGTAATGTTATATAGGTCTGTGGTAATGTAGGAAAAATATAACATGAGGGTACTAAGTGTAAAATTTGCAAGAAAAGGTTTAATTTGTAATTATATGGGTCGAATTGTAATTAAATAAAATAGAGGGACTAAAAGTGTAAATTCTAGAAACTTAAGGTTATTCTGTGTAAATAATGATATTAAGGGTGTAATGTGTAATTTTGGATATTTACGAGATTAATATGTAATTATTAATAATTAGTGATTTGAATTATACGTTTTATAAAGTTAAGGGACTAATTATGTAAATTATGAAACTTGAGGATATGAACCGTACCACATATTATTTTAAGGGTATATTCTGTAATTTTGTAAAATAAAGTGCTTGATGTGTAAATATAAATATTGTAGGGATTAAAGTGTGAATTATGTAATTATAGGGTTTATTTTGTAAATTAATATAACTAGAGGGGTATAAATTGTATATTGTTGAACTTAAGGGATTAAAAGTGTCATTATGAATAACTTATGTATTTAAAATAAGTAACTTGTGATAGTTTCAATTAAAACCTTTAACTTTGGTATAATGACATTTAAAACCCTAAAATATGTAAGGTTGTTAAAATTAACCCTAAATTATCATAACTTGGTAAAATATACCCTATGTTCATAATATGCTTCATTTATGACTTAACCTAAATTATAATGTTTGAATCCTTCTAATTATGGAAACCTGCTAATTCGGGAACCTGCTAAAAAAAAGGAAAGTTATTAAAAATGGAAAGTCGACTAAAATAAGTAATCTGAGTTAAATAAGCTATTAATAAGACAGTCATGAATTCGTGTAGATTCGCTGAAGATGGAGTTTGCTTCCGACCTTTATATTTCTGTTGTGTTTTCACTTGCGGTATAAGGTACAGATACTCTGCCCTTTTTCAGTAAGGGTGTCTTATTCCCTTGATATGATTTTGATTTCTGATTCGTTTAAGATTCCTGAAGCCATTGCTATGTACCCTTTTGTTGTGAACCTTTGCCATGATCCTTTGCTTTGGAAACCTTTATCTGATAAACTCTGATTTGGACCTTTGATATTACTTCTGAAATATTTGATTATGAACCATCTGTTATGAACCATCTGTTATGGACCTTTGGATATGACATTCTGATTTAATTTGATATCTGAATCTTAGTTTGATACCCGAGCCAAAATTTGTGACCCTAGCCATGAAGGTAACATGGCCATGTCATTGATGCACCAATGGCATGACTCTAGTGTGGTTGAGTGATGTTCCACACCGTCCCTTATCTGTTATCTGTTATGAGCTCAAGTATATATATGGCCACGATTTGTCTGCAGGGGCGTATGGATGCATCCTAGATCTGTTTTGTTTAGTGGATTATCTATATATGATTATTATTGTCTGGTGATTGGTACTGTGTGCAATACATGCCCTTCACATATATCTGGGAGCTGATCACTCCAATTTGAAGAATGAGGACACCCCTCATATTATCTGATTATCTGAGAGGTCTCCCCTCTTTATGATTATGAAGATATGGTTACTACATTTGATTTGTCTGGGCTCGTGGTGGATTACTATCCTATCCTATTCCTTATACTTTCTCATTGTTATACCTTATGATATTTCCCCATTGCACCATATCTTATTTCTGTTTCGTTATCATTACTTTGTTTATGTATCTATTCACTGAGCTCTCGTAGCTCAGCCGCATTTCTTTTCCTGCGGCAGGTTTTAGTAGGAAGCTGGGAATGAGTGGAGAATACCTTGGACTTAGAAGACCTTGATAGTCATCTGGATTAGAGTTGATTAGAAGTTATTATGTTTTAGAATTAGTATTTATCGGAAGTTTCATTTGTAACCTTGTAATTTCAGTATTTCATTCGTAACCTTTGATATTTCTTGTATTACTATAGATGTATGCTTTGTTTTGATCTGATATGAAACCATTATCGTGACATCTTAACCCTTGCCGGGTTGGGGTGTTACAAAATGGTATCAGAGCCAGGTTGCGACTCGTAATACATTTACCCTTGACCTGTGAAGTTCGGACCACTAGCTTTCCACTGTAGGCGCTCATAAGATAACCTGTAAGAATTGCTTTAGGATTTCCCTATAGGAACTTAAGTTCTGACCAGTGAGGAATGGGTAGACTATAAGGCTTTAAGTTAAGTATCATTGCTTCCGCATCACTCTGATTCGTGCTCTGCTTGTTGAGATCACTTTTGGAAATTGAAAACTCACGCTTTGCACCACCTAAGATCTGAAACCCATTTAAATCTTGGAATCATTGGAAATTGCATAGAATTTGCCTAACACTATTTGAACCTTATTTTGAAATTCCGACTCCGAACTCTGATTCTTTTGTTAATCATTTTGATACCTCTTCGGGCATTCTGAGAATCCCCATGACGATGAGATACTTGATGCATTTTGTTAGTTGTTTCTTGCTTCAGATAATCATCCATGAATCTTCTGACACTATTTGAGTTCGTCTTAAACATCTTTGTTCCCATGAGAAGTCTGGTGGTGTTTTAACCACGAGTATAAGAATGTTTTCCTCTCACTTTTGAACGATAAGATTTGCTTTGTCGATCTGTTTTTCCTTGGATAGTTAACTTTGATTTTATTCTGATAAAGGATAGGTTGATTGATAAATCAATATTGACAACTATCCTCCTATGTCTCACCTTCGGTGTTTGAACCCATTTTGAACTCCCTACCATGATTTCCGATTTTTAAACTTTTGGCTACCACTACCACGTATCCTGTGATGACAGCAGTTTGAGGTGGTGAATTTCGAACTGTGCTGGAAGACCTGTCTAAGACACGCAGTCTTGCTTCTCTATTCATTTAATTGTACTAAGATGAATTGAGAGCAGAAGCAGACTCGCGAATAGAAGATGCACAGTGACCATGTCAGAGATTCACGTTACCACACCACAGTGTTCCAAGAAGAAGTGCCGAAGGCTTGAGGGACCAGACTCAAGTTTATCATTCCTTCTCACCCAATGACCATATGGACGGACGTAGGCAGATTGCTTGGAATTGGAAGTGGTGTAAGATCATGTACTTGGATGGATGAAAATTTTGAAGCGAACGTTTATGTTTTGAAGAGTTGATTCTGTGAAGGATGAAGCTATGGATGACGTAATTCATTTCCTCTCAACCTACTTAAATTTCCGCTACCTGATGATAAGATCCTTTGAATGATTTGAGTTCTCCATTAGTATTTCCGTTTAGTGTTCTTTCTGCGTATGTTGGATGACGGTTTTGTCATGAGAATTTTGATGTATTGTGAAAGACCTGACGCTTTGGACGACGTACTTCTTTGATGCTTACTAATTCCATTACGTTATTTGTACGATCTGTTTCCCTGATTTTGAATTCGTAATGATGACCGACTCAGACCAACCCTAGGATGTAGAATGGACTGTTAGGTGGTTGATAGATGCTTATTCACGACTTGAGATAAAGTATGACCATCATGAAGGTATACTCATATGATGCTGGTGTTATGACGAGTAGCTAACGTGATAATACTTACGTCATATGACGTACCCTCATTGTGATCATAGGATATTTCGAGGAGTGCCTTAGAAACCTTAGAATTTCAGATATCTGATTGAGACTTTAGGATTCATTCTACCTATACGCGTAATCTGCTTTCACCGTTTTGCGATTTGATATGTCTGGATTCTCGTCACACGTTCCGCTGATCTCTGTACTTCTGATAACTCTCTTAGGTTCTGTTGTGGAACTTCTGTCAAATGACGTTATCGACCATCTATTTTCTGTACGTTCTCATCTGATTTGTCTAATCAAATTCTGGGAACGACATATCCGTCAAAATCCTATGTATTTCCTTGTCTCTTCCGAGGGAATCTGATTATCATCTATTACGGTTGGTATATTATTCTTTTGATCTGGATTCAGTATGAGTTGTCTTTTCTGAGGGAAAATGAAGTGTTGATCAACAAGAGAGAATTGATGAACTCAAATAAGTACATTTTATTATCATCATTTGTCCCATTTATTTGACTTGTTTTATTATATTATATATGAGAATTGATACGCTAATGTTTACTTTTGTAATTCTCAGGTAAAAACAAGTATTATGTGAAACTTGGTGATTTTGGACTAATTATGGAGCAAAACAAGCAAGATGTTAAGAGTCTACTGAAATGTACAAGATCAAGATCATTCTGCTCCAGATACGCCGCAACATACTTCTTACATACGGCGCATCACTATGAAGATTTCACAAGCTACGATCCAAGACAGCAAAGGACATGCGCCGCATAGAGCAATGGAGTTACGCCGCATCTTAAGGCGGTGTACGAATATTCCTGAATATTTTAATCTTGGACCCCACGCAAAGTTAAGTCAATGCGCCGCATCTACTTATCCTATGCGCCGCATCTAACCCTCAGACAGAAACTATAAATACCCCAAGGCCAGACGAATTTTGGAGTAGTTAGTACGACACCTAGCAAAACTAAGAAGAAAGAGACAGAAACCCTAAAGCCGAATTCAGACGTATTAGCAGCACAAGACACACCCTGAACGAAGATACAAGAGCTGTAAGAAGGTCCTGCATGTATTCAATTCATTAAGTAGTTTTGTTTTATTGTATTAGTACACTTTAATTCATCAGGATTGATGGGCCGATTTCATGTGACTATGGAATATCATGGGCACCCCTTAAAATTGCTTTCCCATTAATTAAAGTTTATATGTTGATGTCTTTGGTGACTTTTATTATTGCATTGATAACCTCTGTGTCTAGCTGAGCATTGCTTGGGTCGCCATGCCCCTTCCTCGCCAATTTATTCTATCGTTTCTAGGATAGTGGGATAGACATAAGTGATCATTAAGGGTTTACTCGCCGATAAGATTAGAGCCAACGAGAAAGGGTTAATTATATACACTTCATATAAAACTAGCAATAAAACAAGTGACAAGCTACTTAATTATCAGGACAGGTCTTCTTATTGTCTCAAGTATCTATCTGTGTACTTGTGTGCTAATCGCTGATTCGTGCTCATTAGTTTAGTTTTCTATTTAATCATAACCAAACCGTGCCAGTCTCTCAGGCTGAACCCCCTTGCGTTAGATTAGGTTGTATAGCTAACTTAAGATATTAAAATACTGATTAGAATAACTAGATAATACGTTCCACTCTTAGTGATCGACACTCTACTTACCATTATATTCATACTGACCGGGTACACTGCTCGTTAAAGTGTGTGATTTATTGATAAGTCGGCTAAATATAAATTTAAAACTTGAGTAGGCATTAATACTGCTAAAACCACAACGACACATCACGCGCGCACCAAGTCTTTGGCGCTGCTGCCGTAGATATAAAAGAATTAGAGCAATAAACACCGCATCAAGTTTTTGGCGCCGCTGCCGGGGAGTGAATTGTTATTATCTGTTAATTTGATTAGTATTTTAATTAGGTTTT
This sequence comes from Artemisia tridentata subsp. tridentata, assembly GCA_021014915.2. Taxonomy (NCBI): domain Eukaryota; kingdom Viridiplantae; phylum Streptophyta; class Magnoliopsida; order Asterales; family Asteraceae; genus Artemisia; species Artemisia tridentata. The sequence continues at coordinate 127,475,519 of CP139507.1, read as the reverse complement.
AATTTTTTGATTCTAACCACAAACCCCGTTGTATATTAGATAAATTGCATTCATTGTATTATTTGCATATTTTCTGTTTTTGTGTGTTTTTTGTTTTCTTTAATTTTTGTTTCTTTTTGTTTGTTTTTTTTCTTGTTTTTGTTTTTCTATTTTTCTACATTCTGCTATCGTTGTACAGAGCTGATACAAAAGATACGGCGCATCTGTTTTCACAGATACGGCGTATTGCGTTTAATTTTTATAAAATACAACGCGTTTAATAAATTCGAGTACGCCGCATCTTTCCCAAGATACGGCGTATTGTGTTTTTAATAAGAAATTTTTCTAAACCCTAACGCCATACGACGCATCTGTTTTAACAGATACGGCGTATTGTCTATTTAAATTAAAAACAGTTTTTTCGAATTATTAAACAGAAGCGACGCATCGATCTTTATCGATATGGCGCATCTACTAAATCAAAAATCTTGTATTTTGAAACGTAATGAAAATACGGCGCATTAGCTTTTGTTAATACGACACATTTAATTTTAATAAATATAATCGATTTTTGATAATTTAAACTGAATACGGCGCATTCTAAATCATAAGCGGCGTATCTGTTTTCTGAATAAAAGTTTGATTAAATTTTAACGATTATAAGATACGACGCATCCTATTTATAGGATACGGCGCATCGTCTTCAGATATCAGTAACTTTTATTTATCCCGAACTGAGAAAATTCTAATCATCTTTCCTGTTATAGGATCGAGTACTTCGAGCTTGATTAAGCTTGGTTAAACGAGAATCTCTAAGAGTAAGACTTGCGTTTATGCGGAAACTAAACCACAAGAATGTAAAGAAGAAAATAAAAAAAGACAATGATCCTCTATGGATCAGACTATGAACTAAGAAATTGTTTTATTGAATGTTGTAATCGATACCTAAAACATAGACGGGATGTTTCTTTTATAATCATAAGAAACCCTAACCCTAACCCGTCATACAAGAAAACGTGTGAAGAGATAAACATGATCTCTTCTAAAAATAAATCTAACAGACTTTCTAAAAATACGGATAACTAACAATAATATCCGCAGCAATAAACACTATCAGCAGAAACAAACTTAAACTATCGGCAGGAACCAACCGCAGCAGCAATGAATAACTATCGGCAGGAACCAGCTTCACTATCGGCAGCAATGAGAAATTCCTTATTTCTCAGAGATCCTAACAATCCTCCCCTAATCTTGAGGTTGACTAGGTTAACCTGCAAGATTCCAACGTGATAGAGCTTTAACTGCAGGCTTGAGGATTGCGATTTAGCAGCAGCAATAATTAGTAACCAGCAGCAACATCTATAACTTCCAGCAGCAACTTCGATAGTTCAGCAGCAATAGGAATTCATCTTAAAAAATGTAAACTGGTCACCATGACATTCACTTGAGCTTGGCTGCTACTATGACAATATGTACATCAAATCACTTAAGTTTCATACTATTCTCATCACATCCAGGTGTGTTAACTCCTGTGAGAGGTGAATCATTGAAAATTAATGGATTTGATGTCTCTTTACCAATAGCCATCACTACTGGAGTAGCCAATGTTTAGGTGTGTTAGACCATGGTACATTGATAACCATCTGATTTATTAGCAAATCAGTAACTATAAACGGATTTGATTTGTCTTTACCTGTAGCCGTTTGCTCAGGACTAGCCAATTCTTAGGTTACAGCAAAACCTTGGTGAATTGAATACCAAATATGGATACCAAGTGTCTTTACCACAAACCATACTTTTGTGGACTAGCCAATTCTTTGGATCCCTTAAAGGGTTACATCCATGGTGAATTGAGAACCATTTTCAACTCTCAGAACTAAATCATGGGTGAGTTGAAGTACCCTATAGCTTTGAGCAAGCTATTACAGCTATCAACGGATTTGATAATCACACCAGAGCCGTACCCTCATGGTGAGCCAACTCTTTCTTGTCTGCAAGACATGGTGAGTTGAATACCATTTATGGTGAAGGTGTAAACACCAACACTGTACCTGCAAGGTGTTGCTCAAAACCAACTTATTAGCACACAAAATATAATTTTTTTTTGAACACTCAGAAACATAAAAGAAAGAAAACCAAAGAAAAGAAAATAAGAAAAATCAAGAAAGAAAGATATACAAAAACAAGAAAAAAACCTCCCCTTAAGCTTCAACCTCCCCTCAAACTCAGTATCTAGGGATTTACCATCCCAATATGGACCACCAAATGTTTAAACCTTGGTCCATCAAAAGCCTTGGTCAGCAGATCAGCCACATTGTCATCAGTATGAATCTTAAGCACCTGAATAAGATGCTTCTCATAAGCATCTCTTATGAAATGGTGTCGAATCTCAATATGCTTTGTCCTTTGATGATAGACAGGATTTTTAACAATGCACATAGTGCTTTGATTATCAATAAAGATCTTAGTGTTCATGAAGTTGAACCCATAATCCAACAGTTGATTTTGCATCCAAAGAACCTGTCCACAGCGACTAGCAACAGCAACATACTTTGCTTCAGTAGAAGATGTAGCCACTATAGTCTGTTTCTTGCACTGCCAAGAAACCAACCTCCTACCCAGAAACTGACAACCTCCAGTAGTTGACTTTCTATCAAAGTTAGCCCCAGCGTAATCACTGTCACTATAGGCTTCCAACACAAAAGGAGAATATTTTGGGTACCAAAGTCCCAACTTAGGCTGTCCTTTTAAATATTTGAAGATTCTCTTGACTGCATTTAGGTTAGAAGTCAAGGGTGTAACCTGATGTCTAGAACATGCACTGACAGCAAACATGATATCAGGTCTAGAAGCTATCAAATACATGAGTGATCCAATCATGGATCTGTATAGATGAACATTAACAGCAGCATCAGGTTCATTATTGGATTTAGGCTTTGGAGGTTCAAAAGGAGTTGTGGCTGTTTTCACATTTTCCATATCAAACTTCTTAAGTATGTCATAAACATACTTCTCCTGGCAGATAAAGATCCCATCTGGTTTCTGCTTAACCTGAAGACCCAAGAAGAAAGTCATTGCACCCATAGCACTCATCTCAAATTCACTCTTCATCAATTCTTCAAATTCCCTGCACCAGGCTTCATTAGTGGAACCAAAGATGATATCATCTACATAAACTTGTACTAGAATGATATCTTTGAAGTTCTTCCTGATAAAAAGTGTTTTATCAATAGCCCCTCTTCTGTAACCATGTTTTAGCAAAAAGGCTGATAGCCTTGCATACCAAGCCCTTGGTGCTTGATGAAGACCATAAAGTGCTTTAACCACTTTGTAAACCAAATCAGGATTCTGAGGATCCACAAATCCCTTTGGTTGAGTAACATAAACCTCCTATTCAATCCTTCCATACAAAAATGCACTCTTCACATCCATCTGATATACTACAAACCCCATGAATGAGGCAAAAGCTAAGAACAGTCTGATAGCTTCAACTCTTGCCACTGGTTCAAACACCTCATCATAATTAATCCCCTCTTCTTGTCTATGACCTTGAGCCACCAACCTAGCTTTATTTCGAACCACAATTCCCCTAGCATCCCTTTTATTCTTTAGAATCCATTTAGTTCCAATAGCATGCTTTCCTGCAGGCAAAGGTACCAACATCCATACTTTCTGATTCTGGAACTGCTGCATTTCCTCTTGCATAGCCTCAACCCAATCATCATTATCAAGAGCTTGAGCTATACTACTTGGTTCAATTTGAGATAAGAAACAAGCATAGTGACAATGTAAATAATCAGTATGATTGCTCCTTAACTGATCCTGTATATAACTGAGAAAAGCAGATTCTCCAAACTTTGGTTGGTGTAATTTACTTCTTGTCTGAACAGGGGAATTTAGATCTCCAAGGATCAAGGACTGAGGATGAACTGTATTGATCCTCTTGGTAACAATGGGATTGACATCAATGGAGGATGCCTGATTGGTAATGGAGGGGTTGAATTCATCATCATATGAGTAAGAAGTGAAAATGCCTGTTCTGGATTGATGATAAGGATCTTCCAGCTTATCTCTTGAAGAGACTGAATTTCCAAGATCAGAAGGGATTGGAAATCTTTCAGGGGAGTTATCAATACCCAAAGAGTCAACAGGTGGAGAAGACACAGGAACATCAGCAGGAATGGAGACATCCGCATAAGCATTAGAAGAATCGGCAGGAACATATCCACTACTAGCAGAAATGGTAGCAGCAGGAACAGGAATACCACCAGCCGAATTCAGTTGCCTTCTAACTTCAGCTTCAGCATTCCTCAAAATTTCCTCTGTTTCTTTAGAAAACCTAGAACCAAACATTTCAGCAGCTTTCTTAGCATTATACTCTTGTCTTTGAAGCCTAGCAAGATCTTCTGCAAAACTAGAATCACCTCCATCCATATCAGAAGAATCTTTGAGCTTTGAACCTGAAATGTTGTTAGAGGGAAAAGAAGGAACAACTATAGGTCGTTCATCACTCTCTGCATCAGAATCATCATCTGAGGTACCTGCATTGTTAGTTTGAGAAACATGTGTACCAACAGATAGATTTGCTTTGAATCTATTATAACCTAAGGTGTCAGTCAGATAATCTAGATCAAAGTACCACTCTGGACCTGCACCCTGCAAATTAGGTTTATCCTCAAGATATCTTAAGTTGAGAGTCTCTTCTATTCTCTTAGAAGACAGATTATAAACCCTATAGGCTTTACTATGAGCAGAATACCCAACAATAAACCCTTCATCAGCCTTCCCATCAAACTTGCCTAGGTAATCACTAGTGTTCAATATAGTGACATGACATCCAAAAGGTTTAAGATAACTAATGTTTGGAACCTTCCTAGACAAAAGCTCATAAGGTATTTTATTATGAGGACTAGTAATAGATACCCTATTCAACACATAACAAGCAGTGCACACTGCTTCAGTCCAAAACATAGTAGGCATCTTAGATTCAGCTAACATAGTCCTAGCTGCTTCTATTAGGGTCCTATTTTTCCTTTCTGCAACCCCATTTTGTTGTGGAGTTCTAGCATTACTATAGTCCCTTTTTATCCCCTTACTCCCACAAAGTTCTATAAGATTAGAATTCTTAAACTCTGTGCCATTATTACACCTTATAGACTTAACCTTTTTACTTAGCTGATTTTCTATTAAGGCAATAAAATCCCTAATAACTGGATAAGATTCATCTTTAGTACCCAAAAAGAAAGTCCAAGAAAACCTGCTAAAATCATCTGTAATCACCAGGCAGTAGTACTTATGGTCAATACTTCTGATAGAAGTAGGACCACAGAGATCCATATGGAGAAGCTGCAGAGGCTCAATGATGGTGCTCACAGCTGTGATTGCCTTGTATGAAGCTTTGTGTTGCTTTCCTTTGTTACAGGCAACACAATTGTGTTCATTAGAGAAGATCTTGAAAGGAAGCCCTTGAACCAGACCATTCTTAGCCAGCTTGTTAATGGTCTTGAAATTCACATGAGCCATTCTTCTGTGCCATTTATTAGATTCATCCACAGAACCTTTTGCCACCAGACAAGCAAGAGAACCCTCAGGCTGAACATCACTTAGATTGAAACTGTAAAGGTTGTAAGTCCTTGGAACTTTGAGTTCAACCTGACTTTCATCAGGCAACTTGAAGTCTTTGGAAAACACAAAGCAATCAGTCTCAGTGAAGAGAACACTGTTCTTCTTGTCACAAATTTGAGAGACAGAGAACAAATTGAAGTTTTGGAGTTCCTTCACATAAAGCACATCTTCAAAGTCCAGCTTGGCAGTTTTGATAGTTCCCTTCCCAGTAATTATGCCATCTCCTCCTCCAAATGTCACAGTACCTCCATTCAAAGGCACAAAGTCATGCAGTCTCTCTAAATTTCATGTCATACTTCTGGAACATCCACTGTCAACAATGCCAACATCTTTACTTCTAAAAGGAAAATCCTGTTACAAAGAATACATTTACAACATTAGATACAAGAGAGACCCAAGCCATTGCTGACTTGAGCCTGCCTAGTGGATCAATAAGAATTAAACCCTGGAGATTGATGAGATCCACCATTGATCTTGGACCCCATTTTCATATGTTGGTTATTGATTTTCCAAGAACAACCTGCTGAGGACTTAACAGCAGTTTTCCATCTTGCCCCTACCATGTGCATGGTGTCAAAATAAACAGGTCTCATATCATTTTGAAAGTAAGTGCTAGTAGGTCTGCTGAAAGGTCTAGCAGTATTGCTTCTCCAACCAGTAGGATTGATCCTACCGGCTGGAACTGGATAAACAGCAGCAACAGGCTTATCAGCAGGAACGAACTTATCAGCAGCAACAGGCTTACCAGCAGAAACTGGCTTGCCAGCAGCAACTGAAGTTTTCCTTGCTGCTTGAGGAATATAAGGGAGAATATCACTGACATTTTTCCATACAGACCTATTTTGACAAGCATATATACCCATCTGTTTTTCATAATAGTCACAATCTTTAATAAGATGATCATAACTACGACACACAAAGCAAGATTTCTTTCTAGGGGACTTTTTCTTAACATTATTTTTCTCATTGCAAACAGAATAATTCAAACCAACACATGAAACAAAACTATCCTTAACAGAATTAAAACCACAACCAACATTGTTTGAAACAGAACCACAACTAGAAACATTATTGTTTTTAACACTATCAAAAGAAATATTGATAACGCTCATTTTGCACATGTTTTTATAGTGATGAGTGTCTAAATACTCATCATTTCTGTCACATTTTATCTGCAAAAACATTTAAAAACATGCAGATATGCTTCAAAATACTGAAAATATCATAAAATGTGTTTTTATATGACTCAGGAACAAAAAGATTGAAAACAAGTGAAAAACATGCAAAATTCACAAAATTGTCATTTTCAGTCCCTGAAGTTTCACAAATTGGCAGAATTAGTCCCTGAAGGTTTAAAATGAAAGAAAAGTCAACTTTAGTCCTTGGGATATCAAACATATTCACTTTTAGTCCCTGGATGAAAGTTTTCTAAAAATGACAACTTTTACCCCTCAAGTTTCAAAATTGGCAAATCTAGTCCTCGGGTTTTAAAAATTATAATTTATCAAATAAAACCCTTGTGCTATTTATAATTGGCAAAATAGACCCTTTTGATAACTTTGGTAAAATTACAATTTCAACCCTTCAATTTCAGAATATTACAAAATTGGTCCTTGTGGTTATTCTACAAACCAACCGGACCCTTTATAATAAAAACCCAACCCATCCCTTATTACTAAACCCCAACCCATTTTAAATTAAAACCCAACCCAGCCTAACACACCCAAGCCCACTCCCTTTTATTAATAAAACCCAACCCGGTATTTAATACCAGGTTTGACCTCAGTCAAACCATCTTCTTCCTCACAACCCCGCCAAAACCACCATCACCCATAGTTTCTTGCAATACCACCCCCCTTCTCCTGCTACACGCTACCTAACACTCCCAAATGCATTAAATGCTTCTTCCCCACTCACCTCAGACCCATGTGCTAATTTTTCCACTATAATAATTTTGGCGCCAAAAACTCAATCCAAGGGCTGAGAGGATTTCAAGGGCAACCAATGGTGGGGATTTGATCAGAAGACATAACAAAGAAGTTCCCAAGATATTTCTAGTATATATAGCAATGTATTGTAAGCCAATTCGGCAAGTAGTTAAGATAGTGTAATCGTATTTCATATTTGGTTATCATAACTTGTAATTTTCAATTCTCAGTTGTAATTTATGTTATAATCAATCAAAGTAAACTTGTTTTAATCACTGTTGTTCTAAATTTCAAGTAATGCCAAGTTTCAAGTTATATGCTAATTCGTATAAACTCTACTCCTGTTAAGACATTATCAAAAGCTCCAAAGTACCTTGCAATAAGCTTATATAAGCTTTATATAGCTTCCTGTAAGCTTATTTAGTGTAAATTAGTTCTTGAATTCAAACTATGAAGAAAGTCAACAAAAGTCAACCTGAAGCCAATAAGCTGTTCAAAAGGGTATATGCTGATCAGGAAGATTGTTCTGGGTTTTCTAGCTTATGTTAACAAGCTAGATTGGTTCTGTTCTAGTCCTGCTATCCTAATAGCCCCATCTCAGTTATAAGCCAATTCCTCATATTTTGGCATTCTACTGTACAAGTGCTTATTCCCAGCTTATTGTTATTGTTTATTGCTTATTACTAGTTTGTGATCATATTCCATCAATATTATCAGTCTCACATAGCTTTTGTTTTCATTTTACTTAAAAACACTTAAAAGTACAAAAATAGCTATTAGTAGCATAGCTTAATCTATTGCTTATTTCTGTGTTCTAAGTTGCTTATTAGTACCTAAATAAGTTAGTCATTCAGTGAAATCAAGGTTTCTAGTTTAAAACATTGTGTTTCATTTGAAAAATCACCACAGACACATATAAAGGGTTGTTTGGTTTATGCAGTCAACAAGCTCACTCAAGCTTGTACTGTTCATTGACCACTTTCCCAACTTGGACCTAGCTTAAATAAGTCATATTAAGCTGTTTTTAAATTGTTTTAAGTCCATTTGGTTGGATTTGTTAATTTGAGCCATCTGTGCAAATTTTAGAATCTAAAGAGCTCAAATAAGCCATTTTAAGCCACAAGCTTATTTTGGCCCTTTTCTTAGAATTTCTGAGTCTCTTTTGATCCACATAGAGTGTTCCCAATAGCCTAGGCTTGATCTCTGTGGTGTTGTGCATATCTGCACAAGTCTGCACATAGCAGACTCAGTGTATACTGAGTAGCATAAGCTACTTGATTGTGGCTTATCCAATTAAGCTCCCTACCTGATTTTTGGTTTATGAGTAGTTCACATAGCTAGTTTAAATATTATCATCTGGTATTCCATTTCCTAGCTTATTTGATTGCTTAAAATCAGGCCTGCAACTTTCCAATTTTCACTAATCCAACCCTGCTCAGTTTTGAGTACCTGAACTAGTGCTTAATTGGACTTCAATTAAGCTGTTTCTGATAGGGCTTTTTGCATTTTAAGATACCCAATAGTACTAGCTAGCTTTTGCCCCCATTAGTTTGCATCTCAGTAGCTTATTTAAGTGCTTAATCTGCCTTGCTAATTAGCCATTTTCCTGAGTTTTCTGTTTTAATTTCACAACTGCCAATCTGCTTATCAGCTTAATTACTTGTGTTTATTTGTGTTTTTCAGTTGTTTTAAGCTTTTATAAGTTGTTTGTACTTGTCCTGAGCTTTTGGTTAAGTTTTGTGCTTATTGGCTTATTTTTAGCTTATTAGCCCAACTGCTTATCTGCCCATCTGCTTATCAGGGCTTATTAGACTTTTGATTTTAATTTTCCTATCTTTTAAATAATATTTTAGACTTATCCTGAATTTTTCAGATTTTTCTATAATCATTTGATATTTTTAACCTTTTTAATTAGTTTCTAATAGTAATTAAATCATAATAAATAAAATAATAATCAGAAAAATATAATTTTAATTTTCATAATTTTCTTTTGTTAATTATAATCTAGGAAAAATATAATTATATTATTAGACCTTAAGAAAAACAAAAATAGAAAAATAGTGATAGCTTCTATTTAATAGAATTTATCTTTTTAAATTTTAATTAAGCATTTTTCATTTTTATAATTTTCTTAGCTTCTTTTCACTTAATAATATTTATAGAAAAAGTTTTAGATTTTTCTTTGTTTATTTAGTATTTATTATAATTTAAATTAGTTTTAAATAATTAATAATAATTAAATAAAAAGTGTAAAAAAATATAATTTTAGTTTTAAAATAAGTTTTAAATAATTTTACATTTTTAGGTTTTAATTTTATAAAATTTCAGTTTTTGTCCCATTTTAGATTCCCCGTTACGCATTTTTCTGTTTAGTTTAATTCGCATTTAATTTTCTTTTATATATTTGTTTGTTTCTCATTTTGTTATTTAGAAATATTAAAAAGCAAAATCCATATCATCTGTCACTCTAATCCAAAGCTTTTCACAGTTGCCCATTCATACCTCGTTGGGAAACGATCCGGGTAATCACTTACCTGGTTTCACACTACACACGAACGTGAGTTTTTGCAAGTATCCTTTTTCACAAAGGGGTAATTTGTATTTATTCACGCGTATCCGCTGTCTGCATTTATTTATAAGTGTATTCGGCTCGGATCAAATTTTGGCGCCGCTGCCGGGGAGGTTGTGTTGCGACTATTGTGTAGAGTTTAAGCGATTAGTGATTTGAGATCCTTCTTCCAGAAGTTACTATTTCCCATAAAAAATATAAAAATACAAAAATATATTTCTTTTCTTTTCTATATATATTATCATATAAAAAATAAATAAAAACACCAAAAATATTTTCCCTTTTCTTTGTTTAATAAATACAACAATAAAATTTACCATCGAGAACCAAGACAGAGTACTACCTAACTGGGGGTACGACCATAATAAGTTCCCAAACCAAAGATTTAAAACTTGCCTTTGTATCACTTGCGAATATCGGCTCACCTTTGATTGATAAACAAACTATAACGGAGGTTTAAGGATAGTTTGACATTAAATTGTCGGACTGAAAGAAGCGGGTTTTTAAGGAGCATTAATTGCCCACCTCTGCTTCTCCGCCACTCTGTGCGTTTATCTTTTAGAGAGCTACCGTACGCTTGTTGATTATTGGTTTAAGTTCACTTGTGTTTTGCTTCGTTCTTGATTTAATTAAAATATTTTATTAAGTGCATGCGCACTCGTTCTTCTAGGTCATCAAGCCCTTTCCGTGAGCTTGGAAACATACCTCGAAGACGTCGGAGACGTTCTGCTCCATCAGTCGTACCCGAGATACGTACTGATCCCATAACCACTGTCATCATGGCAGAAGACCGTCCCATGAATGAGCTTCTCCAAGCTCCCACCGAGGGTTATGGAGATGCCATTATTGTTCCAGCCATCGTGGCTGAGAATTTTGAGCTTAAAACCGGGTTGATAAACCTTTTAACATCGCGTCAATTCTATGGTTTTAAAAGGGATGATCCTCAAGATCACGTTCGATGGTTCAATAAAATCACATCCACCATCAAATGTGAAAATGTCCCTGAGAAATCGATCAAACTTCTTCTTTTCCCGTTTTCTAACGATGGGGAAGCCCGGATTTGGCTTGAGAAACAACCCCCTCAATCAATTAGAACATGGGAAGATTTGGTTCAAAAGTTCATAAATGAATTCTTTCCTCCTTCTAAAACCACGCATCTTAAAAATGAAATCATGAAATTCTCTCAAAGGTTTGATGAACCATTTGGAGAGGCATGGGATCGTTTCAAAGAATTGCTCCGCAAATGTCCTCATCACGGTTTCACCGATTTGATGCAGATGGACACTTTCTACAATGGGTTAAACCCATCTGACCAAGATTCTCTCAATGCCTCAGCTGGAGGTAATTTTCTGAGCAAATCCACTAAGGAAGCCATTGCACTCATTGAAAATAAGTCTAAGGTCCGCACTACACGAAACAGGCCATATAATTCCCAGGCTAGTGCTGGTCCTTCCACTTCATCTCCCGTGAGTTCTTCTAATACTGATAGTCAGCTTGCTGAACTCACTAAGGCTATTCAAGTTTTGGTTTTCTCCACACAAAAGAAAGAGTCCGCTCCGCAAACTTCTCACACTGCTGAAGTCAAAAAGATAGAAGTTTGTGTTACTTGTGGTGGTCCTCACGCTTACTATAATTGTACTGCCACCGATGGCACTGCATTTGATGTTAATGCTATAGCCGGAACTTCCAATCAAGGAGGTAATCAATACCGTCCTCAAGTGGACCCAAACCACCGTGCTAGCAATCAATTTGGACCACCCGGATTTCCTCCTCCCAACAATCTAAATAGGATTAATCCTAATCAACAAAGAGGGCAAAACATGCAAAATCAATTTCATGCCCCAAACAATCAATACCCACCCCAGAGGGGTAATCAAGGGTATTCAGCTCCTAATTACCAAGGACCTCTCCCAAATGAACTTGATAACTACATCAAGTTTAATGAGACCAAAATAAAGGCAATACAAAATCAGATCTCTGGCTTGAAGAATGAATTTCAATCTTCAATATACAAGCAAGGAACTGAGCTAAAGAATGAGCTTTCAAACAAAATTGATCACTCTCACAGCGAGGTTAAGAATATGCTTGCCAGTCTCATGAACCATATCAATCCACCTTCTACCTCGGGAGGTCTCCCTGGTAATACCATTCCAAACCCAAAGGGTGAACTCAAAGCTGTCACCACACGCAGTGGTAAAGCTTATGATGGACCCACTATTCCTACTACCTTTTCTTCTCCTTCCCCCAAGGTAGTGGAAAGTGAACCTGAGGTGACCAAGGACAAGGAACTTCCTACTAATAACGGAGGTACCGACAACGTCCAACCTCAAGTTGTCCCGAAGCCCAAACCCAAACCTGGAGTTGTTTTTGAATCACATGAAATCCCTGTTGAAAACCCTAAATCCAAACCTTCTATTCCTTATCCATCACGTTTACATGAGCAAAAGCTCCGCGAAAAGGCTAGTCAACAAATGGATAAATTCTTTCAAATCTTTAAAGAACTACACTTTGACATAAGCTTTGCGGATTCTATCATTCGGATGCCCAAATTTGCATCCACAATCAAACACTTGTTAAGCAACAAGGAAAAGCTGTTTGAAATGGCGAAAACTCCATTAAATGAGAACTGCTCAGCAGTTATCTTGAAAAAGCTTCCCGAGAAGCTTGGAGATCCTGGAAAGTTTCTAATACCTTGTGTATTTCCGAGAATGGTTGAATGCTATGCCTTGGCCGATCTTGGTGCAAGCATCAACCTGATGCCTCATTCAGTATGGAAGAAACTTTCTCTTCCGGCTCTTACTCCTACATACATGACTCTTGAGCTTGCAGATCGAACCATATCTCATCCATGCGGCATTGCCGAGGATGTGTTTGTGAAAGTAGGGAAGTTCCATTTTCCAGCTGACTTTGTGGTTGTTGAATTCGACGCAGATCAAAAGGTTCCTCTCATTCTTGGAAGAGGATTCCTAAGAACGGGCTATGCTCTCATTGATGTATTTGAGCATGAAATCACATTACGTGTGGGTAATGAAGCTGTTACCTTTAACCTCGATCAAACTTCGAGGTACTCCTCAAATTATGATTCTGAATCGGTTAACCGAATCGATGTCATTGATGTTGCTTCAGAGGAGTACTGTCAAGAGTTTCTTGGTTATTCTCATAATTCTGTGAGTGGGAATCCCACCACATCTTCTCTGCCTATCATTTCCGACTCTTCCCCTTCTCTCACTCCGTTTGAGGGAAGTAATTTCAATTTGGAAGAGATCGAGGCTTTTCTCGAGTGTGATTCATTTCTGGAAGGAATTGATGACGCTGAGATTGATCTGGAGGGAGATATTCTTCTTCTTGAGAAATTGTTGAATCAGGACAATTCTCCTCCACTCCCTCCCGTTGAAGTTCATAATGAGGAAATCAAATCAGTTGAGAAAAACGATGAATTTCCTGAGGTCGAACTCAAAGACTTACCACCTCATCTTGAGTACGCATTTTTGGAGGGTGATGATAAATTACCCGTCATTATTGCTAAAGACTTAAGTGATGAGGAAAAGACTGCTCTAATAAAGGTCTTGAAGTCACACAAGCAAGCCATTGCTTGGAAACTCTCCGACATAAAGGGTATCGACCCTGAATTTTGTACTCACAAGATTTTAATGGAGGATGACTTTAAACCAGCGGTCCAACACCAACGAAGGGTGAATCCGAAAATCCACGATGTTATCAAACAAGAGGTTCTCAAACTTCTTGATGCAGGATTGATTTATCCCATCTCTGATAGTCCTTGGGTTAGTCCCATTCACTGTGTTCCAAAAAAGGGTGGCATAACTGTTGTCACAAATGATGAAAATGAGTTGATCCCAACTCGATTGGTTACGGGGTGGCGTGTTTGCATTGACTATTGTAAGTTAAATGATGCCACCCGAAAAGACCATTTTCCTCTACCCTTCATGGATCAGATGCTTGAGAGATTAGCGGGAAACGAGTATTATTGTTTCCTTGACGGTTTCTCAGGTTACTTTCAAATCCCCATTGATCCACAAGATCAAGAAAAGACTACCTTCACATGCCCTTATGGAACCTTTGCTTATAAACGTATGCCTTTCGGCTTATGTAATGCTCCAGGCACGTTCCAGAGGTGTATGATGGCCATATTTACCGATATGATCGGGAAAATAATGGAGGTCTTTATGGATGACTTCTCGGTCATTGGGGATTCATTCGAAACATGTCTCTCCCATTTAGAAAACATGTTGAAACGGTGTGAAGACACCAATCTTTGTCTAAATTGGGAGAAGAGTCACTTTATGGTCAAAGAGGGCATTGTCCTCGGCCATAAGATATCAAAGAACGGGATTGAGGTTGACAGAGCTAAAGTTGATGTCATTGCTAAATTACCTCATCCCACTACCGTCAAAGGTATTAGGAGTTTTTTGGGTCATGCCGGTTTCTGTCGTAGATTCATACAAGATTTTTCTAAAATCGCCCGGCCTATGACTCATCTTCTTGAAAAAGAAGCTCCTTTTATCTTCTCACCCGAGTGCATCAAAGCTTTTGAAACATTAAAGAAAAAGCTTACTGAAGCACCCATTCTGGTTGCCCCCGACTGGGATATTCCCTTTGAGCTCATGTGCGATGCAAGTGATTTTGCTATCGGTGCAGTCCTGGGGCAACGAAAAGCCAAACACTTTCAGCCTATCCACTACGCAAGTAAAACCATGACTGAAGCTCAAACTCATTACACCACTACAGAAAAAGAATTATTGGCTGTGGTGTATGCCTTTGAGAAGTTTCGGCCATATCTGATCTTGACGAAATGTGTAGTGTATACGGATCACTCGGCTCTCAAATATCTCTTTGCAAAACAAGATGCAAAACCGAGATTGCTCCGTTGGGTTCTCCTCCTGCAAGAATTTGATATCACAATACGTGATAAAAAAGGAGCTGAGAACCTAGCTGCTGATCATCTATCCCGATTAGAGAACCCACGCCAAGATGTTTTCGAGAAAAAGGAAATAAATGAAACATTTCCTCTCGAGACACTTAATGCGGTTGCTTTTCGTGGAGATTCTACTACCCCGTGGTTTGCAGACTTTGCAAATTACCATGCGGGTAACTTCATAGTGAAAGGGATGTCGACCCAACAGAAGAATAAATTCTTCAAGGATGTTAAGCATTACTTCTGGGACGACCCCTACTTGTTCAAAATCTGCGCGGATCAAGTCATCCGATGGTGTGTTTACGGACAGGAAGCTATTGACATTCTCAAAGCTTGCCATGCTGGACCCACTGGGGGCCATCATAGTCCAAACTACACCGCCAAAAAGGTGTTTGATTCCGGATTTTATTGGCCCACAATCTATAAGGATGCCCAAGATCTCATCAAAACTTGTGAAGCTTGTCAGCGTCACGGAAATATTTCACAACGAAATGAAATGCCACAAAATGCTATTCAAGTTTGTGAAATCTTTGATGTCTGGGGCATTTACTTTATGGGGCCATTTCCATCATCTCGAGGAAATAAATACATTCTCGTGGCTGTTGACTATTTGTCAAAATGGGTTGAAGCAAAAGCTTTACCCACTAATGATGCCCGAGTGGTTGTAAAATTCTTGAAAGCTCTGTTTGCCCGTTTTGGAACTCCACGTGCTATAATCAGTGATCGTGGTACGCATTTTTGCAATGACAAATTTGATAAAGTCATGCAAAAGTATGGTGTAACTCACCGTCTTTCTACTGCGTATCACCCACAAACAAGTGGACAAGTGGAAGTTTCAAATCGGGGTATTAAAAGAATTCTGGAAAGGACTGTAGGAGAAAATCGTGCATCCTGGTCGGATAAATTGGATGATGCATTATGGGCCTTTCGTACAGCTTACAAAACACCCATCGGGTGTACACCTTACAAGCTTGTGTACGGAAAGGCATGTCATCTTCCGATCGAATTAGAGCACAAAGCCTACTGGGCCTTGAAACATGCTAACTTTGACCTCCAAACTGCGGGTGATCACCGTAAAGTTCAAATGAATGAATTAAATGAACTCCGTGATCAGGCCTACGAGAACTCTTTGATCTACAAAGAAAAGACAAAGAAAATTCATGACTCTAAAATCAAGAACTGCGTTTTTAACGTTGGTGATCGAGTCCTTCTTTTCAATTCAAGATTAAAGATCTTCTCAGGCAAACTCAAATCCCGTTGGTCTGGTCCATTCACTATTACAAAAGTTTATCCATATGGTACCGTTGAGTTATCTCAAAATGACGGTCCAAATTTCAAAGCGAATGGTCATCGGTTAAAACACTACTTTGGAGAGGACATACCACCCATGGTTGTCCCGGATCTTCAAACTTTCCCCATGAACCAATGAATGCGGGGATCGAGTCAAGCTAGTGACTCGGTGAACAAAAACATTAGCAAAACATGGGTTTTCACCCGTGTCTCAGTTTTCTTTCTATGTTCTACCACCCTAGTATGGGGGAGATGCCCCACATGTTGTATATATGTAAATTTCAAAAAAAAAAAAAAAAAAAAAAAAAAAAAAAAAAAAAAAAAAAAAAAGTGTATATAAAATAATGGCTATTAGTATTTCCTTTTCACGTTCTAAGTGTTGGTTTAACAACCGGTACTTTGAATATTGAGGGCAATATTCAGTTCTAAGTGTGGGGGGGGGGAATTCTAGCGAATTTGATCAAATGTACCATCTAGTACCCCCATTTTTGGCCAAAATTTTAAAATTTTTTCTCACTTAGAACGCAATAAATGGTTATCAGTCCGCCATGTCTAACCCACATAAGGATTGGCTAATCCAGGAGCAAACGGCTCTTGGTAAAGATATATCAAATCCGTTTATGGCTTGCAATTTGCCAAAAATTGTATGGTTTTTGACTCACCATATCTTTATAAGTGAAGAGTTGGCTAGCCCGCAAGGTTATGGCTTGTGGTTAAGGCAGTAGAAAACCATGATTGGTATTCAGCTCACCAAAGATAATAACTGTATTTTATCTAAGAGTTGGCTAGTCCAGAAGCAAACGGCTTTTGGTAAAGACAAATCAAAACCGTTGACAACTGATGGTTTGCTCAAAATCATTTGGTTATCATTGTACCAAAGTATCACATACTAAAACATTGGCTACTCCAGAAGTAATGGCTTTTGGTAAAGAGAAAAATCCATTAAAACTTCATAAAAGATTGCTAGGGACTAGCAATAGTTTAGTGTGAGGGATTGATGAGTGTCTAAATACTCATCATTTCAGTCACATTTTATCTGCAAAAACATTTAAAAACATGCAGATATGCTTCAAAATACTGAAAATATCATAAAATGTGTTTTTATATGACTCAGGAACAAAAAGATTGAAAACAAGTGAAAAACATGCAAAGTTCACAAAATTGTCATTTTCAGTCCCTGAAGTTTCACAAATTGGCAGAATTAGTCCCTGAAGGTTTTAAATGAAAGAAAAGTCAACTTTAGTCCTTGGGATATCAAACATATTTACTTTTAGTCCCTGGATGAAAGTTTTCTAAAAATGACAACTTTTACCCCTCAAGTTTCAAAATTGGCAAATCTAGTCCTCGGGTTTTAAAAATTATAATTTATCAAATAAAACCCTTGTACTATTTATAATTGGCAAAATAGACCCTTTTGATAACTTTGGTAAAATTACAATTTCAACCCTTCAATTTCAGAATATTACAAAATTGGTCCTTGTGCTTATTCTACAAACCAACCGGACCCTTTATAATAAAAACCCAACCCATCCCTTATTACTAAACCCCAACCCATTTTAAATTAAAACCCAACCCAGCCCAACACACCCAAGCCCACTCCCTTTTATTAATAAAACCCAACCCGGTATTTAATACCAGGTTTGACCTCAGTCAAACCATCTTCTTCCTCACAACCCCGCCAAAACCACCATCACCCATAGTTTCCTGCAATACCACCCCCTCCTCCTGCTACACGCTACCTAACACTCCCAAATGCATTAAATGCTTCTTCCCCACTCACCTCAGACCCATGTGCTAATTTTTCCACTATAATCATTTTGGCACCAAAAACTCAATCCAAGGGCTGAGAGGATTTCAAGGGCAACCAATGGTGGGGATTTGATCAGAAGACATAACAAAGAAGTTCCCAAGATATTTCTAGTATATATAGCAATGTATTGTAAGCCAATTCGGCAAGTAGTTAAGATAGTGTAATCGTATTTCATATTTTGTAGTCATAACTTGTAATTTTCAATTCTCAGTTGTAATTTATGTTATAATTAATCAAAGTAAACTTGTTTTAATCACTGTTGTTCTAAATTTCAAGTAATGCTAAGTTTCAAGTTATATGCTAATTCGTATAAGCTCTAATCCTGTTAAGACATTATCAAAAGCTCCAAAGTACCTTGCAATAAGCTTATATAAGCTCTATATAGCTTCCTGTAAGCTTATTTAGTGTAAATTAGTTCTTGAATTCAAACTATGAAGAAAGTCAACAAAAGTCAACCTGAAGCCAATAAGCTGTTCAAAAGGGTATAAGCTGATCAGGAAGATTGTTCTGGGTTTTCTAGCTTGTGTTAACAAGCTAGATTGGTTCTGTTCTAGTCCTGCTATCCCAATATCCCCATCTCAGTTGTAAGCCAATTCCTCATATTTTGGCATTCTACTGTACAAGTGCTTATTCCCAGCTTATTGTTATTGTTTATTGCTTATTACTAGTTTGTGATCATATTCCATCAATATTATCAGTCTCACATAGCTTTTGTTTTCATTTTACTTAAAAAAACTTAAAAGTCCAAAAATAGCTATTAGTAGCATAGCTTAATCTATTGCTTATTTCTGTGTTCTAAGTTGCTTATTAGTACCTAAATAAGTTAGTCATTCAGTGAAATCAAGGTTTCTAGTTTAAAACATTGTGTTTCATTTGAAAAATCACCACAGACACATATAAAGGGTTGTTTGGTTTATGCAGTCTGTGGAAAGGATTCAAACACTTGGGATGTGAATCTTAGTAACGTGTTTGAGAGATATTTATGTATGAATGTGTTTAGCATGCCGAATCTACTACAACACACTTAAAAGAACAAAAAGGTGGTGAGTTATGTAAACGTGAGTATGTAATGAACATGGAACACAATTTTAGTTAACACAAAACGATTCAATATTATTGATGAAATAATACGGATGATCTAAATATCACCGGGATTACAAAGTAATCTTGAATCTTAGATTGTAAAAGGATTTGTGAGTTGAGTAACTAAGTTACTTGAGAGATAGTTCGGTTTTGGTTAATAGTTGGAAAGATGCATGCATGAAGTGGTGACTTAGGAAACCTTTTATACGATAAGGTACCCTAATTACAAGTTGTCAAGTGGTTGAATATAATACTTTACTTTGACTATTCTAGCCTACAATTAAATACAACTACTAATGTACAACTCTGTAATATTCTTCTGTGAACCACAGAAGACTAAACTACTTCTACATAACGTATAACAATGTACAAAGACTAATAATTCCACTAAATATCTATTATAAAATATCTAACAACTTGACATAATGCTTGGCAGGATCTTTATCAACTAGCAGTACCTTCTACCCAGAAGGTACTGTTAGTACATCTTCATACTCTTCAAAATCAACTAGCAGGCTCTTTGACATCTTTGGCAGGCTCTTTGACTTGAACATTTTATTCCCAACAATCCTCCCCTAAACTTGTTATTTCCATTAAAATACACAAGTTTCTGATGAATAAAATACATACCTTGAGGATTTGAGGGAACTCTTCCAAAAACCTTCACTCTCTGTTCTTCCTTTTTCTTTCACATTGCTCAAATATGTTCCTCAGCAAACTTTGAACAATTTCTGAATTCTCTTCATCTTTGTCACATCTTAATCTCTTGGAGATCATAGTTTTAAGCACTTCATAACTAAGTGGATACTCTTTCTCAGCCAACATGAAGAGTTCAATCCCACTTGATGTGTAAAGATGATGAATACTGCTAAGGCTTAGAAATTCCCATGTTGTTGAAGGATCATAATAGGGAAATTTCCAATGAATATCTTTGGGATCAGGATCAAACATTATATTGAATTCTACCCATAGTTCCTGTTCCTTAACATCAGTACTAGAATTTGTGTCTAGCCTAATCTGCACTAGATTCCACAATTCTTCCAAGTCTGCTCTGTCACATGCTCTAACTAGATTTTCAAAATTCTTAAAGATAGCAAACTGACCCCCAACCCTTATTATTTTCCATGACTTTCCTAATCTATCATGGTTGATCTCCCAATCAATAATAGGGCGTCTACAGCTAATTGGATCAGCATGTATGATAGTTGGCAAAGTAATTAACATCTTACTTACTTGCTCTGTGTCCAATTTTGCTACTTCTTTCTTCTGAGCATCTTTCTTCTTTATTGAGGGCTTTGCATCAGATGGAACTTTGTAGTAAAGACTTTTGTAGGCTTGAAGATGCAAGTAGTAGATTTCATCATTAGATTTCTTCTTCAGTTGATAATCAGTCCAATTTGCTTGACCTTTTAGAAATCTCTTCATAAAAGTCACTTGATCTTTCCATGATTTGCCCACCTTAAAACCTCTTTTCTCACTTTCTTTCATCTTTTCAAAAATGTCAGCCAGAGCTGCTTCTTTATACTTCTTGTTGATAAAAGATTCAAGTTCTGCTGTCTTCTCATCAGAATTGAGATTCTTGTCATTTACTATTATTGATGCTTGGCCTTTCGCAATTGGATCATTAGCAATAATCCATTGCATTTGTGCATCAAAGGTTTCTTGAGCAATTTGAGTATCAAGAAGAGTCTGAGCATCTTTTTGCTCTTTCATCTCTGTTAGCAGTCTTGAAGCTTCAAGTGCTTTCAGTTCTTCTTCATGAATTCTTTTGGCCTCTTCTTCATCTCTAGCTATCTGTGCTTGCTCTGATTTCTTTAACTTTTTGGGCTTTGGCTCATCTTCAACCATAATGCTCTTGCCCTTATCCTTTGGAGTTGGTTCTTGGGATGGAGCAGTGGATTGCTCATCAGCAATAAATAACCTCCCTTGAACAAACAAATCTCCTTGAGGCTCTAAGTCCCTCTTTCTTTTGTACACTTTCTCAGCAGACCCTTTGTACTCCATTGCCAATAGCCTCTCAATCCTAGCAGGCTCTTGTTCTGGCCTAGCAGGCTCTTGCCCTGCACCAGCAGGCCCTTCATCATAAACTTGAGTTCCTTCATGGAATTCAAATTGAGCCTCCTCTTCATCTTCAGAAGTATCCATCCTCCCCTTTTTGGAAGAGTGACCTAACCTATCAGCATCTGACTTTGAAGAAGTAGATAAAACAACCCTTGCAGATCTTTTACCCTTTAGCTTCTTCACTTCACCCTCCAATTTCTTCACCCTCTTGACTAACTTGATGTTGATCTCAGAAAATTTGTTGTTTTGACGTTTAAGAGCATCTTCTAAGAACTTCACCTTGTCTTTTAGTTCTTGCATTGTCTGAGGAGATTGGGTTTGTGATACATGATGTGATGATGTTGGTGGTGTTGCTGATGGTACTGGAGATGTTATTGGTGATGTTTGATGTGTTGGTGAGATGTAACCAGTTGAAGAACTAGATGATGGTGATTCAGCTGATGGTGTTGGTTCTTCAGGATGATGTGGTAACATTTCATCAAATAGTGGTATTTCTTCCCCTCTAAAACCAATTCTCATGTTTGAAAATACTTTGTGAGAAAGTTTGGGTGTTTCATAAAGTGTGTGTGGGGGAAGCAACAAATGTTTTGATTTTGCAATGATGGATGAAATAAATCTTGGATACATCAAAAACTTTGTTTCACTATTCACATTTTTAGTCAATCCTTCAAAAATATGTTTGGAAAAATTGTATTTTCTGTTTGTAGCCAAGCAGATGAGAGCAGAAGCCATGTTTCCACTGAATTGCTCCCAAGAGGTTTTCTTCTGGCTCAAACAATGAAGGATTGTGTGAATCAAAAATCTCCATTGTGGAGTAAGATGCTTCTTTAGAAAAGTGAGTTTTGTAGAAGTAGCATGATACCCCATTCTTTCTAAATTTTCAAAAATTTCAGTATCTGGCAACTGACTAATACCATCAGAATCATCGAAATGAAGATGTCTTCTTATGGATGACTCAGTAAGAGTCAAGAGTTTGCCATCCACTTTGGCCTTAATCCTTTGTTCCCCATTTTCAGAAGTTTTAATTTTAGCAGTTTGCCAAAATTGTAAAATTTGAGATTCATAAATAGTGGGATTGACTAGTAAAGCAAACCTGATGTAGGAGTTATTTAAAAAGTCCACTACTTGATGAAATGAGGCATTATCCTCTGACTTCTCCAAAAATGATAATTGATTGTGACGTTGGACAAAGTTTAGAACAACTGTGGTATCCATAATGAAAATTTTGAATATGATGGTGGGATTTGTTGGTTGTACTGGTAGAAGATGAAAGGTGTAAGTTAATTGTGATAAGGACTGATGAAAGATGATATTTGAGAATTACTTTTAACCGACAATAAGAAAGATTATAATAAGTAAATGTAAAGGCGGTTAAAAAGATCTTTTATATGAGAAATATAATATAATATAATCATCAGTAATTTACATAACTACCCCAATGGCTAATTTTAACTACCAGGCCCAACGGCTAAAACTTTTTCTGACAGGCTCAACGGCTATCTAGCAGTACCATTTTACTCTAGCAGTACCAATTTTTGAACTACCAGTACCTTTGAAAGTTTTGTAAAAATCCCTTATAGTTTTTAGCAAACTACCAGCTATCAACGGATTTGAGTTGTCTTTACCAAAAGCCGTTTGCTTAAGGACTAGCTAACTATTTACAATTAAGTATGGTTAGTTAACAACCATATAGTTTTTGGTAAACTATCAACCATCAACGAATTTGATGTGTCTTTACCAAAAGCCGTTTGCTTATGGACTAGCCAGCTCTTAAGTTTGTAAAAACTTGGTGAACTGAATACCAAAAGCCATATTGGCCTAAAGATGGTGCAATTTCCTTGGATGGAGGAAATTAAAAAGGCAATGATGCTGTGTATCTTGGATGATTGGCTCAACAAGTGAAATCATCTAATTGCATGCCTTTGAGTTGAAACTTTCCTTAGTTTGATCTAGATAGAACTTTCTCCTTAAGAAATGCTTCATCCCTTCTAGATATGTGATCTAATTCTCTCTTTTTCAACTTTTGCATCATCTTGTATGCTCTTGTCTTTTTCCTTCATAAATTGGTTTTTCTTCCATTCTGGGCTATCATATCCTCCCCTGAGATTGTTACCTCCCCTGAGATTAATATAACTTTTGTTTCCCCTTTTTGTTTGAAAGATCTCTTGTTTTGTTATCAACCTGAAATGTGTTAGTTGCAAACCAAAAGAACAAAGTGCAAAGCACTTGATCTATAGCATTTTAAACATTTAAGCATCAATATGAACAAAACCTAGCAAATTTTATATTAGCAGGACCAATTATGAACTGACAGTACCTATTGACCAACTAGCAGTACCATGTTTAAAAGCCAATACCAGTGAATTTTATGTACAAAAACACATGTTTTTCAAAGATTTATCATTCCAATACCTCCTACAAGATATTTGAATCTACCTAAATCAAAAGCTTTGGTGAGAAGGTCTGCATAATTCTTTTCAGAATCAATTTTAACAACTTGAATTAACCTTTTCTCATTGCAATCCCTTATGAAATGGTGTCTGATTTCAATGTGTTTTGTTTTTGAGTGTTGAACTGGGTTTTTAATGATACATATAGTACTGCTATTGTCAATATAAATAATGGTGTTAAGAAAATTGTACCCATAGTCAAGCATTTGATTTTGGATCCAAAGAACTTGCCCACAACAACTTGCACCAGCAACATATTCTGCTTCAGTTGTAGAGTTGGCCACCATTGTTTGTTTCTTGCATTGCCAAGAGATGAGTCTGCAACCAAGAAATTGACATCCACCAGTTGTGGATTTTCTGTCTAGAGTTGCACCAACATAATCACTATCCGAATAAGCCACTAATTCAAAAGATGATTCCCTTGGATACCAAAGACCCAACCTAGGTTGACCCTTGAGATATCTAAAGATTCTTTTGACTGCTGTGAGATGAGAGATTTTGGATGTATTTGAAACCTTGCACATACACATACTGAGAACATGATATCTGGTCTTGATGATGTAAGGTACATCAAAGACCTAATCATTGATCTATAATTATGCAAATCCATATCTTCTCCTTCAGCATCCTTGAGTAGCCCTTTATCTGGATCCATTGGTGTACTTGCAACCTTAGAATCAGCAAACTGAAATTTCCTTAGGATCTCTGCTACATACTTATCTTGACTGATAAATATGCCTTCTTGAGTTTGTTTCACTTGGAGACCCAAAAAGAAAGTAAGTTCCCCCATGGAACTCATTTCAAACTTACTATGCATAAGTTTTTCAAATTCTACACACAAGTCTTGGTTTGTTGATCCAAAGATAATGTCATCAACATAAATCTGCACTAGCAAGATGTCTTTCTTTGTTCTTTTGATGAACAAAGTTGGATCAATCCTGCCTCTTTGGAATCCACTTTCTAGTAGAAAACAAGCCAATGTTTCATACCATGCCCTAGGAGCTTGGTGTAGGCCATAAAGAGCCTTGGTAACCTTATAAACCTTGTCTGGATACTCTGCATCAATGAAGCTTGGAGGTTGAGAGACATATACTGGTTCTTCAATTTCACCATATAAAAATGTACTCTTAACATCCATTTGATAGACAGTGAAGCCAATGTATGAAGCATAGGCCAAGAAAAGCCTAATTGCTTCAAGTCTTGCAACTGGAGCAAACACTTCTTCATAATCTACCCCTTCTTCTTGAGTATATCCTTGGGCTACCAATCTTGCTTTGTTTCTGATCACTATACCCCTTTCATCTTTCTTGTTTCTGAAAACCCATTTGGTTCTAATTGCCCTGTGACCTTTGGGCAAATCAACCAATATCCAAACCTTCTGAATCTTGAATTGGAGAAGCTCTTCTTGCATTGCTTCCACCCAACTTGCATCATCTAAAGCTTTGTTTATGTTTTTGGGTTCAGCCTGAGATAGAAAACATGAAAACAGGCATATATTGGAAATATCATGATTCTTTTCTTCATAAATAGAGGAGATAAACCCTTCTTCGTCTGAAGACAAGACTTGAGATAAACCAACTTGAGATCTTGTTCTAACACCAGAATTTATGCTACCAATCACATCATCAGTTGAGTGATCTTTGAGAATTCTAGTGTTGGGTGTTTTAGGAACTTCATAGGTAGATGGAAGATTGCTAATCCCCACCTCTTCTGGTAAAGAATCATCCATTTGAACATTCAATGGCTCAGCAGTATCAATACTTGAACTAGCAGGACCATCTGGTGAACTAGCAGTAACATTGTCATTTGCACCACTTTCTTGATTCTCTTGATTCTGAGTTCCATGATCTTCTTCATTGCCTTCATTTCTTATGTTTGAAGGTTCTTCTTGACTTGAAGATAGATCCATTCCTTTCCAAATTGGCATCCAGATGTAATCTTGATCTTTAGGAGTTTCAACATTTTCTTCAAAACCTGCATCATCATTAGTATTTGTACCTGAAACAGGCACATAATTCATAGATTCTGAAAGCCTATCAATATCAAACATCCAATCTAGTCCAATTCCTTTCACATTTGTTAGTTTCTCTTGAAACTCTATGTGAAGATTCTCTTCCACTAGCCTAGTGCAAGTGTTAAACACTCTATAGGCCTTACTCTGCAAGGAATACCCTATCAAATAGCCTTCATCTGCTTTTCCATCAAACTTGCCTAAATGATCTTTGGTATTGAGAATAGTGACATGACAACCAAAAGGTCTCATAAAACTTAAAGATGGTGTTCTACCAAAGAAAAGTTCATAAGGTGTCTTTCTATGTGGTTTTGTCACAAGAACCCTGTTTTGTACATAACAGGCAGTACCAACTGCTTCAGCCCAAAATGAAATAGGCAACTTAGAGTCTACTAACATAGTTCTAGCAGCCTCTATAAGTGTTCTATTCTTCCTTTCTGCTACTCCATTTTGCTGTGGGGTTCTAGCTACACTAAATTCCCTTTTTATGCCTTTTTCCTTGCAAAAGTCATCCATAACCCTATTCTTGAACTCTGTCCCATTGTCACATCTGATGACTTTGACTTTCTTATCAGATTGGTTTTCTACCTCAGTGATATAAGATTTAAGAATCTCACTAGTTTCATGTTTAGATCTTAAAAAGAAAACCCAAGAGAATCTGCTATAATCATCAGTAACAACCAGACAATATCTTTTACCATTCAAGCTACATACATTAGTAGGACCAAAGAGATCCATATGAAGCATATATAAAGCCTGAGAAATAGAGTTTTGGGTCTTGGGCTTACAAGAAGCTCTATGTTGTTTGCCTTTTAGACAATCAACACAGGATTGGTCGTTTTGGAAAATCTTTTTGGGTAAACCTCTTACCAAATCATATTTTGCAATAGTGTTGATTGTTTTAAAGTTTACATGACCAAGCCTTCTATGCCAAAGCATAGATTTATCCAATGAGGCTTTTGCTACCAAACAAGTTAAACTCTCCTTAGGATCAATGTTCTTTAAATTAACACTGTACATATTGTTCCTTTTTGGGATTTTAAGAAGGATCTGACTCTCATCAGGCATTTTAAAATCAGAAGAAAGAACCATACATTCATTGTCAGTAAATAGAACATTGTTCTTTTTGTCACACATTTGTGAGACACTAAGGAGATTAAACTGAAGTTCTTTCACAAAATACACATTTTCAAAATCTAGTTTACTGGTTTTGATAGTACCTTTACCAGTGATCTTTCCTTTTATTCCTCCCCCAAAGGTAACATATCCTCCATCAAATGTTTTGAAGTCTGAGAGGAATGACATGTTGCCTGTCATGTGCCTTGAACATCCACTATCTACATATCCTTGATCTCCAATATCAGATGAATGTTCCTGCACATGAATAAACATATTAGTTTCCTTGGGGTACCCAAGCCATGACAGACTTGGGTTTGCCTCTTGCATCAATGAAATCAAACCTTTTCAGGATTGTTGATGCACCTTTTGATTGGATTGGTTTCCAAATCCAACATGCTGAGGACTTAACAGCACTTTCCTTTTTAATCCATTGTGTGGTCTTTGGTCTATTAGTACCAATTTTGGCAGTACCATTTGGTCTAGCAGGACCTTTTGGTCTAGCAGGACCTTTGGTTTTTGGTTTCCAAATTTGTGTTTTAACCACAGATTTCTTTTGAATAGGACTATTCACAACTTTTGGTACATATTTGAATGTGTTTCTTGTACCCTTATCAGTTGGTTTTGTAATAACAGGCTTATTTTGTCTAACAGTATGTTTAACTTTTTGTGGTGTTAGACTTAACAAAACTTTTTCTGGGGTGAGTAATATTTGTTTTAGACTTTGATTTACTCCCAGAAACCCATTTATTACAATAAGCATGAAGATGATTAAAGCTACCACAGTAATAACAAGCCTTATTGAACATAACAAAGTCATCACCTAGTTGTTGTGACTTAAGGTTGTTCCAATTTCTTTGGCTTCCTCTAGGTTTGTTATTACATTTTTCACAACTTTCAACTGTTTTCAAAACAGCTTTAGCCTTAGCCTTAATTTCTACTTTCTTAGGACTGATTGGTCCTACTTTGATTCCTTTGATAGGAACAGTCTCATCTTCATCATCAGATACCCAATCTTCAATAATTAGAATATCTGGTTTCTTATCAGTGAGTACCTTAGAGGGTGAGGCAATCTTAGCACTCTCAGAAGGTTCACTTTTCTCTACAGGTTTAGCCAATGGTTTGTTAATGATTTCATGCAAACCTGATTCAGCAAGATCTGATCCTGGGGGACAAGGAATTCCTCTATGAGGAGGTGGACATTTATTGTATCCTATCCCTGATTTTATTCTCTTATTCATCTGATTCTCAACTATGCTTCTAGTGCAATCAGAAGCAATTTCCAATTTGGTAACAGTCAGTTGAATATTATCTCTAGCCAATGTCACTTTAGTACACTCAGTTCTTAGCATTTCTATTTCTGAATCTTTCAAAAATATTTGTCTATTAAGATTAGCTTTTGCATCAGAAAAGGTAAGTTCATTTTCTCTAAAGTGAATGATTTGTTTTTCAAGCTTGGCCATACCACACTTATAATTAACTAAGTTTTGATGTGTTTTTCTGTGTTCTACTGTCAGTTCATCATAAAGTTTTATATAAGATTTTAATTCATCAAAAGCTTTACAAGTAGTAGAACATTTTGTAATTTGTACCTCAGGAGTGGAGAATGCCATCAAAGCCAATTCATCTGAAGTTGACTCATCTTCACCCAAGAAACTCCAATCAAAACCCATGCCATCAATAGCAACCATTGCTTTGGGCTCAATGATTTCCACTTCCTTACTCTTGCTCTCAAAGCTTCCTTTCTTTCTCTGCTCAAACCCTCTACCCTTGTCATCCTGCTTCTTAGGTCTTCTACACTCTCTAGAGTAGTGACCCTTCATGTGGCAGTTGTAACACTCCACCTTGGACTTATCATACCCAGCAGGCTCATTTCCATTTATCATTATCTTCTTACCAGTCCTCATCAACAACTTCTTAGCCCTGATGCTCAGAAGTGAAAGTTGCCACTTAATGTCCATTTCTTCAAGATCATCTTCATGAATCTCTTGAAGATCTTCAAAAGTTAATATGGACCCATTGTGTTGAGATGTAAGAAAAGCACACCCAATTGTTTCATCTAAAATGGTTTTGGTACTACTAGAAGTACTGGCAGTACCAATGTTTGTGTTGGCAGTACCTTCTTCTCTGCCATCTTTTTCTTCATCAACAACCTTTGAGATGCTTGGAGATGAAACAAAAGCCATATTTCCTGAGCTTGATCCAGTAGTCTTCTTTACTTCATGCTCTACTATTTTGAAATTGTTGTAGAGATCATTAAGACTCATCTGATCAATATCTGGCTTATTTTTCCAGACAATGACATGCATGGACCATTATGTGGGTAAACTCCTAAGAAATTTGGAGTTTAAATCTTCTTGAGTTATCATCACTTCATGGATGGCTAACTGGCTTGAAAGCTTTTGAAGTCTATTGAACATACTATCCAAAGACTCATTTGTTGTGGCTGTGAAGTTCTCAAACTGCTGTTTGAGAAGTGTTTTCTGTGTTTTCTTGGTAGCATCATTACCACCAAATCTAGCCACAATAGCTTCAAAAAGGGTTTTAGCGTCTTTGTATTTGTTAAAGATCAAAAGCTGATCATTTGGAATAGTCATCAGTAACATACTCCTGGCTTTTAGATCATTTCGCTTCTGAATTTTTTCTTCTACACTTCCTGGTTGTGTTTGTATTTGTGTTACAAGAGCATCGTTTACTGTGGTAGTGGTGATTGAGGGTTTAAATGAGTTGCCTTCTTCAATGATCTCCCAAAGTGCATAGTCTTGCACTTGGAAATATTGTTCTACCCTCAGTCGCCACATATCAAACTCATTTTGCTTGAGTAATGGAAGTTTAGCTGTAACATTTGTTTGTATATGTTCAACATCCATTGTTCTTTTAATTTGTAAATATCAGCCTGTCTCTGATAACACTTGTGGAAAGGATTCAAACACTTGGGATGTGAATCTTAGTAACGTGTTTGAGAGATATTTATGTATGAATGTGTTTAGCATGCGGAATCTACTACAACACACTTAAAAGAACACAAAGGTGGTGAGTTATGTAAACGTGAGTATGTAATGAACAAGGAACACAATTTTAGTTAACACAAAACGATTCAATATTATTGATGAAATAATACGGATGATCTAAATATCACCGGGATTACAAAGTAATCTTGAATCTTAGATTGTAAAAGGATTTGTGAGTTGAGTAACTAAGTTACTTGAGAGATAGTTCGGTTTTGGTTAATAGTTGGAAAGATGCATGCATGAAGTGGTGACTTAGGAAACCTTTTATACGATAAGGTACCCTAATTACAAGTTGTCAAGTGGTTGAATATAATACTTTACTTTGACTATTCTAGCCTACAATTAAATACAACTACCAATGTACAACTCTGTAATATTCTTCTGTGAACCACAGAAGACTAAACTACTTCTACATAACGTATAACAATGTACAAAGACTAATAATTCCACTAAATATCTATTACAAAATATCTAGCAACTTGACATAATGCTTGGCAGGATCTTTATCAACTAGCAGTACCTTCTACCCAGAAGGTACTGTTAGTACATCTTCTAATACTCTTCAAAATCAACTAGCAGGCTCTTTGACATCTTTGGCAGGCTCTTTGACTTGAACATTTTATTCCCAACACAGTCAACAAGCTCACTCAAGCTTGTACTGTTCATTGACCACTTTCCCAACTTGGACCTAGCTTAAATAAGTCATATTAAGCTGTTTTTAAATTGTTTTAAGTCCATTTGGTTGGATTTGTTAATTTGAGCCATCTGTGCAAATTTTAGAATCTAAAAAGCTCAAATAAGCCATTTTAAGCCACAAGCTTATTTTGGCCCTTTTCTTGGCATTTCTGAGTCTCTTTTGATCCACATAGAGTGTTCCCAATAGCCTAGGCTTGATCTCTGTGGTGTTGTGCATATCTGCACAAGTCTGCACATAGCAGACTCAGTGTATACTGAGTAGCATAAGCTACTTGATTGTGGCTTATCCAATTAAGCTCCCTACCTGATTTTTGGTTTATGAGTAGTTCACATAGCTAGTTTTAAGATTATCATCTGGTATTCCATTTCCTAGCTTATTTGATTGCTTAAAATCAGGCCTGCAACTTTCCAATTTTCACTAATCCAACCCTGCTCAGTTTTGAGTACCTGAACTAATGCTTAATTGGACTTCAATTAAGCTGTTTCTGATAGGGCTTTTTGCATTTTAAGATACCCAATAGTACTAGCTAGCTTTTGCCCCCATTAGTTTGCATCTCAGTAGCTTATTTAAGTGCTTAATCTGCCTTGCTAATTAGCCATTTTCCTGAGTTTTCTGTTTTAATTTCACAACTGCCAATCTGCTTATCAGCTTAATTACTTGTGCTTATTTGTGTTTTTCAGTTGTTTTAAGCTTTTATAAGTTGTT
Organism: Artemisia tridentata subsp. tridentata; assembly: GCA_021014915.2. Taxonomy (NCBI): domain Eukaryota; kingdom Viridiplantae; phylum Streptophyta; class Magnoliopsida; order Asterales; family Asteraceae; genus Artemisia; species Artemisia tridentata. Next base: position 127,444,251 of record CP139507.1, on the reverse strand, counting down.
TGTACTTGTCCTGAGCTTTTGGTTAAGTTTTGTGCTTATTGGCTTATTTTTAGCTTATTAGCCCAACTGCTTATCTGCCCATCTGCTTATCAGGGCTTATTAGACTTTTGATTTTAATTTTCCTATCTTTTAAATAATATTTTAGACTTATCCTGAATTTTTCAGATTTTTCTATAATCATTTGATATTTTTAACCTTTTTAATTAGTTTCTAATAGTAATTAAATCATAATAAATAAAATAATAATCAGAAAAATATAGTTTTAATTTTCATAATTTTCTTTTATTAATTATAATCTAGGAAAAATATAATTATATTATTAGACCTTAAGAAAAACAAAAATAGAAAAATAGTGATAGCTTCTATTTAATAGAATTTATCTTTTTAAATTTTAATTAAGCATTTTTCATTTTTATAATTTTCTTAGCTTCTTTTCACTTAATAATATTTATAGAAAAAGTTTTAGATTTTTCTTTGTTTATTTAGTATTTATTATAATTTAAATTAGTTTTAAATAATTATTAAATAATAAATAATTAATGATAATTAAATAAAAAGTGTAAAAAAATATAATTTTAGTTTTAAAATAAGTTTTAAATAATTTTACATTTTTAGGTTTTAATTTTATAAAATTTCAGTTTTTGTCCCATTTTAGATTCCCCGTTACGCATTTTTCTGTTTAGTTTAATTCGCGTTTAATTTTCTTTTATATATTTGTTTGTTTCTCATTTTGTTATTTAGAATTATTAAAAAGCAAAATCCATATCATCTGTCACTCTAATCCAAAGCTTTCCACAGTTACCCATTCATACCTCGTTGGAAAACGATCCGGGTAACCACTTACCTGGTTTCACACTACACACGAACGTGAGTTTTTGCAAGTATCCTTTTTCACAAAGGGGTAATTTGTATTTATTCACGCGTATCCGCTGTCTGCATTTATTTATAAGTGTATTCGGCTCGGATCAATAGCGTTATTCTTATGATTATGCATGTTATTTGGTTGTATTTATGAACATTTTACGCTTAAAAGGTGCAAAAGATATGTTTAGGTTCAGGTACAACTATGTCGAAGGAAATAGAGAAAAAGGTGAAGAAAAGTCGACAAAATCAAGTAAATATGCACGAAGTGAAGTTTTCCGTTCAAGACAAAGATTCATGCTATGATTATGTTCAAGTTCAAGAGAAAGAGGTGGAAATGAAGTCAAGAATAAGTGCCAAGAAGTGTGTTAAAAGTGGGAATTATATGCTAGCTTGGAGTTGAAAGTTATGTGTAAAACTTGGTCTAAACCCAAGGTTTTAGTTTCAAGACCCAAGGTTTGCATCAGGGGAGCTCATACCGGAGGTATGGAATTCATACCTGAGGTTTAGCCCATACCCAGGGTTTACATTTTCATACCCGAGGTATGCAGAAAAATTGACATGAAGAGTTGCATTAACTCTCCACTTTAAGCACCATTAAGGACCAAGGCCGGCCAACTACTTCCATTAACTCAATTTCCTGCATCTTAATGACACTTTGTGGACAAGAAATATGCTTGGTGGCCAAGGATTCTTCAACTACAAATAAAAGTGTTTGGTTAAGTGTTTTCTATCATCCTAAAATCTTTCCTAATATCAAAAAGTTAACTATCTACAACAAATTCTCTCAACACTTGGAGGATTCTCTCCTACCACTCCCCACCATTTCTAGAGGTGTTGGGGAGTTGGTTTGGTCTTCATTATCATGACATATAACTTGATCATTCCTACACCATAAGGTTTGATCATAGTTCACACCGAATAAATCCCATATACATCTCCAACAATCCTTATTACCAAACGCCCCTAAGTCACATACTCACAACATGGGTCGATTTCAAGGAAGTCTTGGGATGGATGATTTGTATTTTGGTAGCTTCTTTTGGGTTGTAATCACATGGTTGGAATTGTAGCACTCGATGCCTTGACTCTAATGTTTGGTATTGTTTCTATTTAAATTCAATCATATTATGTCTTTGCTTATGTTGATTGTGAGAATTCCTTTGTGTGTTGTGTTACTTGTTTGATTACTATTATCTCTTTATGATTGTTTGAGGAATTATATATACTTTCGTGTGAATGATTGACTTAATAGTTGGTTAGAGAAAGTGATTGTTCTCATAAGTTTGTTTAAAAGTAATTCGTATTCTAAAACTTGTTGATTAAACATTGTTGGATTTAAAGGTTGAAAAGATTTCTAATATTGTTTGATTCCAAGAAGTTGATGGCCACAATGGATTGGTATTTGATAATTGACAACTATGAATATTCAAGTTTTTATATGAATTCGGAAATATTTAATCATGAGATTGGGTCGAAAGAACTCATAAGAACTAATGAAACTAATCGTCTTTTTCATACATTTAATCATACAAAGAGCTAGCGTAATGGGATGATGGATAGGCCGAAAGGACTCACCCGTGAAACTAGTAGAAACATGGATTTCCTTGATATTACCCATTGACTAGAAATCCTTGTGAATATTGATATGTGCCTTCTATGTTTCACCCAAACATGTTCAACATTCCACCACGATTGTTTATTATTCCTAAACAAGTGTTTGTGTGCTTATATCATGTTTTTATAATTGCTTTTCTTGTTGGTTTGATCCGTGACAATCATAACCATCAACTTGTTACTTGCTTAAACAATCAAACAACATTTGAGTACAACCAAGTCTCTTGGGACGACCTTGACTTACTAATCATTTTACTACAATGGACGAGTATACTTGCTCGTATGTGTTCCTAGCTAACCGGTAAGTCTTGTTTTATAAATTTAAAACCCGTTGCAAAAGTACATCAAGTTTTTATTGCTTGTTGGAACGCATCAAGTTTTTGGCGCCGTTGCCGGGGATTTGTTTTGCACTTGTTTGTTCGTTTGATTGTTATATTGTTTCCTTGCTTGATCATAATTCCGGCACCGTCACCATCAAGTTTTTGGCGCCGCTGCCGGGGATTTGGATTTGTATTCATATGCTTGCTTGTTTGTTGAATTGTTTGCTTGAAATGATCGATTATTTGCTTACTTGCTTCTTATAATGATACCTTGCTTGAAATGCTCGTTTGCTAAATTGCTCTTGCTTGATTGCTTGTTTACTCATGATATTGCTTAATTGCTCCATTGTGTTTTGCTTTAAAATCTCTTATTTCTCATATTTGCTTTCATGTCTTCTAAAAAATGCTCACTCAAATGAATGCTTTCTAAAAATTGTCCTCGAAATTGCTTGCGAAAAAACCCACCCAATGTGTCCGTCTTAATCTTCATTTGCTCTTTAGTGTTTAAATTTATTTTTAAGTTTAATAAAAGTTTTTAAATTTAAAGTTTGTTTTAAATAAAAAGTTAAAGAATAAAAATGAAAGAGTTGAAAGAGAATAAAAAATTAAAGTAAAAAGTGTAGCAGCAAAAGAAATAAGAAAATTGTAGCAGCGAAAAAGAGAAAAAAAGAAAGTTTTAAAAAACCATGGCACCATTTGCTGTACGAAGTCAAAGAAGAAGGAAAGACAAATGTTTTTGGTTTGGCTTCTTCCAACTGTAGCAGTCAAAGGCAGAAAGAAAAAAACAAAGTGTCTTGTTCGGTTACTGTAGCAACGAAGAAAAAAAAATTTTTTTTGCTGCATGCCGCCGGTATAATTCCATACCGGGCGGTATAAACTTACTGTTAACAAAAACCTTGGGTATGAAAAACCAAAACCTTGGGTATGAACTTTTTGCTAAAAATTTTCTAACACCCAAACCCATGGCATAGATGCATATCAAGAGGTATAATCTTTCTGTTTACCCATACCTTGGGTATTGAAAATCCAAACCTTAGGTATGCTTAAAAAAAAAATAAATAAATAAATAAAAATTAAAAAAATAAAAAAAAAAAAAATCTTAAAAAGAAAGAATGTTTCTCGGAAAAAATTTTTTTATAAAAAATTTTATTTTTACTTTTTGTTACTATTCATGGCAAAAAAAAAAAAAAAAAAAAAATTCCCAAGCCGCCGGTATAATTGCATACCGGGCGGTATAAACTTTCTGTTTGCCCATGCCGCCGGCCAAAATTTCCATACCGCCGGTTTTGGACTAAAAAAAAAATTAAAAATTAAAAAAAAATAGAAAAATTAAAATTTTAAAAATAATTATTTTTGTTTATTTATTTTCTTGCTTAAGTTTTATTTTATCTAATTTTCTTTAATAAGCTTTAACTTATGTTTTGCATTTTAAACTTTTGTTAAAATTTAGTACGTCGTAAATAAATAAGTTTTTGCTTTTATTTAAAAAATAAAAATGTTTTCGAACTTTGTGGGTATGTTCACTGGAAACCCTCACGAGACTTAACTCGTCCACTCGGGCCACCGAGGGGTTTAAAAGGCTTGTTGCATGTGCTAAATGCAACCGTGATGCCTACGAAAGTGAGTTTTAGAATTTTACGTGTTTTTTGTAGTTTAGTTTATTTTTGCAGGTTTAATAAGCTCTTGGAGATTGGATGATTATGGCATTACTTTCTTGATTGAAAATGCTTGGTTGAAAGAGAAATCGCGATCGAGTTCCATCTGATAAGATGTTAATAGCACGATTTCTTAAGCCCATGAAGTTTCGTTTCTCTCGGTCTTTTCTTATCTTAATTTTTCCCTTCTTTTTCATGCTTTGAAGTTTATTTTTAATAATGAATATAATGCTTAACTTAAGTGTGGGGGGAAACTAAAATAGTGAAAAACGAAACTAGTTTTAAATTTTCATATCTTTTGGCCAATTTTTGAAATCTTGTTTGCCCTTAGCTTCTTCTAGTGTTTTCTCGCATATAAGTTAATATATTAGAATAATTAGATCATCCCACTGGTGAAATTGGTAAAATTTTGAAAAATTCGAGATGTGTCCCGATTGACATTGCAATCCATTTTTAGGATCGATAACATTTTGCTAGCACATTTATAGCCCTTTACCACTAAATTGTGAGGATTTGAAGCCTATTCTTATATAGCATATATCTTTTATGCTTGAATCATTTTTTTTTTTTGCTATGAGTGTGCCGGTGATCTTATTTATTCTAGAACTTGTACTTGCAAATCATTACCAGACCGTAGTGAGATCACATTCGTGTGATATAAGTGTATTCGTATGATAAAGAGGCAACCTTAGGAATTAAACCAAATGGCCTTCCATTTTACATCTAATGATATATTAGCTAACCACATCGGTTAGTTAACCTCCCATATGGACCCATTTGTTAGCACTCATTTTTAGTGCTAGATACCCTTAGAAAATCCTCCGAGCCATTCTTTTCTTTTGTTCCATCCAGGAAAAAAATACAAAAAATATTTTACACTTTAAACCTTAGCCTAACCCTTTGTCAAGTCTAAACGGTTGGTTGCTAGTTGCTTGGAATGTTGGATAGTTTTTGATGATTATTAGTTAGCCACATTTTGTCATTTGTGTGTGCCATTCCAACAGAGACGAAGACTGCAGCTTCTTATTTGTATTTTTGTGGTATGCTTATGCGAAGTGTGGGGGGAGATGTGATGTATGAAGGAGAAAGGTGTTGAAAAAAAAAATTGTGAAAAAATGTGAAAAAAAATGAATAAGTCATCGAAAAAAAAATAGAAAGAAAAAAATATATATGTGATGACAATTATAGCCAATGTGCTATATTATTATTATGAAGATGAAGGAAGATGAAGTATGTTTGAGATATCGATTAGCCAATGTGCTAAGACGTGATATACATATATATTTGGTGATCGATATGTGAAGAGGAGAATATTGTAACTATAATCATTTTACGGGTTTGTGGTTTGTTTGGTAACTAGCAACATGAGACTTTGACTTGACTTTATTTTTCTTTTAAAACCAATTTCATAAATATATCCCATGCCTTTTCCCTACTCTTTTGGCTTTGTGAAATTATCTAGTGTATTGACATGTAGTGACCATCCGATTTCTTGAGGAATTAGATAGCGTTGTTAGCGATCTAAGGTTATCCTTAGTGACCATCCGTTATTTGGTGATGCAAGAATTCGTTGTTAGCGAGCTATTATGTTTTGCATGAGATAGTTGCACATAAGTCTTATATAAACCTTGAAGCCTTGAACCCGAATAAAAGTCCTCTTTAGATGTTTACACTTGGTGCTTACGCCACGTCGGTGGAGTTTTATTTCTTGTACAAGCCTATGGTAATAAATGGATCATGACCGAGCAAAATATGAGTGTGATTTTCTTATATACTCCACCACCAAAAATATATGAGTGTTGAGTGAATTATACTTTCATTCCTTTTCGTGAGGTGCTTAGCCATGTTATCAAGCGAGAGAATCCATAGGGTATTGTCAAACATCTCGGTTTTTCACCACTAAAGCTTAAAACGATGAATCGTATCTCGTACTTGTACTTGGTAGATTTGCATCATATTTTTATTAATCATATTTCATGTACCATATGGGATCTATCTTTTTCTTATTGCTAGATTTGCTTGAGGGCAAGCAAACCCTTAAGTGTGGGGAGTGTGCGCTCATATTTTCGCTTATTTATAAAAAACCAAAAAGATTTTTCTATATTTTCAAAATTTTCAAAATTTTTAAAAAATTTTCTTTTCATTTTGCCATTTAGATATGCATTTTAATTTTTCTTTTCTTAGATTTGCTTGAGGGCAAGCAAAGTTTAAGTGTGGGGGTATATGATAACGCTTATTTTGTACATGTTTTTATAGCGTTATTCTTATGATTATGCATGTTATTTGGTTGTATTTATGAACATTTTACGCTTAAAAGGTGCAAAAGATGTGTTTAGGTTCAGGTACAACTATGTCGAAGGAAATAGAGAAAAAGGTGAAGAAAAGTCGACAAAATCAAGTAAATATGCACGAAGTGAAGTTTTCCGTTCAAGACAAAGATTCATGCTATGATTATGTTCAAGTTCAAGAGAAAGAGGTGGAAATGAAGTCAAGAATAAGTGCCAAGAAGTGTGTTAAAAGTGGGAATTATATGCTAGCTTGGAGTTGAAAGTTATGTGCAAGACTTGGTCTAAACCCAAGGTTTCAGTTTCAAGACCCAAGGTTTGCATCAGGGGAGCTCATACCGGAGGTATGGAATTCATACCTGAGGTTTAGCTCATACCCAGGGTTTACATTTTCATACCCGAGGTATGCAGAAAAATTGACATGAAGAGTTGCATTAACTCTCCACTTTAAGCACCATTAAGGACCAAGGCCGGCCAACTACTTTCATTAACTCAATTTCCTGCATCTTAATGACACTTTGTGGACAAGAAATATGCTTGGTGGCCAAGGATTCTTCAACTACAAATAGAAGTGTTTGGTTAAGTGTTTTCTATCATCCTAAAATCTTTCCTAATATCAAAAAGTTAACCATCTACAACAAATTCTCTCAACACTTGGAGGATTCTCTCCTACCACTCCCCACCATTTCTAGAGGTGTTGGGGAGTTGGTTTGGTCTTCATTAGCATGACATATAACTTGATCATTCCTACACCATAAGGTTTGATCATAGTTCACCCCGAATAAATCCCATATACATCTCCAACAATCCTTATTACCAAACGCCCCTAAGTCACATACTCACAACATGGGTCGATTTCAAGGAAGTTTTGGGATGGATGATTTGTATTTTGCTAGCTTCTTTTGGGTTGTAATCACATGGTTGTAATTGTAGCACTCGATGCCTTGACTCTAATGTTTGGTATTGTTTATATTTAAATTCAATCATATTATGTCTTTGCTTATGTTGATTGTGAGAATTCCTTTGTGTGTTGTGTTACTTGTTTGATTACTATTATCTCTTTATGATTGTTTGAAGAATTATATATACTTTCGTGTGAATGATTGACTTAATAGTTGGTTAGAGAAAGTGATTGTTCTCATAAGTTTGTTTAAATGTAATTCGTATTCTAAAACATGTTGATTAAACATTGTTGGATTTAAAGGTTGAAAAGATTTCTAATATTGTTTGATTCCAAGAAGTTGATGGCCACAATGGATTGGTATTTGATAATTGACAACTATGAATATTCAAGTTTTTATATGAATTCGGAAATATTTAATCATGAGATTGGGTCGAAAGAACTCATAAGAACTAATGAAACTAATCGTCTTTTTCATACATTTAATCATACAAAGAGCTAGCGTAATGGGATGATGGATAGGCCGAAAGGACTCACCCGTGAAACTAGTAGAAACATGGATTTCCTTGATATTACCCATTGACTAGAAATCCTTGTGAATATTGATATGTGCCTTCTATGTTTCACCCAAACATGTTCAACATTCCACCACGATTGTTTATTATTCCTAAACAAGTGTTTGTGTGCTTATATCATGCTTTTATAATTGCTTTTCTTGTTGGTTTGATCCGTGACAATCATAACCATCAACTTGTTACTTTCTTAAACAATCAAACAACATTTGAGTACAACCAAGTCTCTTGGGACGACCTTGACTTACTAATCATATTACTACAACGAACGAGTATACTTGCTCGTATGTGTTCCTAGCTAACCGGTAAGTCTTGTTTTATAAATTTAAAACCCGTTGCAAAAGTACATCAAGTTTTTATAGCTTGTTGGAACGCATCAAATATCTTCAAATGCAGCTGTCTTTGATTGAGATTCATCAATAGCTACTTCTGAGGAGAGATCTTCTGATTTTATTGAAGCTGACTTGTCACTTGATCCACATGTGGCATAGTCATTCGTCTTGATTTCTGAAGATTTGTCACTGTAAGAACAAGAGACAATTCATTAGAGTCACAATCAAGATCAGGCAAGTTCTTTGCCTTTTTGCCATAAGTCATTTGTGAACCATCAGCGTCAACAAAAGGATTAGCATGTTTAAATGTTCCAGTTATGGGTGGAGGAACAACATTCATTCCTCCCTCCTTTACATACTTTACAGGTTTTCTATAATCTACAGGTTCAGGGTCAAAAACACTATACTCATTAGTGTCATAAAATTGATTTGGCCCTACCAGGTCACCGAACCCTAAACCTCTTTTAGTTTTTGTAGACATAGAACTATCAATAAGCTTGTGAAGGTTTTTGGATGACTCTTTCCATTTATCAAATCTAGCCAAGGAATTATCTAGCTTAGACTGTAAATCCTGATTTTCTAACACCACCTTAGCTTTTTCTCTTTCAGAATGTTTAAACTCATTAGTGGCGTTTTTTAAATCTCTTTCCAAAACCTTTATTTTCACTTCATAAGCTGACTGTTGTTGTTGATACCAGACCTTTTGTTGTTCTAATGTTTTAACAGCCTTTTTATGAGCCTTAAGTTGTATAAAGTTATCCTTATATTCACTTTCTTTATCATCAAATTCCTGTTTCAGTTTAGCATATATAGGTTCACAACCAAATGGGCAGTTTTGTACCTGAGATGGATGACCCATCATTCCAAATTGACCAGCCACTTGTTTTTTCTCACCGTATCCAGCTATCATCCCATAGACCTTATCTGCTCCACTTGCAACAGCCTTCTCATGATGTTCCCAGTCCACCATTGAATCCACAGATACCAAGGCCTTGGGGTCCTCTGATTCCAACTCTTGAATTTTGAAAGCAGAATACCTTGCTTTATCATCTACCTTCTTATCTGTACATTCCCTGGAAAAATGTCTTGGTTGAGAACATTTATAACACCTCACCTTCCTTCTGTCAAACCTGGCAGGCTCCTGTCTATCAAAGTTGACCCTTCTTCCTGCCTTCTTTTCAAACCTATCCATTTTCAATGATATCATAGCCACCTGCCATCTAATGTCCATCTCTTCCAGATCCAATTCATCAATCTGATTGAAATCTTCATAAACAATCTTCTGCTGTGGTGTACTCTCAGCAACAAATGAATGAAGCATCTCCTCTAGAATATTATCAGATCTTGTCTGAGCTTTTGGTGTGGCAGGTGAGTAGGAAAGTGATGAAGATGATGGTGTCAGACTTTTTCCATATGATGCTTTATTAGCACCAGAGGTACTAACAAAAGCAGTATGGGTTGGAGTTTGAGGTGAATAGGTGGAATACCCTTTGATATCAATTTCAAGGGTTTTCAGCTTGTTGTACAGATCATCAAAACTCATATAGTCCAGTCCACCTTTGGCCTTGAGTGTTATGGAAACCTGAGACCAGGATGGGGGCAAGGCCCTCAGAAACTTGGTGTTGCAGTCCTCATCGTCTGGCCTAGCTTTCAACTGGTTGAGTTGGCTCAGGATCTTGTGAAACCTGTCATACCCTTTGTGAATCCCCTCAGCCTCAGAGATCTTAAATTCCTGGAACTCTTGCTTGAGCATAGACTTTCTCATTTTTCTTGATTCATCATTCCCTCCAAATCTGGCTTTTACAGCATGCCAGATCTTTTTAGCATCATCCAGGTGATGGAAATCACTCATATGATCCTCTGGAATAGCTTGAAGCAAAAGGGTTCTTGCCTTGGTTTCCCTTTGTACAGCAAGGTGTTCTTCTGCTGTAACAGGTGGCTCTATATAGATATTGCCATCATTATCCCTTCCAGTATTCTTCTTGCTATTTCCCTTAAGAATCACATTCCAAAGATTGTAATCACTGTTCGTGATCCAGTATTCCATTCTCATGGCCCAGACTTCATACTCATCTTTCTTTAGGTATGGGAATTTAGCATTGTTGTTGGACATAGTGGTGACAATTTGTGTTTGGACTTGTGAGGTTTCAGGTTTGGGTTGGTGATCTTCCTGGTTAATGACATTGTTTTGAGGGATTTCGTCTTCCATTGAAAGAGGGTTAAGAGATATGAAAGAGAACTTTTTCTTCTTTATCAGAGATCCTCACCAGGCTCTGATACCACTTGTAGGATCGAGTACTTCGAGCTTGATTAAGCTTGGTTAAACGAGAATCTCTAAGAGTAAGACTTGCGTTTATGCGGAAACTAAACCACAAGAATGTAAAGAAGAAAATAAAAGAAGACAATGATCCTCTATGGATCAGACTATGAACTAAGAAATTATTTTATTGAATGTTGTAATTGATACCTAAAACATAGACGGGATGTTTCTTTTATAATCATAAGAAACCCTAACCCTAACCCGTCATACAAGAAAATGTGTGAAGAGATAAGTATGATCTCTTCTAAAAATAAATCTAACAGACTTTCTAAACATACGGATAACTAACAATAATATCCGCAGCAATAAACACTATCAGCAGAAACAAACTTAAACTATCGGCAGGAACCAATCCGCAGCAGCAATGAATAACTATCGGCAGGAACCAGCTTCACTATCGGTAGTAATGAGAAATTCCTTATTTCTCAGAGATCCTAACACCTGTCTCTTAGAAATTGTTTACTTCGAAGCCTATTTGTTTTGTGTTTCAGGAATCATGATTGATATTTTCCCAAGCTGGTTCGGAGGACCATGGATTAAACTTACAACCGATGAGATTGTATCTAAGTTCGCCCACGAATGTGATAAGGAACATCATGAGGTCGAAACTTTCATCAATGGACTGTTGCTGAAAGAACAAAATTATATGATTAAAGAATTGACGATTGAGGTGCACCAATTGTCGAAGGTGATTAAAGGAGTTTTGTTCCAAAGGCACGACCAGAATGGAATAACTACTAGAGGCGGATTAGTGTCAAGGATGTTCCAATTAGCGGAAAGAATGTTTGGTTACTTGAATATGGAACTAAGAGAGAGATTGAGATGGAAGATCTCGCTAGAACAGAATAAGGAGCTGAACGTGAGTCTAACTTGAAGACTCTGGAATAAAGACAAGTGCTGACCGGGAGACAACCCGGAAGAAAAATTTTTACTTTTCTGTTCTGTGTCGAGTCTGTCAGACCTGCAGAAGATGCGGCGCATCTCTATAATAGATGCGACGCATCACTTGCACTGGTCATATCTTATTTTATTTTCTGCATTTTTATTTTTGACTTTAAAACTTTCTGTCAGTTTATTTAATGTGGCGCATCCCTAGTTAAGGATGCGACGCATCTTTTATTCTGATTCGTATTTATTCCAGGCTCGATACGGCGTATCTTCTTCCATAAGATACGGCGTATCGACTGACCTGATGATTTTTATTTTTATTTTTTTAGTTTTATTTTTACTGACTACTAATGTATTATGCAAGTTTGAACCTTCTTAACTCAGGTGTGTTAAAGTCTTAATGGTATTATAGATTCCTGCATTTTTGTGGATACATCATTTTTGAAGCTTAAACGTTCTCATCCACAAGAAAGTTGATTTTTGCTCTTATACGAATAATGGAGGTTCATACCGAGCAAATCTCAGGGGAGTTTTTCTGTTCTAATTCTTTTATTTTCCAGTTTTTAATCTTTGACACAAACAACGAGGACGTTGTTTAACTTAAGTGGGGGGATTGGAGAATTAGAACACTTACTTGTCCTAAACTTTTTCAAAATATGCTTAAAATGCGCTTAATATATCAAAATTAAAATTTTTTTTTAGCATGTTTTTGTTTAAAGTCTAAATTACATAGCTGCACACATAACATTATTTCCAAAAATTGTGAACTTATCAAAATTCAAAAATCTATGAGTGTGCCGGTGACTTGTAAACTTTAGAACTTGGCTTGTGTACTATTCGAGACCACCATAATAAGTATTATCTATATAATTGGAATGACTTGTCTAAATTGGTAAATTTCTAGGATTACACCCAAATAGCCTTTATATGTTATGTGATATTAACTAACTACATTGGTTAGTTAACCCCCGTATAAACCCTTTGTTACTCTCACTTTTAGAGTAAGATACCCCTAGAAAAACACTCAGAGCCATTTCTTTCGTTTCTTACACCTTTGTTATAATGTTTCGTTACACCCTTACACCTTAGCCTACCCTGTAGATTAAAATCCGTGGTTGGTTAATTGCTTTAGGCAAAGTGCGTTTCCTTACATTACTTGTGTTCGCGTGCGTAATTCATTATTTTTGGTTAGGTCGGGAAATTGCACAATGCAATTGGTATGAAAGTAAATATTGTATAACTTTGAGTTTATTTTTCGTGTGTTTAGTACTTTCACTATTACAGTTATTTCTGAAAGTATGAAGAGTATGGAAAAATTATCCGGAAAAATCGTGATAGAAAAGTTGTGAAATTTTACACATATGTTGATGTCAAAAAAAAAAAAAAAAAAAAAAAAAAAAAAAAAAAAATCGAAAAAATTGAAAAGAAAAAGAAAAAGGAAAAGTTGGATGTTTATTTTAACCAACTTATGTAAAGTTCTGTATTAAGTGGTTGATATCACCACTATTTGTTGTATATTATATTTAGGGATTGAATGGGAGTTGGCCGTTATGGGAACACCAACTAAGGATTATTCTTTGATTGAGATCTTGTTGAGTATAATTCGTGTCTACCTAAAGCGTGTGTTTCAAGTGTTAAAGCGTGAGTTATTCAATGATATGAGTCTTATTCATGGGATGGTTGGGAAAGTAATTTACCACACTTAGGATTTTAATTTATCTGTTTTGTTTATTTTTCATTTTACACCAATTTGTATCCCAAATATTATCCATACCCTATATCATGCTTTATCCAAACCTTTGATTTATTGAGACTAGGGATTTGAGCAATCTTAAGTATCGTAGTCGTGGATTCGGCTATGTATTTATGATTTTGTCGCCCTTTTTGATATAATATTATTGGTGAAGATTACTTAGTCCTATCTTTAGCCCATTCGAGTTAAGGATTTGAGCAATTGCAAGTATCGTGGTCGTGGATTCGATCATGTATTTGTGATTTTGTCGCCTTTTCTGGAATGTGAGATCGATAGAGATTAAAAAGAATGATTAACCCTTAACCAACAAACCCTTTTTACCACTTTAGACTTGTTATTCCTTGGCTTTAGTGGGGGAGATGCGTATACTTGCCAAGCTTATGATATAATATTCGTCACGACTGGACAGTTAAACGATTAGATTTGCTTTTATCAAAATATTTTATTTTATTTCTAATTCGTTAAGTGTTTGGTTGTGCAATTATGACAAAACGAATACATGCTTAAATATAAAAATAAATCCTAATATCTTTTAGGATACATTTTCATAAGATTTATTCTAAGGTTTACTTGGGGACAAGTAAAGTTCAAGTGGGGGGATATTTGATGAACTCAAATAAGTACATTTTATTATCATCATTTGTCATATTTATTTGACTTGTTTTATTATATTATATATGAGAATTGATACGTTAATGTTTACTTTTGTAATTCTCATGTAAAAACAAATATTATGTGAAACTTGGCGATTTTGGACTAATTATGGAGCAAAACAAGCAAGATGTTAAGAGTCTACTGAAATGTAAAAGATCAAGATCATTTTACTCCAGATACGCCGCAACATACTTCTTACATACGTCGCATCACTATCAAGATTTCACAAGCTACGATCCAAGACAGCAAAGGACATGCGCCGCATAGAGCAATGGAGTTACGCCGCATCTTAAGGCGGTGTTCGAATATTCCTGAATATATTAATCTTGGACCCCACGCGAAGTTAAGTCAATGCGCCGCATCTACTTATCCTATGCGCCGCATCTAACCCTCAGACAGAAACTATAAGTACCCCAAGGCCAGACGAATTTCGGAGTAGTTAGTACGACACCTAGCAAAACTAAGAAGAAAGAGATAGAAACCCTAAAGCCGAATTCAGACGTATTAGCAGCACAAGACACACCCTGAATGAAGATACAAGAGCTGTAAGAAGGTCCTGCATGTATTCAATTCATTAAGTAGTTTTGTTTTATTGTATTAGTACACTTTAATTCATCAGGATTGATGGGCCGATTTCATGTGACTACGGAATATCATGGGCACCCCTTAAAATTGCTTTCCCATTAATTAAAGTTTATATGTTGATGTTTTTGGTGACTTTTATTAGTGCATTGATAACCTCTGTGTCTAGCTGAGCATTGCTTGGGTCGCCATGCCCCTTCCTCGCCTATTTATTCTATCATTTCTAGGATAGTGGGATAGACATAAGTGATCATTAAGGGTTTACTCGCCGATAAGATTAGAGCCAACGAGAAAGGGTTAATTATATACACTTCATATAAAACTAGCAACAAAACAAGTGACAAGCTACTTAATTATCAGGACAGGTCTTGTTATTGTCTCAAGTATCTATCTGTGTACGTGTGTGCTAATCGCTGATTCGTGCTCATTAGTTTAGTTTTCTATTTAATCATAACCAAACCGGGCCAGTCTCTCAGGCTGAACCCCCTTGCGTTAGATTAGGTTGTATAGCTAACTTAAGATATTAAAATACTGATTAGAATAACTAGATAATACGTTCCACTCTTAGTGATCGACACTCTACTTACCATTATATTCATACTGACTGGGTACACTGCTCGTTAAAGTGTGTGTTTTATTGAAAAGTCGGCTAAATATAAATTTAAAACTTGAGTAGGCATTAATACTGCTAAAACCACAACGACACATCACGCGCGCACCAAGTCTTTGGCGCCGCTGCCGTGGATATAAAAGAATTAGAGCAATAAACACCGCATCAAGAATCATGAGAAACTAGTCATTCACATTCCCGTTCGCAGTCCGTTATGCTTTCCGTTTCGTTTCACTTCCATTTTTTTTAGAGGGGAAGAAGTTGTAATACCCAAAAATCTAAAACGTGTAAAAAGACCAAATTGCCCCTATAATCTTAAAATTTGATTAATAAGCATATAAAGCACCAAATTAATTCCAAACCTCTGGTAATGAGCTACATATGAAGTGAAATAATTTTGAGGCAACATTTAAACATTTTTGCATGTCCAAAAAATTATTGTTACACTCAAAATATTATTATTATGCACCGAAAATTAATTAAGTTATTTATTTATATTTATAATCTATTTTAAAGAGATAATATCAAAATAAATTAGGAAATTATATCAAATCACAAATCCTAATTTTTGCCAAACTCTTAGGCCGGTTCCTAAGGCCCTTCCCCCTCCTATGTCGGTTCTACCTCATTATATAATTAAATCATATTTATTTTCTATAAAAAAACCAAAACCGATTAAAACATAGTCGACACAAAAATCCCTTATTCCTCTATACGATTTTCTGGGCAAGAGCTAGCATTTTTTTGGAGTTCTTCAAGGTTTAATCTAGCCAAGAAAAATAAGAGTTGGGTCATGGAAAGCTTGGTCGATCGTAGGTTATTTTTCTTGTTCGTTTTACCCATCCGCAAGGTAAACAGATTCCTACACTAAATCCGTACGTTCTAACTTCGAATTAGTATTTTTATAATGTTATTTAGATGATATATGACTCATATAAATTGATAAAAATGAATCATGCAATATAGAATAATCGTACGAATTTTTGAGAGCTAAAACACACTTAAATTCCAAATACGAACATACGAATTTTCTGAGGCTTGTGATTAATTTTTCTGAGTTCTATGATGAATATATAAGTCTAGAAAAATAGCTATTTGAATTATGGAAGCGTAATTGAATTGTTCTTGAATTGTTTTTGTATCGGGTGTAAAAAGAAAACAAAGAAAAAATAAAAAAAACCCTAAAACCGATTAGGGTTAGGGTTTATATGATGAAATCTGATTAATAAATGCATGTTATGATTGTGTAATTATTGGTTTAATGGTTGGGATAAATTAGGTTTAGTTTTGGTAATTTAAAGTATAATCTGATTAGGGTTTAAAAGCAGAGGGGTGTGTTCTGCCAACTTTAAAACTTCGAGGATATTTTTGTAATGTTATATAGGTCTGTGGTAATGTAGGAAAAATATAACATGAGGGTACTAAGTGTAAAATTTGCAAGAAAAGGTTTAATTTGTAATTATATGGGTCGAATTGTAATTAAATAAAATGGAGGGACTAAAAGTGTAAATTCTGGAAACATAAGGTTATTCTTTGTAAATAATGATATTAAGGGTGTAATGTGTAATTTTGGATATTTACGGGATTAATATGTAATTATTAATAATTAGTGATTTGAATTATACGTTTTATAAAGTTAAGGGACTAATTATGTAAATTATGAAACTTGAGGATATGAACCGTACCACATATTATTTTAAGGGTATATTCTGTAATTTTATAAAATAAAGTGCTTGATGTGTAAATATAAATATTGTAGGGATTAAAGTGTGAATTATGTAATTATAGGGTTTATTTTGTAAATTAATATAACTAGAGGGGTATAAATTGTATATTGTTGAAATTAAGGGATTAAAAGTGTCATTATGAATAACTTATGTATTTAAAATAAGTAACTTGTGATAGTTTCAATTAAAACCTTTAACTTTGGTATAATGACATTTAAAACCCTAAAATATGTAAGGTTGTTAAAATTAACCCTAAATTATCATAACTTGGTAAAATATACCCTATGTTCATAATATGCTTCATTTATGACTTAACCTAAATTATAATGTTTGAATCCTTCTAATTATGGAAACCTGCTAATTCGGGAACCTGCTAAAAATAAGGAAAGTTATTAAAAATGGAAAGCCGACTAAAATAAGTAATCTGAATTAAATAAGCTATTAATAAGACAGTCATGAATTCGTGTAGATTCGCTGAAGATGGAGTTTGCTTCCGACCTTTATATTTCTGTTGTGTTTTCACTTGCGGTATAAGGTACAGATACTCTGCCCTTTTTCAGTAAGGGTGTCTTATTCCCTTGATATGATTTTGATTTCTGATTCGTTTAAGATTCCCGAAGCCATTGCTATGTACCCTTTTGTTGTGAACCTTTGCCATGATCCTTTGCTTTGTAAACCTTTATCTGATAAACTCTGATTTGGACCTTTGATATTACTTCTGAAATATTTGATTATGAACCATCTGTTATGGACCTTTGGATATGACATTCTGATTTGATTTGATATCTGACTCTTAGTTTGATACCCGAGCCAAAATTTGTGACCCTAGCCATGAAGGTAACATGGCCATGTCATTGATGCACCAATGGCATGACTCTAGTGTGGTTGAGTGATGTTCCACACCGTCCCTTATCTGTTATCTGTTATGAGCTCAAGTATATATATGGCCACGATTTGTCTGCAGGGGCATATGGATGCATCCTAGATCTGTTTTGTTTAGTGGATTATCTATATATGATTATTATTGTCTGGTGATTGGTACTGTGTGCAATACATGCCCTTCACATATATCTGGGAGCTGATCACTCCAATTTGAAGAATGAGGACACCCCTCATATTATCTGATTATCTGAGAGGTCTCCCCTCTATATGATTATGAAGATATGGTTACTACATTTGATTTGTCTGGGCTCGTGGTGGATTACTATCCTATCCTATTCCTTATACTTTCTCATTGTTATACCTTATGATATTTCCCCATTGCACCATATCTTATTTCTGTTTCGTTATCATTACTTTGTTTATGTATCTGTTCACTGAGCTCTCGTAGCTCAGCCGCATTTCTTTTCCTGCGGCAGGTTTTAGTAGGAAGCTGGGAATGAGTGGAGAATACCTTGGACTTAGAAGACCTTGATAGTCATCTGGATTAGAGTTGATTAGAAGTTATTATGTTTTAGAATTAGTATTTATCGGAAGTTTCATTTGTAACCTTGTAATTTCAGTATTTCATTCGTAACCTTTGATATTTCTTGTATTACTATAGATGTATGCTTTGTTTTGATCTGATATGAAACCATTATCATGACATCTTAACCCTTGCCGGGTTGGGGTGTTACAAGAAGAGACTCAGGGATGAGCATTCCAAATATTTCTTGTTTGGATCCTTTGGCTGTCCACTTGAGATTTCCCAGAACATGTTCATTGCAATACAGATGGAGAGGAGAGCCTGATCTTGGATGGAATTTGTGAATAGAGTAAAGGTGGTGAATTATCATTATGGTGAATCGGATGCTTGGAATGATCAGCTTTCTAACTGGCTTCTTGCTGGTCTGTGTTAACTCCATTTTCACTTTGTCTTCCAAGAAAGTGTGAATAGATTGAGTAAACTCTTCCCAAATCCTTTCAGCAAAATCAATGTTTGCACCTTTCACAATCCCCCACAGTATCTGAAGCACTGGAGCCCTTGGCCTTTCGAAAGCAGAAGTCTTCCCAGTAAGACATAAGTTGATGATAGTGGCTATAGCTCTCCATGGTTGATACATATCATTGGTGACCACCACTGACAGTCTGTTGACGGTTTTAGGATAGCCCAGGTCATTTACGAAGTTGATAAGAACCTCGGATGAGGGTGGTTGAGTAAATGGTTTATCTGCGACAACTAGTGTGATTTGAAGAGCCTCTCTGAGTGTGTCTTTGGTGAGCTCATACCATTGTTCATCTAATTGGCACCGGTAGCATCCAGTATCGTTGTTGACATGAATCGTGTTCCAGAACTGCTGAATGTATATAGATGGTATGGTTGCACAAGCTGTGAAGGCTCTGAAGAATGTGGTTTCTTTTAGTATATCTACTGCTATTTTGTATATAGGGCTAGGTTGAGACCTTCCCATATCTATATAGCAGTTGCTCTTTCCAATGGGGATCCACTTGTCACATGGGAGAATTTGTTCGTCTGTACGAACTGGAGTTGGAACATCGTGGGTTAATTCAGAGAAAGCATCAATCACATTGTCTGCCATTAGATCTGCACACACACATTCACAGAAAGACCAGCATACATATGCAAAGTTAGACATGAGCCAAAGCTCGAGGTTAGTGTACATTATGTGATTTCATAGATGGCAACATGTGAAGAAATAGTTCGACATCTATAAGCATGAAGCACATAACAAAGATGAGCTTGAATATGAGTATCATGAGGAACTTAATCAATCAAGTTGCAATTTATTGACCATATCACACTCTGCATTATACTTGACACACACTACATGGCATTAAATACAAAACGCAAGTATGCCCTAACACAAAACGCAAGTATGCTCTAACACTAAACGCAAACGTATACAAGTCGCATACATCATTTGATCAAATCGCATAATTGAGATCAGAACAAATCGCAAGTTTGCAATTAGAACAAATCGCAAGAAACCCATTTATTCACGTCGCAACATGACACGTGGCATAGCATGCTTGAAGACACAAATCGCAACAATGTAACATTACACAAAACGCAAGTATTCAGTATCATGTTAATTGCAATTTAGTGGAGACAAAATGCAAGCATGAGCATATAGACAAAACGCAAGCATGAGCATATAGACAAAACGCAACCTTGATCACAGATACAAAACGCAAGGATAAGCAATTAGACAAAAAGCAACCTCGATCAGAGACAAAACGCAAGCATGAGCAGATAGACAAAATGCAACCTCAATCAAAGAGACAAAACGCAAGCATGAGCACAGAGACAAAACGCAACCATGATCACAGAGACAAAACGCAACATGGACCAGTCAACGCGCTAGAGACAAAACGCTACAACGAACAGACAAAACGCAACTTTTTGAACAGACAAAATGCTACTATGAATGTACGCTAAAAAAAATCTCCCAATCACTCATCACACGAGTATATGTGCAATTTATGATACAAATGCTCACAGCAGGCAAACCTTGGCATCTAATTCACGACCCATTTTAACTTAGGCAAATTAACGAGGGACACAACCCACTAATTAGTACTTCTAACGGGTCTGATTCCCAAAGGACAGAAAGAGCACCAGTTTCTCTACACCATATACACCTTAAGGAACAACCAAACGCATAAACCCTAAACAAGTTAAGCCTTTGACTAATTTTGGTCAAACTTCATACGACACAATCATCAAACCAGGTCAATGAATACCAGACAAAGCAATTAACACACATGAAAGGCCTCAAAACATCCTAAAATATAAATCCCACCAATAATAGTGCGAAAATTATCACACTTACCTAGGATCGATTATGAGAATGATCGAATAGCCTATATAGTGAAAAAATATGTTGTTAGAATCTGTTTAAAATGCAAGAAATAGCCTTCTAGACATATTATCACAAGTTAATTACCTACGATGATGCTCGAGGATTTGATAATAGAACGATTAAAATTATGCGTTTAGAGAGAGAGAATGGTGGTATTTTGTGTATGAGGAGAGAGATTTTAGGACAAAACGCATAGTTTCATGATTTATATTCTAAACTATTTTTAAGAATGACACTTTTGGTCCCTGTCCTTTTTAGATAGTGAACAAAACGCATGAATTCTAGTTTTTATTCCTAACCTCTTTCAAGAATGACACTTTTGGTTCCTGTCCTTTTTAGCTAGAGATCTTCTTACAAGGTATGACATTTTAAGTCCCTGACTTTCCTAACAAGAAGAGTACTAACACATTGGGAATCAATCTACACCTTGGCTACCAATGTTTTCAGATAAGACACAATAACTCCCAAAAATCCTAATGAAAGCCCTGACAGATGCCATAAATTGCTATTGCTCTCCCCCTCAATCAATGACTTTATTTCTGAAAAGGAATAAGGACGTTGATTGTGAAGCAATTTAACACTTGGTGAGACCAACAGTGAGTGTTTAGAGCAACATAATAACATCAAGGAATCGAGAAGATTTCTCTTCTTTCAGATGAAATGATGGACTGAAGCGTACACCGGTTAGAGTGAGCATGGATATGAAGTAATCCAAACTCAGGTGAACATCACCTCGAAGGATAGTTGTCTTTTTGTCGACAAGCTGTCCTCAAATTAAAACGCGGGTTGCTATCTAAAGTAATAGCAAGCAATTTAGACATGTTTTAACCAATCATATTAACTTCTGCTCGAGCTTCATTTAAAGACCCGTGCCATTATTGAATGACATTTCTAAGTCCGTAAATGTTATCGATAAACAGAAGACATGCCTAGGTGAAACTTTTTTTTTTTTTTTTTTTTTTTTTTTTTTTTTTTTTTTTTTTTTGATTTTACGTTTCGCTATTTACAATTAGCAAGATTTCTATATATCTATTTACAAAAAGGTATAAGATATGAAAAAGAATGTAAGAAGAAAAATATATACAAGGATACATAACATTCCCTCCATACTATCAATACGAGTTTTGAACTGATGTGTTCAAAAGTCATTGCTTCCATACATCACCGATGAGTTTGCTGTACCTCCACAATGGGAGTTCTCATACCCTTTGGTCGCCAGACTTTGAGAACCCTTTTAAAATTCTTTGTGAATGTACCTGCACTCATAAGTCGTTTCCCTGCACTAACATAATGATTTTGTTCACATATGTATTGGTTAGTGATAGTGGTATCCTGCTTCTGCATTATCTTGCAGTCATTCTTGGGAACATTTTCTATGTCAGTAGGTATCCACTTAAGACCTATTTTCTTAAAGATTCTACCAGTAGGTAACCATCTTAGGCACGCTCTAAAAGAGTTAGGCTTCTTAGGTACCTTAGTGTGACTATGAGAGGTATTATCTTTTCTTTCAGTACTAGGTCCACTAGGCTTCTTAGAGTGCTTTAACATTTCTATAGGCCTATTGTGGTTCTTGGTTGTAGTGGAATGCACTATGACATGATCATTTATTTCCCTAGCTTGTGTTATGTGAGATTTATCCTGAAGGTGACATTTAGCTAACATGCCCTTATGTCTATGTTGTGAAGTGACTGGTATTGGCAAACTCTGAACCTCATCAACTTGGGGGGCACACCTTGGATTAGAGTCAGGTGTTTCCATGACAGATGGTTTGTCAAACTTAGTGTTCACACAATTTTTAACTGACTTCTTTAAGTCATTCTTAAGGGCAGCTATAGTGAGGCTTTTCCTTTGAATTTGTGCTTTGAGTATATCATTCTCAGCTATCAAGGATTTTGTTCGTTCAGTTCCTTTAGGCTTGGTTTCTTTGATGGAATCACACAGTTGTTCACATTGTAATTTTAATGTTTCATTTTCAGCCTGTAACTCAACTGCTTTATCAACATGTGTGGTTTTAACATCATTGTACATATCATGCATCTCAATCAATTTAGTTTTTAAGTTGTTAATTGTCAAGTTCTTGGCCACTAGTTGATCCTTCAAACTGTTGATCATAAAAAATTCACGAATTTCAGGCAATTCCTGATTTTTTGTTGACAGGTTTGTTTGAAGACTTTCTTTCATTTGTTGCATTGAAATTTCAAGATCAATACAATGTTTTTCCAGTTGTAAAAACCTTTTTAAAAGTTCATCGTAAACCCTTTTTTCAATCTTATCATGTGATTTGAAAGAATCAGCTATAAGCACAGAGCTTGACAGAGGCTCGAATTCAGCATCCTGACCAATGTCTCCCTTTCTTTTACTCATATGAGTTGAATCCGGAATGATATCACTATCAGTCTTTTCCAACTCATATGTGTCATAAGCAGGTTTACATTGATCGGTGTGTTGAAGTTCATCAGCGAGGACTAAATGAAGATCAGATTGATGTACCACAGTAGACGGTGCTTGTTGATAATCAATTTCATTAACTCCTGAGTTGACACCATCATCTGCTGTAGCTGATCTTGTATCATTCTCAACTTGGTTAGCCTTTTCCTCAATGAACCCATTAACATCCCTTATCAGTTGCAGCAGCGTAGTTCTGAACAATGCAATTTATGTCCCGGTGTTCTTAACAAAACACTCCTTTGTCATTTGACTATCATATTCATAGTCCATGGTATATTGAGAGTCAATGAACACTTGAAATTGATTGTTGATCACATTGAGAGCGACTCTGGATTTTGCTTCAGAAAATTCTACTTTGTCCAGATGCTGTTCTAGTTGATCCAGGTATAGTGTCATCTTGACTTTGAAGTCATGGACTCCTTGACCAAAGAGTGTCGCGAAAGCCCGTGTGTACCCCATCACGAATTCAGACTTTACAAACAAAGCTTTGATGTGTGACTGAAGTGAGCGGAAGCATGCAACATGACTTTCCTTTTCATTGATTAACTGCATGGTCTGACGACGTTCTTCCATGTGTGATTGTAAGCATGGCCCATTTACTCCAGCTGAATCAGAATCACTCGCTTCTGTTTGAAATGTGTAATTGGAATTCCCATGATCCTCATTAGCATCGTACAGTTTAAGCACCTCCGATATGAAGGAGTCTGAATTAGTGATCATTGTTGGGTTCTGATTTGTTTGCAACATTTTACTCAGTTTTGAATAAATTATTACCCTTGAGGACACAAATCGAAAGACCCAAATCGCACCCTTGAGGACACAAAACGCAACAAACAAGTCATAGCCTCTGAAGATACAAATCGCCACAGACAAGACACAACTTCTGAGTATACAAAACGCTACAGACAAGTCGCAACTTCTGAGAACACAAACCGCAACAGACAAGTAGCAACTTCTGAATATACAAAACGCAACACACAAGTCGCAACTTCTGAGAACACAAGCCGCAACAGACAAGTCGCAACCTTCTGAAACACAAACCGCAAGTCACAAAAAGACAGAGCTGTCACTATCAAGGACAAAACGCAACTTCACTACACGCCAGACAAGTCGCTATCGTAGCGTTTTGTCGTTTTTGCCAAATCCGGTAAAGAGACAAGTCGCAACTTTGACGAAACACAAAACGCTACTTTTCTTTACCCCACGAGACACAAAACGCTTCTAAGAAACAACCACAGTAGGACAAAACGCAACTAAGAACACAAAGTACTACCCTTCGAATCTTCCAAAAACAGCCACACCAAGCCACAAAATGTGATTCCAAGCACCGAGAACAACTCCTATGTTAACCCTAAGCTCGAAAGTACAAGATCTAACACCTTCTACCAACAAAACAAAGCACAAAATGGACTTTTAAGAAAAACCTTTTCGAACCAAGATTGTCTCAAAACACCATGAATTTGTGAATAAACCCTCATGTGAACTTAACCATGGCTCTTGATACCAATTGTAGGTTATTCACAAGCAAAGAAACACTAGTTTGGGACAAATATGGATCGAATAAGAAGAAGAAGATTAGAGAGAAGGAGTGTTGGAACCTTAGAGAGATAAACAAAGAAAGAAAAATGTATTCAAAGTGTAGGAAGGTTCAACCCTCTCCACATGAGGAGAGGAATATTTATAGTACTTGATATTACTAGCTAGTTTACCCCTACCGGGCTGTGGAGCAAGCTGACAGTGGGGAAAGCCCCGACCTACTCCACAATACTACTAATAGCTATACTACTACTAATAAAACTAAGTATCCCACTAGCTATGATGTGATACTGTGTGTTCGGGGTGACCGAGTCTTCAATTGAATATTAGTATTCCTAACAAATGATTTCCGAAAAACCCTCTTTTATCAAAAATCTTTACAATATTTTGATTTTTCCCAAGTCGAATAGAACCACTTTTATCAAATTTCTTATACAACAAATGTGATAAAAATACAAACCAATGAAGATCGAACCTTGAGATGCAACTTGGAGCACCTTTTTCACGATCACAACTTCACTTTTCTCGTAAAAAATCACAAAAAGCTCACAACTTTTTCCTTTAAACTCGCGTTAAACCAAAAAAGCTACAACCTTTTTTATCAAAAACTCACTATTCTTCACGAAAAACTCAAAAAGCTATAAGCTTTTTCTTCTATATGCACGATAAATCACAAAAGCTTCAAGCTTTAACCTTCGATATTACGTAAAAATCAAAAACAATAAGAAACGTACACGCTAATGATAAAATAACGCAACTTTAAGTAATATTTTTTTATCAAAAAACGCTACACAACTAAGACCTATAACTTTGTTTGGCGGATGATACCACTTGTAAATCTATATAAATCTACTCGAACCAACCTTATACTACAACTAATAACTATAAGAGAACGTGACACTCAAAAGGAAATAAAGTAAAGATGAGAGAAGAGTATTAGATGAGATCCGAATGAAATAACTTATAGCTGAATGATTGTTATTACCTTAAGAGAACAATACAAAAGATAAATCACATACACTAAAATTCTCACACACTCACCTATACTATCTTGAGGGACACCCTAAATGAGAGAGAGTGTGGGGATATATATAGCTACACATGGGACACCCTAGATGTTTCATCTATGGGCTTGGTGGGCTTGTGTTGGACTTGGGCTTATATTCTTTTACTTGAACATTTCTATTACAAAGTCCAACACAAGCCTTACAATACTTGATTATAACACACGACACACATAAAATAAATATTACAAATGACCATCACTTGACTAAAAATATAAATGCTAACAGCAGTATTAACTTCTCCATCAGTGCGGCTAGTGTTGTTATTAGAAGAAGACACAAAAGCCATGTTCTGTGTGCTTGAACTTGAGATAGACATCCCTCTAATTTCTGGTTCACACACCTTGAGATTTTTGTAGAGATCATCCATGCTCATCGTATCCAAATCAGCTTTATTCCTCCACACAACAGTATGTGCGTTACATTCAGGTGACAAACTTCTTAATAACTTTTTATTAACATCTTCTGTGAAAGCTTTTCACCCAAAAGCTCCAACTGACTTACAAGCTTTTGAAGCCTATCAAAAGTTTGATCAAGCATCTCTGAGCTTAGAGCAGTGAAGTTATCATATTGCTGCTTTAAGAGATTCTTCTTAGTCTTTCTTGTAGCATCATTCCCACCAAATCTTTTTTCTACAGCTTCCAGCAACAGCTTAGCATCTTTTATAGAGTTAAACTTTAACTGATGTTCATTGGGAATGTCCATCATTAAAGTACTTCTAGTTTTCACCTCTAGTCTTCTCTGAGCCCTATCTTCAGCAGTCAAAATAGGCAATACAGTCACAACACCTTCCACTTCTTTTGTTTTTAGCAAAGTGTTACCATTCTCTGTTACTTCCCATAGTGAATAGTCAATTATCTGGATGTATTGTTCAATCCTCATCCTCCATATCTCAAACTCACCAGGTTTGAGAATGGGAACCTTGGATGCAGCCACCATGTGTGCAGAATCTTGATCCATATCTTCTTAATTTTTCTAGATCACAACTTCTCAACAAGCTCTGATACCACTTATTGATCCTACTTGTTGAGTTCCGGTTGAACTTAGATCGAATTCCTTAAGTTTGTTTTAAGGTTTAGTTATATTAGATAAAATCTAACACAACTATGGTAGAAACTGTGTATGAATGTATTAAAGATTATGCGGAATCTAATCTTTAATCTTTAGAAGAATTTAATGAAACAGTAAAGCATATAATTCAACAAACAATCAAGCTTCAATATTATTAAGAATAATACGAATACTCTAACAGTATTAGGGTTACAAAACCTTGAAACTATAAGAATTATACGACTTTGTGTATATTCTGTGTGTTTCGTATATCTAACTCTATGCCCTAGGACCTCCTTTTATACATCAAGGAGTCTTATATGGCTTACAGTACTTTCCTAAGTATATCAAATCTTC
Source organism: Artemisia tridentata subsp. tridentata (assembly GCA_021014915.2). Lineage (NCBI taxonomy): Eukaryota > Viridiplantae > Streptophyta > Magnoliopsida > Asterales > Asteraceae > Artemisia > Artemisia tridentata. The sequence goes on along the minus strand of CP139507.1, from coordinate 127,416,916 downwards.
TATAAAGATACGAATATATCAAATATTTACTATACATATCCTATAAGCAGCAGTAACCTTAAGCAGCACTAAATCACACTAGCAGTCTTAACTTTTGCACTGGCAGCAATAACTTCCTCAGCAGTCTTAACTTTGCACCAGCAGTCTTAATTTTGTACTGGCAGCATTAACACACTTAGCGTATATTCATTGAAGTTCTTCAGCAGTTGTAACTTGTACTAGCAGTTGTAACTTTGTAAGAGCAGCAGTAATCAAACAGCATCAAGAATCCCAACAAGAAGGCTTTTAATCCCAACAGATATCATACAATCAATAAACCTGGTTCAGACCAATTCTTTTGTTGATCCCAGTTGAGCTTCACGATCTTATTAATTACTTTAGATATAAACCTAAAGCAATCGGTATAGAAACTGATCTTGAGTTGTATATCAAATATTATGCGGAACTTAATATTTGATCTTAAGAAGAATTAAGCACAAACGAATTATCAAACAACACTTCAATATATTAATACGATTGCTCGATAGCAATAGGGTTACAAGAAACCTTGAAGTGTAAAACAATAACGATACGTATATCTAACCTAACCCTAGATCCTCCTTTTATAGCGTAAGGAGTCCTAGTCGGTTTACAAGACTTTCTATACAAGAAAAATATCTTTACGTATCTTTTCTATACTTATCCTTAACATACTATACATATCTAATAAGCAGCAGAGTAACTAGTCTAGCAGCAGAGTCTTCGTGGGCTAGCAGCAGAGTTACACTTTGCTTATTATCCCAATCCAGCAGAGTTACCAAACAGCAGAGTTATAGTCTAATCAGCAGAGTAACACTTAGTGTATTTCTCGAACAGCAGCATCTTTAGACCCAACAATCCTCCCCTAAACTTGATATTTTTCTCCAAAAATCATCAAGTTTCCTTTAAACCCAGCTAATCACTAGGAGGATGCTTCCAAACACTTTACTGTTTTGAAGTCTTTGATTCAAGAATCTTCTCATATTTCCTTATCAGTTTATAAGCCTGATCATCTGAAAAGAAACTCTTTTGCAATGTCAACATTCCAGGCTTTAACATCTGAGTAATAACTGCTGTGTTGTTATTCAAAGGGTAATCCTTCTCCACAAGCATGTAGACCTTAACACCCTTACAAACCAATTCATGTACTCCACAAGATTGATAAAAATACCACTTATCAACTCTGGAGTTCAATAAATCCTTCCATTCAAGATCTCTCTCATCAGGCTCAAACATGTTCTTCAAAAAATAATAGTGAATTCTTTCATATATCACCTCTGGTCTCTGATCACTATATTTTTCTTTATACAATCTCCACATCTGTATCACATCATCTCTATCCATAAAATGTAGCATCTGAGAAAATCTAACAAATCCATAACAAAGATGATTAGACCTCATAACCTCCCAGTAAGCTTCACTTCCATCCCTGACTGTATGTGAATAAGATATGATTGAATACTTGGTATCTAAAGGAACTGCATTTACTATCTCTGGTTCCTTTTGTGGTACATGAGCTGTGAGATCCATTGTTCTTTTCATATCATCAGCAGTCACCTCTTCAAGATGATGTTCATCACTTTCTTCTTTTTCTGAGTCACTCATCACCAATGACTGAGTTCTTCTCTTCTTCCTAGCCACCTGCTTTATTCTTCTACCATATCTCTTTATACCAACAGTAGGTTCAGGCTTTTCCTCTTCAACTACATTCTCTTTCTCTTTCTCAACATCTGAGACTTTGGCCATTTTAACAGTTGACTCAGGATTCATATAAGCATTTGATGCTACTTTGATTCTTGTCAACTCTTTGATCTCAGCATCAGTTAAAGGTTTAAATTTCCTCTCCATCTCTTTCTTAGCAGCCTCAAACTTCTGCTTGACTTCTTCATTAGAGTATGGCTTCAACTCCTTCAATTTCCAACCCTTCATATTCCTCAGATATTGCTCATGAAGAGTTCTCTGTTGCCTTGCAGTTGGTGGTCTATTCACCTTTTTATTCTTTCTTGCAACCAGAAGCCTTTTCTTATTCTCCACAATGGCTTGATGAAACCACTCATTAATACCTTCATCTGTAAAAACATCTTCCATCTCTACTTTCACACTCTCCCATGCCATAGCAGCTTTACATCTTGCCTGCTCATTTTCCCATGCAGCCACTTTTGCTTCAACTTTAGATTGTTTCTCAGATTGTTGCTTTTGTTTCTCCATTGCTTTATCATACTCAGCTTTTTCTTCATCAGCAACCCTCTGAGCTTCTTCTGCATCCCACCTTTCTTGCAAATGTCTAGGCCATTCCTCAATTGGAAATTCATTAGGATCAGGATAAGGTTCAAGTTCTTCCACCATTTTCTTCTTACCCTTACCCTTGTAGGTAGGTGGTTGAACAGGTTTTCTTGTTGGCACAGGCTCTTGTATGACAACTCCTTGGGCTTTAGGTCTTGTGACAGTCACTTGTTTTGGTTCTGATAATGGTTGAGCAGCTGGTTGTGATTGTGGTTCAGGTGAAATTTCTTTTGGTGTAGGTGTTTTGTTTCCAAGGTTAAGCAATACTTGGGCTAAAGGCATTGTGTCTTCATCAAATTCACCAGCAGATTGATTTAGCCCATCAGCAGAATTCCTTCTCCCATCAGCAGAGTGTTCTGCATTAACAGTAGAGTCAACCTTTTCATTTGTTTCCATTTCAACCTCCCCTGAATCCTTGAGTACCTCCCCTGAACCTGCTACATTCTCCTGAGCATTCCTCCCCTGTTTGGAACCATCCTCTTCCAAACATGGTTTGGAAACTTTCAACTGTGAAGATCTTGATCTTAGCATCCCCTCAAGATGTGTAATCCTAAGCTTAAGTCTTCTGATTTCAACACCCTGAGAAGCTTTGACTATCTTTAGCTCCTTCCTAAGACCAATGACCTCCTTTGACAATTGTGTACAGGTATCCGTCAATTCTTTTAATTGTTTCATGATATCCTCACAACTTCGGTCTGTGTAACCTGACCCGAGTGGTTGATCACTGGATTTGGCATTGTGTACAGGTGTTTTAACCTTCAAATCCTCTGTTTCAAGTTCAATGCTAGCCTCAACACTTCGACCTGTGTTACCTGGTCCGAGAGGTGTATCATGGGCATTGTCATTTTGTACATCAGTGTCCATCAATTCATGTGTTTCATCCCTGTCCTCATTACTTCGAGATGTATTACCTTCTTCGAGAGGTGAATCGTTAGACACAAACTCAGTCTCAACCCTAGGTTGAACATCTGAGCCCCCCATATTAGCCATTTAGCTGGGGTTACCATCAGTTGTATTAGGTTCTTGAGAACCTTCTACAATAGATGTTGCCATGGTCGAGGTCTTAGGTATGTTAACACTGTCCTGCTCAACTACTAAGTTGGAAACAGTAGTGCCAGCCTCTTCCATCATGGTACCTACATCACCTGTACCAGCCTCATCTGCATCCATACTGACATTGGTCTGAGGTGTCACAATGTCATCTTGTTGTGAAGCCCTAGGTGATTGAGTATTTTGGGGTTCAGTGGATGATGATACAATCAAACTTGTAGATGAGGATGTGTGATGGGAAGCTGTGGGAGTTCCAGCCTCTTCATCCTCATTAATAGCAGCCACAATATCCAACATGTATTAAGATAGGGGAGTGATAGCACCAGAAAAACCTTTCCCATTCTTCTTCAGAAAAGCAAACATCTTGATTGCCATTCTGCTACTTGGCTCAATGTTGGTATGTTCCAAAGGTTCTTTGAGTTGATGGTTTATGATGAGCTGTAAAAACCTTGGATACAAATAAAATTGCTTTTTAACATACTTCTTCATACCCTCAAAAATCATTGATGAAAAATCAAATGGTTGTCCTGTGGCCAAACAAACTAAGGCCATGGCTTGAGGAGCACTAAACTCATTCCATCCACCTACTTTAGGAAACAAGCAATGCTGAAGAGTATGCAACAAAAACTTCCAATGTGGGCAAAGAAGACCTTTATAAAAAGTTCCAGTAGTTTCAGGCCTCTCATACCCAATTTTCTCAAGCTCAGTTAAAATAACCTCAGTGGTAAGATTAGGGGGTGTTGGAACACCTGATAGACGAAGGCTTCTCTTAAGAGTTGTTTCACTAACGACAATAGTCTCTCCATCTACACTACCTATTAACCTTTCCTCCCCGTCGAGTGTATCAAGCTTAACAGTTGACCAAAACTGGTGCATATGAGATTTAATAATGGGTGGATCAACTGTTAAAGCATACCTTAATCCAGATGCACTGAGAAAATCCATAACTTCATGAAATCCTGCAGCAGCTGAAACCTTGCTAAGAAACGCAATCTGATTGTGCTCATCAGGAAACTTTCTTCGAGCCATTTGGAGTTTGGGGGTTTTGAATATAAGGTGGTGAATTAATGGTTTTGGGTGAGAATTAGATGTAGTTTTGAGCAATTAAAAAGTAATGAGATCAAATTGGTGTGTGATACCATTTTGATCGAATTAGGTTTTTAAAACGCGCCAAAAATTTCAATTTAACCCCTTTACTTTCAAACTCAGCAGCAGAGTTATGAAAGGTTTGACTAAAAGTCAACTTTCCCAAAATCTCCAAAGTTGAATCCCTTAAATACAATACCAACTCCTCATTTAAGTCTATAAATCCCTCAATATCTTAGCAAATCCCCAATTTCACAAACCCTAACACAAAACCAAATAACCATGAGTTCATCCAAAACACCGATCATTGACATTTCATCAGATTCCTCTTTAGATACTTCACAAGGATGGGCAAATTATTTTCCTCCAAGTTCATCTTCAGCACAACAAAAAGGCAAAGCAATTGTTGAAGAAGAAGTGTCTGACCCGCTTCCATCGACTCCATCTTCCTTTGAAGACTCTAGCGATGATGATGAAACAGCAGCATGGCCAAAATCCATGACATATTATCAAGGTTCTTGGGAAATCGATCCTCCTAACCATCCCTTGACTGTCGAGCTTCAGAGACAAATGGAGAAAGCTGCTGCCGCCTTTGCGAAGAGTGTCAATCCGTCTCCTACAAAGCCAAGTACAGTAGAGCAGGAAGTCCCTGTTCCAAGGAAAAAGCAGGAGAAGAAACAAGTTCCATCCTCAAGCCAATAGCAGAGACCACCACCAAGACCAGTGATACTTGCACTTCCTTGCAAGCAAGTGTCTGAACATATGGGAACCAGGGGACCTCGCAGCAAAGTGATGCCTGACTTTGTTGGGAAAGGAAAGGAAAAAGCTTGATTTGGTATATGTTTGATTAGGTATATGTTTGATTAGGTTGTGAAATCTTGGGCCTTGATTTCTGTTGAACTTCTTTTGAACAATGGATGTATGGAAACTTTATTTTGTACTTTTGCTTTTGTGATCAATGAACTTTATCTTTCCTTGCTTTACTTGATTGTGTATTCATGTATATCTGCAAAAGGTTAGTAGAAAACCACAAACACAAGCAAGAATATCCCATAATAGCAGCAGAGTAGTCATAGCAGCAAACAAGTTAAGAAACAGCAAATTTTGACTAAACACCAGATGTTGACTAAACAACAGCATAAATCCTTACAAAAGTTTACAAAAACATACAGAGATAAGATGTTTAAAGATTAAAGATTTATCATGCCAATACTAGCAACTAAAAATTGAAATCTACTTATATCAAAACTTTTGGTAAGTAGATCAGCAACATTATTGTCAGTATGTATTTTAACCACTTGAATTAACTTTTTCTCATAACAATCTCTAATAAAATGATGTCTTATCTCTATGTGTTTTGTTTTAAAATGAAAAACAGGATTCTTGATAATACACATTGTGCTGTTGTTGTCAATATAAATTTTGGTGTTCATGAAATTGTACCCATAATCCAGCAATTGGTTCTGAATCCAGAGCACTTGTCCACAGCAGCTAGAAGCAGCAACATATTCTGCTTCAGTTGTTGAGTTAGCCACCACAGTCTGTTTCTTGCATTGCCATAAGATTAGCCTATGACCAAGGTACTGACAGCCTCCAGTGGTTGACTTTCTATCCAAACTAGCTCCAGCATAGTCACTGTCTGAGTATGCTATCAAGTCAAAGGGTGAATTATTAGGATACCAAAGACCCAATTTAGGTTGACTCTTTAGGTACCTAAAAATTCTTTTGACCACTTCCAAGTGTGAAACTTTTAGGGACACTTGAAATCTAGCACAAGCACACACAGAAAACATGATATCTGGCCTTGAAGCAGTCAGATACATCAATGAACCAATCATTGATCTATAAAGATGTACATCAACCTCTTCCCCATCTTCATCCTTGAGCAAAGGTTTGTTTTTATCCATTGGAGTCTTAGCTGCTTTCACATCATTGAAACCAAATTTCTTCAACATATCAGCCACATACTTGTCTTGGCTAATAAAAATCCCATCTGATTTCTGCTTAACTTGAAGTCCCAAAAAGAAAGTGAGTTCTCCCATAGAACTCATTTCAAACCTGTTGTGCATCAGCTTTTCAAAACCTTCACATAACACCTTATTTGTAGACCCAAAAATGATATCATCTACATAAACCTGAACAAGTAGGATATCCTTTTTGTCTTTCTTAATGAACAATGTTTTATCAATGGTTCCTCTGCAAAAACCATTGTTCAACAAATACTTGGATAAGGTGTCATACCAAGCTCTAGGAGCTTGATGTAGTCCATACAGTGCTTTCTTCACTTTGTAGACCCTATCAGGATACTTAGGATCTTCAAACCCAGGTGGTTGCATTACATATACCTCTTCAGGAATCTTTCCATACAAGAAAGCACTTTTGACATCCATTTGATACACAGGAAAATTCTCGTATGAGGCATATGCCAAGAATAGTCTGATAGCCTCAATTCTTGCAACTGGGGCAAATACCTCATCATAATCTATTCCTTCTTCCTGAGTGTATCCCTGAGCCACTAATCTAGCCTTGTTTCTAATAACAATGCCTCTCTCATCTCTTTTGCATCTGAACACCCATTTTGTACCAATTGCTCTTTTTCCATTAGGCAAATCCACCAATGTACAGACTTCTTGAAGCTTGAACTGCAGCAACTCCTCTTGCATAGCTTCAACCCAACTTTCATCTTTCATAGCCTTGTGAATGGTTTTGGGTTCTTCTTGAGATAAGAAACAGGAAAACATGCAATTTTGTAAATCCTTGTGGCTATTCCTCCTTTTAATAGTTTGAGCAAACAATCCCTGATCAAGCAAATCACTCAACCCTTTTGATTTACTTCTGGTCTGCACAGCAGAGTGAACATCACCAATTATCTGCTCCTTTGGATGATTCTTGTGGATTCTGGTTGTTGGAGTGGGACTAACAGGTATATCAGTCTCCAAATTGGATAAATCAGCTTCAGCACCAAAAACATCAACAATCTCATCATCAGTGTCCACATACACTTCTTCTAATTCAGGCAGCTCATTAGAAGAATCATCATAAGAATCACCATCTTTATCAGCAGTAGAGTCCTTGGGCATAGAAGCAGAGTTACCAAACCTAACAACAGAGTGTTTTGGCCTAACAGCAGAGTGTTTTGGCCTGGCAGCAGAGTTGAGAGAACTGCTGCTATGTGAATTCCCTTGTTGCCCATCAACTTCTGACTCTTCATTCCTTTCCTTATCATCATTCTTGACATCATGAGAAAGTTCATCATCACCTTCTGCATTAACCTTTGGTACTTCCTTATGAATAGCATCATCATCTGAACTCTTTCTCTCTTTATCTGTTGGAGAGAAGTACTGATCAAACTTCCACTTTTCAATCAAAACAAACTCCTCTGCAGATCCATCCTTCTTTTCTTGTGTACCTGCATTAGGGTTAGTTTGTGTACCTGCAGACATGTTAGTAGTACCTGCAATGACTGGTTGATAATTCATACTTTTGGTTAAAGAATCAATATCAAACATCCATTCAGGACTTTTTCCATCAACATTTGGTGTGGTTTCTCTAATTGTAACATGTAAATTTTCCACCACATGCCCAGTCCTTTGATTGAAGACCCTAAAAGCCTTACTTTCAGTGGAGTATCCAACAAAGTAACCTATGTCTGCTTTCTCACTAAACTTGCCTAAGTGGTCAATGGTGTTTAAGATAGTGACAGGACACCCAAATGGTCTAAAGAAATCTATCAGAGGTTTCCTACCATGCAATAACTCATAAGGGGTCTTATTGTGAGGTTTAACTATCTTACTTCTATTTTGCACATAGCAAGCAGTGTTGACTGCTTCAGCCCAAAAGATAGTGGGTAACTTAGACTCTGACAACATTGTCCTAGCAGCCTCAATTAATGTTCTATTTCTCCTTTCAGCAACACCATTTTGCTGAGGAGTTCTAGCCACACTAAATTGTCTAGTTATACCCTTTTCCTCACAGAACTGATTCATTACTTGATTCTTAAATTCAGTTCCATTGTCACATCTGATGATCTTAACTTTGTGATTGAATAGGTTTTCTATCCTTGTAATAAAAGCCTTAAGAATGCCAGGTGTCTCATCCTTAGTAGCTAAGAAGAATACCCAAGTAAATCTACTAAAATCATCAGTGACCACTAAGCCATACATCTTTTTGTTCAAACTTTTCACATAAGTAGGTCCAAATAGGTCCATGTGTAACATAAACAAGGGTTCAGTTATAGAGTTCACCAATTTGGACTTACAAGATGCTCTATGTTGCTTTCCCATCTGACAAGCAACACATACTTCAGGGTTCTCAAAAACCTTTGAAGGTAATCCTCTGACCAAGTTCCCTTTCACTAACTTGTTGATGGCCTTGTAGTTCAAATGGCCAAGCCTTCTGTGCCATAGTTTGGATTCATCAATAGTGGCTTTGGCAAACAGACAAGTTAAATCTCTTTTGGGAATAATTTTCTTTATGTCCACACTGTATATGTTGTCATTTCTAGGGACTTTAAGAAATACTAATTTATCATCAGGTATCTTATAGTCGGGAGATAAGACAAGACATTCAGTGTCTGTAAAAAGAACAAAATTCTTTCTGTCACACATTTGTGAGACACTAAAAAGATTGAACTTTAGTCCATTTACCAAATACACTTTTTCAAAATCCAATTTTCCAGTTCTGATGATGCCTTTACCAACAATTTTACCTCCTTTAGGATCATTCCCAAAGGCAACATATCCACCATCCAAAGCTTCAAAATTTTCCAAATTGCTCTGGTCTCCAGTCATATGTGAAGAGCATCCACTATCAAAAATGCATTTATCCTTTAGTTCCTTTTGTAGAGTGCCCTGCACAAAAAGTAAGAGAATTAGTTTCTCTTTGGGACCCAAGCCATTACTGACTTGGATCTGCCTTGTGCATCAAAGTAGTCAAATTTCTTCAACTGCATTGGTGCACTGCTGTGTCTGAGAACATGATCTATAACTTTAACTTTAGGTTTCCAGACCCAGCAAGCTAAGGCCTTAACAGCATAAAAATGGTTGCCCACAACAGTATCAGTAACAACTTTAGGCAAAACAGCAGAGTCTGCCTTAGCAGCAGAGTTTGCCTTAACAGCATAATCAACTATGTCCTTCTTTATGGGCCCTTTTGGTGCAATAGGAGAGATAACTCTAGAAGTACCATCTCTCATCAAAACTTCCTTGGGAACCATGTTTCTTTTGGGATGTGGGTGAGTCTTTCTAGCAAAGTTTCTATGGTTCACCCTTGTATATTGGTTCCAAACTGGTTTTTGATAGTAGTAGCACTCATTTTGCAGATGTTCAAAGCTACCACAACTATAACATGCCTTTTTAAGTAATTGAAAATCAATACCTAATCTTTGTGAAACTAGGTTGTTCCAATTTCTCTGGTTTCCTCTAGGCAAGTTATTGGTTTTCTTAGGATATGCTCTAGGTGTGTTTTCATACTCAGCCATCTTCCTAGAGATACCTTTACCTAGCTTAGGCTTAACAAACTCAACCTTTTTAGCCTTAGGTACTTTAGATTCAACAACAGCAGGAATTTCTTCCTTTTTGTTCTTAGGGGTTGAATCAGATTCTACAACTTCATCATCACTGTCAGACTCTCAATCTTCAATAAGGGGTGCATCAGACCACTTTTTCTCAACCTTAGGTGACTCTATTTTAGTTTCACTAGTTTCACCTACAGGTTTGGCCTCAGACTCAGGTATGAAAGACAATGTCCTAGTGGGAGGGGCATTGGCACTAAGTTTCTTAGGTGGAGCAACAGCATTATATCCTAGACCACTTCCTGAGTCTGCAAAGTGTCTTCCTATTGGTTTACTGAGAATATCAGTGGCAAATTGTTGTTTTTCCACCCTAACAATATGTTTTTCAGTCTCACTTATAGCTGAATCTTTAGCCTGTTCAGCCTCTTCTACTTTCCCCATAAGAACCTTAATCTCACAATCTTTCTTAATAAGCTCAATTTCTAGACTAGTGATTTTATCTAGATATTCAATTTCAGCCTTTTTATAAAATTCGAGCTTCTCTTCTAAATTCTTTAAACCATATTCATAACTAAGATTGTCTAACTTAAGTGTTTCATTCTCCATTTTAAGGTTTCCATTGCTAGACTTAAGTATTTCAATTGTATCAGAACATGATTTAAAAGAACAAGATGATTCATTGGATACCTCAGAGTCTGATCCAGAGGAAGAGTAGGCCATGAGAGCAAAATGTTTTACTTGAGGTTCTTCTTCAGCCACCAATGCATAGTTAGGACCATCTTCAGCATGATCACTCCAGTCATACTCTCCTAACCCATCACATGACACCATAGCAGTAGTAGGATTTGGCTCTTCATCAGTAGACTTCTTGACATTCTCATTGTTTCTTTTTGGTGCTCTGCACTCTCTTGCAAAGTGTCCCTTCTTATGACAGTTAAAACATTCAGCCTTTGATTTGTCAAATCCCACATTCTTGTTCCTTCTGAACTTCATCTCTTTACCAGTTCTTTTAAGAAACCTTCTTGCCCTCATAGTAAGCATTGCAAACTGCCATTGCATATCAATCTCTTCAACATCATCAGGATCAAGTTCATCCAGATCTTGAGGCATAACTGAAGTACTTGTAGTAAGTTCAGCCAAATAAGCACAAATAGCAGCAGAGACATGTGAACCAGCAGCAGGAATGAAAGTACCAGCAGCAGAGTGCTGTTCTTGATGACTACCAGAATTCTTGTTGCTTGAAGAAACAAAAGCAAGATTGTTTGTGGTAGAAGATGAACTTGACAATCCCTTGACTTCAGATTCATAAACTTTCAAGTTGTTATACAGATCATCCAATGTCATCTTCTCAAAATCTTCCTTGTGCCTCCAAATCACTGTGTGAGTGTTCCATTCAGAAGATAGACTTCTCAGAAATTTTAGATTGATATCTTCTTGAGATACATCAATCTTTAATAAAGCCATCTGACTGGTCAGCTTATGAAGCCTATCATAAGTTCCCTCAATGTTCTCAGAACTCAAAGCAGTAAAAGTCTCAAACTGGTGCTTCAGTAGATTCTTTCTTGATTTCTTAGTAGCTTCATTCCCACCAAAGCGAAGTTCAATAGCTTCCCACAAATCCTTAGCAGACTCAATATGATTAAAGCTCAGTTGATAATCATTAGGTATTCCCATCATGAGAATACTGTGAGCCTTGACCTCCAATCTTCTCTGTGCTTTCTCCTCACTTGTCTTGAGAGTCAAGACTGATCCAGTAGCAGTCTTGGCTGGTTGACTGTCACCATGTAGAACAACTTCCCAAAGTGAGTAATCAACCATTCTCATGTATTGTTGAATTCTCATCTTCCAGATCTCGTATTCTCCAGTTTTGAGCATGGGGACTCTTGATGCAGTAACCATGTGTGTAGAATCAGATTCCATTGCTTACTTTTATGATTAACAGATCTTGAATTCAGTAATTCTTCTTGGTACCAGTTTCTAGATCACAAGCTCTGATACCACTTGTTGATCCCAGTTGAGCTTCACGATCTTATTAATTACTTTAGATATAAACCTAAAGCAATCGGTATAGAAACTGATCTTGAGTAGTATATCAAATATTATGCGGAACTTAATATTTGATCTTAAGAAGAATTAAGCACAAACGAATTATCAAACAACACTTCAATATATTAATACGATTGCTCAATAGCAACAGGGTTACAAGAAACCTTGAAGTGTAAAACAATAATGATACGTATATCTAACCTAACCCTAGATCCTCCTTTTATAGCGTAAGGAGTCCTAGTCGGTTTACAAGACTTTCTATACAAGAAAAATATCTTTACGTATCTTTTCTATACTTATCCTTAACATACTATACATATCTAATAAGCAGCAGAGTAACTAGTCTAGCAGCAGAGTCTTCGTGGGCTAGCAGCAGAGTTACACTTTGCTTATTATCCCAATCCAGTAGAGTTACAAAACAGCAGAGTTATAGTCTAATCAGCAGAGTAACACTTAGTGTATTTCACGAACAGCAACATCTTTAGACCCAACAATTCTTTCACTAATACCAACGGAGGAGTATGTACCACATTTTTAGGCAAAAAAAGTATAAAACAATAATAATAAAAAGAACAAATAATACAAAACAAATCTAATCAAACGTGCATAAAATGATTAATATACCGTATTGTACGCCATCATTAGCAAACAAATACCAGCCGCTACTATTCAAGTTGTTTTGTAGTGATGTAATGAAACGTGTGTGTGGTAGGAGATGACAGAAGTGTTGTTGAAAATGGACTTCATAGTTGTGTGGGAAAACAAGAAGGAAGACGAGGGACAAAACAGCAGAATGTGAATCGATGTGTGGGAGAAGACCGAGGAAGACGAAGTGTGTTCTTGAAGCAAGTGTGTGTATGTGTGTGTTTGTGTTTTTTTTTATGTTTGGTTTTACAATAAGAGAAGCTTCAATTGTACACAAAGTTTTGAAAACCATATTACGTAATGTACATTATACGAGGTGGATTCTACAAGTACAAAAAGTGTATAAATAAACATTGACTGTACAAATTCAAAAGTTGCCAAAAAAAATCTTGTAAGTTGCCCTACTGCACATTTGTACTTGTACGGTACATATAGATTGTGTAAAATGAAAAAAAACCAGTTGCCCAACAAGTACTAGTTGCCAAAAAAAAAAACCTTACACATATGGGACACGTGTCGCATTTATGTTCAGTTGCCCATTTTCAAGGTTGCCCAAGGTCTATTCTGGAGTATTTTTCAAAATTGGGGCAATTTTTTATGTCAAAGGGATGAGACTGGGGCAAATTTGGAATTTTCCCTTAAATATATGCTTTTATCTGTCTGTCTATGTTGGTGACGAGAAGTCCATTCTAGTAACTTGGAAAATATGCGAGGCTTCCTTTTTCTAGTTTTGAAACTGTTGTTAGGTCTGTTTTTCCTATTGTACACTTGGACTTGTGGACTTTGTCTAACTTTATTCATTTTTGTGCTTTTGCTGAAAATCATTTTAATTGTGATATGAAATATTTGCAATGTGACCATGGTGATGAATTTGATAATCATGCCTTACACCAATTGTTTTCCACAAACTGCAATACGATACATTTTTATTGCCCCAAGACTTCTCAAAGAAATGGGAAGTCTGAACGTATGATCCGTACCATTAACAACCTCATATGTACCATTCTTTTTCAAGCCCATCTACCCTATACTTTTTGGGTCGAAGCACTTCACATGATGGCCTATCTTATAAACATCTTACCCTCAACCTCAATTAATAATGAAACCCTTCATTTTTTATTATACAAGACTCACCCCAATTATTCAACTCTTCGTACCTTTGGGTGTTTATGTTATCCTCACCTTTTCACCAATAATAAATTTGAACCTCGTGCCACTCCTTCTATCTTTCTAGGTTACCCCACAAGTCATCGTGGGTATCGTTGTCGTGAGTTGGCCACAATGAAATAATACATTCTTGCTATGTCACTTGTAATGAGACTACGTTCCCCTATGGCTTAATGAGTCCCAATAATCCTACCCCATACACCTTTTAGACCCCCCGTCAAATATAATTATCCAATAACTTCATTTACCAAATCTTGGCCCAAATATACCGACTACTCGCGGCCCAACTCTAGATAACCCAATTACTTCCCCTCATCCTCAACTACTCAAGGACCCAAAATCTAACCCGCCATGCCTAACACTCTTAGCCTGACTCCCCAATCCACACCCCCGTTCGGCTTCATAGGCTCCAACAATCCCTGTTCTGGGTTTGCAGGCCCACTCAGAACCTGTTGTGGCCCAGCCCGCCTCTAGCCCAATTCCCACTGCCTAACTAACCCCTCCACAACCACCCAATCCCAATCTCACTTCAATTCATCCCATGGTTACCCGTTTTCATGTTGGCTCTAATATGCCTACTCAACGTTTTACTTTAAAATGGGTATAATGTTAGTCCTCTTCCTAAGTCTGGCTTCTAATGATCTTAATTTACAAAAGTCTATGATTGATGAGTTTAATGAATTAATTAAAAACAATACTTGGGTTCTTGTTCCTCGTTCATCTGGTGCGAATGTTGTTCATTCCACGTGGTTGTTCAAGCATAAGTATTTAGCATATGGTTCTCTTAGTCGCTACAAGACTCGTCTTGTGGCGAATGGTAGTTCTTAGCAGTTTAAGGTTGATATTGATGAGACCTTTAGTTCGGTTGTTAAGTCGGCCACTGTTTGTACTATTCTTAGTCTTGCAAGTTCTCGACATTGGCTTGTTCATCAGATTGATGTCAAGAATGCTTATCTTCATGGTAGTTTATTTGAGACTGTTTATATGCATCAGCCACCTGGTTTTCGGGATCCTCAACATCATGGTCAAGTTTGTCTTCTACAGAGGTCGCTTTATGGATTGAAGCAGGCTCCTTGGGCTTGATTTTAGAGATTTGTAGGTTATGCTACTCTTGTTGGCTTTCATCATAGTCGTTGTGACTCCTCTCTATTTATATACTGCAATGGGACTGGTATTGCTTACTTATTATTGTATGTTGATGATATTGTCTTGACTGCCTCTTCTACAACACCATTACAATTTTTCTCGTGATTTATGTTGTTCGTTCTTCTGCAGGGATGTTCTTTTCTCAGGAGAAATATGCTATGAGTTTCTTGAGTGTGCACATATGCTCAACTGTAATCCTTGTACTACTCCGGTTGACACTAATTCTAAGTTGGGTACGGATGGTCACCCAGTTTAGGATCCTACTTTGTATCGCAGTCTAGCAGATGCTCTTTAGTATCATATGTTTACTCGTACCTATATTTCTTATGCGGTACAACATATATGTTTATTAATGCATGATCTGCAGAAAATTCATTTTTTGGCTCTGAAGCGCACTATACGCTATGTTCGAGGCATTATGGGTTATGGTTTACAATTGTTTTCTTCTTCGACATCTTCTTTGGTCACATATTCTGTTGTTGATTGGGTTGGTTGCCCTACTACTAGGTGGTCTACTTCCTGGTCCTCTAAGCGTCAAGTTATGGATTCTCATTCCAGTGATAAGGCTGAGTACCGTAGTGTTGTCAATGATGCTGCTGAGACTTGTTAGTTGCGTAATTTCTTGCATGAGCTTCACACAACATTGTTTTCCATTACGCTTGTTTATTGTGATAATGTTAGTGCGGTAGTGCACGAAGCATATTGTGATAGACAAACATTTTGTTCTGGATTTAGTAGCTGCTGGACATGTGTAACACCCCAACCCGACAAGGGTCAAAATGCCACATTATGGTGTCAATCAGAACATACAAACGCAAGCGGAAGACTTATAAAAATAATGGTTACAAAGGTTCAAAATGAAACTAAGGAGATAATAAATCTACATCATACTGACTATCAACTGGAATACAAATCTGAATCAAATCTAAATGGTAGATAACTCCAAAGTCTAATCCAAATGCAAATGGGATCTATCGTCAGGGTGGTCCTCTAAAAGCTCCCATGCACTCTTCACTCAAACCCAACTTCCAACCTAAAACCTGCAGCAGGAAAAGAAATGAGGATGAGCTTAAAAAGCCCAGTGAACAGATATATATAGCAAATGAATAATCAAACATATATAGGTATAGGAAAAAGGAAACACAAGCTCCTTCTGAAATGAATATCATCTGTCAAAAGAATGAGAGATCAAAGATCATCTGAACATATATCATAAGTCAAATGAAATGGAGAAATAAGATAATACGAATCAGATAGTCATAATGAATCAAAGAGTACAAACAGGAAAGGCAACGAACACGTCTAAACGAGACACTCGAATAGACCAAAGAATCACATAGGATAGCCACGAGCCTGTCTAAACGAGACACTTGAATAGACCACATAATCACATCATCCAATAAATCATAATGTACAGGGAGGGGAGACCTCTCAAGTACCAGAAGTGAGAGGGGTACACAGCACGCACAAACCAATCACTAAGTCTCATCATAAACACAGCAATCACACCAATCAAAACAATCACACCAAACGTATACCTAGGATGCATCCATACGCTCCCTGAAAAACAGAATACATATGCAAGTACGAGACTATACATACATATAACAGAATGGCCACGTGCGCCATAATCATATAATCATAACAGAAGGGAACGCCGTGGATCAATCACACCTTCACAGAAAGTGTCATGCCATTGGTGCCTCAATGACATGGCCATGGTACCTCCATGGCTAGTTAACTCGGGCAACTAAACAGAACATATCATATCAAATCATAGGATCATATCAAAGGGAATCATAACAATGGCTCATATCAACTGAATCATAACAAAGGATCACATAAATGGGATCATAGCAAAGCTCATATCAAAGGGATCGTTGCAAAAGTTCATATCATAGCAAAGCAAACGAATCAAGTCAAAGATCAAAAGTCATGAGAGAACACCCTTACTGAGAAAGGGTAGAATATCTGTACCTTAAACCGCAAATGAAACCATATCAGAAAAAACATGGATCAGAAGTTACTCCTTTTTCAGCGAATCTACACAAATTAATGATCGTCTTATTATTTAGGAACCATTTCATAAGCTATTTCTGATTCAGTACTTATAGTTGTTCAGATTGGCATATTAGGGTTTCCTCCTATTTATAGCAACTTTCCAGATTTAGTAACTTTTCATATTTAGTAACTTTCCATATTTAGTAACTTTCCCATTTTAGTAATTTTCTGAATTAATTGAGTTTCCCGAATTAAGTAACTTGCCCAAATTAGTAACTTTCCATAATTAGCAACTTTCCTAAATTAGTAACTTTCCATAATTAGCAAGTTTCCATCATTAGTAAGTTTCCAGATTCAGTAAGTTTCCAACCTCGGGTCACACTTCACACTTAAACAACTTAGGGTTTCATTATCAAAAATTAGGTTATCATATGACCAAAAGTATTTGCATTAACATTACAAAGTAGGTTAGCACATGTTTAATTGTATCCGAATTAATGTTACAATGTTATTAAGGTCAAAACACATTCAATGGTTTTAGGTTATACTAAATTCCTAACTTGAAAGATGGTTAAGATTTTATCCCATTCTGGTCCTGATTTTTATAAATTTTAAACCATACTTAAGTGTCTACTAGGAAGCTAATATTTTTATCACAGATACCTATACATGCTGAGCACCTACTTTAATTTTCTTAGATTTTATTTCCAAGTGATAGTACCCTTTCAAAAATCGTTTTCCCATACCTGTCCAGAAAGAAAACTAGACAGACACCCAGAAAGTTTTCATTTTGCTACCCCATGAGAACCCTTTAGAAAAATTTGTAAAATTTCCAGTAAGTTCCTTATACCCTAAATATTCTACCTGAAAAAGAAGACCTCCTAATTCCTCACCGTTTGGAAATGAAAATTCAAAAATACCAGCTGAATTTCCAGACTCCTAAACTCAGGATTGACATCTAATGTTATAAAAATCAAAAAGTCATCTTCCCGACCTCCAAAAATTATGAAATTTTATATGTAGATAGTACACAACCTGAAATTAGTTTTAGGCTCAAGAATCATGCAAAAACACATTGTCATCATCAATTTATACATCTATCAATCCGACCCAATTTCTGGACAGCATCACAAACAAAATTCTAACAGTAACCAACGCAAGATAAAACCTCTAACACATCCCTAATTAAGTTTTAGTGATCAAACATGTTTAATTACTGTAATTTTAATAAACCCTAATCATATCCATCAATTATAGTTACATAAAAAAATTAAAAAAAAAAAGATGTTTAAGAAAATAGGAGATTAATCATACCAAACCTTCGTGGGATTATCACGAATCTTGATCTTGAGTTCTTGATGACAAACAATTATGGAGGCTAGGGTTTTCTCCTTCCCTCTTCTTTTTTTTTTCTTTTTTCAGGAATCGAATATGGAGGGGGGCCGTATTTTTTTTTTATTTTTTTTTTCCTTTCATGTTGGATCAATTATAGTTGGGCTTGGATTTGGTAAGTAACAAAATTAGCCCAAAACCTTTTATATATTTAAAACAATTGGTCCAATGTTATATTTATATTACTAATTATTTATTTAACTCATGGTATAATTAAAGTAGATAATTAAAATGTTAATCCGAATTCTAGGTCTTTATAATTCTTCCCCTCTAAAAAGAAAATTTTCGTCCTCGAAATTTCAAGTCGCAAAAATTAGACAGAGACGTATCAATCACGAAAAGAAATGACAATAACTAGCCTTACGCTCGGAGAGGTTCTTCCAAAAGCATCTTCCCAAACGGAATAGCTTTATTTCTCATTACTTGATCCCGACAACTAGGATAGCCCCGGGCTCTCCACATAACGTAAATCATAACGATTCTTATCCAACGAATACGGAACATATACATGACAGATGATATTTGTAATCTCACTAAGAGATACATGAAACATATATACACATGAGGCAAATACGGAGATAGTGCTAAACGATAAAACTTCATAAACTCTCTCCAGATTCTGAACGAACTAAGGAACTTGCTAATAATCAGAGAGGCACATATCGGATCACTAAACGTATCAAGAGTTTCTTAAAGAGGTGGGTAACATATTCGTATCGACGATCAACTAAGCACATATCGGAATACCAAAACGTATCAGAAGGTATAACGGAATAGGTAGAATAATCGTACGGATAAGAATGAATTTAAGGTCTAACGTATCGCGAACTAAATCTTCCTTACATGTCAACACGTATAGCTCTTCTATACGGAAACATCATACAGAACACACAAATTCCCGGTCTAAAGTTTCAAAATTTTCCTTCCACAATGGTAACTAACCCATTCGTCACTGTAATCAACTCTGGACATTCAATAAGTAACTCTCTGACTTAATTCAACCAAAAGGCTCTCCACATCTCCATTCATACTAAACTCCGAAAGAAAAATCCTTTTCACTTGCGAGCCTTCTAATCATAGTGAGCAACACAACCAGAACTAAAACTTGTCAAATTTCCTGCTCAACACAACATCCAAGCTCGAATAGTTTTTCTGCTTATCCATCAGTATGGAGGTGCAAAGCATTACTAAACTTGAGTCTGGTTCCTCAAGCCTTCAGTAGCTCTTCCTAGGAATGTGAAGTAGAAACGCTAATCTCTGACACGATCACTGCAGGTGCGCCATGTAGCTTGAATAATCTTCTGCCGAAAGAAATCTCTGCCAACCTTCCCAGTAAGTCGACCTCGTCAAACAATCCACTACAACTCAATTCGTGTTGTCCTTCCTAAATGTGCGCGAAAATCCCGTTACAAATTCCATGAAGATTAAATCCTACTTCCACCTAAGAACATCGAAACTAAGGAAAACTACTTGTACGCTGAGGATGAACTCAAATAAGTACATTTTATTACCATCATTTATCCTATTTATTTGACTTGTTTTGTTATATTATCTATGAGAATGGATACGTTAATGTTTACTTTTGTAATTCTCAGGTAAAAACAAGTATTATGTGAAACTTGGCGATTTTGGACTAATTATGGAGCAAAACAAGCAAGAAGTTAAGAGTCTACTGAAATGTACAAGATCAAGACATTCTGCTCCAGATACGCCGCATCTTGCTTATTACATACGGCGCATCACTATCAAGATTTCACAAGATACGATCCAAGACAGCAAGGACATGGGCCGCATCTGAGAATGGAGTTACGCCGCATCTTCTGGCGGTGTACGAATATTCCTGAATATATTAATCTTGGACCCCACGCGAAGTTAAGTCAATGCGCCGCATCTACTTATTAGATGCGCCGCATCTTACCCTCAGACAGAAACTATAAATACCCCAAGACCAGACGAAATTCAGAGTTTCGACAGTTTTAGAAGACCGAAGACCACAGAAACCCTAGGACGAATTCAGTCGAAGTAGCAGCACAAGACACACCTTGAACGAAGATACAAGAGCTGTAAGAAGGTCCTGCATGTATTTAATTCATTAAGTAGTTTTGTTTTATTGTATTAGTACACTTTAATTCATCAGGATTGGTGGCTTGTGTAACGTGACAACGGAAAGGTTGCACTCCCATAAAACTGCTTTCCCATTAATTAAAGTTTATATGTTGATGTCTTTGGTGACTTTTATTAGTGCATTGATAACCTCTGTGTCTAGCTGAGCGTTGATCGGGTCGCCATGCCTCTGCCCTCGCCTATTTATTAGATCGCCTATGCATTCTATCGTCTGTAGAAAAGTAGGAAGAAAGATAAATAGGATAGTCATAAGTAATCATTAAGGGTTTACTCGCCGATAAGATTAGAACCAACGAGAAAGGACTTAATCTCGGTGCGTTGCATCGAACTATACACTTCATTTAAAACTAGCAATAAAACAAGTGACAAGCTACTTAACTATCAGGACATGTCTTCTTATTGTCTCAAGTATTTATCTGTGTACGTGTGTGCTACTCGCTGATTCGTGCTCATTAGTTTAGTTTATTATTTAATCATAACCAAACCGTGCCAGTCTCTCAGGCTGAAACCCCCTTGCGTTAGATTAGGTTGTATAGCTAACTGATGAACTCAAATAAGTACATTTTATTACTATCATTTATCCTATTAATTTGACTTGTTTTACTATATTATGTATGAGGATTGATACTTAATCGTTTACTTTTGTAATTCTCAGGTAAAAACAAGCATTTGGTGAAACTTGGCGATTTTGGACTAATTATGGAGCAAAACATGCAAGAAGTTAAGAGTCTAACGAAATGTACAAGATCAAGACTATTCTGCTCCAGATGCGCCGCATCTCACTTATGACATGCGCCGCATCACTATCAATATTTCACCAGATACGATCCAAGATACAAGAGGACATGCGCCGCATCCTATTATGGAGTTACGCCGCATCTTCTGGCGGTGTACGAATATTCCTGAATATTATAATCTTGGACACCACGCGAAGTTAAGTCAATGCGCCGCATCTACTTACTAGATGCGCCGCATCTCACCCTCAGACAGAAACTATAAATACCCCAAGACCAGACGAATTCCAGAGCTTTGGTGACACATATTATATCCGAAGACCGAAGACCAGAAACCTAGGACGAATTCAGTCAAGGCAGCAGCACAAGACACACCCAAATCAAAGATACAAGAGCTGTAAGAAGGTGCTGCATGTGTTTAATTCATTAAGTAGTTTTGTTTTATTGTGTTAGTAAACTTTAATTCATCAAGATTGGTGGCTTGTGTAATGTGACAACGGAAAGATTGCACTCCCTTTAAACTGCTTTCTCATTAATTAAAGTTTATATGTTGATGTCATTGGTGACTTTTATTAGTGCATTGATAACCTCTGTGTCTAGCTGAGCGTTGATCGGGTCGCCATGCCTCTGCCCTCGCCTGTTTATTAGATCGCCTATGCAGTCTATGGTCTGTAGAAAAGTAGGAGAAAGATAAATAGGATAGTCATAAGTAATCATTAAGGGTTTACTCGCCGATAAGATTAGAACCAACGAGAAAGGACTTAATCTCGGTGCGTTGCATCGAACTCTACACTTCATATAACACTAGCAATAAAACAAGTGACAAACTACTTATCATAAGGACAGTCCTCTTATTGTCTCGAGTATTTATCTGTGTACGTGTGTGCTACTTGCTGATTCGTGCCTATTGGTTTAGTTTATTATTTAATTGCAACCAAATCGTGCCAGTCTCTCAGGCTGAACCCCCCTTGCGTTAGAATAGGTTGTATAGCTAACTTAATTTATTAAAATACTGATTAGAATAACGAGATAATACGTTCCACTCTTAGTGATCGACACTCTACTTACCATTATATTCATACTGACCGGGTACACTGCTCGTTAAGTGTGTGTGTTATTGATAAGTCGGCTAAATATAAATTTAAAACTTGAGTAGGCATTAAAACTGCTAAACCGCAACGACACATCACGCGCATCACTAACTTAAGATATTAAAATACTGATTAGGATAACTAGATAATACGTTCCACTCTTAGTGATCGACACTATACTTACCATTATATTCATACTGACCGGGTACACTGCTCGTTAAAGTGTGTGTGTTATTGATAAGTCGGCTAAATATAAATTTAAAACTTGAATACTGCTAAAACCACAACGACATACCGTGGGTATAAATTAGAGCATACGCACGCACGCATCAAGTTTTTGGTGCCGTTGCCGGGGAGTGAATTGTTATTATCTGTTAATTTGATTAGTATTTTAATTAGGTTTTTCTTTTTAATTTTTATTCTAACCGCTAACCCTGTTGTATATTAGATTAATTACATTCATTGTACTATTTGCATATTTTCTGTTTTCGTGTGTTTAATTTTTGTTTATTTTCGTTTGTGTTTATTTTTGTTTTTATTTTTTCGTATTTTCTGTATTTTGCTATCGTTGTACTGAGTTTATTTTAACGATACGGCGCATCTATTTTCTTAGATACGGCGTATTGCGTTTAATTTTTATAAAATACAACGCGTTTAATTAATTCGATACGACGCATCTTTCCCCAAGATACGGCGTATCTGTTTTTAATAAGAAAATTTTTTTCTAAGCGATAACGCCATACGACGCATCTGCTTTAGCAGATACGGCGTATCTATTATTTTAATTAAAAACAGTTTTCGAATTATTAAACAGATACGACGCATCGATTTCTGTCGATACGGCGTATCTTCTGAATCAAAAATCTTGTATTTTGAAACGTAACGAAAATACGGCGCATTAACTTTTGTTAATACGACGCATTTAATTTTAAATAAATATCGATTTTTGATAATTAAAACTGATACGGCGCATTCTAAATTTCTAAGCGGCGTATCTATTTTCTGAATTAAGTCTGATTAAATTTTAACGATTATAAGATACGGCGTATCCATCTTTTTGGATACGGCGCATCGTCTGCAGATATCAGCAACTTTTATTTTTCTTATCTCCGAACGGAAAATACTCTGACCCTTATACTTGGAAACTTTTACTTTGAAATCTACCTGTCTTTAATTTTCAGGAACAATGTTCGATATTTTCCCCAACTGGTTCGGAAGACCCCAAAGAAACCTTACCATGGAAGAGTTTGCACTACAAATCACTCAAGCCAATGAAAAAGAACATCATGAAGCAAGAAACTTTATTAATGAATTCAAAGGCAATCATGAGCTGTTACTAAAGGAACAAAACAACATGATTTACGGATTGGCAATTGAAGTGCACCAATTGTCAACGGTGCTTTACAAGGTTCTTTTGGTAAAGCAAGATTTGAAAGGGATTACAACTAGAGGCGGAAAGTCAACCTTTCAAACCGGAGAGACACCCGAGGATGACAACACAAACAAGATTTCCCCTGAATCTGTATCATCTGAATAAGAGCAACCAAAAGAGCTGAACGTGAGTCTAACTTGAAGACTCTGGAATAAAGACAAGTGCTGACCGGGAGACAACCCGGAAAATTTTTACTATTCTGTTCTTTGTCGAGTCAGTCAGGCCCGCAGAGGATACGGCGCATCTCAATCTCTAGATGCGACGCATCTCCTGCACTGGTCATATCTTACTTTATTTTTCTGCATTTTTACTTTTGACTTTAAAACTTTTTGTCAGTTTATTTAATGCGGCGCATCCCTGGTTAAGGATGCGACGCATCTTCTATTCTGATTCGTATTTATTCCAGGCTCGATACGACGTATCTTCTTCCATAAGATACGGCGCATCGACTGACCTGATGATTTCATTTTATTTTTTACATTTTATTTTTGCTAACTACTAATGTATTATGCAAGTTTGAACCTTCTTAACTCAGGTGTGTTTAAAGTCTTGGTGGTATTATAGATTCCTGCATTTCCTGTGGATACATCAATATGAAGCTTAAACGTTCTAATCCACAAGAAGTTGATTTTTGCTCTTATACAAATAATGGAGGATCATACCGAGCAAATCTCAGGGGAGTTTTTCTGTTCTAATTCTTTTATTTTCCAGTTTTTAACCTTTGATACAAACAACGAGGACGTTGTTTAACTTAAGTGGGGGGATTGGAGAATTAGAACACTTACTTGTCCTAAACTTTTCAAAAATTATGCTTAAAATGTGCTTAATATATCAAAATTTAAAATTTTTAGCATGTTTTTGTTTGAGATCTAAGTTGCATAGCTGCACACATGACGTTATTTTCAAAAAATTGTGATTTTTCAAAAATTCACAAATCTATGAGTGTGCCGGTGACTTGTAAACTTTAGAACTTGGCTTGTATACTATTCGAGACCACCATAATAAGTATTATTTTTATAATTGGAATGACTTGTCTAAATTGGTAAAATTCTAGGATTACACCCAAATAGCCTTTATATGTTATATGTTATTAGCTAACTACACTGGTTAGTTAACCCCCGTATAAACCCTTTTGTTACTCTCACTTTTAGAGTAAGATACCCCTAGAAAAACACTCAGAGCCATTCCTTTCGTTTCTTACACCAATGTTTAAAATGTATCGTTACACCCTTACACCTTAGCCTACCCTGTAGATTAAAATCCGTGGTTGGTTAATTGCTTTACGCAAAGTGTGTTTCCTTACATTACCTGTGTTCGCGTGCGTAATTCATTATCTTTGGTTAGGTCGGGAAATTGCACAATGCAATTGGAGTGAAAGTAAATATTGTATATCTTTGAGTTTATTTTTTTTCGTGTGTTTACTACTTTCACTATTACCGTTATTTCTGAAGTCATGAAAAGTATGGAAAAATTATCCAGAGTTATCGTTATAGTGATGTGGTGAAATTTTACACATCTATGTTTATGTTTGATGTCAAAAAAATAAAAAAAAAAAAAAAAAAAAAAAAAAAAAAAAAAAAAAAAAAAATTTCGAAAAAATAAGAAAAGAAAAAGAAAAAAGGAAAAGTTGGATGTTTGTTTTAACCAACTTATGTAAAGTTTTGTATTAAGTGGTTGATATCACCACTATTTGTTGTATATTTTATCTATGGATTGAATGGGAGTTGAACATTATGGGAACGCCAACTAAATGTTATTCTTTGATTAAGATCTTGTTGAGTATAATTCGTGTCTACCTAAAGCGTGTGTTTCAAGTGTTAAAGCGTGAGTTATTCTATGATATGAGTCTTATTCATGGGATGGTTGGGATAGTGATTAACCACACTTAGGATTTTAATTTATTCGTTTCGTTTATTTTACATTTTACACCAATTTGTATCCCAAATATTATCCATACCCTATATTATTCTTTATCCAAACCTTTGATTTATTGAGATTAGGGATTTGAGCAATCTTAAGTATCGTAGTCGTGGATTCGGCTATGTATTTATGATTTTGTCGCCCTTTTTGATATAATATTATTGGTGAAGATTACTTGGTCCTATCTTTAGCCTATTCGAGTTAAGGATTTGAGCAATTGCAAGTATTGTAGAGACCAAGATTCATGTATTTCGTGGTTCGGGTGGCCTTGGTTGGCTGTTAAAGATGAAGATGTTCATCTTAGAGAGAGAGAGTAGTTTAGAGAGATGGTGGAGTGACTGGGAATGATTATCCTTTATTAAAAGAAAACAATGAAAACAATACACAAGTATCCACACCCCACATGGAGAGGCATGTGGGGTATTTATAGGACCCTTTACATCACTAGTTTGCCAATTAAACATAAGTAGTCCCTGCGTGAGCTACTTAATACAAACCTAGTCCAATTCACGAGAGTGACGACATCTTTATAAAAAAGCAAGTCTAACAATCTCCCTCCAAGATGTCGTCACAAGTGAATGGTTACAATGAGACCTATAAACAATACAAAGTAAATTACAAGAATAAACTTTTGCTGAAGTGCAGAGTCTCTGTAGTCTAGATCCTGAGGCAGACTTGAAGTTCTCTAATCCGAAGATCGCGGAATCGATCTTTGTGCTGACGGCACTAATACTTGTAGCTCTGAACTTCAACTGTAATGTACTAGTTAGGTTATTACTCCCTCCTAACTAGTGAGCCCTTTATTCTTTTCTGCTCCCTCCTGAAACGACAACTCTCTTTAGCCTTTAAGCACGCAGCGGAGACTGTAGCACAATGGTTGTCGTTCGGGAGCATCAACATATCTCACAAAGTATTTGCATCAAAGTTGGTAATAAGCCGTACTTCTCCCTCCTGATGATTGCGAGGTATCGGAATCATCATCCTTTAGAGTACACGCCTTTGATTACCTTTAACTTGAAGCAATATTAAATCCATAATAGCACGTCGACAACCCGTCGAAGCTTAATTATCGTGAGAATATGTTGAAAAATACTCTCAATACGTCTCTCAAACCAACCTTAAAGTTCACCGGCTTTTATTAAATAACCACATGTGGAGACAATCAGATATGACCAATTTGAAAACGAAGTAAACATCCCCCCTCAAATGTGACTTAATCTTGTACGATAATGTGACTAAGAACCTATACTGAGCACTACAACGTAACTCCTTAAAGCATAGGTCGTTTCATATACCCATCCAACCTTCCTTATCTGTATATGAACCTCTCTCGAATTATCCACATCTTTGTGTGTCACTGAGTACTCCATCTCAGTTTTGATAGTTAACTAGGTCTTCGTCCATCCTCCCCTTGACCTATGAAAACTAGATAATCCAAGACTTAATCACTACACCCATGAGAGCCCAAACAAGTATCTCAAAAAGTCATGCATCCAACCAACCTCTAGACTTTGAGATAAATAAGTACACACGCACGAAAAATGTTACTTCAAAATCAAATCAATAATACCATTCTTCTCCCGTAGTCATTCTTCTGAACCATATTAGCCGTGAACGATGTATCCCCGTGATTGTTGCGATGGTATCCCTATATCCCTCCAATTCAATTTTTTTTTTCTTCATAATTTGAAATACACTAGGAAATGCCGTTACAAGAAAGCTAGAAAAATTTGAGTGTAACAGATTTTGACGCCAATTTTCACCTAAAAATTTCGAATTTTGACCAAAAATTTTGAATTTTGGGCCAAAATTTTCACTATTATACCAAAATTTGAATCTCGCGTAAAAATTGAACGTTTAATCATCTGAAAAAATTAAATTTTAATCACATTTTCCCGCCAAAAAACTTTTTTTTTTTTTTTTTTTTTGAAGGGATACTAAGTTGAAGGGTGTCAAAGTGGAAGGATTATAAGTGAACATATTTATCAATTACGAAAGAAATGAATTGCGAGAGTAACAGTTGGCAATTGCGAGATATTGGTGAATTTCGAGAAATTGCCCCAATTGCGAGAGAACTCCCCAATTGCGAAACCAATTGCGAGAAAACTCCATGAATTGCGAAACACTCCCCAAATGCGAGACAGTGTCAATTGCGAGACACAAAGGCAATTCCGAAATGAATTTCGAAAGACCAATTGCGATAGCAATTTCGAAAGTGTTGCAATTGCGAGAGATATGACCAATTGCGAGATACAGTTGCAATTTCGAGGAAATGAGCAATTCCGAAACTTTTTGCCAATTTCGAGACAATGTGGCAATTTCGAGATTCTGCCAGCTTTTACCCACTCTTGACTTTTTCACTCTTATCCAAAAATGCATCAACTGTCACCACTCATCCCACCTCCCATCAATAATTGAGTTCAGTAATTGTAGTCCACTTTTCCGGCCATAAATTCCAACCAACTTTTCCGACCATCTTTTTGCAACCCAAATCTGATCCTAAAACCCATTTCGAGCATAAAACTCGACCATATATTCATCAAATCGGACCACATTTCACGGATTAAAGATACATAAGACCACTACTAGGCTTGTTTTTTTTCGTATGAAACGGAAATAAATTCCGATGACCGGAAAAAAATTTTCCGATGACTAAAAAGAAGATAAAAAACAGCCTAAAACTTGAATCGAACCACAAAAATCAGTAAACTCACCAAGAATCTCCCCTGGTTAGCTCGTGATACCAATTGTAGAGACCAAGATTCATGTATTTCGTGGTTCGGGTGGCCTTGGTTGGCTGTTAAAGATGAAGATGTTCATCTTAGAGAGAGAGAGTAGTTTAGAGAGATGGTGGAGTGACTGGGAATGATTATCCTTTATTAAAAGAAAACAATGAAAACAATACACAAGTATCCACACCCCACATGGAGAGGCATGTGGGGTATTTATAGGACCCTTTACATCACTAGTTTGCCAATTAAACATAAGTAGTCCCTGCGTGAGCTACTTAATACAAACCTAGTCCAATTCACGAGAGTGACGACATCTTTATAAAAAAGCAAGTCTAACAAGTATCGTGTTCGTGGATTCGATCATGTATTTGTGATTTTGTCGCCTTTTCTGGAATTTGAGATCGATAGAGATTAAGAAGAATGATTAACCCTTAAGCCTACAAACCCTTTTTACCGCTTTAGACTTGTTATTCCTTGGCTTTAGTGGGGGAGATGTGTATACTTGCCAAGCCTATGATAGAATATTCGTCATGACTGGACAGTTAAACGATTAGATTTGCTTTTATCAAAATATTTTATTTTACTTCTAATTCGTTAAGTGTTTGGTTGTGTGATTATGACAAAAACGAATACATGCTTAAATATAAAAATAAATCCTAATATCTTTTAGGATACATTTTCATAAGATTAATTCTAAGGTTTACTTGGGGACAAGTAAAGTTCAAGTGGGGGGATATTTGATGAACTCAAATAAGTACATTTTATTACCATCATTTATCCTATTTATTTGACTTGTTTTATTATATTATCTGTGAGAATTTATACGTTAATGTTTACTTTTGTAATTCTCAGGTAAAAACAAGTATTATGTGAAACTTGGCGATTTTGGACTAATTATGGAGCAAAACAAGCAAGAAGTTAAGAGTCTACTGAAATGTACAAGATCAAGACATTCTGCTCCAGATACGCCGCATCTTGCTTATTACATACGGTGCATCACTATCAAGATTTCACAAGATACGATCCAAGACAGCAAGGACATGCGCCGCATCTGAGAATGGAGTTACGCCGCATCTTTTGGCGGTGTACGAATATTCCTGAATATATTAATCTTGGACCCCACGCGAAGTTAAGTCAATGCGCCGCATCTACTTATTAGATGCGCCGCATCTTACCCTCAGACAGAAACTATAAATACCCCAAGACCAGACGAAATTCAGTGGTTCGACAGTTTTAGAAGACCGAAGACCACAGAAACCCTAGGACGAATTCAGTCGAAGTAGCAGCACAAGACACACCTTGAACGAAGATACAAGAGCTGTAAGAAGGTCCTGCATGTATTTAATTCATTAAGTAGTTTTGTTTTATTGTATTAGTACACTTTAATTCATCAGGATTGGTGGCTTGTGTAACGTGACAACGGAAAGGTTGCACTCCCTTAAAACTGCTTTCCCATTAATTAAAGTTTATATGTTGATGTCTTTGGTGACTTTTATTAGTGCATTGATAACCTCTGTGTCTAGCTGAGCGTTGATTGGGTCGCCATGCCTCTGCCCTCGCCTATTTATTAGATCGCCTATGCATTCTATCGTCTGTAGAAAAGTAGGAAGAAAGATAAATAGGATAGTCATAAGTAATCATTAAGGGTTTACTCGCCGATAAGATTAGAACCAACGGGAAAGGACTTAATCTCGGTGCGTTGCATCGAACTATACACTTCATATAAAACTAGCAATAAAACAAGTGACAAGCTACTTAACTATCAGGACAGGTCTTCTTATTGTCTCGAGTATTTATCTGTGTACGTGTGTGTTACTCGCTGATTCGTGCCTATTAGTTTAGTTTATTATTTAATTGCAACCAAACCGTACCAGTCTCTCAGGCTGAACCCCCTTGCGTTAGATTAGGTTGTATAGCTAACTTAAGATATTAAAATACTGATTAGAATAACTAGATAATACGTTCCACTCTTAGTGATCGACACTCTACTTACCATTATATTCATACTGACCGGGTACACTGCTCGTTAAAGTGTGTGTGTTATTGATAAGTCGGCTAAATATAAATTTGAAACTTGAATACTGCTAAAACCACAACGACATACCGTGGGTATAAATTAGAGCATACGCACGCACGCATCATGTACGCTGAGGCTGAATCTTAACCTGTTGACATGCTAAACACTTCTCCACCAATGTAGTTACAATCATCTTCATACCATTCCATCAAAATTCTACTTCAAGTCTCTATACATATTAGTATAATTAAGATGAATAGAGCAAATAGAACTGTGTGCTTCAATCAAAACCGCTTCCTTCAAATCTTCTATCATAGATCAGATTCCACCATCTTGCTCCTGAACTTTTTCATATCTGTCACCAACCACTCCCAAGTCATACGTCGGATAGTTCACTTCCCACGGTTCTAGCTGTACTGATGCATAACCAACCATCTTCCAGTGTTGCATAAGGACATAGCTGAGTCTCCTTCTTGAGTGGAAACAAATCTCTTTTCATCCCTTCAAAATTCTCCTCTCATTCTTCATCCCAATCAAAATTTTCTCTTCAGAAACATTACATAGAGCTTCTTATGATGTAGAAATCTCAACACATAATACGAAGATGATTTCCGTGTTTTTCTTTCGTCTCTGAATATACCAGTATGTCATACTATGACAAATTGTCCAAGTATTCATGAAAAATACGATTTAATCAAGTCCATAGGAACAATCAGAGTAGTAGCCAATACCATTGACATCACAACACTCCTAGAGATCATAATGAATACGAAAAGCAATTCTAGGAACATCTCGCTCCTTTAAAAGTAACTGAAAATAATCGGATCCAAACTCAATCACTGAGGAAAACTTCACACCCTGAAGTTGATTAAACAAATCGTTGATTCAAACAAATCGTTGATTCGAAGGAAAGGATGACGGTCCAAACTGTAATACGATTCATCTTCTCGAAATCAACACTCAACCTCATGCTAACGTCATTCTTCTTCACAAGCACAACACGGAGACACACTTAGATAGATAAAACCACTTCCTAAAAGTTGGTCCTTTAATTCTTTACCTTCAACTGATTTCATACGGTACGGAGTTTCAGAATTAGGCAAAACGTTGCTCTTATACGGATAGAATTCTCACTCAAATGACTTGCTGATCTCAGGCGCAGCTCAAGATCTCCTATGATCCCGATAAGTTCAAGTTATATGATGTAACTATTATCATGTTGGCCAGGCGTCATAATACTTGCATCATATACACATTCCTTTATTACAATCGCGGTCTACCTCGAGTCGTGACTAAACAAATTCTCATAACCAGATCAAAACCGCTTCTTATTCAGATGGTAATCTTGGTAGTCAAACCAAGAACACATTGCGAAATTTCAAACAACTGAATAACTCTAAAGGCGAGTTTCATCAAACGAAATATCTTCACAATCGCGAGGGATTAACGTACGAGTTTTCAAAGCAAAGGTGATCATAGTTGTTTACCAGGTTGGAAACCATGGTACAAAATTTTGAGTTTCTCAAATCGCTGAAGATGACAAATCTAATATGACCGTTGTTAGCATCTCGATGCTCAGTCAACAAATCCATATTCAGAATAATACCGAATTAAACATTCCTAAAGGAAAAATATTAGCAGAACAAAACTTGTCTTCAAATATCATCAAAACGTGATGACTAATTCTGATACTCGTGATTAATAATCACAAGATTTCTCATAGAGATGGAACTAGTTATAACAAATTCTAATAGTGCAGAGGGGACTTTAATTGCTTAGCAAAAGCAAAAGAAACCATAGAATGTGTCGAACACATCGGATTCATACATATACGAATTCTCTGAACGAACGAAAAGGCTCCTAAACGGTTATCAAACGAATCAAACATCGAAGTTCGAAAGAATGTGATAACCTCAGAAAGTAAAACCTGAAAGGCATTACTACATAATCTCAAAGTATTCTAAACTTATCTGATCGCTAAACTTATGTTGCGTATTCTACTAAAATTTCTAAATCTCCAGAACGAATGATCTCATGAGGGCTTACCTAAAAGCAGAGGCATAAATCAGAGTGATGCGGAAGAAAGATAACTAACGAATGCCTTATCGCATACTCTACCCAATCCTCACCGGTCATAACTTAAGTTTCTGCATGGAAAACCTAAGGCAAAATTTTAAGGGTTGTTCCATAAGCTCCTACAATGCAACCTAAGGGTCCAAATCTTCACAGGCCATAACTTAAGTACTACAAGTCGCAGCCTGGGCTCTGATACCATAATTTTAACACCCCAACCCGACAAGGGTCAAAATACCACATTATGGTGTCAATCAGAACATACAAACGCAAGCGGAAAACTTATAAACATAATGGTTACAAAGGTTCAAAATGAAACTAAGGAGATAATAAATCTACATCATACTGACTATCAACTGGAATACAAATCTGAATCAAATCTAAATGGTAGATAACTCCAAAGTCTAATCCAAATGCAAATGGGATCTATCGTCAGGGTGGTCCACTAAAAGCTCCTATGCACTCTTCACTCAAACCCAGCTTCCATCCTAAAACCTGCCGCAGGAAAAGAAATGCGGCTGAGCTTAAAAAGCCCAGTGAACAGATATATATAAAAAATGAATAATCAAACATATATAGGTATAGGAAAAAGGAAACACAAGCTCCTGCTGAAACAAATATCATCTGTCAAAAGAATGAGAGATCAAAGATCATCTGAACAAATATCATAAGTCAAATGAAATGGAGAAATAAGATAATACGAATCAGATAGTCATAATGAATCAAAGAGTACAAACAGGAAAGGCAACGAACACGTCTAAACGAGACACTCGAATAGACCAAAGAATCACATAGGATAGCCACGAGCCTGTCTAAACGAGACACTCGAATAGACCACATAATCACATCATCCAACAAATCATAATGTACAGGGAGGGGAGACCTCTTAAGTACCAGAAGTGAGAGGGGTGCACGGCACGTACAAACCAATCACTAAGTCACATCATAAACACAGCAATCACACCAATCAAAACAATCACACCAAACGTATACCTAGGATGCATCCATACGCTCCCTGCAAAACATAATACATATGCAAGTACGAGACTATACATACATATAACAGAATGGCCACGTGCGCCATAATCATATAATCATAACAGAAGGGAACACCGTTGATCAATCACACTTCCACAGAAAGTGTCATGCCATTGGTGCCTCAATGACATGGCCATGGTACCTCCATGGCTAGTTAACTCGGGCAACTAAACAGAACATATCATATCAAATCATAGGATAATATCAAAGGGAATCATAACAATGGCTCATATCAACTTAATCATAAGAAAGGATCACATAAATGGGATCATAGCAAAGCTCATATCAAAGGGATCGTAGCAAAAGTTCATATCATAGCAAAGCAAACGAATCAAGTCAAAGATCAAAAGTCATGAGAGAACACCCTTACTGAGAAAGGGTAGAATATCTGTACCTTAAACCGCAAATGAAACCATATCAGAAAACACATGGATCAGAAGTTACTCCTTCTTCAGCGAATCTATACGAATTAATGATCGTCTTATTATTTAGGAACCATTTCATAAGCTATTTCTGATTCAGTACTTATAGTTGTTCAGATTGGCATATTAGGGTTTCCTCCTATTTATAGCAACTTTCCAGATTTAGTAACATTTCATATTTAGTAACTTTCCATATTTAGTAACTCTCCCAATTTAGTAACTTTCCGAATTAAGTGAGTTTCCCGAATTAAGTAACTTGCCCAAATTAGTAACTTTCCATAATTAGCAACTTTCCTAAATTAGTAACTTTCCATAATTAGCAAGTTTCCATCATTAGTAAGTTTTCAGATTCAGTAAGTTTCCAACCTCGGGTCACACTTCACAATTAAACAACTTAGGGTTTCATTATCAAAAATTAGGTTAACATATGACCAAAAGTATCCGCATTAACGTTACAAAGTAGGTTAGCACATGTTTAAGAGTATCCGAATTAATGTTACAATGTTATTAAGGTCAAAACACATTCAATTGTTTTAGGTTATACTAAATTCCTAACTTGAAAGATGGTTCAGATTTTATCCCATTCTGGTCCTGATTTTTATGAATTTTAAACTATACTTAAATGTCTATTGAGAAGCTAATATTTTTATCACAGATACCTATACATGCTGAGCACCTACTTTAATTTTCTTAGATTTTAATTCCAAGTGATAGTACACTTTCAAAAATTGTTTTCCCAAACCTGCCCAGAAAGATAACTGCACAGACACCCATAAAGTTTTCATTTGGCTACCCCATGAGAACCCTTCAGAAAAATTTGTAAAAATTTGTAAAAATTCTAGTTATATCGAAAATATTCTACCTGAAAAAGGAGACCTCCTAATTCCACACAATATGGAAATTAAAATTCAAAAACACCAGCTGAATTTCCAGACTTCTAAGCTCAGGATTGACATCTAATGTTATAAAAATCAAAAAGTCATCTCTCCCGACCTCCAAAAATTATGAAATTTCATATGTAGACACAACCTGATCTTACTTTTAGGCTCAAGAATCATGCAAAAACACGTTGTCATCATCAATTTATACATCCATCAATCCGACCCAATTTCAGGACAGCATCACAAACAAAATTCTAACCCTAACCAACGCAAGATAAAACCTCTAACACATCTCTAATTTTGTTTTAGTGATCAAACATGTTTAATTATTGTAATTTTAATAAACCCTAATCATATCCATCAATTATAGTTACATAAAAAAAATTAAAAACAAAAGATGTTTAAGAAAATAGGTGATTAATCATACTAAACCTTCGTGGGATTATCACGAATCTTGATCTTGAGTTCTTGATGACAAACAATTATGTAGGCTAGGGTTTACTCATATCCTCTTTATTTATTTATTTATTTATTTATTTTTTCAGGAATCGAATATGGAGGGGGACCGTGTATATATATATATATATATATATATATATATATATATATATATATATATATATATATATATATATATATATATATATAATTTTATTTTACTTTTGGGTTAGATCAATTATAGTTGGGCTTGAATTTGGTAAGTAACAAAATTAGCACAAAACCTTATATATATTTAAAACAATTGGTCCAATGTTATATTTATATTACTATTTATTTATTTAACTCATTGTATAATTAATATGTTAATCCGAATTCTAGGGCGTTATAACATGTTCGTGTTTTGCATGTTCAATCTCGTTATCAGTTTGCTGACAAATTCACCAAGGGTCTTCCATCCGCTTTGTCTTATGAGTTTCAAGACAGTTTAAGTGTTCGTTCTACTCCCGATGCAACTGCGAGTGGACTTGTATTTTGAATTAGAATTATACTTGCATTAGTATTGCCACCAACCTTATATAGTTGTTTATACAAGAATTTACACAATTATATGTGTAGCACATCATCTTGTTATATTCACGAGATCCGTTCTAACAAGTACAGAGCTGATCAAGATGGCTCCCTTTTAGTGGACTTGTATTTTGAATTAGAATTATACTTGTATTAGTATTGCCACCAACCTTATATACTTGTTTGTACAAGAATTTAAACAATTATATGTGTAGCATCATCTTGTTATATTCACGAGATCCGTTCTAACAAGTACAGAGCTGATCAAGATGGTGGCCAACTAGATCAAAACTTTTTTTCTTTTTTTTTTTCATTTCATTTTTCTTTTTCCTTTTGGAAAGATTAATATATATTAATACCAACAACTATTTACAACCAAAGCAACACGTTAATTCTAGGACATGCCCAAAAGAATCAAACTTGTTACACCAAAAAAATAAAGAACAAAACATACAACTAAACAACATACTAACAACAGCCAATAGAGGCCTTCACTAAAGTGCACCTCTCAAATATATTGCATCACTGTTTAAGACTCTAAAGAGTTGGCTACATTCAGTGTCGTTTCTAAGTTTGCGGAGGCTATGTGCAAAATGTAGTTTATTTATAAAAGCGATGCCTAACAATAAAAGTTAATTAATATTTTAAAAAGATAAAATGTTTTTT
Organism: Artemisia tridentata subsp. tridentata; assembly: GCA_021014915.2. NCBI lineage: Eukaryota > Viridiplantae > Streptophyta > Magnoliopsida > Asterales > Asteraceae > Artemisia > Artemisia tridentata. Next base: position 127,380,432 of record CP139507.1, on the reverse strand, counting down.
GAAAATATTTTTCATTGTAACCTCTTAAATCAACTATTTGTTGTCAGTTTTATGGAATAGTATACATATGTATACATATTATATAAAAATATGAAGCCCGTATGAATTTGAGGACTTGTGCGACTGCACACCTCGCACACCCTCGTACACGGCTCTGGCTACATTTCCCTTTCACTGCTATATCCCAAACTAGAACTTGCAACATCATACGCACAAGTTTAGAATGGAATATTGACACTAATCAAGCATCATCAACAGCAATAGAAACCTTCAATATGAATCCGAAGTTACTCTTCCAATGGCAATGCTAGGTTGGGAGTAAAAAGTCTCATCTTTCGTGACTCTATTTTTAAGCACTTGCATTGCCAAGCTAGAGCAAAACTTAGACAAGACAAATATTTATTTAATTTAGGGCATGTTTGTTTTTACAAAAAAATGTCTGAGTGCCTCTGACGTCTTACCAGTCAGACGCGGTCAAATGTTTTTGTTGTTTGTTTTTTCGCCATGAGTTAGACGCGCTCAGACTTATAAAGTCTGACTTCAATAAGAGGGAAAAAAAACTCTAACTATCTCTTGCCCTATCAAAACCCTATTCATCTTCTCCACCTTCACCCCGTCGCCGGCCACCTCCAGACTCGGCCGGCACCTCTCACCACCGCCTTTTTCTCTACCTTTATGAACACTACGACCAGTACGACCATGGTAAAACTTATGAGGCATACCTTTATGAACAGCACCGTTAACCTTAACATCAACATAATCACCAACATGATATGTTCTCAAGTATGTTGACAAATGAATCGTACCCTTCTTCCTAAACCCTCTTGTGAACAAGTCCCTTGTTCATGATCGTAACCCATGTCCAGCCGGCATCTTCTTTTCTTCTTTTTAATGTTTGATGATACACAAATGAGGGTGAGAGTGTTATATGATATGTGTTTTAGGGTTTTTCTTTGGGCTTCTGGGCTTTTGACTGTTGGGCTGTGTGGAATTTGGTTAGCCTGTTGGGAAATACATTTTGCTTGGGGTTTATGGTATATTCGCTTTTACTACTTATGAAAGAAAGAATAAAAATTAAGAAAGTCTAGAGTGTGTATTGTAGTGGCATTTGATTAATGGTTATTAAGGGTGTGTTTTGTTTGTTGCCGTGAATCACAATCGGTATGAGTTTCGGTATAGAGTGGAATGACAATGGATTGAATCAAATGTATCATTCCCATTCATGTTGTTTGGATTGATGAAGTAGACACGGTCAGACTTTATTTGGAAAGTGTGCCGCATCCGGTTCTATTCGTCGACCAGTCGCTGAATGAAGACCTTCTTCTCAAAATTCTCGTGTCAAATCTATCATTCCCATTCATGTTTCAAGTTATTAATCGTATTTGCAATAATTTAATATATACTTAAAAAAGGAAAAATTAAAACCATTCAGACAATTAAAAAAAAAAAAAAAAAAAACACTTCTCAATCAGATTAAGACATTATAGCCACCTCTTACTAGTAAGATGTGGTAGTCAGATTCAGATGCGAAACATCTTACATTCTCTTTCTGTTTCATTTGTGAAGTGTAAATCGAAACATCTGTACATCTGATGAGCAGTTACAGTTGGTCTCGCAAAGTATGGTCTAAAGTTTTGATTGGTGGGGATTTTGTTTGACTCAAAATAAGAATCACTATCGCATCAGTAACTTTGTTAATAATCTGGAAATCGAGAAAATAGATATTTCTACCAAGCCAGTTATGCCTAAGCAAACAATGTTACAGATGGAAAAATAGTAGCTTGAAACATCTAATTTAGATAAAAAAAAATGTCCAAAAACGGTAGAAGGAGGGCTTTAACCTCCGACCTTGTGGTTAACAGCCACACGCTCTAGCCAAGTGAGCTATTCCAGCTTTTGGTCTCGTATTTATTTTCGTTAACATAAAATCAAAATCTACTCAAACAAACATTAATGACAGAAAGAAAAGTTACATAATTAAAGAAACGTAAAAAGAATAAAACGCTAGAAGGAGGGCTTGAACCTCAGACCTTGTGGTTAACAGCCACACGCTCTAACCAACTGAGCTATTCAAGCAACTTGTCTTCCATTCAATTTTTCGTTATGAAAAAAAGAGTGCTAAAAAATGTTAAGACAAACATACTACACTTCCTTAAATGAAGGCCAAACTTTATTCATAAAACCACTAACATCATATCTGACCATATTACGACGACATAAATAAGATTTAATAATTTCCTTATCAAACTAACGTAACAATCACCCTAAGAGGGTACACGACATAATGAAAAATAGGCTAGTCCAGCATTTACAGCCAATATATATACACTTTAAACTAGTCAGATACCAATGAACTAACAAATATTTTTATTAATTAAGCACAATCTCCACGAATACGACGAGCCAGTTGGATGTCTTTCTGCATGATTGTAACCCTCTTAGCACGAATCGCACACAAGTTAGTATCTTCAAACAGACCCACAAGGTAAGCTTCAGCAGCCTACTGAAGTGCCAATACAGCATGAATCTGGAACCTAAAATCAGTCTACAACCAAACATCATCAATAAATTCACTAATTAACATAATGTAAAAAATCAACAATGTTAGATAGTACTAATGACCAATGCAACATTAAATAGTTATAACGTTATTATTAGTTTTTTACCTTAAAACCCTGAGCGATTTCACGAACAAGCCTTTGGAATGGCAATTTACGGATCAGGAGATCGATCGGTACTCTTTTGGTACTTACGGATTTCACTGATTTCATAAACGCAATTAATAGTTAACTACAATTATTATCACTGATGAGAAAAGTGACACCGGACGGAAGCAAACCCGCAACTAAAATAAGAAAGATTAAAGATCATTTACATACCAAGCTTTTCTTACATACTAAGTGATCAATCTCCACCCTCCATCTTTATTTAATCTGATAGATGAGATTAATCCCAACAATTTAAAAAACCACTTTCATCATTTTTTATTTATTTATTTTTTTTTTCAAATATTAATATCTTTTAAACTGTTAATCGTTAAGTGAAAAAAAAAATACCTTTATGACGAGCATTTAATTATCTTTCTATATATAGGCACTTTGATATACTTTCGACAAACTTTTTTTCGTGTTTTTCACATTTTTTAACGTTTTTTTCGTTACTGAAATTTGCATGAAAAAATCACATGTGATTTAACACTAATTTGAATATTCTAATAATATCACATGTGATATTAGTGTTAAATCACATATGATATAATATCACATGTGATATCACAAATGATATAATATCACATGTGATATTATTAGAATATTCAAAGTAGTGTTAAATCACATGTGATTTGTCTTGCTATTTTCAGATACGAAGAAAAAAAAGAAAAAAAGTGGAAAAAACTTAAAAAACGTGGAAAAAGAAAAACAAAATTTTGTTGAAAGTATATCAAAGTGCCCGTATATAGATAGTTAATTAAATACTGGTCGTGACGGTATAATTTGTTTTGTCTTATGATTAACGGTTCATGAGATATTTAAATTATAAAAAATAAGTGAAATATTAAAATACTTTTAATCTTAATGATTGATTTCATTTTAGATAGATGGTAAAGATGAGTCCCTTGGTATATGAGAAAAGTTTGGTATGTAAAATAACTCACCTCAATAAGAAAATACTAATAAAAGATGACACACGGATATAACGTGGAAAACCCCAATAGGGTAAAAACCACAGGCAAAGGAGAGATACGTTTCACCATGATGAAAACTAGGAGTTACACTTTCTCTCTTGTTACAAGGATAGACACCAATAATTATATCTCTTGCACTAGGAGATATTACAAACTCTTTAAATTAACTCACAAATACTAGAAGAAAGAAAGAAACGAAGAACACTTTGTGTTTCGTTGGAATGGGATGGGATACAAATGAGAGAAGAATTCACTGCCTTTTATACGTAAAGAGAATGGCATCATGTATGTACAACTTGTAGGTCCATTCGCTAACTTGTCCAAGTTGTGAGATTCCTTTTTAGATACATTTTATCTTTAACAATCTCCCACTTGAAGATTAGATCGAGGCTCAGTCAATCTTCACACGACATCCATCCTTGCCATTTTCATGTTGCTTACGTTTCCCCTTTACTCCATCAGCGTACCCTAAGAACAAACATTTTCTGGATTTCGGATCCCGCTTTGTAGTTTCTTGAGAATTTTACATCATGTACATAGGACTTCCAAATATACGAAGGTCTGAATAGTTGATTGGCTTTCCTTTCCACATCTCCATCGGTGTCTTCAACTCAACTGCAGTTAAAGGTGAACGATTTATCACTTAGCATGCGGTATTGACTTCTTCTTCCCAGAACAATTTTTCCAAGCTTGCTAGTTGCAAACATTGCTCTTGCTCTTTCTAACAAGGTTCTGTTCATCCGTTCTGCCACTCCACTCTATTGAGGAGTGTATGCCGTTGTGAACTGCCTTTTGATTCCTTCTTGCCTGCAAAAAGTATCAAATTCATCACCAGTGTATTTGATGTGTCGGTTTCGTGCAAGTTTTAAATTTATAAGGGTGAATTACCGAATCTAAGAACAACACATACGAGCAAGTATACTCGTCCGTTGTAGCAAGTTTTTTATGGTAAGTCGGGATCGTTCGCAGGGATTTGTTTAGTGAATCGAATTGTAAGTTAAAAACAAATTTCTCAAACAAGCAATAATGATAATATGAAAATTCAAATGATTAAAAACTACACTTGCTTAGACTAGTGTACTACAATTGACTAATATGATTGTGATAACTTTGGATAACATGTTGGTTATGATAATTAGTTTGGTGACTAATCTATTATTTCTACAAATTAAACCTTCGTCAAGATCTTAGTTTATAAAAACAAGCATTACGTTTAACCAATCAATTCAAGGTTCATAAGTTGGTGTACCTTAAACACAAAAACAATCTTTTGTTTTATCAAACAAGCTTAAGAAATGGTCAATACAAAAGGTAACCAATTATAGACAAAAGGTCACAATTGATGGTAAACTATTAATCTCTCGACCCTTGAAATGGTTTACAATCAATCCGTTTTGATAGACAAAAGCATTTTCATTACAATCACGATTAAGTTTCTTTGTTTAATCAGGAATAGTGGATGACAACAATCATTCGTAGACAAATGATTATAACTAGTTGAATAACAATAGTTCTCTCGACCCTTAAAATTACTAGCAACTAGTTAAACTTGACCAACAAATGTCACTATGAAACTTGATCACAATTGGTTCTTAGAATCGACTTGAAATTGAATTAAAACATATTATCACAATCATATGCCAATCAATAGGTAATACACATCATCTAAGCAAGTGCACAAAGGCACTAGCCACTCATAGCAAACATAAACATAATCTTAAAACTTTGAACATTAAAAACCATGATTGAGAGTCTTACAATGATTGAAAATAAGATTACAAGTGAAAAGGCAATGATTCTCACAAGAAATGAAATGGACTTCGACTCTCCTTTGCTCCTGGACTTTTTGGACGAAAATTAGAGTATGTGATGAGTGGTTGATTGATTCTACTTGTTGGTTTTTTGTCTCTCTCTATTCAATACTCATCAAATGGTTCTTATAATACTCCAACCAAGGGTCTTGGTTCATTAATGCTTCTCTTGTCTTCCAAGTAGTGTTAATTAGACAATAATTATGATTGGAAGGTCCTAGAACCGGATGTGTAGCAAGCACAAGATTTAATGATAAAGATTTGGAAATCAGACGACATCCAACCGATCGGTATTTCGTCCAACCGATCGGCTGGTCTTCAAAGATGACCTCCATCCGAATCGGATGCGGGCTGCATCCGATCGGATGGAGCTTGCTGATTTACTCTTTTTGGACTTTTGCCGTTTGACTTGTTTCTTGTTCGTAGCTCTTGGTTCTTTGATCTTTCCCTTCATCTTTAAACTCATTAACTTGACTACATGGACTTTTACTCTTCTAAGTACCTTTTGGTGCGGGACTTGCCACAAGAATCTTCATGAAATCATAAATATTTCCTTCTTCCTCGTTTTTGCATCATTTTCATCCTTTTTCCTGTTTTTGGCTACATATACTTCGCAAACACACTTTGGTACGATTAAGTAACAAAAGCATATAAATATAACCACAAAACACATATAAAAACACAAATAACGCTACTAAAAACATGTTAGATTTAAGCGTTATCAGTATTCGTCTCCATTATTTGTCCTCAAACACTTGATCTTCTTTCCAGAATCAAGTTCAACCCGAGCTTTGTAAACTTCAAACACATCAGACTTCTTTTTGATTGGGTACACCCAACATCTCCTGGAATAGTCATCATTGAAGGATAAAAAAACTTTGCTCCTCTCAAGGATAGAACTGGTGCCTGCCATACATCAGAGTGAACCAATTCTAGAACATAGACACTTCTAGAATTTGATGTCTTGAATTTTAGGCGATGATGTTTGCTGATAACACAATGCTCACAGAAAGGTAAAGAAACCTTTGTAAGGCAAGGAATTAACTTCCTTTCCACAAGAATCTTCATTCTTTGTTCTGACATATGTCCAAGCTTCTGATGCCATATTACTGCAGCTCTATGACTTGGACTATGTGAAGCAATAGATGCTTATTCCTCCTCCATTATCTCTTCTTTTAGTTGGTATAAGTTTGCAGCCACCTTTTCTCCTTTTGTTGTTCCCTTTACACAATTAGAATTAACTACAAAGTTAAGCTAATCATGTTCCATGACTCAGTAATGTATTGATTAACTAAGCAAAATAAGTAAAACGTAAATGACAAAAACAAGAGTTTTTCAACATTTAAATTCTTATTAGAAGTTAATCAAAAGAATCTTTACCCAAGTGTTTGCGGAAAAAATACTTGGGATTGAAATGACAAAGTATGGTATTGTCTCCTCACTAAACTTAAGCTAAGCTTAAGTGGCAACTATAAGGAACCACTGAGCTATCTCAGGGACTAGGTTGCTCTTTGGGGGAGAAAAGTGGTTTGTGAATGTCTAAGTATTAATTGCACAAACTTGTCCACTTTTTCTCCCTTATGATCCTATTTATACACAAGTATAAAAGAGCACCCGTGACTTAAAAGACAAAAAGAATGACCTAAGCTAATCAGGACAAAATACTGATGTATTTTGTCCCTGTTACAAGAACCTATTTTGGGTATAAGACAATTGTGCTTTCTGAGTAACAGTGATGACACTGTTCTTGTTCTAAAGCCTTTCAAGGAAATTTTGACTTTGGCCTGATAAGGACTTCTCCTTATCTTTTCAAACTCTTCCCGCCTTGTCCCGCCTTTCTTTCAGTCTTTAGATTCTTCAGCCTTTGGTCTTCAGTCTTCATTCTTCATAGTTGTTGAGGAGACTGGGGTTCAGTGAGTTATTGTCATCACTCACTGAACCCATTATCTTCTTCTTTGGCTTAGGTGACATTCAGGGAGTTCTGCCTCACTGAATGGTGAATCCTTCTTCTTAGACTCGTCCTAAGCATCCTGAAGATAACTCACTGAGTGATTGTTCACACAGTGACCTAAGAGCGTTCAAGGTTATTGACACTTAGGATAATTTTGTATTCAAATCCTTGTTTCAGGACGCTTGGGTACTGAATGGACCCAACACCTTTCATGTAACACCCCCAAAATCATAATATTGCGGAAGCATACACTTTGGGTGCTACTGGATTGATAATCACAACATAAGATATAGCGAGCGGATTAAAAATCCGTTTTAAAATATTTTACATAAGTCAAGTCATATAGCAATACATAAAAAAAACATTTCAGATGAAAATGAAGCCCATTTAAATTAAAAAGGTCCAATTGTCAGAGTAAACGCATTAAAAACATTTCCATCATTTATTGTGACCGACGCCATGCTCTGCACCCGGCTAAACGCACCTCAGTTTCCTGAGAAAAATATGCTAAAAGTCAGCTAACGCTGGTGAGTTCATAGGTTTAAATAAATAGCACATATGGACCAATAGCAATATCACAAAAACAATTCAGCAGATACACACTATCCGTTATGCAAACACTAAGCCTCATCCTACCGATCTATGACAATGCAGCACGACTAGAGTTAGCAAATAAATAATGGTGCCCGCGAGTGTTAATCCCCAGACACTCGGACTATTATTCGATTTGGTATACGTTCGCCTTGGCTATGCCGAGCCAACCGAACGGGGACGTCACTCCCAATAGATCTATTTATAACAAACGGCTTCCCAGACAGGAATTAACGGCAGATGATGGTGGGCACAAATTGGGATTCAACAAATTTAGGTTTCTGCATACTAGTGTGCACTTAAAAACAAAATTCATTTCTGGTCCATGAAAACAGTTTTGCATGTTTCTCACCCCAAGCTTATAAAACAAATTCGTATAAAATATGGGGCTATAAACTCACCTTTCAATAACAGCAAATAAGCTAATCAATCAAAATAATGCAACCGCGCCGATCAGCACCAATCCTTTGATGTTTAACGTGGGATAGGAGGACCAAAGAACACCCAAGCTTCACCAAATTTACCCAAACCAAGCTCCAAATTACCCAAAAACCTTAATTACACACTTGATGATCTTGAACTTTTAGAGAAAATTTTTGGATGATGATACTAGTGTGTGTATGTGTGGCGTATGATATGATAATAATGGTGGTATAATAGTTTTAATCTAGGTAAGATTTAAGGATAGAGTTTGGAAATCTAAAAGTTGTCACACCATTGATGGTAAACTATTAATCTCTCGACCCTTGAAATGGTTTACAATCAATCCGTTTTGATAGACAAAAGCATTTTCATTACAATCACGATTAAGTTTCTTTGTTTAATCAAGAATAGTGGATGACAACAATCATTCGTAGACAAATGATTATAACTAGTTGAATAACAATAATTCTCTCGACCCTTAAAATTACTAGCAACTAGTTAAACTTGACCAACAAATGTCACTATGAAACTTGATCACAATTGGTTCTTAGAATCGACTTGAAATTGAATTAAAACATGTTATCACAATCATATGCCAATCAATAGGTAATACAGATCATCTAAGCAAGTGCACAAAGGCACTAGCCACTCATAGCAAACATAAACATAATCTTAAAACTTTGAACATTAAAAACCATGATTGAGAGTCTTACAATGATTGAAAATAAGATTACAAGTGAAAAGGCAATGATTCTCACAAGAAATGAAATGGACTTCGACTCTCCTTTGCTCCTGGACTTTTTGGACGAAAATTTGAGTATGTGATGAGTGGTTGATTGATTCTACTTGTTGATTTTTTGTCTCTCTCTATTCAATACTCATCAAATGGTTCTTATAATACTCCAACCAAGGGTCTTGGTTCATTAATGCTTCTCTTGTCCTCCAAGTAGTGTTAATTAGACAATAATTATGATTGGAAGGTCCTAGAACCGGATGTGTAGCAAGCACAAGACTTAATGATAAAGATTTGGAAATCAGACGACATCCAACCGATCGGTATTTCGTCCAACCGATCGGCTGGTCTTCAAAGCTGACCTCCATCCGAATCGGATGCGGGCTGCATCCGATCGGATGGAGCTTGCTGATTTACTCTTTTTGGACTTTTGCCGTTTGACTTGTTTCTTGTTCGTAGCTCTTGGTTCTTTGACCTTTCCCTTCATCTTTAAACTCATTAACTTGACTACATGGACTTTTACTCTTCTAAGTACCTTTTGGTGCGGGACTTGCCACAAGAATCTTCATGAAATCATAAATATTTCCTTCTTCCTCGTTTTTGCATCATTTTCATCCTTTTTTCCTGTTTTTGGCTACATATACTTCGCAAACACACTTTGGTACGATTAAGTAACAAAAGCATATAAATATAACCACAAAACACATATAAAAACACAAATAACGCTACTAAAAACATGTTAGATTTAAGTGTTATCAAATCCCCCACACTTGAACTTTGCTTGCCCTCAAGCAAATCTAGAAATAAAAACAATTATCCACATGGCATACAAGAATGATTAGAAAAATGTGATGCAAATCTATCAAGCACGAGTACAAGTTAGATCCATCATTTTAAGCTTTTATGGTTGAAGCATCGAGATGTTTGACAATACCCAAATGATTTTCTTGCATGATACACATTACTAAACACCTCACGAAAGGGAAATGAACTATAATTCACTCAAAACACTCATTTGTATGATCGGTGGAGTATATAAGAGGAATGACACTCATTTGCTCAGTCATGATCTAAATATTACCATAAGCTTGTACAAGAAACAAAACTACACCAAAATGGTGTGAGCGCCAAGTATACATGTCAAAGAGGACTTTTATTCGGGTTTAAGGCTTAGGGGCAATATCAGACTTATGTGCCACTATCTCATGCAAAACATAATAGCTCGCTAACAGCGAATTCTTGCATTACCAAATAACGGATGGTCACTAGATTGTACCTTGGTTCGCTAACAACGTTACTTGCATAACGGATGGTCGCCAAAATACGCCCCAGATCGCTAACAACGTTAGTCAATTCCTCAAGAAATCGGATGGTCACTACATGTCCATACATTTAATAATTTCACAAAGTCAAAAAAGGTAGGATAAGGCATGGGAGATATTTGAGAGAGGTTTGATGATAAAAACAAAAACTAGTCAAAGTCTATTAACCGAATGTTACTAGCTATTACAAACCACTATCATGTCATTTTGCGAGAAACTCCACACTTCCTTGATTCATACTTTATTCACTAGCCCATTGGCTTATTCTTGTCACCTTATAGTTGCGATGACTCTTTTTTTTTTTTTTTTTTTTTTTTTTTTTTTTTTTTTTTTTTTTTTTTAAACACTTGTCATCATATAATTGCGATGACTTCACAACTTTTGGAGTTTGCAACTTTCTTCTTACTTTCATGATTTCCCACATAACATCCATCTTGCCAAATAGCTAGCAACCAACCAAGACTTGACTAGGGGTAAGGCTAGGCTAAAAGGTGTAAAATCTTTTTGAATTTTTCTGGGTTTTATCAAAAGAAAAAGATAGGCTCGGAGGGTGTAACTAGGGGTATCTAGCGTTAAAGATAAACGCTAACAAATGGGTCCATATGAGTGGTAAACTAGCCAATGAAACTAGCTAATATATCATTATATGTAAATGGAAGGCCATTTGGGTTAAATCCTAAGGTTGCCTCTTATCACGCATATACACTTATATCACAAGAATGTGATCTCACAACGGTTTCGTAATGATTTACAAGTACAAGTTCTAGAATAAATAAAATCACCGGCACACTCATAGCAAAAGATCTAAGCATAAAAGATGTATGCTATATACGGAATAGGCTCAAATCCTCACAGTTTAGTGGTAAGGGCTATAATATGTGCTAGCTAATGTTGTCGATCCCAGAATGGATTGCAATATTAATCGGGACACATCTCGAATTTTCAAAATCAAAGATTTTTCAGTGGATAAATCCAGTTTATTCTAATATATGATCTTTAAAATGACAAACAACTAGATTACAAGGGCAAACAAAATTTAAAATTAAGCTCGAAACATACAATCTATTCTTATTTTCCTATTCACCCCCCCCCCACACTTAAGTTAAGCATTGTCCTCAATGTGATAAACGATTTCAAAGAATGAAATAGGGAAATAAGAGAATAAACCGTATTTTCTGCTCAGGGTGATTCTTGATCCTAGCATCCCAGTTTCGCAATCATTACCTGCAGTAATCTAAAAACAAAAGAGACACACACGAAATATTTCTACGTTTTATTCAAGAGTCAGTGATACACCCCCACACTTAAGTTCAACTAAGCAAGTTAGAAAAACTTTGGGGTTTAATCACTTGAAAATAAAATAAAAATGAAAACACACGGGTTGCCTCCCGAGAATCGCTTGTTTTATTAACGAGTCATCAGCCGGACTCGAACTTCCTTTTTACGTTGGTGCAATTTCTGATTTCTTCTTTGAGAATTTTGGAACATACACCACATTTCCTATCACTATTCCTTCTCCAGTTTCATCTATGTCTTCCAATTTAATTTTCTCCCATGGTCTAGGAAGAACGTCATAGATATAACCAGTTTCTTCGGCCCACAGAGTGTTTTTCTGGAAATCGGCCGGGAAAGGTGACATAAATGTTATAGCTTCATATTCCGATTTAGGCGGAATCTCTTTGATAGAAACTTTATTCATTTGCTCCTTGTCATAGTACAATTTAATTCGGTGCCCATTAACAATGAAACTTCCACCATGTTTTTCATGCAATTCAACATATCCAGATGGAAATCAATGTTTCACTATACACGGTCCGAACCATTTCGGTTTCAGCTTGGGAGCTTTGAACTTGTATTTCATATTAAAAAGCAGAACTTTGTCTCCAGCTTTAAATTCTTTTCGAATTCTTAGCTTTCTGTCATGATAGGCTTTGGTTCTAGCTTTGTAAAGCTTGGAGTTCTCGTAAGCTTGGAGTCTTAGTTCATCGAGTTCATGCAATTGCAAAAATCTCTTTTCTCCAGCTATTTTGAGATCTGGGTTACAGCTTCTCAATGCCCAGTAAGCGCGATGTTCGATTTCGAACGGCAAATGACAGGTTTTTCCATACAAAATTCTGTATGGTGTTGAACCAATTGGTGTTTTGTAAGCCGTGCGAAATGCCCACAGAGCATCATCTAGTTTCCTCGACCAAACGGCGGGATTGTCTTTAACCATTTTTTCGAGTATCCTTTTTAAGGCTCTGTTGGTATTTTCGACTTGACCACTGGTCTGTGGGTGATAAGCTGTAGCGAAACGATGATGAACTCCGTATCGCTTCATAATTTTCTCCATTTGTTTGTTACAGAAATGGGTTCCTCGATCACTTATTAAAGCTTTAGGAATTCCATAACGAGCGAAAAGCTTTTTGGGAAAATTAACAACTACTCGTGCATCATTCGTGGGTAGAGCTTCAACTTCAGCCCATTTGGAAACGTAATCAATAGCAACGAGAATATATTCGTATTTGTGCGATTTAGGAAATGGTCCCATGAAATCAATTCCCCAAATATCGAATAATTCACAGACTTGAATGCTCTTTTGTGGCATTTCATCTCTTTGAGAAAGACTACCGGATTTTTGGCACGCATCACAGTTCTGAACAAGAGTATGGGCTTCTTTAAAAATAGTTGGCCAATAGAATCCAGCATCAAAGACTTTTTTAGCTGTGGTGGAAGGACCATAGTGTCCCCTAGTCGGGCCATGATGACATTCATCAAGAATTCTTCTCGTTTCGGAACCATAAACAGATCTTCTTATCATCCCGTCGGGGCACATTTTGAAAAGATAGGGTTCTTCCCAATAGTAGTGTTTAAGTTCTGAAAAGAATTTACTTCGTTGGGCATGAGTTAATCCTTTATTTAGAATTCTTCCAACGAGGTAATTTGCATAATCTGCAAACCATGGAATTTCGTTTTCATCAACTGTATCAACAGTCATAAGGGTTTCATCCGGAAAATAATCGTCAAGCTCATCTTCTTTTAACTCTTCCAAATTTGGATTTTCTAAACGAGACAGATGATCAGCGGCTAGATTTTCTGCTCCTTTCTTATCTTTGATTTCGATATCGAATTCTTGGAGTAGCAAAATCCATCGAATAAGACGCGGTTTGGCATCTTGTTTGGCAAACAGATATTTTAACGTTGAATGATCAGTGAACACGATTGTTTTCGAGAGTACAAGGTAAGATCTGAATTTATCGAAAGCAAAAACAGCGGCTAACAATTCTTTCTCCGTAACCGTATAATTTTGTTGAGCGTTGTTGAGTGTTTTGCTGGCGAAGTATATAGGACGAAAATGTTTCTCTTCACGTTGTCCTAATACAGCTCCAACAGCAAAATCGCTTGCATCGCACATGAGCTCGAATGGTAGTGACCAATTAGGTGAAACCATAATGGGTGCACTAGTCAGTTGTGTTTTCAATGTTTCGAATGCCTTCATGCAATCTGCATTAAAGTCGAAAACAGAATCTTTTTCAAGAAGTTTCGTCATTGGACGAGTTATTTTGGAAAAATCCTTAATGAAACGACGGTAAAAACCGGCATGTCCTAAAAAACTTCTAACGGCTTTAACGTTGGTTGGGGGTGGTAATTTGGTTATGACATCAATCTTTGCTTTGTCAACTTCCATTCCTGCGCTGGAAATCTTGTGTCCTAGCACAATTCCTTCAGTCACCATGAAATGATATTTCTCCCAGTTGAGAACAAGATGTGCAGCTTCGCATCTTCCAAGCATTTTATCGAGATTAGAAAGACAAGCTTCAAATGAGCTTCCAAAAACTGAAAAGTCATCCATGAAAACTTCCATAGACGTTTCAAGCATGTCTTGGAATATAGCAATCATACATCTTTGAAAAGTCACGGGTGCATTACATAATCCAAAAGGCATACACCGGTAAGCGTAAGTTCCAAAGGGACATGTGAATGTAGTCTTTTCTTGATCAGCCGGATCAATAGGAATTTGAAAATATCCTGAAAAACCATCAAGGAAGCAAAATTATTTGTTCCCTGCTAATCTCTCAAGCATTTGATCCATGAAAGGCAAAGGAAAATGATCTTTTCTGGTGGCTTTGTTCAATTTTCTGTAATCAATACATACTCGCCATCATGTGACAGTTCTAGTAGGAACTAATTCATTCTGTTCGTTGGTCACAACAGTCATTCCTCCTTTTTTCGGAACACAGTGAACAGGACTCACCCAAGGACTATCCTCGACGGGGTAAATAATACCAGCATCAAGAAGTTTGATGATTTCTTTTTTAACAACTTCTTTCATGTTGGGGTTGAGTCGACATTGTCTTTCTACAACTGGTTTGGCATCTTCTTCGAAATTGATTTTGTGCTTGCAAAAATCAGGACTGATTCCTGGGATATCAGAAGTTTTCCATGCAAAAGCTTCTTTATGCTTCTTGAGAACGGAAATGAGACATTCTTTCTCATAATCATTGAGCAACGAAGATATGACTACTGGAAGTAGTGAATTATCTTCCAAGTAAGCATATTCCAGATTTTTGGGGAGCGGTTTCAACTCAAGATCAGTCGGTGGTTCTTGAAGTGATGTTTTGATCCTCATTTGATCATTAAAATCGATTTCCTCAAAATCTTCTTCTATTATCTCTCCTTCTTCAACTTCTTCTTCATCAATCTTTACTTCCATAAAATCAGCGAACTCTTTATCAAAGGTTGTTTCACTAATTTTCTCTGAAGTAGTCATGTACGGATCAGAATCTTCAAGTAATGCATCCAATTCTTCCTCAGTGACTTCATCGATTATAATAATGTTGAAACAAGTGTCATCACTGGAATGTGGATATTGCATTGCTTTATCGATTAAAAAGGTGATTCTATCATCTCCAACTCCAAGATTGAGTTCTTTTCCTTTTACTTTGATGATCGCGTCAGCGGTGTTTAGGAAAGGTCTTCCTAAAATAAGGGGTACTCTACTATCTTCCTCCATTTCTAAGATCACAAAATCCACGAGAAAAATAAATTTACCAACTTGGACAAGCATATTCTCAGCAATACCAACATGATATTGATAAGTATGATTAGCTAATCGAATACTCATCCTTGTGGGTTTCAGGGTACTGATGGAAAGTTTCGAATACATAGAATAGGGCATCAAGTTGATACTTGCACCTAAATCGGCTAAAGCATCGCATGTGATGTTGTTTCCTAATATGCATGGAATCAGAAAACTTCCAGGATCTCCGAGTTTCGGTGGAATTTTGTTTTGAACAATGGCTGAACATTCTTCATTGAGAAAGGTAGCAGATATTTGCTCCAACTTGTTCTTGTTATTAAGAAGTTCCTTCAAAAATTTCCCATAATTGGGCATTCCGGCTAGAACATCAATGAGGGGTACATTGAGTCTAACTTCTTTGATTATTTCAACAAACTTCTTATAACGCTCCTCCATTCTTTCTTTCTTAAGGCTCTGAGGATATGGAATTTTTGGAGTGTAAGCCTTAACTGGTGGTTTGGGTTTGGGTGGCATTTTTGGGGTATTTTCCTTTTTGGATTCTTCATCTTCATCCTCACTATCGTAATTGATAGTCGTGGTATTGTTTGGGTTGGGTGGTGGATCATAAGAAAGGCCACTTCTTGTGAATACAGCATTGATATGCTCATTTCTGGTCAGTGGTGGATGATAAGTTTTATCGTTTGATCCAGATGATGTCGGCTTAGGGTTGGTTTGGGTTGAACCTGATGGTCGGGAAGAAATTTGATCAGAGAGTCTACCAAATTTGTTTTCAAGATCTTGAATAGATGCTTGGTGATTTTTCTGACCTTGCACAACTTTGGTTTTGAGATTGAAAAATTGATTCTTGATGAACTCGTTGGTTGATTTTTGAGCTGTGACGAATTCTCTCATCATTTTTTCAAAATCGGATTCTTCTGTTTTTTTGTCAGAATTTTGTGGAGTTTGGTTATCTACTCTTGGTTGTGAATCATGGTTGTTATCCCTTTGTCGGCGATCTTGCCAACTAACAGAGTTTCGTCCGTAATAGTTTCCACGATATCCGCCTCCACGGTATCCTCCTTGGACATAATTAGCTTCTCCTTCTTTGGGTTGATCCATTGGTTGATCGTCGCATTCTGATGACGGGTGATTACCTCCACAGTTGTTACAACCATCTCGTATTTCTTTCATCTCTCCTTTAAGATCTTTGTATTTTGAATCGATTCTGGAAACCAAGGTTTCCATTTTCTCCATGAGTTTAGATGTATCGGAACTTTCGACAAAAGCAACGGTTTTTCTTAAAGGTTTGGTTTTGGGATCTTTCGACCAGTCGAGCTTGAGAAGAACTCAGTCTTCAAGCAATTGGTATGCCTGGTTAGGGGTCTTATAAAGAAAAATTCCTCCAGCATCAAGAATTCCTTGAGATGCTTCATCAAGTCCATGGTAGAAGATTTGGATAATGGTTCCTCATCCTAAACCATGTCCATGACAACTTCGAAGTAGATCTTTCGTACGAAGCCAGGCTTCGACGAGCGATTCGTTAGGGTTTTGTGTGAAAGCACGGATTTCTCCCATGAGTCGGTCAAACATGGCAGGTGGAAAGAATCGGTTTACAAAAGCTTGCCTCATCTCCTCCTAAGTATTGATGATTCCGGGTGTTAATTCGTTATACCACACTTTTACATCTCCAGCAAGTGATGACGGGAAAAGTTTGAGTTTAATGGCATCCACATTGGTATCACCATATCAGAACATGCCACAGATTTCAATGAATTCGGCAATGTGTTTGTGAGGATCGGCCCTCGAACGGCCATCGAATTGACGGTCTTTGATCATAGAAAGATGGTGACCTTTCACGGTGAAATTGTCACCTAGGTTGACAGCAACAATAGCAGCTCCAGGAGTGGGTGCTACGGCTCGGTTGGCTTCCCACATGGGTCTATCGTCAGCCATGGGAAAAGGTTGATCAGTGAATGGATTATAAACGACTTTGGCTTCAAAAAGGTTATCAAAAGTGGGGTTTGGTACTCTCGGCACACGATTGGCTAATGGAACAAAGGGCTTTCTTTTCTTTCTTTGTCTTCGGACTAAATGTTTGGGATCTGAAAAAGGTGAAATTGGTTCTCTTCCTATTGATCCAGTGTTCATACAATTCCTAAGGGAATCGAGGCAATGTCTAAACAAACGAGCGAAGAATGAAAACAATTTAAACAAACAGTACTGACCAACCGATCGGATGATGCTCTCGGTAAAATTGGGTTGGAAGGATCCGATCGGATGGAAGTGCCTACCGATCGGATAGATCTCTCGGTAAAATTGAAAAACTGGGCAACCGATCGGATGGATGTGAAACCGATCGGTTTCTCAGCTCGGTGAAACTTTTTTTTTTACGAAAACTAACTAGGTGAGAAATGGACTAAAACTTACAGAAACACAATCAAAATCCCCGGCAGCGGCGCCAAAAACTTGATGTGTCGGTTTCGTGCAAGTTTTAAATTTATAAGGGTGAATTACCGAATCTAAGAACAACACATACGAGCAAGTATACTCGTCCGTTGTAGCAAGATTTTTATGGTAAGTCGGGATCGTTCGCAGGGATTTGTGTAGTGAATCGAATTGTAAGTTAAAAGAAAATTTCTCAAACAAGCAATAATGATAATATGAAAATTCAAATGATTAAAAACTATACTTGCTTAGACTAGTGTACTACAATTGACTAATATGATTGTGATAACTTTGGATAACATGTTGGTTATGATAATTAGTTTGGTGACTAATCTATTGTTTCTACAAATTAAACCTTCGTCAAGATCTTAGTTTATAAAAACAAGCATTACGTTTAACCAATCAATTCAAGGTTCATAAGTTGGTGTACCTTAAACACAAAAACAATCTTTTGTTTTATCAAACAAGCTTAAGAAATGGTCAATACAAAAGGTAACCAATTATAGACAAAAGGTCACAATTGATGGTAAACTATTAATCTCTCGACCCATGAAATGGTTTACAATCAATCCGTTTTGATAGACAAAAGCATTTTCATTACAATCACGATTAAGTTTCTTTGTTTAATCAAGAATAGTGGATGACAACAATCATTCGTAGACAAATGATTATAACTAGTTGAATAACAATAGTTCTCTCGACCCTTAAAATTACTAGCAACTAGTTAAACTTGACCAACAAATGTCACTATGAAACTTGATCACAATTGGTTCTTAGAATCGACTTGAAATTGAATTAAAACATATTATCACAATCATATGCCAATCAATAGGTAATACACATCATCTAAGCAAGTGCACAAAGGCACTAGCCACTCATAGCAAACATAAACATAATCTTAAAACTTTGAACATTAAAAACCATGATTGAGAGTCTTACAATGATTGAAAATAAGATTACAAGTGAAAAGGCAATGATTCTCACAAGAAATGAAATGGACTTCGACTCTCCTTTGCTCCTGGACTTTTTGGACGAAAATTAGAGTATGTGATGAGTGGTTGATTGATTCTACTTGTTGGTTTTTTGTCTCTCTCTATTCAATACTCATCAAATGGTTCTTATAATACTCCAACCAAGGGTCTTGGTTCATTAATGCTTCTCTTGTCTTCCAAGTAGTGTTAATTAGACAATAATTATGATTGGAAGGTCCTAGAACCGGATGTGTAGCAAGCACAAGACTTAATGATAAAGATTTGGAAATCAGACGACATCCAACCGATCGGTATTTCGTCCAACCGATCGGCTGGTCTTCAAAGCTGACCTCCATCCGAATCGGATGCGGGCTGCATCCGATCGGATGGAGCTTGCTGATTTACTCTTTTTGGACTTTTGCCGTTTGACTTGTTTCTTGTTCGTAGCTCTTGGTTCTTTGATCTTTCCCTTCATCTTTAAACTCATTAACTTGACTACATGGACTTTTACTCTTCTAAGTACCTTTTGGTGCGGGACTTGCCACAAGAATCTTCATGAAATCATAAATATTTCCTTCTTCCTCGTTTTTGTATCATTTTCATCCTTTTTCCTGTTTTTGGCTACAGATACTTCGCAAACACACTTTGGTACGATTAAGTAACAAAAGCATATAAATATAACCACAAAACACATATGAAAACACAAATAATGCTACTAAAAACATGTTAGATTTAAGCGTTATCAGTATTCGCCTCCATTATCTGTCCTCAAACACTTGATCTTCTTTCCAGAATCAAGTTCAACCCGAGCTTTGTAAACTTCAAACACATCAGACTTCTTTTTGATTGGGTACACCCAACATCTCCTGGAATGGTCATCATTGAAGGATAAAAAAACTTTGCTCCTCTCAAGGATAGAACTGGTGCGTGCCATACATCAGAGTGAACCAATTCTAGAACATAGACACTTCTAGAATTTGATGTCTTGAATTTTAGGCGATGATGTTTGCTGATAACACAATGCTCACAGAAAGGTAAAGAAACCTTTGTGAGGCCAGGAATTAACTTCCTTTCCACAAGAATCTTCATTCTTTGTTCCGACATATGTCCAAGCTTCTGATGCCATATTACTGCAGCTCTATGACTTGGACTATGTGAAGCAATAGATGCTTATTCCTCCTCCATTATCTCTCCTTTTAGTTGGTATAAGTTTGCAGCCACCTTTTCTCCTTTTGTTGTTCCCTTTACACAATTAGAATTAACTACAAAGTTAAGCTAATCATGTTCCATGACTCAGTAATGTATTGATTAACTAAGCAAAATAAGTAAAACGTAAATGACAAAAACAAGAGTTTTTCAACATTTAAATTCTTATTAGAAGTTAATCAAAAGAATCTTTACCCAAGTGTTTGCGGAAAAAATACTTGGGATTGAAATGACAAAGTATGGTATTGTCTCCTCACTAAACTTAAGCTAAGCTTAAGTGGCAACTATAAGGAACCACTGAGCTATCTCAGGGACTAGGTTGCTCTTTGGGGGAGAAAAGTGGTTTGTGAATGTCTAAGTATTAATTGCACAAACTTGTCCACTTTTTCTCCCTTATGATCCTATTTATACACAAGTATAAAAGAGCACCCGTGACTTAAAAGACAAAAAGAATGACCTAAGCTAATCAGGAAAAAATACTGATGTATTTTGTCCCTGTTACAAGAACCTATTTTGGGTATAAGACAATTGTGCTTTCTGAGTAACAGTGATGACACTGTTCTTGTTCTAAAGCCTTTCAAGGAAATTTTGACTTTGGCCTGATAAGGACTTCTCCTTATCTTTTCAAACTCTTCCCGCCTTGTCCCGCCTTTCTTTCAGTCTTTAGATTCTTCAGCCTTTGGTCTTCAGTCTTCATTCTTCATAGTTGTTGAGGAGACTAGGGTTCAGTGAGTTATTGTCATCACTCACTGAACCCATTATCTTCTTCTTTGGCTAGGTGACATTCAGGGAGTTCTGCCTCACTGAATGGTGAATCCTTCTTCTTAGACTCGTCCTAAGAATCCTGTAGATAACTCACTGAGTGACTGTTCACACAGTGACCTAAGAGCGTTCAAGGTTATTGACACTTAGGATAATTTTGTATTCAAATCCTTGTTTCAGGACGCTTGGGTACTTAATGGACCCAACACCTTTCATGTAACACCCCCAAAATCATAATATTGCGGAAGCATACACTTTGGGTGCTACTGGATTGATAATCACAACATAAGATATAGCGAGCGGATTAAAAATCCGTTTTAAAATATTTTACATAAGTCAAGTCATATAGCAATACATAAAAAAAACATTTCAGATGAAAATGAAGCCCATTTAAATTAAAAAGGTCCAATTGTCAGAGTAAACGCATTAAAAACATTTCCATCATTTATTGTGACCGACGCCATGCTCTGCACCCGGCTAAACGCACCTCAGTTTCCTGAGAAAAATATGCTAAAAGTCAGCTAACGTTGGTGAGTTCATAGGTTTAAATAAATAGCACATATGGACCAATAGCAATATCACAAAAACAATTCAGCAGATACACACTATCCGTTATGCAAACACTAAGCCTCATCCTACCGATCTATGACAATGCAGCACGACTAGCGTTAGCAAATAAATAAGGGTGCCCGCGAGTGTTAATCCCCAGACACTCGGACTATTATTCGATTTGGTATACGTTCGCCTTGGCTATGCCGAGCCAACCGAACGGGGACGTCACTCCCAATAGATCTATTTATAACAAACGGCTTCCCAGAAAGGAATTAACGGCAGATGAAGGTGGGCACAAATTGGGATTCAGCAAATTTAGGTTTCTGCATACTAGTGTGCACTTAAAAACAAAATTCATTTCTGGTCCATGAAAACAGTTTTGCATGTTTCTCACCCCAAGCTTATAAAACAAATTCGTATAAAATATGGGGCTATAAACTCACCTTTCAATAACAGCAAATCAGCTAATCAATCAAAATAATGCAACCGCGCCGATCAGCACCAATCCTTTGATGTTTAACGTGGGATAGGAGGACCAAAGAACACCCAAGCTTCACCAAATTTACCCAAACCAAGCTCCAAATTACCCAAAAACCTTAATTACACACTTGATGATCTTGAACTTTTAGAGAAAATTTTTGGATGATGATACTAGTGTGTGTATGTGTGGCGTATGATATGATAATAATGGTGGTATAATAGTTTTAATCTAGGTAAGATTTAAGGATAGAGTTTGGAAATCTAAAAGTTGTCACACCATATTTGGCAAAAATGGATTACATTGAGATTAAATGAGAATTTTTGTCTCTTGTGGGTTGGTGGATACCATGTGGCCGGTTTTTGGCTTATTTAGGGGAGGGTGGATTTTAGCTTTACTCCGTGTTGGTGTATCGTGTGTCGGTTTGAGCTTAAATGTTACCGTAAAGTCCCGGTTTGACGTTTTTGGACACGATTACGTAAAATAAAGTTTTTACCTACGTTTTCATCAGAAATATAATAAAATGTCATTACTGACTCAAAAACATATTTATTTGACTATTACCATATGTACTGTGCTGTCGGTACACACGCGTGCGGTTGTTTTCAGAAAAATGCGAGAAATCTCTTAGTTAATTACAAGACTTGTCAGTAACTATCAGAAACGTGATAATTTAACTTTACTGACAAAAATATACTTTTTCTGCAGTGACTGTAAGCTACAGTATGCTGGGACAGCTCTCGAAAATGCTCAAAAATACTCAGAAACATGCAAATGCGCATAGAAATGCTTGGCTTAAAAATAATTAATACTCATATAATATTAATTAACAATGTGAAAATTACCATTTGTCACAGTCTCCCCATCTAATCAGGAAATCCGTCCCGGATTTCAATTGACGCCACTCTTTGGTTTCGGAAAAAGATGAGGGTATTTTCGCTTGATCTCGTCCTCTCGCTCCCAAGTGTATTCGGGGCCTCTGCGAGAGTTCCATCGGACCTTCACAATTGGGATACGAATTTGCTTTAGTCGTTTCACTTCCCGGTCCATGATTTCAATCGGCTCTTCAATAAAATTTAACCTCTCATCAAGCTGGATTTCATCCAAAGGAATAACTGCGTTTTCATCAGATAAGCACTTCTTCAAATTGCTGACATGAAAAATGTCATGCACAGCGCTGAGCTCAGATGGTAGTTCCAGTCGGTAGGCTACCGGCCCGATCTTGTCAAGGATCTCGAAAGGTCCAATATAGCGGGGGTTCAACTTACCACGCTTGCCGAATCTGATCACGCCTTTCCATGGCGAGACCTTCAACATCACTTTATCTCCTACTTGAAACTCAAGGGGTTTCCGCCTCTTGTCGGCGTAACTCTTTTGACGGTCACGAGTCGCCTGCATTCGGTTCTTGATCTGTACAATCTTTTTAGTAGTCTCATGGACTAGTTCTGGTCCGGTAAGTTGAGTCTATCCTATTTCCGCCCAACAAACTGGCGATCTGCACTTACGACCTTAAAGTGCTTCATACGGTGCAGCTTTAATGCTGGTGTGATAGTTGTAGTTATAGAAAAACTTGGCTAAAGGCAAACGCCTATCCCGGCCGTTCCCGAAATCAATCACACAGGCTCTCAGTATGTCCTCTAATGTCTGAATGGTCCTATCACTCTGACCATCAGTCTGAGGATGATAAGTTGTACTCATGTCAAGGTCGGTTCCTAATGCATCCTGAGGCGACCTCCAGAAATTAGACTTGAATCAACTGTCTCGATCAGAGATAATAGAAACAGGCACACCATGCCTTGCGACAATTTCCTTCACATACAGTCGCGCGAGTTTATCCATACTAATATTCTCCTTTATAGGAAGGAAATGCGCTGATTTAGTGAGACGGTCAACGATTACCCAAATCGTGTCATAACCACTTGACGTCTTAGGCAACTTAGTGATAAAATCAATAGTAATACGCTCCCATTTCCATTCTGGGATCTCAGGTTGAACAAGCAGACCGGACGGTCTCTGGTGTTCAGCCTTGACCTTCGAGCATGTTAAACACTTGCTGACGTATTCAGCTATATCGGCCTTCATGTATGGCCACCAATAAAACTTCTTCGAATCTAAGAACATCTTTGGTAGTTGAGCCTCAACTAAAATCTAACTTAACTCCACAACTCATCAAACAAGAACTGTCATGAGATTAAGCTAAACTACAAGTTTAGGCTCAGTAACAGGATGTACCTAGGTTTGTCAGGATATACTTAGACTTGCGGGATTCGTGCATAACCCAATTACGAATTTCTCCATGTAACGGGATTCAATGCCTGTTACCATAACACAAAACTCCATCAGCTCTCTCCTTACAAATCCATTTACACTCTTTAGCATTCCGTGAATCTTCTCAAGGGATCGGTTTTCATCTTTGAGCGCCTCACCCTGAGCCTCAAGGATTTTCGCTAGAAGCGGCAAACTGATCGGCATCCCTAACGATCTGAATTTGAGGGGTTTGATCCGCTCCTTTCTGCTGAGGGCGTCGGCAACTACATTTGCCTTGCCTGGGTGGTAACGGATCTCACAATCATAGTTGCTAAGCAATTTCAACCATCGGCGCTGTCTCACGTTCAGCTCCTTCTGGTTCTAGATATGCTATAGACTTTTGTGATCGGTATACACTATGCACTTAGTTCCATATAGATAGTGTCTCCAAATCCTTAGTGCAAGCACGACTGATCCTAATCCTAGGTCATGGGTTGTGTAGTTTTTTTTTCTCATGGGTTTTCAGCTGTCGAGAAGCGTATGCTATCACCTTCTCTCTCTGCATCAACACGGCTCCCAAACCTTTGTGCGATGCATCACAATACACCACAAAATCTTCGCTACCCTCGGGTAAAGCCAAAATAAGTGCACTACACAATCTTTCTTTAAGGAGTTGAAAAGCTTCTTCCTCCTCATCTCCTCAGTCGTATTTCACATTCTTTTGAGTCAATTTCGTCAACGGTTTAGTTATCTTAGAGAAACCTTCTATAAACCTTCTGTAATAGCCGGCAAGTCCTAAAAATTGTCGGATTTCCGTCGGCGTTGTGGGCGTTGCCCAATATTTAATGGCCTCAATCTTAGCAGGATCTATGTGTATTCCTTGCTTATCTATCACATGACCAAGAATCTGCACAGTCGATATCCAGAATTCACACTTCGAAAACTTAGCGTATAACTCCTCCTTTTTCAATAATTCCAGAATTAGCTTGAGGTGTTCCTCATGCTCTTTCTCATTCTTGGAATATATCAGGATATCATCGATGAACACTATCACGAATTTATCCAAATATGGCTTACATACACGATTCATGAGATCCATGAATACTGCTGGTGCATTTGTCAAGCCAAATGGCATAACTTGGAATTCGTAATGGCCGTATCGGGTTCGGAATGCGGTCTTCGGGATATCCTCTTCCCGGACTCTAAGTTGGTGATAACCCGATCTCAAGTCTATCTTAGAATAAACCGATGATCCTTGCAACTGATCAAATAGGTCGTCTATCCTCGGGAGTGGGTATCTATTCTTAATTGTTAGCTTATTCAGTTCCCGATAGTCAATACACATCCTGAAGGATCCATCCTTCTTCCTAACAAACAAAACAGGAGCTCCCCAAGGCGAAGAACTCGGTCTGATGAAACCTTTTCCAGACAGTTCAGCTAACTGATTGGATAATTCCTGTAATTCCGTAGGTGCTAAACGATAGGGTGCTCGCGCTACAGGCGCGGCTCCTGGCACTAAATCGATTTGGAATTCGATTTGTCTAGCCAGTGGAAGTCTCGGTAAGTCTTCTGGAAAATCCCTTACGATTGGCACATCTTCCAACCTTTTCTCTCCAGGTTCCTTTTCCTCCTTTTCAGTGACATGAGCTAAAAAGAGATAGCATCCCTTCTCAATGTACTTCTGCACCTTCGTACATGAGATGATGCCCAATCTTGACGAACGCGCACGATCAGAGCGGTCGCCTTCAATGATCAGAACTTCGTTCCCATAGGGTACTCTGACGATCTTCTCATCACAGATGATGACGGCATGATACTTCGATAGCCAATCCATCCCTATGATGACGTCAAAACTACCCAATTCTACTGGCATTAGGTCGATATTGAATGGACGATTCAACAAGTTTAGAGTGCAACCCCTTATGATGGTACCTACTCTTTCTAGGTTTCCGTTTGCTAGTTCTACGTCAAAGGCATTATCTAAGGTGGTCGGGGCTATATCAAGCAAAGGACAAAAAGCGGTCGATACAAAGCTTCTATCTGCTCCCGTACCGAAAAGTACTGAAGCATAACGATTATTTAAGAGAAACATACCCGTCACCACA
Source organism: Artemisia tridentata subsp. tridentata (assembly GCA_021014915.2). NCBI lineage: Eukaryota > Viridiplantae > Streptophyta > Magnoliopsida > Asterales > Asteraceae > Artemisia > Artemisia tridentata. The sequence continues at coordinate 127,354,154 of CP139507.1, read as the reverse complement.
TTTGGGTCGTCCTGTGCTTCCCTTCTGCCTACGGCATAAACTCTTCCACGGGCTCTTCCTTCATTGCCCTGATTTCCATTATTGACTACTGCTACTTGATTGCCTGGCCTACCACCATTTCCTTAGTTTCGGGATTTGTTGTACTCATTGCTTAGTTCCGTCTAGGGGTCCTCATTGTATTACTAGGATCCTATTACCATAAGGTATGTGGACTTGTTTCCCATCGTGGGTGGTTACATCGTGGTATTTTGACATCCAGTCTATACTGGGGATGACGTTATAGTCTCTAGGTTTTGTGGACCTAGGGTCACTGTTGGTTGGGGAGTTTGGCAGGTCTTTGAGTATGACCTTGAGAGATGTTGTTGAGTGCTATTAGTAGTCAGTTTGTTGTCTCCGTAAGGATTCGTCTGTTAGACAATGCAGTGTCTCGGGATCGGAAAAGTAGTGTACCGTGAGACGTAAATCGGTGGAGTCATCTTATGTTGACTAGTAGTGTAAGTTACCATTTCAGGTTTTTGGACGTGGTACGAAGTAAGGCTAGTTCTAGGTGATATCTTGGCGCCAAAGCCTATTTGGTTACGGTGTTTCCTAGTACGGATGCCCATGACTTGCACTACTTTTATGTGTTCACACATGTGAGGTTCTGATTTCTCGAAAAAATAAGGAAATAAAAGATTCGACTTTCATATAAATTCAAGGCAACCATTCCTAGCATAGTGGTCCTACCCGAATTATACAAAGGTGATCAGGCTTTGTATAATTGAGGTCCAACGATGCAATGCTGAGTTTAGTTACAAGAAAACATATCGGTTTTTCTGCTCGCGAGCTTGCAGCATAAACTACCTTTCAAAAAGTAAATAATTCGCCGAGCAGTGGCAGAATAGTTTGTAAAATAGTTTGCAAACAATTTATAGAATAATAAGAAACTGATATATTGTTTGAAAAATAGTATCCAAGTTATAGTTTAGCTTATCAATTGTGAGTAAAACATTTCGTAAGGCAATATGAGGAAGTTCCTTGTTCAAAGAAAGTAGTGAGGTTAAAACTTTGATTCTGAAATCTAGTAGTAAAACGATTTGTAGTATGACTACGAGATAGTCTGTGAAATACTTGCAAAAGTTCGAGTGTTGGTAGCAATTTCATTTATTATTTTATGGAAAGATAATAAATTGGACAGCTGGTTTATAGTACGAGTTCAAATAGTTGAAAAACGATGGCAAGTGGTTTGTTAACTGATAGTAAAGATAAATAGTGCAACGAGCGGCATTTGGTACACCTAGTTGGCATAGGGCCATTGATAGTTGGAGTCAAATAAGCTTACATCTCATAATAAAAGTTCACTAAACCCATACCATACTACGCGGTTCACATAAAATGCTGATGAAGTCTTACAGAAACGAACTTAAAAGAGTCTAAACTTAGGTCCTATTACATAGGGTAGCCATTCTTATTACATCACATTCGAGTCCTAGTTTTTCTCCCGCTCCAAGTTTTCCTTAATTGTTCACTTCTTTTTGGTCCTTTGGTTCCTGACACTGGTTCTTGTAGTGCCCTTTCCTTCCACACCCAAAACAGATTACCTCAGCTCTCCAATTTTTCCCTGATGTTGCCTGTGCTACTACAGCAGTTTTAGACTTACAATTTTTAGCTATATGTCCAACCTTCAGGCATTGGTGGCACTTTACGGTGCAAGGTCCGTAGTGGTGTAGTTTGCAGCGACTACACATTGGTAACTTTCTAGTATAAGCCTTTCGGTTACTAGGTCCAGCAATGAAAGTTTTGGCCAACTTTGGCTTTCTAAGGGGTTGTGGTACCCTTTTGTTTCCTAGGTTGTTATCCCGTTTCCTCTTTTTGTTAATGTTTTCAGCTTCTTGAACTGCCCCTCGGTTCATTAAGTCGCAACCCATGCGAATTCCTAACTCGTAGGCAGCAATAGTCTCTGCTACTCGTTGGGCTACGAGTTGTTCCATGGCTGCGGAATTTAGGTCTTACCTCTCAGATGACATGGTCCTTCACAATGAGAAAAGAAGCGTGAGATCTAGCAAGGATGTGTCCTAAGAGTAGATGATTCTAGAAGATGCTTTATAAGGCGGTAGGTTAGGATCACGCTCACATAAGTTGGTAGATTCCTTTACGATAGTAATATAAGTGTTCCGAAAGAATAAAACGGTTGTCCAAACTTGGAGTCGAATAGAAAATGAATTCTTGTGGTATGTGGCGAGTATTCAACTCGAAGTGAAATGATGATGTTACGTAGGGAGACGGTCTGTGACAATTATGGTGCGACACGTGTACGTATATAGAAAATACTTATATCATATATGCTTAGTATAATGCTCAAATAGCATGTCATAACACTAAATCAAACAGAGTAAATAATGCTCAAATCATAGCAAGCTAAACTGGCAGGCATCCGGCGGTCATGATGGAAAGTTTTTCATAAATCGGTTATAGTTCAAGGTTTTTATAAACCACGTTCTCTATAACCTAGGCTCTGATACCAATCTGTAACACCCCCAAAATCATAATATTGCGGAAGCATACACTTTGGGTGCTACTGGATTGATAATCACAACATAATATATAGCGAGCGGATTAAAAATCCGTTTTAAAATATTTTACATAAGTCAAGTCATATAGCAATACATAAAAAAAAAACATTTCAGATGAAAATGAAGCCCATTTAAATTAAAAAGGTCCAATTGTCAGAGTAAACGCATTAAAAACATTTTCATAATTTATTGTGACCGACGCCATGCTCTGCACCCGGCTAAACGCACCTCAGTTTCCTGAGAAAAATATGCTAAAAGTCAGCTAACGCTGGTGAGTTCATAGGTTTAAATAAATAGCACATATGGACCAATAGCAATATCACAAAAACAATTCAGCAGATACACACTATCCGTTATGCAAACACTAAGCCTCATCCTACCGATCTATGACAATGCAGCACGACTAGCGTTAGCAAATAAATAAGGGTGCCCGCGAGTGTTAATCCCCAGACACTCGGACTATTATTCGATTTGGTATACGTTCGCCTTGGCTATGCCAAGCCAACCGAACGGGGACGTCACTCCCAATAGATCTATTTATAACAAACGGCTTCCCAGACAGGAATTAACGGCAGATGATGGTGGGCACAAATTGGGATTCAGCAAACTTAGGTTTCTGCATACTAGTGTGCACTTAAAAACAAAATTCATTTCTGGTCCATGAAAATAGTTTTGCATGTTTCTCACCTCAAGCTTATAAAACAAATTTGTATAAAATATGGGGCTATAAACTCACCTTTCAATAACAGCAAATCAGCTAATCAATCAAAATAATGCAACCGCGCCGATCAGCACCAATCCTTTGATGTTTAACGTGGGATAGGAGGACCAAAGAACACCCAAGCTTCACCAAATTTACCCAAACCAAGCTCCAAATTACCCAAAAACCTTAATTACACACTTGATGATCTTGAACTTTTGGAGAAAATTTTTGGATGATGATACTAGTGTGTGTATGTTTGGCGTATGATATGATAATAATGGTGGTATAATAGTTTTAATCTAGGTAAGATTTAAGGATAGAGTTTGGAAATCTAAAAGTTGTCACACCATATTTGGCAAAAATGGATTACATTGAGATTAAATGAAAATTTTTGTCTCTTGTGGGTTGGTGGATACCATGTGGCCAGTTTTAGACTTATTTAGGGGAGGGTGGATTTTAGTTTTACTCCGCGTTGGTGTATCGTGTGTCGGTTTGAGCTTAAATGTTACCGTAAAGTCCCGGTTTGACGTTTTTGGACATGATTACGTAAAATAAAGTTTTTAATCACGTTTTCATCAAAAATATAATAAAATGTCATTACTGACTCAAAAACATATTTATTTGACTATTACCATATGTACTGTGTTGTCGGTAAGCGCGTGCGGTTGTTTTCAGAAAAATGCGAGAAAGCTCTCAGTTAATTACAAGACTTGTCAGTAACTATCAGAAATGTGATAATTTAACTTTACTGACAAAAATATACTTTTTCTGCAGTGACTGTAAGCTACAGTATGCTGGGACGGCTCCCGAAAATGCTCAAAAATACTCAGAAACATGCAAATGCGCATAGAAATGCTTGGCTTAAAAATAATTAATACTCATATAATATTAATTAACAACGTGAAAATTACCATTTGTCACATTTCATAAGTACAAACGCGCCTTTTTATAACTTTCATGATCTTTTTTTGTATTTCAACTTTACAACCAAGATCATCCAATTATCCTAAAGACAATAAATTTTCTTCCAGGGCCTCCACGTGTCGCACATCCCGAATAGTACAAACTATACCATCATGCACCTTCACCATGATATTTCCAATTTCAATTATCTTTAGTTCATAATCATTGCAACTGTACATAGATCCGCTTCTAGAGATAGGTTTATATTGATGAAACCATTCTCTTCTTGCGGTCATATGAAAAGTAGCTCTCGTATCGAACAGCCATACATCTGCAATTCTATTCCTGCCTTCATTTGCAACCGCTGCTTCACAACACAGAGCGTTACCATCTTCTGAAGTGCTAGCGACATTCCCCTGAGGATTAGAGGTATTTGAACCCCGATAATCTCTCTTAAAGTGACCCGGCTTGTCACATTTGTATCATTTAAAATTCTTTTTCCTTCGTGTTAGATTTACCATGATTGTGATTCCCACTAGAGCCAAGTTCCATTGACCTCCCTCTCGTCACCACCAAAGCCTCCACGTGTCTTGAACTAGTTTGCTTGTCCTCCCTGTTGTTGCGCCTATTTTCTTCTTCCAGAATGACGGCTGCAACATCATCGAAGACTAGATAGTCCGAAAGAACATTACTGGTTAAGTTGATTATAAGCTGGTCATATGAGTCAGGTAAACTTTGCAGTAGAATTTCAGCACGTTCTTGTGGCTCTATTTTACAACTCAAATATGTGAGTTGAGAAAATAGAGTATTCAGATTATTAACGTGCTCAGTCACAGAAGTAGATTCCGTCATGCGAAGAGCATAAAGTTTACTCTTCAGAAATATTTTTTTATGGAGCGATCTTCCCTCGTACAGTCGAGCAAGATGATCCCAAATATCCTTTGTAGTCTTCTTCTCCTCTATGCTTGACAAAACTCCATCTGCTAGCGCCAGATGAAGATTTGTAATAGCATTTCTGTCCATCTCGTCACATTTACTATCATCCGTTACCTCAGCTAGCCTTTCATCAATTGCCGCTAAACATTTATCCTTTTTAAGGATAACCTTCATATTTAATTTCCACAACGAGAAATTATTCCCATTGAATTTTTCTATTTCAAATTTTGCCGCCATTGCTACAATCACAATCTACTTTCTGACAAAACTATTATTTATTAATAATAGTAACGAACACCTTTTGAGTGAGTATAATCTTACTTATCTTTTGATGTGTAGGGTCCACTTATTAGTGGCAACCACAGAGCCTACGATAAATAATTATACACACACCCAACCTTAGCTCTTGATACCACTCGTTGAGAAAGTGACACCGGACTGAAGCAAACCCGCAACTAAAATAAGAAAATACTAATAAAAGATGACACACGGATATAACATGAAAAACTCCTAAAAACCACGGGCAAGAAAATATATGTTTCACTATGATGAAAACTAGGAGTTACACCTTCTTTCTGATTACAAGGATAGACAACAATAATTATATCTCTTGTATTATGAGATATTACAAACTCTCTAAATTAACTCACAAATACAAGGAGAAAGAAAGATACCAAGAACACTTTGTGTTTCGTTGGAATGGGATGAGATGCAAATGAGAGAAGAATTCATTTCCTTTTATAGGCAAAGAGAATGGCATCATGCATGTTCAACTTATAGGTCCATTTGCCAACTTGTCCAAGTTGTGAGATTCCTTTTTAGATACATTGTATCTTTAACAATCACAAGGGATATGTAACTATTAGGTAGAATGTATGATGTATCCTAGCTACAATGTAATGATTTTTAATGTGGAACACATTAACATGCTAGGGTTTGATGATAAAAGTTCAAGAGACTCACCAGAGAGAAACTGTTCCTGAACAATAACGGTGAGGCTTCTTGACACCTCCGATTGTTGGCACAATTTTCCGATTAGCCCATTCATACAACTTTTTCGTTGGAGATTTTCCACCATTAGACTTACGAGCGGTTTGATTTGGTCGAGCAATTGGGATTCAGATATCTAAGTCTAATAACAAAGCAATTTATATATAATGAAGTAAACTAAGGAAATCAATGATCGATCGAAGTTTGTACCTTAAGATTGATAGGTTTTCGTATGTGTGGAAGTAAAATATTAGGGTTTACGGGTATTTATAGACACACATGTTAGTTTATGGACATATTTTAATATGTGTATGACCAGATTCGAACTCGACACTACGGGATTGCACACCTTACGTATGAGACTCAATGTTTAAATAATTAATATAAAATGTTATATTTAATTATTAAATTCACAATAAATGACTAAAGAGCGTTAAGTAATTAACGGAATTGACTAACGGTCGATAAATGTCAACGGGATACGAAGAAAAGGAAACAAGCCAAGAGAAGGTTCTAGAAACCCTCTATTGGGCTTGTTTGTGGCCGAACAATGGAATCCCACATAGGAAATCATTGTCAACTTGATATCCACCATAAGGGTATAAATACATCCCCATGCATTCATCCTTTGGGACACTTGATTTCAATAGAAGGCCAAACTTCCTCTTTTCTCCTCCCTTGTTCCTAGGTCGACGAGTGAAGCCCTACAAAAGGGATTTGCGAGTAACCTTGAACATAACAAAGTGTTTGGTTAATCTATTGTGATCAAGAACTAGCATTCACATCGAATCGCTAATAGTACGTGTGTACAAGAACGTGGTGAAAACACATTATTGTTTGCTACTAGAAGGTGATCGACTTTGTGTTAGTCGACTTTTACAAAACCCTTTATTAAGGTTTTACTTGTTCATGTTTATTGATTCCTTGTTTCGCTAGGAATCACAGAGGTACGCATTTTCTTTATTATTCAGTTAACTAATTACATGTTATATGATCCTTACGCTTCCGCATGCTCTTTGATTAATTATGTGTTTTATAAATATGTTAGTCATGTTATGTAATTCCAAAAGTGGCATCACGAGCCGTTTATAATGTGTAATTAATTACCGAAACACATAAAAAATGAATATTATATTGTGTATTGCAGGTTAGTCGAATTCTAGGGTTCTTAATTTAAAACCCTTATTTTTTTTGTTTGGTTCGATCCATATTAATATTAAAAAAAATAAATAAATAAAAAATAAATAAATAAAATAAAAAAAATAATAAAAAATAGGGTTTGTAAAAATTGTAGAAACCCTATAGGTATGCAATATTTTATGTGTTAATTCATGTATAATTGTTATGAGACATGGAATTATAAGTGTATCTTTGAATAACTTGATTAATTGGTAATAAGTTAATATGGATCCATGATGAACGTGTATATTTGATTATGGATCATATGATATTATGTAGTAATTGTTACGTGGTTATATGTTTACATGCTTTTTATGCTATAATTAATTAGGGTTTATTAGTAAGTAAAATTTGATTAGGTTACTAATGAATTAATTAATTATGAAATTGGGGTAGACCCATATGCATTGTTTTAATTTTCAACTATGTGTGTTATTGTATATATTTGTCGTAGAACTTCAGCAACCAAATTGTTTGGTGTATGTGGTTCATTGGTACCATTAGCTCGAAAACCAATGGGAATTTTAGATAAATATATACATGTTAGTTGATTTATTTAGCATGTGCATTATTTTAGATGTTTATTTTTATTAATTACTTGTTTGTTTATATAATGTTGTGACATGATTGTAAGCATGGGTAATTTTTTGAATAGAAAATAAACCGGATTAAATAATGGTGAAATTGGATTTGTTTTTTAAGAGTTAAATTTTCAATAGTTTAATTGAGTGATGAGTTTTGTGCCAATAAACGGCTCACCTAATTGTGATAAACTATAAGAGGGGTATAAGGAGGATACGCATTAAATTGTGACCCGAAAGAAACGGGTTTTTAATTGGCTTTATGCTAACCTTTAGTTTCTCCGCTCCTTTGTGCGTCAAAATTGGAGCTACCTAGTACGACTATTTTATTGTACAAAATCATCTTAAAGGGCGAATTAGCTTTAACTCTATGTGCTACTTTTTGGTAATTATCTGAAACACTAAGTTTTTGGACTTATGCAAAAGTACGATATAATGGAAGATAATTATAGGTAAATTCTTTGATTGGTGAACCCAATACCTCAATCAAAACTCTGTTAATTTAATCTTAGTAAATTGGTTAATAAAATGTTTTTTTATGAAAATCTATGTTTTGAAGTTGTATGCATGCTTCTTCATACATAATTTTTTGATTACATACATCAAAAACTAGTACCCTTAAACTTAAGTTTATGCCATCTAATTATAAGAAACACTTGAAGTTTTAATTTAGCTTAAGTGAGACATTGACTAGATTACAATGACAAGGTAAATTTCCATGGTTACGTGAGACCGTACATGGAGAATTTTGCAGCTTCTAAATTAGACAACTTAATTGAGTTGTTAGTGAGACCTAGAAACTCAAAGCATAAGACTGTTTCATTGCAAATAGATTTTTGGCAAATGTAAATCCCATAATGATCTAGGAATTGCAAATGAAATTGTCAATTATTGTTCGACAATTACGTTGTTGAATACTATCATTACTAGCAAATCAGCTGATGTAATGGTACTATGTCAATTAGGATCCTAGCTTTAAGGAAATCCTATGGTTTATATGAATATTAACCAATGGGTATTTAATTTTCTTAAAGATTTATTATCGAAAATACTAAAATTTAATTTTGTAAATTCTTTTAAATGTATTAATGCAACATTAAACCATAAACATGGGTTATTCTTTTATTGGTAAATTGATCTACACCCATAGGGGTTTTTGGATAGAGTCAACTTTACTAAAAGAACAAACCTAGTCTCCTTTCCATGAGAGAAGAGTGAGACTCAATCCTATTCCTTTTCATGAATGAGAAAGGTATAATAGGAACATTAGAATTGTCTAAATTCTAATATAACTCATAGCAAGCTTTAATACTTAAGAGAATTGCACATTTTTATTTTCCATAGAAATTTCATCACCCTCATTCGGGGATTAAATTCTTTTGTAACAAATATGACATTTGGTTAACTGGAAAATTATGAGTTATTAAATTAGAAGCTAGACTGCTTACCGCAAAAGGTAGTAAAGGCAAACTAGGATATTTTATCTAGTTGTTGTTCCTTTAACCCTTGAGAGGTACTACATACCATTGTGGGGATGATAGACCTATTAAAGGAAGAAATTGCATGCCCAATTTTCAAGTTAATTATATTGATGGATAGTCCATTATCTACATAGTAGAATACACTCTTGGAGTGCCTAAGTAATTGTTACGTATGAGCCTTCAAAGATGTAGGAAAGTCAAAAGGAGGATATTTGTTTTCACTGGTTATGAAACACTTACAATGTTGTCAAATCCAGTGGGAGCATTGAATCTTATTACTGAACAAGGGATTATTGTAATGTTCTCTAATTCAGTGGGAGCTACAAGCTTTATTGTCTTGGTAGTAACCCAGATAATCTTTTGAATGTCTCAAGATAATTAATTTCCAATTGTAGACAATTATGTTTTTTTTTAAAGGTTAGTCATGTACGTTTCCTTAATAGACAGTGAAGTTCTACATTTACTTGCTATACTAATATCTATGACACAAATCATATTGATCACATAAACAAACGTGTGTCGTGTTGTTTATCTGCTACATGATGTTGTTCCATGCACAAGTGGGAGAAATCTTATAATTGTGTGCAAGAAACAACACATAGAGATATGATTTAAAGGATTGTCTTGACCGCAAGGTAAGAAAGTAACGTTCTAAATATGACTAATACACATCTAATTTAAGAAACACTTGGTGTTGAAATTTAGCTTAAGTGAGACCTTGGCTAGATTGCAATGACAATGTGAATTTCCATGATTACGTGAGACCGTACATGAAGAATTTACAGTTTCTAAATTAGACACCTATTAGAACATGTGTCAATATTAACAAGACTACTTCAAATTTGAATATTTATATATTCTTGGAATGTCATAAATAAATGAAGTAATAAATTAACTTGAAATTACTATTGAAACCAAATTTTGGTGTTCATGATTACTTTACTTATACATGTTTATACTTTTCTGTAAAGTTATAAATATGATGTCTTTTAGTCGTTACAAGACTTATTATAATATAAAGAAAGACGTTAACTTGTTATGTCTTTTTTATTAAGACATATACAAGAAGTTATTGAGTTGATCAATGATTTATAACGTATAGTGAGATTATAACAGTTTATGTCTTCTTATTGAGACATGGATATGAAGTGACTTAGTCAAAAAGTACTTGTGTTATAAAGTATGCAATTGGCTTGAAAGATCTATTTCACCATTAAGTTGACTTAGTTGGTAAATAGGTAAGCAAAAAGGAGTATAAGTTTATCTTACATATTGTTAGATTGTCTCACAATATTAGTTCTAATGAAATACCACAAGTTTGTGGTGTGTTCAGTTAGGAGAATCAAACTCTATTGGTATCGTTTGATTAAAGATAACTATAACTTCTTTTCTTCCAAAAGTTATCAAGGTTAGAAAATTGAGTATGGATTGTATATACCTCAATAAGACTCCAACCCAGAAGATTAATAAGACACCATTTATTATCGAATGTGATGAATCACATTAAGTCTTAAAATGAAGTTCTGAATTTGTTAAACTTCTGATGAAGCTAGATATTAACAAACTAATATCAGGAACTATCAATGTGTATTTGTAATGTCCCAAAAGAGAAAATTTTGGTGTTGCTCTACTTGCTAAGTATTTATAGATAGTTTATAAATTGAAAAAGGCAAGTGGGAGTTTTTATCTTGAAAAGATAAAATTACAAGATGCATAATCTTCTAAAAATACACTAGTGAATGTCATGATGAGGTTAAATATGTTAATGTTAAATATCAAGATGATGGAATTCTAATTCATAGATCCGCAAGGATATCTCAAATATCTGAATAATATGTTGATGATTATGAGTTACAGGATTATGGTAAACCTGTTGATCATTAAGATGAATTACAAATATTGAATTTGGCAAATTACTCATACTATGAATGTTAAGATGCAGTCCATAAAGATAATTAGTTTTTGAAAACTTAGTTTATCTTGAACTCTATAGTTAGACTATAGAATGAATATGAGTTTCTTCAAAGGGAATGAAAATCCTAGAGGTTTAAATCTTTGTGTAGAAATCATATGGACAATTTTGTAAACATATTTAATGTATTTCTTATGACAAGATTATTAATCACACTTAAGCAATTAAGTGTGATTGAATATTCTTTCTAGGCACATTAAATGTATAAAGATTATGATTGTCATCCTTAGTTTCATTAATATGAAATTGACAATGAAATATCAAAACTCTTTCTTTAGTAATTACTTGTGCGAGGACGATAAGTAATCAAAAGGAGTATTTGAATTCAAATCATCTTTGGAAGTGTAAAAAGTGCAATAATTCATGAATGGATTAATGCATGCATTTAGGAGATATACTTATATTAATTATTAAATCCATGTTTTGATTTATAATTAAAATAAGATAACTCCTTAGTATTCCTGAAAGCTGGTGGGAGTATTATGTTTATTTTCTTATTTCAGATATGTTGTACAACATATACGAAGTAACATTCCATATACGTTAAATGTTAAGTCTTAGTTTGGAATGAAACTTCACTTGAAGATTTAGGAAATAAACATACAACCTTGGAATATATGTTTATTGTTATAAACATAAGCGGTAAAATAATTAATTCTAATAGAACATGATATATTATTAGAAAATATAAATGGATACATATCTTTGAAAAGATATAACATGAATGAAATCTAAGTTTGACACAAGGATTTTTCGTGTACATCATGTTATTTGTTGTATCATGCTTGGATGAAATATGATTTGACAACATTGATATCTAATTGAAAGTTATTAGATAACTAAGTGTAATGAATATGGTTGGATATAGAATTACATCCTCAGCCTGGAATTGCTCCTAGATTCTAAGTATGAACAATATGGCAAATTGTTGCGTAATTGTTATAGCCGACAAATCTTGAAAGATTGGAAGGCATCAAACATTACTCAATGAATATTAAGTTTACGGATTTTTAAAGAGCATATTGTTGTTTATATATAATAATGCTGGTTTAAATTGAGATGACACTCAATACTAGTCATGGTAGAATTTCATCCTTAATTAATGGCCATATGAACTAGTTGTGCTCAACTAAGAGCATAGTTGCATTATACATTAAAGAATTAGAATACTTTAAACTATAAAAGGTTTGAAAGTTTAATTGTCATAAATTGGTGGTTGAGGATGTCACGCATTTTATAAAATATTATGTGGCAATATCAAGATAGTTGAATGCATACATACAAGAACTTCACTAATTGAATTCTTGAAATAAGTATTCTCAAAATTCCGATAGATCAAAATTAGTTGATTTATGTCTTGTCAACAAGTATGATTGACATGACTTGAGGCATAATTCATTAACTAGAATTATCATGCATTGATCTATTTAGTATTTGGGTAAGGGATGTTAAGCAATTATTATTTACAATGAATTAAAGTACTTGGTACGTTTGTTTTCATTAATAATAGATTGTATCCTATATTTGCATGTTTAAATCCGTGAATAACTTATGTTATTCTAAATAGTCTATTGTCGATCAATGATATGAGAATATCATTGAATTAAGAAAAATCTGAGTTTTGGTAGAATATACTTGAAAGTATATTGATGCATTGACATACCAATTTCACATAATATTCAATGAATTGAATATAGGACTTATCTCAACCACATGATTGTACTTTATGGATCTTGTCATCAAGTAAATCATGAATATTTATCCTTAGATTTGATATACCAGAGAAATGTCATGGATGTAGTGCATTTATATGAAGCAATTTACCGATATACGTAACTGGTAGCTATAAGGATTGTTTTCAGAGGTGTTGCAAAGTTCACGGGTTTTGCTTGTAGTCAAGAAAGAATTTTTTCCTTCAAATTCGTTTTGAAGTTTAATACTGTTGGGCCCCTTGTAGGGTTGACAAGATGTTTGCATGGCCATGCCCAAGATCTATCTGGAATATGTTCAGAAGATTAGGTAATCTTGCTCAATCACAAACAACGAGAAACATAATATTTAAATAAAGGAATGACTAAGATCCATATCCTTATTTAACGTGGTATAAGAAACAAAAGGATAAGTATGATGATGAATCATCAAAAGGTTTTTCCAGGAGACCTTACTCGAGTTGTACTGGGGGCATTGGCGTGTTGCTAGACGCTAACCAATGTCATTAGACTATTAAGATCTGTCCAAGTGGGAGCTGTTAGTTTATGGACATATTTTAATATGTATATGACCGGATTCGAACTCGAGACTACGGGATTGCACACTTTACATATGAGACTCGATGTTTAAATAATTAATGTAAAATGTTATATTTAATTATTAAATTCACAATAAATGACTAAAGAGCGTTAAGTAATTAACGGAATTGACTAACGGTCTGTAAATGTCAACGGGATACGAAGAAAAGAAAACAAGCCAAGAGAAGGTTCTAGAAACCCTATCTTGGGCTTGTTTGTGGCCGTACAATGGGATCCCACATAGAAAATTATTGTAAACTTGATATTTACCATAAGGGTATAAATACATCCCCATGTATTCATCCTTTGGGACACTTGATTTCAATAGAAGGCCAAACTTCTTCTTTTCTCCTCTTTTGTTCCTAGGTCGACGAGTGAAGCCCTACAAAAGGGATTTGCGAGTAACCTTGAACATAACAAAGTGTTTGGTTAATCTATTGTGATCAAGAACTAGCATTCACATCGAATCGCTAATAGTACATGTGTACAAGAACGTGGTGCAAAAACATTATTGTTTGCTACTAAGAGGTGATCGGCTTTGTGTTAGTCGAATTTTACAAAACCCTTTATTAGGGTTTTACTTCTTCTTGTTTATTGATTCCTTGTTTCGCTAGGAATCACAAAGGTACGCATTTTCTTTATTATTCGGTTAACTAATTACATGTTATATGATCCATACGCTTCCGCATGCTCTTTGATATTTTATGTGTTTTATATATATGTTAGTCATGTTATGTAATTCCTACAACACATGATGGTTAAATTTGGTTATACATTAAAACAATGATCCGTGTGGTTTGTATCTATTGGTTGGATGTGAGAAATATATGCCGGCACGCGGATACTAATTTTGGGTTTTTCTTGTGTGTTAATTTCTTTTAAGTTTCCATCAATCACTACAAGATGTTCGGTCTATATGTATAGAATCATATAAATGGGAACTCATCTGAATATGAAAAACAAGTGAGTATTCAAAAAATCGTTAAAATCACGAAAGTCGTGAAGTACTTGTTTTCCAAAGCTAAGGCTTATTTATACATTTTTGTTATCGTTGCAAGGTCTGTTGACAAATGGGTATTGCCGGAAACAAACCTTTCTGACAAAAAATGTGAAAATACAAATGGAGTTTGGTCAAAACTGAAATCTTTAAAAGATGTAAAGTTTAGCAGGGAAGCCATTGATGCAGTTGGAGTCAACGGAAAGCTTTATATTAATGGGACAGAAGGGGATGTTTATGATGTGAATTTGGATACATATTGGGATATGCCTGTGGAGATGTTTGCTGGTTGGAGAGGTCCGGTGGTTGCATGGATGAGGAGGTGATGTATATGGTGGATGAGATAAAAGGTGTGTTGAGAAAATATGATGATGTGATGAAAGTGTGGGTTCATGTTTTGGAAGAGGTTAAAAAAAGCTGACGATTGATGTGTTAAAATCTCGTTTATATTTTTAATCTAATTTTAACAAGAATAACTAAAACTCCCAGGCAGTGTATTCGTTCGTTTATAATATAATTGGTAAGACCAGGTCGTTCGCATGAACGATAAATTTTGTTAATAAAGTGAAAAAGACAAGAATTCAAATGACAAAATAATATAAATAAATGACTAATTATTAAAACGAATATGTAATCAATAAGAGGAAAGAAGTGTTCACCTAGTTAATCATTTAAGAAAAAATTACACGGATGGTCCTTGTGATTTACACGGATTTCATGTTTAGGAGCTATTTAATTTTAATTACGCCACAGATACCTATTTTGTGAAATGTTGCACGCGTTTGGTCCCTAAGTTGGATGGATGTTATCTTTGACCATTAAGTGTTTTAATAATATTTTCCCGTTAGTCCCTCCGTTAATATATTTTGCACCGTTAGTCCTCAAATACATAAACACAAACACAAACTCGATTCAACCCACCTTATCAATCCATTAAAACCAGATTCAACCCACCTTATCACTCCATACGTTTCATCTTCCCTAACGAAACACAAAAACTACCATCCTTACAACTCCCTTCCAATAAACAACACCCACCGTATCACTCCATTAAAACGTTACATCAAAACATCCTTATACCTCCACAACACAACTCGAATAAATTAACCAACAAGAACCGTGGCATATTTGAATCATCTTCAAGATCTCAATTAAGAGGTCTCGGGTAGGTTTTGTTGTTAAATTTTTCGTTATATGTCAAGATCAGTGAAGGTTGTTGTTAGATCGTTAAAGATCTTTAACATTTGTACTCTCCAATATCACCACTAAAAACGCAGATCCACATCACACAAAAAATTTGATTACTGACAAAACCCTCCAACAAATCCAATAAACACAATGTTGTGGCTGCCGATGTTGTTGTTGAGGATTGTATTATGGTAATGATTTTAAGGTTAGGCGAGTTGCGATGAGCCCGAAAAGATTGGTTAAGTTTGGGATGTTTGTTAAGGCTCAAGCAATGGAGTTGACTAAAGAAAAGTATAATTTTAAGGAAAAAGATAGGTTTCCGAAAAGTAGTGATTATCAAATTGATGTTAACGTTGAGGGAAGACCGGGGTTATGGCCACCTAAAAATAAAGCGGATAATCCTATGTTGCATAACCCGTTGTTGAGACAAGAACGAATAGGGTGTGGTTGGTTAGGTGCGATATTTGAGTGGGAAGGGGTGTTGATAGAAGATAATCCTGATCATGAGAAGCAGGCGTGGCTTGCGCTTTCTCAAGAGGAAGGAAAATCACCTCCACCCGAGATTATGCTAAGGAGAGTTGAAGGGATGAAAAATGAGCAAGCGATTTCGGAAGTACTTTGTTGGTCACGAGATCCTAGTCAGTTGAAAATGTTTCTTGGTGATGGTTGGGCTGATGGAGATGTGGTGGTGGTGGTGGCGAAGAGGCCTAGCTAGCTGCTGATGGATTGTGGTGGGATGACTGATCCAACTGTTGGTAGTTTTGGTGGTTCAGTTTTTGGTGCTATTTGGTAGTCTAATGGTGCATCTGATCCAACTACTGTAATAGCAATACTAGTGTTGTTATTGGTGTTATTGTTGTTCATTTTTTCACTTGGCTCTATCATCTAGTAGTAACAAAATTTATAAACTTTTTTTTATGAAGATTAAAAGGATTAAAACCCAAAAAAGATTTTTTTTTTTTAGGAAATTTACTGTTTTTCCAATTATTGGACTTAAAAATTATGGGGTTAAAAATTATGGTGTTGGTGGTGGTGGTGGTAGTAATGGTGGTGACATTTTTAATTCATTTTAGAAAATAAGGACTAACGATGCAAAAAATACTAACGGAGGGACTAACGCGCAAACATTAATTAAACACTTAACGGTCAAAGATAACGTCCATCCAACTTAGGGACCAAACGCGTGCAATGTTTCACAAAATAGGTATCTGTGGCGTAATTAAAATGAAATAGCTCCTAAACATGAAATCCGTGTAAACCACAAGGACCAACCGTGTAATTTTTTCATCATTTAATTATGCTTACGACATGTTCTATTAGTGCAATGTTGAATCAGTATCTCAATTGGTGACTCTAAAGAAGTATAGATCTAATATTAGTCGCTAAAATTTATACATATGCCCTATAACCGTCTAACTTGACTATTCATCGATGTTATCTAGTTATAGAATATTCATTAAGACCACCAACTAACTATTGTGACTTGTTTATGATGCTAATTATCTAACAACACTTAACTCATTGTAATCCATTTATCTTCGTTAACCTGAAGGTAATAGTCTAATGATTTTAACCTACCTAAGGTGATTGTAATACCTTTAGCCACAAATTAGTATTGATCATACATTCTTGAATCAAATAATAAACTTTCATTTTTATGACCTAATAATTCATTATTATCAATAAATAAAGCCTAGTATACGCATATACGCAAGGATCAATTAACAAACACTATAATTATTCAACAAAGAACTAATAAAACTGAATAAAGCATCTCATTGCAATATTAGAATCATAACTAGGCAAACAGTTAAGATGTTTAGCCAACTATCTCAGTCATTAAATCAAAAGAAAAGTATTCGAAAAAGAGTTATTATATTTAGACTTAATAATGAGACCTACTATTAGACCTATACTATTCATTTTTTGACAAGTGTCAGACGCCTTTTCCTTTTCATCATTTCCCACCAATTAATTTTTCAAATGCACCAATCACATTTTTAGGTCTAATTTTAGGTCTATGTCTTAAGCATACAAATCATTTTTCTTCAAAAAACTAGTAGAATTCATAATGAAAAACATAAGCAAACCGAAGTGGAATTGAAACACCGGTCATCGTGAGCAGTTGCCGTGGTCTTGCAAAATATGGTCTAAAATTTTGATCGGTGGGGATTTTGTTTGGATTAATATACTAATCACCATTGCATCAGTAACTTTGTTAATAATATGAGAATCGAGAAAAAGATCTTTATACCAAGCCAAAAAATGCTTTGAACCGTGCAAAAATGGAAAACACTGTCAAAAAACGCTAGAAGGAGGGCTTGAACCTCCGAACTTGTTGTTAACAGCCACACGCTCTAACCAAATATATAAAAATACTAAACAAGAAAGCGTTTACACCATATACAACAATTTTATTAGTTAAAAGGTCAAGCTTTATTCACAAAATCTACATCATGTCATATCCGACCTTGTTAATTTATTCTCGTACACACATAAAAACAGGGGCGGAGCCAGGATTTTAACTAAGGAGGGGCTGAACATAACGAAAAAATTATAGCAATATATATCGAATAAAAACCAATTTTTTTTAACCCATCATGCCCTAACATTCTAATATCATGTTAGTTAAGTTGTTCGTTTTTGCAGTTTTAACAAAATATCGATATGTATAAGGGGGCTAACTGCAAAAACTATTAAGAAAATGACTTATGGGCTCAATAATTAATTAATAAAGTGGGTTGATTAGGGTGGCTCAGCTGTTGTAGCTCGACCCACTAGTCACCCTACTAGCTCCGCCCCTGCATAAAAACCAAGAAAAACACAAACTCATCATGTCTTTCGCATTCTAAGACAATTGGTAGCTGATCCTTTGAGGGGATAACAAGATACTCTCGGTCTCTCTGTTGGTCTTCAAGTTCTGAGCATGGCTAGGTGATACATCATACGCATTTGTGATCACTTCAATTGGCATAGCTCTGAACACTGATGTGTACACTACTACAAAATTGGCCTTTTAGACCGGTTGTACAAGCTTTTTAGACCGGTTCCACGGGGGGTTTAAATGGGGGGAGGTCTAAAAGGTAAATACTATAAAGACCGGTTCAAGCACCGGTCTAAAAAGCGATTATATAGACCGGCAGTATATCCTATAAAGACAGGTTCCAGCACCGGTCTAAATAATTATTTATATAGACCGGTTGTTATCATTATAACCGGTTTATATGTGTTTATTAGGAAAAAAAAATATTTATTCAAGAAGCTATCCCAAACAGTCCTTTTGTAAGTAGTGTTAAGAAACAATCCCAAACAGCCCTATTAGCAGTTGCAATAAGCAATCACAACGGAAGTAGCTTATTGCAACCACTTATAGGGCTATTTTTTAGATTGCTTCTTAAAACTACTTATAAAGACTCTTTGGGATGGCTTCTTGAATAAACAAAACTTCGCTTGCTCAGTATTTTTCACTGAATGATCAGAATGAAATATCCCATTTTTCATGCATGAATTGCAAGGTCTTGGCTATCTGTAACAACAATCTTTAAGATTGAGATTTAGTATCAACACTTAAAATGCTACAACATCTCAAAGTTGTAAATTAAACTGTAACACTGCAAGTTTCATTTCAATATAAGGCATACAAATTCACATCTCTCTACAGTTAATAATAAACCTGCTCGAGAAGCAATTTAACAACTTCACAACTAACTCCTTTCACAGCCATATGCAAAGCAGTCTGACCTTTCTTATCGGTTCTTCTCGCCAACTGAGGATCTTCCTTGAGCAATGACCATTGACTGTGTCTACATGTCCCTGCCGTGCAGCAAAGTGTAATGCGTTTTTCCCGTTTGATCTTGGGATATCCACCAAGCTTGAATCTATTGACAACAATTCATTGACTATGGACAAATGCCCTCTTACAACTGCAGTTGTAAGAGTTGAATTCGATTGACCCACTATCTTGCTTAGCTCAGGTTCGTGGTCCAGAAAGATCTTGACAATCTCTGCATATTGTAATATGTTAGCTGATACAATGTTCAAATACCAAAACATGGGAAGATGGGTGATTTAAAAGGAGGCCTAAAAGACCTGATTTGTAGTAGTGCTATAAGAAAAAACAGCCTCTCCGTTTTTATGGTAGAGGGTCTTTAAAAGGAGGCCTAAAAGACCTGATTTTAAAACATCAGCACCAAGGACTCTCTTATGGGCTGCTTTGATTGTTTCTGTGCTTATGGGCTGGCCCCACGTTTAGCCTCGTAATCCTTCACTGCTGCTTTGATTGCATCCTCGGCAAGCATACTGCAGTGGAGTTTGACAGGAGGAAGGGACAAATGTTTTGCAATCTCTCTGCATAATTGTTATTAAGATAATATGATTCAGATCCACAAATTGCATGCCAATATGCAACAAACTATCATATATGTGAAGAGAAATAAAGCTTGACCAGCCTTCCAATTAATTTACAAGTCCACCCCAAGTGCGTGGTCAAAGTTCATTTATTCCAATGCAAACCAAAACATGCTGAACATAGTTACACAGAAAATGGACATTTTAGCCATTCACCTAGATACTTGATTAGCCAATAAATATTTTTTCATAAAGGTACTCAGCAGATAAGATATTCAGTAGATAGTATGCATTTAAAATACGCTTTGGGCATATAGACTCGTTCCCTTTTTAGCTATTTCTTTAAAATTCAAAATGTATATTCACAAGTAATGGATTAAAATGGCCACATAAAAGTAACTATTGCATAGGTATGATAAATGTCAAGCACAAATAATAGTTGAATAACTTACGTGTTCTTGATGGTGACTACTTCTTCCATCTGTTTTCCCTTGACCCATTCGGTTGCTGAAACATAATACATCAGATATGAACATTAAGAACAGTTCCTGTTTCTTCAATACTACAATATAATTCTTATTAACATGGACCACAAAACCTTTATTCCTCAATCAAGCAAACACTTGTAAAAGGGGCCAATTATGCGAAAATTTTATATAATTCAAACTCCTTATAATGTTGTTATCAAGTAACACATGTAATCCTTTCTCATCGTTTAACATAGATAACATAGCAGTTGGCTTAAATGCTTGTGTTACAGAGCGTTTGGCTATGCACTTTCAGAGTGATCACTGTGATGTTCAAGAGTCAAATCTAAATATTAAATAACAATTAACCTGTTAACCTGTACAATTTTAAGGCGGCCACTCTTTTATAGGTTCTCAAAATCTAAAACATCAGCACCAAAAAACCAATGTTCTGTCTAAATTTCAGCAACAAATAGGCTGAATTTCTGCATAAAAATTCAGCACCTAAAGACCAATTTTATGCCTAAACTTTCAGCAACAAGGAGGCTAACTTTCTGCAAAAAATCAGCACCAAAAGGCCTATTTTCTGTCTGAAATTACAGCAACAAATAGGCTGAATTTCTGCATAAAAATTCAGCACCTAAAGACCAATTTTATGCCTAAACTTTCAGCAACAAAGAGGCTAACTTTCTGCAAAAAATCAGCACCAAAACGCCAATTTTCTGTCTAAAATTTCAGCAACAAATAGAAAAGAAAAGTCATGAAAAAAAATCAGCAAAGACATAGATTTGAGCTTAAAAAAAATTCAGCAACTAAACAACTTTGCAACTAAAAAAATCAGCAAAGACATAGATTTGAGCTTAGAAAAAATATAAGGGTTGTTTCAACGACAATCTACATAGAACATAACAATACGCTTAGCTTTAAGATTATATTTCTTTGTAAGTGTTAGTCAATATCAAGAACTACTAAAAAAAACCCACAAGAACACCAAGATAAACAAGTCACTAACACACAACACAAAGCTACTAAATCTTAAACCACTTTGACTGTAAAGAAGAACAGAACAGACTAAAGACTCAAGGTTTAATTAAACCAATAACTACAAAGTACAAACACACCAGATTGTTTCTTAAAAACATAAAAACAAAATTAAGCATTTCATCAAACACTTTATGTGCAAGCTTGAATCACATGAATCTGCCACCTAACTAACTATAAGTTTCTCACATAACCTCTATTCCTGCTGTCACCCACTAGATGCAAAATATAAACATTACAAAAAGCAATATATGGGCAACATCTAGAAAAATAGCTCAACTGAAAAGTAATACCTCTAGCATGTATGTAACAATCTGAAATCCTGCACAAAAGATACAATCGTTTAATTAAACCAAAAACTACAAAGTACAAACACACAAGAATAAAAGATAAAACATAAACAAAATCACAAACCAAGCAACTCTATTAAACCAAATCGAGAGCGGATGGTGGTAGGGTCCTTTTGGTTAGCGATAGGCGAGGGAGCAGTGGTGAGGACTGAGGGTGAGGGTTGTGGTGATGCCGTCGAGAGGTTGTGAGAGAGGAGTGATGAGAGTTGGATAGATATCTCAGATCTGGAAAAATGAAAGTTAGAAAATGAAATTGTAAGAGGGAAATAGAAAATGAAAGTGAAAATTGTAAGCGGGAAATGAAAATAGATTTCACAATCATTTAGACCGGTGCATAAACAGACCGGTTTAAATAAGTTTATTTAGACCGGTGCATAAACAAACCGGTTTAAATAAGTTTTTTTGGACCGGTGTTTTAAAAATAAACCGGTCTAAATGTTAAAAAGACATTTAGACCGGTGTCTTCTATTTGCACCGGTCTAAATAACTTTTGGCGGGGTAAAATCCTCATTTAGACCTGCATTTTTTTTTAAGGGTCTAAATAAGGGGGTCTAAAAGACAGTTTTTGTAGTAGTGAACACTGATGTGTACCCTGCGACTGGGCTCTTTATTAGAGACTTGTTGGTCTTGAACGCTACCCACTCAAACCCATTTTGACCAGCTCTAGCTGTTGTTGCGAAGAACTGTGGCACTACAAAAATGTCACCTTGTTTCACCTGCTTGTCCATCACGGCTTGACAATTTTTCAACACAACATGGACCTGTGCCTCGCCACTGAGTACGTATACCATGATGTGGCTATTTATAGTAGACCAGTGTGGCGAGATCAGCGCATTCTGTATATATAACAGTATATATCACAGTAAAAATGACATTTGTTAAGAAAAGAATATGCATTTAATTATTACAAATATCATAAAATAAGAATTTTTGTTTTTGGACAATTCAAGTGGAACAGAGGGATCAATAGATTAGAATTATATATCCCCTTAGAGCACACTGTGTGTTCACTCGAAAGCTGCATTAAGGCTTAACGCATGTGAGTTAAAGCCGCGTTACCCACACCGCTCCCTGCGTTAAATAGGTGTGTTAAGTGCTGTGTTAGCAGCTTAACGTAGCGTTAAGGGTAGAATAAAAAATAAAAAATAAAAAAAAAATAAAATCATTTTACCCCCTACCAACGTTTAACTAGCCGTTGGATTTAAAAATATATATATACAATTTTGGCCCTCCAACGTTTATAAACGGCTAGTTGCATTAAAAAAATAATAATAAAAAAAAATTAAATAAAATTAAAACATTTTTCCCACCACAATAAATACCAACGATTACAAGCCAATTTCACAACTCCATACACTATTAATAAAAAAAAATACACAAACGCCATGGCTTGTCGTCTGTCACATTCCGTCAAACAAATGCAAGTGTTTATTCAAAAACAATGCGACAAAGAAGATACTGATCGACAAAAGGCTATCATTGACGTTATCAATCAGTTTCGGCTTGCAAAAGCAAAAAAAGAACATATGAGACAACGATACGCGGAATGCACAGACATTTCTGCCGAAAAAAAAGATGTGATTGACAAATTTTTGAACGAGGAAGCCAAGAAAGACGATGCCATTGAGGACACGTTGTGGGGTTGTGTTTCACAGATACAATCCAACATCAGCAACAAAATCTGGTGGAGCTATGAGGAAACCAAAGTTGTTGGTTATGTATCATAACAAGTGACTCCCCCATTTCCTGGTTATGAGCATGGTTCAACTTCATCTGATGCACCTAGATTTGTTGAGCAACAACAGTCTCCCCCATTTACGGGTTATGCTGACGAGGCAGATAATCCTTTTGGATTAACTGAAAAACAGCTGTATGACATGAGCGTTGGCGAACAGACGTTCAGAGAATTTGAAGCAGAGCAAGCAAAGCTTCAACAAGAGTTGGAGGAGAAATGCAGGAATGACGAAGAAGAACGTAACGCGTTCATTGAGGTATTTCGTGGGTATAGGTCTCCTTCGTATGATTCTGCATGCGGGGAGCACTCAGATTAAATTATGTCTATGTATTTCGTAAAGTAGCGTATCGTAGTGTATTTTATGTAACATTTATTTAATCTTTATTATGTAACGTTTATTTCCGTATTTGAATGAATTTGTATCGTAAAATGTTTAAGATTAAATGTTATGTTAGTTATTAAATAAAGTATTAGTTTTAGTTTAGGGGTTGATTTTGAAAATAGTTGAGTTAAAGTTGAGTTAAAGTTGAGTTAAGGTTAAGTTATGATAAGGAGTGTTTTTTTAGTTGGGGTGAAAAAATTAAAGCGGATGTTGCGCTGACGTGTCATTGGGTGAAAGTTTAACCCTGAGTAATGACACCCAATGCTCTTATGGATATCTCACATAAGAGTAGGAATTCATGTCCGATTTATTGATTGGATTACCAATCCTAAAGTTGATTGTCTAAGTATCATGTAATTTTTTAGTTTCTTGCTAGTATAATACAAATTGATGCTCAAAAGCAATTCAGGCTACATTTGCTTAGTTTGTACCAATATTAGAGTTTTTAGAGACTTTAATTCGTCCATCATAATCTTTCACGTTGAGTCGAGTAACTAAAGGTACTATAAATAATTTGGTCCAGATTATACAGTTCGCTAGTTACGATCTGATATGTTTTAGTAATTTTACACTAATTTTGTTAGTAATATGTCAGTATAGTAGTATATATGTAGAGTACTATATATGGTGTATTTTAAGGTTGATGTCATTATATTAACTTAACCCTTTTCTTTAAGAAAAGGTGATCACGTATCAACATGCATGTTGCAATTTTATATCATTTCAAACAAAAGAACATGCATGCATGTACCTTCTTCAATGAAGATTAGACGAGGGAACGGATGATAGGACGGAAGTGTGAGTGAATTAGGTCGAATCATTATCTTCGAAAGAGCAACACCAACACACTTCAACTGGTCATCATTTACACCTATGTTTCAATCGAACCACAAAAAAATCGAAAGTTATAAAGCTCCCGTTTGGTTATGAAGTCAAACCATAGAGCTGGTTTGGTTATGGCGAATCGTTGAAGGTTATAAAGCTCCCGTCCACCGCCATGGCCGGGTGAGCACGTGGTAGCGATGATGGTGGTGCTAAGGAGACAAAAGAAGAACCATAAAAGGACCTTTTCCGCAAACATGGTTTGCCGGTGGATGGTGGTTTGAATATATGATTGATGATATGGTTAATGTGGTGGTGCATGGTAGAGGTGGCCATCCAAACCGGCTCCGGAACCGAAACTGAAAAAAAAAATTGAAACGGAAACCGGTCAAACCCGGTACTTCCAAGAACCGGTCCCGGTTCTTAAAAAAACTGACTGTTCCTACGGTTCTCGATTTTTACCATTGGAACCGGTTTTTCCAAACCGGTTCGAAATCCGGTTTGGAAGAACCTGTTCCAACGGCTAGAAGCCATTACCGAGACAGTAGTAGATTTTTCCCCGTTTGGGCTGTTTTCTAGCCGTTTACAAACGGTAACAAGCCCCAAAAATCACCATTTTGACCTCCTAAACATCCCTATAAATACCAAGGTTGATTTTGGTTGAATCACAACAATCAAACTCTCAAAAATCGCTCACAAACTTGATCAAAAACGCTCACGATGTCTAGAAACCGAGCTTCTCAAAACGTATCATCAAATACCGCCGCTCAAGGTTCTACAAATGAACAGTATGAAGTTGGGATTGAACCAACAACCCGAAACCAAGAAATTTGGTGTCATTTCGACTTGGTTAAGTTCTCGGATGGATCAAAAAAGGCTAGATGTAAAGCTTGTAACACTTTTATCAAATCCGATGGGAACTCTTCGTTGAAGAAGCACACGACTCAACATTGTAAAGTAACAAAAGGCGTTTTGGGATCGGAACAAAATACTATGGGACGAGATGGGAGTATTTTTGTATATGACGAGAGGGCGCTTCGTCAAGATTTAGCACACTTTGTGTGTAAAACCCGAAATATTGAAACCGTATTTGTATCAATTTGAATTTTAACCTAGGTTCGATAATACGTATGTGACAATTAAAAACCTTACAATATACATTTGAGTTAATACATTATAAATAAAATTTGCTTAATAATAAAAAAGTAACTAACCTAAATTAAAAATAACCTAGTCTTTCTAAACAAATCCTACCTTTAAACGATTTGTACACATAATATGCTAGTATTATACATTTCCTACTTATGAAACAAATAGGAGTCCAATTAGGCCTATCTATCAAGCCTTCAATCACGCTTGATCACATTTACTATCTTCCTAAAACATCTTCACACCTTTCCTTTCTAGCAAACAACATCACACGTTTTTCCTTCTCAAGTTATATAACAACTTCTGCTTTTCCCTTTTCTCTCAATACCGAAACAAGAAAAAACCATAAGCCACTTCCAGATCGCTATTTTTCTCTTCAAGAAACAAGGGACGAAAGTTGCAGCCTTGGTGATCAACTTTGTGCAAGAGTAGCAGCAATGGGTGATCGTAGTGTTGGTGTTTTGTTCTCGTACGTCCTCTTGATCCTCTTTGATTCAGCACAAGGATTTGTCTCCAAGATTTTGGTACGAGGTTGGCAGATTCAAGATCAATTCGTGTAGGGTTAAAGCTGCGTCGTTAGCAACCACGGTACACTCCTATGATTCCCTTCGTATCATCCTTTGTTTATACAACTTATACAACTACTAAACTAACCCTAATCATGCTTTTGATTTGTTGTTGATTCGTTATAATATTAGCATGTATGTATAAGCATAAACCGTCACATGAAATCATAAGTATAATCTTGTTAAAATTGCACTCGACCCATTATTTTCTTGTGTGATCGACCTAAAACAAATAACCCCTAGTCATGACATCATAAAATCAGTACTTGGTTGTTAATCACACGTTACAACAAGCTTCTAAAATCAGAAAACCTAGCTTATACGTTAACGAGAGAATTAGGGCTTGTTTATGATTCTATGTGAATGGTTTTAGTGTCGTCATTTGTTTTTGTGTGTGTAACGTGTGTGTCAATCTTGAGGGCTGTAAAACATGTGTGATATATGTGAATTCAGCCTATAAAATGTGTGTATTAATCGGATCCAAAAGGGTTTAGGTTAGGGTTGCTTCTGTCTCAAGTGCATGTTGTCCAGGATTTTGGGTCGTGTTGCAAGGGTCATAAGTTAATGATAAAAACGTGTTTTTGAAAGTTTTTTGAGGGTAAAACTAAATTCAGGATGTGTGCTATCTGGATGTCAAATTTCATAATTTTTGGAGGTCGAGAGAGTAGTCTTTTGATTTTTGGGAGTTCAAGTGTCAAAATTGTATTTTGGATGTCTGGAAATTAGTTGGTGTTTTTGATTTTTAGTTTTAAAACCATAAGGAATTAAGAGGTCTCATTAATGTATATGGCTTACTGTATTTTTGGTGGATTTTTCTAAAGTGTCTAAATGGGTTCGTTAAGGACAAACTTTCTGGGTGTCTGTGCAGTTATCTTTCTGGGCAAGTTTGGGAAAATAATTTTTTAAAGGGTATTTTCACTTAGTAATAAAATCTAAAAAAATTAGAGGCAGTACTAGACATATGTAGGAGTCATAGACAGAAATTGTAGAGCCTCAGGAGCTCAGTTGATAGGTCTATAAATTCATGAGAAACTAAGTCAGATTTGCATTCTAAACCTAAAATCTGTTTTGACACACTTAAACATTAACTAAATTAATTATTGATTTGAAACACATATAAAACCTATGTCTTGATTGTTAACTCAGTCTAACCGAACTCCATATTCGACAAAACCTATTTTGATATTACATTTATAACCTAATTAAGTTATGCCTTAATTATGAAACCTTAAACCTATGTATTAATCACTTAACTTAAGTAAACCCTAAATATGAAGATGTGATTGATAACAAGCATTAAAATTCCGTTATGGTATTAAATGAGCGTATAAGTAATATATAATTATAATTCATGTAGATCCGGTGAAGTCGGAGTGATCCTCTTTCTTGTGTTATTTTCCATTTGCTTTCAAGTTCATAAGGTATAGATATTCTATGCTTTATCAGTAAGGATTTCCTCATGACTCGTTTCGTTATGATATGGTTTGATTCGTTCGTGACTTCAATATTCTCATTTGAATCCTTTGATACTTTATAATTCATTAGATATTATGACTTGTATGAAAACCTTTTTGAATATATATCTTGATGATGGTTTTGCGAAATACTATTTTTAAAATAATTTCTATGACTACGAGGTAACACCACTTTTTATATGAAAGCTTAATGACTCTTATGAAAACTGTTTTTAAAGGAATACTTTCATGAAAATAACATTTAAATGATTTTCACAATTACATAATCTGGTTGTACTCTATCCTTAAGGATTTTCATGAGTCATTGATTTCCTGATATTTGTTAATTGTTATGCTTTGATCCATATTTGTTCAGTATTCGTTTGATTATTCGTGTCATGCTATATTCCATTCATATAGCTATTATCTGAGTTGGATAGTTTATAATTATCCCATATCATTAGATTGCATGTACTATGCCTATTATGTTGCCCATATTTGTAGCTAGTCATGGGGAGTCCATGGCCTTGCCATTGATGCACCAATGGTATTGACGCTATCTGTGGAGGTGGGTTTTTGTCCACAGCGTTCTCATTTGTTTATATAGCTGTATATATGGCGCACCTGGCCCGTGTTTATTATATGTATGTTTAGTCTAGAACTGGCATATGTATCTCTGTTTTGAAGGGAGCGTATGGATGCATCATAGGTACTTAGTTCAGTTTAGATATATATACTTGTGAATGGACTTGAGTGTGTGCAATACACCCCATTTCACTATTTGGTACATTGAGCTAGCTACTCCATGTACAATTTGTTATATGATTTGTTGGGCATTTCCTTTGATATTGATATCCACTTTATGTTCATTATTATGTTTTGATCCCTTTCATATGTTCCATATTCTATTTGACATCTTGTTTAGCAGGTTCTCTTGGATTTATTCGTTTATTCATTTCGTATACGCTTATTACCTTTCATTTGTTTATATTTGTTCACTGAGCGTTAGCTCAGCCGCATTTTCTTTTCTCTGTGGCATGTTATAAGCGGGATGTTGGGCATGAGTGTTGAGAGTAGGAGCTAGAGGACCTACCCATGATTAGTTTCCCCATTGTTGGATTATAATTATGCTTTGGATATGTATTTCTTTTTAGACTATTGTTTGGATTATATTTTGGAAGTCTTTGTAATTCTTTACTTAGTATTTTAATAAGAAGTCTTCTGCTTGCGTTTATATGTTCTGATTGACACCAAAATGTTACACTTAGACTCTTTTCGGGTTGGGGTGTTACATTTTGATTCAAGAGGGTTTGCCATTTAACCACTTCGACAACCCTCGGTTAACGAGGTTGATTCAACAAAGGCTTCAACCACAACACACTCATGTAAGTCGTCAAACTCTTAAACGTGATTGTATTAAATCTTGGGTGAAAGTTAAAAAGGAATTAATACTTGGTTTTGATGCTTTAAAAACAAGTATAAACTTAACAACCGATGTTTGGTCGGCGGGTCATGGTTTGCCCGGTTCGTACACTTGTGTTACCGCACATTGGATTAGTCCCCTTAGTTGGCAAATGATTAAACGTACTATTGCTTTTGAAAACTTTGAATATCCGCACACGGGTGAAAATTTAAGTTTTATGTTGAGATATATTATGAAAACGTTTAAAATAGAAAAAAAAAAGTTTTTTCAATATCGTTTGATAACGCTTCTAATAATACAAATGTGGCGGGAAGGCTAATACTAAAATACCGACCACCTCTTAATGGAATTTTTTATCATAGTCGATGTGTTGCACACATCATTAACTTGGTTGTGCAAAGAGGACTAGCGACCGAGCAAATGTATAATTTAAGAGAAGCTTTTAGAAAAATGTTACAAGATATTTTTCAATGTGGAAGCGCAAAATATGTGGATTATATAAAATTGTATCATGAATCGAATTCCATTTTTTTATCTCCAAATTGGGACGTCCCTACAAGATGGAATTCGACTTATAACATGTTTGTTAGTGGTTTACGCCAAAAATTAACGTTACAACATTTTCATGATAATCTTTGCTCTAGATCTAGGCATGGGGATATGGTACCATTTTCGGTTGAAAATTGGGGTCTTATTCAAAAAATAACCAATTTACTCAAAGTTTTTAAAACCGCAACAACTTTGTTATCGGGTGTTTATTATCCCACGAGTCATTGGGTCCTCAACCAACTTTTTATGATGTGTAGAAAATTAGGAGCATACGAATATGATGGTCCACTTTTTACGAATATGGTTTTACCGATGAAAGAAAAACTTAGAAAATATTTGTTGGGTTTTAGAGTTACTGCTGCTTGCATGGTTAAGACTGCTAATGGTTTACTCAAGAAATGCTCTAAGTCATTACTGCTGCTACTTACAAAGATTACAACTGCTTGTGTATTTTACTACTGCTAGTGTTGCTGATGATGTTCAAGAAAATAGACTAAGTAGTTACTACTGTTAGACTAAATGTTACTGTTGCCAGTTTAGAGTTACAACTGCTACTGAACTTGAAGGAAAATACCCTAAGTAGTTAGTGTTACTAGAAGAAAAGTTAGTACTGCTAGTACTAATTTACTACTGCTGAAGAGTTAAAGCTGCTAGAGTTAGAGATACAACCTCTAGAGTGTTTAGTTTGTACTGCTTATGAGATAAACTTGTATAGTCAGTTAGATAAAAATAGAAAAGATTATATAGAGATTTATCTTGTATAGAAAGTAATTATAAACCGCCTAGGACTCCTTAGTTTATAAAAGGAGGTCCTAGGGTATAGAGATAGATACGTGATTCTTTAGAAAACTTCAAGGTTGTAAACCCTAATACTTTTGAGTATTCATATTATTAATAATATTGAAGTTGTTAATACAAATATCGTCATAAAAACGTTATTTATATTTTACGATCTTTGCTTAATTTTGTTAATGACAATTACAAAGTTTATCTTTAAGCAAAGCATAAATATAAGATTAAGTCTTTTATATTTATAGTGATAAGTCTTTTAAAACACATTTACACATTACAAGATTACTAGGAATAACATTATATACATTTAAATTTTTATTTCTTAAATTAGAAATATTTAGGATGACATCATGGCATGCATCATGAACATATCTTAGAAAGATTTTTGAGATATCTTGTATAGATCTTCAAGCTAAAGAGTTGACACTTGAAGATATGGAAAAATTGTGCAAGATATGGAAAGATTTGAGAATCTATTAGCTGTCCTGCACTGGCGGATCCAAACCCATACAAGGGCGGATCCAAATTTAGGGATCCGCCAAATCCGCCAACTGTTTTATCAGTTTGCCTATAAATAGCAAGCTGATCATTCAGGCACATTCATCACTTACATAGCATAAATTATACATACATTCATTTATACATTACTAACCCATATCATTCATCATTCTTAGTGACCTTCCTTTTTGTAGTAAAAGAGATCAAGCATCAACAAGCTTCAATATACTGTTGCAAGTCTTGTAAAGTAGAAACTGTGTGATTAGTTAGAGTTTACACATCATTGTTATACCTTTCATTCAGTAAAGTCCGGTTAGTATTTTAGTCCTTAAAACACATAGAGTAAACGGAAGTAGTTGTACCCTTGTAAAGAACTCGACATTTAGCTTAGTGTCGGTAATTGTATAAGCGACGTCAGGTTGGTTCTTCCTTGAAGTAGAACCCGGTGTTTAGCTTAGTACCGGATAAAGTGTAAGCGACGTGTATAAAGGTTTTCTCCGCTGAGAAGGGAGTTTGTTTCTTAGTGAAGAAAAACTCTCGAGTTAGAGGCTCGAGGAGTGGAGTAGGGCAAGGAAGAGAGTCCTTGTAGCCGAACCACTATAAATCTCCGTGTTGTGGTTTGATTGTTCCTATCCTTACTTACTTTACTTATATTGCTTGTTTGTGTGTATTTACTTTGAAATCGCGTTAAGTCACAAAGCGAATTAATTTTGAAAACGGTAAAAACTATTCAACTCCCCTTCTAGTTTTCCATAATTGGTATCAGAGCTACGTTACTCAAGATTTTCAAATATATTGTATTTTAAAACTTGAAACGATCAATGGATTTTGAAAACTTTAAAGAAGGGTAATCTATGCAAAGACCACCACTATTTGAACCAAATTGTTTAATATACTGGAAAAACCGCTTTGAGACATATGTGAAGTCAAAGGACATAGATCTATGGTATATAATTGTAGAGGGTGATTACAAGCCCATAAGTAATAATATTTCAGGTGGTCGGGATGAAGGTGCTTCTCTTACTCGTCACAGTGATGAGCAAAAGAAGTTGATTGCCAAAAATAACGAAGCCAAAATGATGTTTTACAATGCTTTACCTAAGAAAGAATATGAAAGAGTTTTTATGTGTAAAACGGCTAAGGATATTTGGCAATCATTAATTATCACTCATCAAGGGAACTCACAAGTCAAAGATAACAAAATTGATCTTCTTGTTCAACAATATGAACAATTTGTTATCTCTGAAGATGAGACTATTGATAGTGCGTTTGCTAGGTTTAATACTATTATTACATCTCTTAAAGCACTTGATGAATCTTTTTCTAGTAAGAATTTTGTCAGGAAATTTCTAATAGCACTCCATCCGAAGTGGAGAGCAAAGGTGACGGCTATTGAAGAATCTAAGGATCTTTCAAGCATGAAACTGGACGAGCTCATTGGAAATCTCAAAGTTCACGAGATGGTGATGGAAAAAGACTCAGAAATAGTTAAAGGCAAAAAGGAGAAGATGAAGTCCATTGCCTTGAAAGCTAGGGTAGAATCAAGTGATGATGAAGAGTCTTGTTCTAGTAGTGAAGACGAAGAATATGCCATGGCCGTAAGAGATTTCAAGAAATTCTTTAGGAGACGAGGAAAGTTCGTAAGACCACCTCGTGAAGAAAAGAAATCCTTCCGGAAAGACCGTGATGATAGAAAAGGAAAGGTAGATAGGAAGTGTTATAGGTGTGGAGATTCTAGTCACCTAATAGGAGAATGTCCAAAGCCTCCAAAGAACAAATCTCAAAGAGCGTTTGTTAGTGGAGCTTGGAGTGATAGTGAAGGTGATGACGACGAACCTAAGAACGACGAAGTTGCTCTTATGGCTCATGACTCAGAAGAGGTACATTCTGACTCGTCATACTCCTCTATTGATGATGAAACCTTAGAAGTAGAATATAACAAACTGTGTGAAATTACCCTTAAAATCATAAACAAGAATAAGTTCTTAAAAACCAAAACAACACTTTTAGAAAACGAAGTTCATTGGTTAAAAGAAAAAGAGATAAGAATAGAAAAGGGTAAAAGTGTTAAAGAAACATGTGTGTCATGTCAGGAACTTAAATTAGAACTAGAAATACTTAAGTTCACACAGGAATAACTTATCAAACAAAATTCTAAGTTTAAAAAGTTTGATAAAAATATAAGTTGTATAGATGAGATAATGAAGATAAAAAAATTACCTCATGATAAAACTGGACTAGATTTTATGAAACTAGGAAGCTTAAGGGACTTTAAGAAACAAACAGTAACTGTTCCAACTGAGTCAGACACCCATGGATCCGACGGATCCAAAATTTTGGATCCGCCAGTTGTACCCAAGGAATCCGTAGGTACTGTTGATGAACAGAAAGTTCGTAATTCGGATCGTACTGAATTTGTTAAGGTCACTAGAAAACCTAGCACTAGTACAACTGTTAACAAACAAAAACCATCAGTCTCTATAGGAAAAGGTCAAGTTAAAAATGAGTATAGAGTTAAAACGGTTCAACAGACACCTAAAACTAGTTTTCCCTAACACCCCTTTCCAAAGAGTAACTTAAACTCACAACATCATTTTCAAAATAATTGGTACCAAAACATGTCTAGAAACTTTCAACGTCCCAACTTTATGCCATGGAACACGTGTCCACCATTTCCATACATGAACCATGATAATGTTATGTTTAACCCAAACGGACCCATGAGATATTAGGGACCAAACGCTTGAGTTTTTCTTGAACTTAGGTGTGCTTAAAAGTTGAGTTAGAACCAGAAGAGTGGATTAAAGATAGTGGGTGTTCAAGACACATGACGGGGAACAAAATCCTTTTCTCATCCTACCAAGTGTACGACGGAGGTAATGTCACATTCGGTAGCAAGCTTAAAAGTAAAATCATCGAAAAAGGTACAATCTCTCATGACTCTCTCACTATTGATGATGTTGCTCATGTAGATAATTTAGGATTTAACTTGCTTAGTATTAGTCAATTATGCCGCAAAAAGTATAACGTCCTTTTCAGTGAAAATGGAAGTAAAATACTAAAAGATGGCATAACCGTAGGAAAAGGTATTTTGAAGAATAACGTTTACATTATGAAATTAGACAAAACACCTAAAGACAAACTTTGTCTCACTTCTTTGGACGAAAACTCAACTCTATGGCATCGATGCTTAGGTCATGCCAATATGAGATTAATTCAATCCTTATCATCTGAGGATCGTTAGGAACCTGCCCAAGTTGAAATATGACCAACACTTTTGTGATGCTTGCAAAATAGGAAAACAAGTTCATAATAGTCATAAGGCTAAAAACATGGTGTCTACATCTAGGTGTTCTAGAATTGTTACATATGGATTTGTTTGGACCATCCGCTATACAAAGTTACGGGGGAAACTTCTATACTTTGGTAATAGTAGATGATTACTCCAGGTATACATAGACTAAATTTTTGAAAACTAAAAACGAAGCATTTGATAAATTTAAAATCTTAAGTAAGAAAATTCAAAATCAAATAGGAAATAACATAGTTTCAATAAGAATTGACCATGATCGTGAATTTGACAACAAAATCCAATTCGGAGCTTTTTGTGATACCAATGGCATAACACATAATTTTCTCGGCTCCTCGAACTCCTCAATCTAACGGTGTAGTAGAACGCAAAAATAGGAAAATTCAAGAAATTAGTAGAACCATGTTAAATGAACAAAACATACCTCTAAAGTTTTGGTGTCACGCTGTAGATACATCCACATATATCCTAAATCGAGTTCTAATTAGACCATTCTTGAAAAAGACTCCATATGAGTTATACCGAGGCAAAAAGCCTACTTTAGGATATTTTAGAGTTTTTGGAAGTAAGTGCTTCATTTTAAACACAAAGTATTATCTCACCAAGTTCGACCCAAAGTCGTATGAAGGTGTATTTCTAGGATATGCCACTAGTACAGATTTGGCCTACAGTCACACCAAAAAATGTGTGACTATATGCATATAGTCACACACGTTTTTTTTTGTGTGTGTGACAAAAAGTCGCGCCACTATAGGGTCTATATGGTCACATTGTTTAGTTTGTGACCGTTTTCATTGAAAAAGAGTGACCAAAACCCGAATATGTGTGACTAATTAGGCACATGTTTGGTTTGATTTATCAGTGTATGTGACTATTTCCCATCCTATGGCCACATGAATATATAATAAATGTGACGATTGTGATGATTTAGTCACACAACGTGTGTTGTTTTTTTCGAGTTAGTCACATAAAATTTAAAAAATAGTGGCCAAAAGTGTGAATAAGTGTGACCATATGCTGTTTAAAGTGAAGAAATGTGTATTTTGTGTGACTATTGTTCATCCAATGGTCACTTGAATTTTATGTTTATGTGGCCTTTTGTAATATTTAGTCACACAAAACATGTTTGTTTTGGGTATTTAGTCACATACAATTAAGCAAAAAGTGGCCAAAAGTGTCAATAAGTGTGACCATATGCTGTTTAAAGTGAAAGAAATGTGTATTTTGTGTGACTATTGATCATCCAATGGTCACATGAATTTTTGTGTGTGTGGCCTTTTGTAATATTTAGTCACACAACAAATTAAACAAACAGTGACCAAAAGTGTTATTAAGTGTAACTATATACATCTTTTAGTCACATTTAAGAAATCAATATATATCAAAACAACTTCAAATACAATAATATATAATAGCACTACTAACTGTATGAACCAACAGTACTAACTTATAACTAACAGAACTAATACACCTGCTCATACTATAATATCTAGCAGTATTAAAAATACACTAGCTCGTGTCTGTTGTTTCTTGCCTTGAATAATTTCAAAACTTCACTATCCGAAGACTCGATCAGGATTCTCTTGGACTTCTGCCTATATATTCCAAATGTATTCAAAATGCCCATTACTGCATGATAATTCTAGTGAACTCTCGAACTCTCGATCAGGATTCTCGTGTCTGTTGTTTCTCGCCCACCAACTGGTGATAATTCAAGTGAACCAAAATCTGCATTTTCAGTAATAAATGTTCAAATTTTCTTTTGATAAAACTAAAACAAGATAAACATTTAGGACTATAAAAAGGAGGGAGTTACCTCACTCTTGAGAGCAGGAGCAGCAATTCCTCTTTGCCCAGGATCTATTGCAAGCAAACTCTCCATAAGCCCAATAGCAGCTGCAGGTCTGGGGACTCGTTTGTTTCATGCTTATGTGAGTTGTCTGCTACATTTGAGCACAATCAAAGTA
Organism: Artemisia tridentata subsp. tridentata; assembly: GCA_021014915.2. NCBI lineage: Eukaryota > Viridiplantae > Streptophyta > Magnoliopsida > Asterales > Asteraceae > Artemisia > Artemisia tridentata. Next base: position 127,317,532 of record CP139507.1, on the reverse strand, counting down.
AATATAAAGATTACAAAACTATAAACAGGAATGTATTAAGTTGCATGCTATTATCATAAAAATACATATCTAGGATATCATGAGGAGCTCAGCTATAAAGCATGAGCTGAAAAACTATACAGAACATCAATATTTTGATGTATACAAGTTTACTTTGGTCGCTCAAGTGTACATTTTTCCTTGGTCTAAACCCTACTGTGAACACGAAATGCAACAACTTATACTCAGTTATAACTTCTTTTAAAAAAATCATTTCTATAAAGAATAAGTTTGGTGTATTTTTAGGATTTGGTAGTACCTTCTTTTGCCTGTAATCCTCAGGCATCAGGGTAACTTCAATCTGCAAAAAGAACATACCAAATTTCAGGATGTTTAACTAACAAAAAAGAACAAGAAATATCATATCGGTTCGATAGACCGACCTCTTCATCTATCAGCTTCGAGTGTGCAATCATGTCTATTACTGGCTTGGTGCATATGGGACAGCAGAATCTTTTACGACGCCAAAAAGAAAAATTCAAGGCAAATGATATTATCATAACGATCTAAATCTTTAAATAAAACTGATTGAAGGAAGTATGCTTTAAGATTAGACTCGACTTATCTGACCGGTTAATTTGAGAACACAACCTGCAGATGCCACATTCATCGTAATGAACCTGCAGATGCCACAATCATCTCATGAACTTTGTGCGGTCAGCTCATGAACCTACAGATGCCACAATAATCGCAATGAAACAGACCCTTGTCAAGCTGCAACACAATGATCAAAAATCAGCGAAACCTAAACATACGTGTAAGATATACACAATATACAGAATATAATGTTCTGTTTCTATACATCGTCGTAGAATATGCAGATGTCACAGAAGTATTCCCCCATATTGACACCACAATTTGTGCAGGTATTGCCAACCTGTATAATAAAAAAACGATTTAGTGATTTTAGCAAGTAATCATTCATTTGTCATAGATCGAGCTTTTAAAACGTACCGGCTGTTCTGTGTCATATATCTAATTTCATGTTTGGGCTGTAAACTCTCTTTAAGGTAATGATCAAGCTCTGTTGTATCTTCTTCTGATGGGATGCCTGAAACATGTCAAATGATACATATGTGACTCAACAATTTTAATTAAACCCAGACACAAATATGTAAAATGTTACAATTAAGAATTATACCTGAAATGTCATCTTCCTCGATAAACTTGGAATAGCCCGACTGCTTCCTGCTAACTTCTTATGGCAATACTTGCACTCTTGAAAGGGTTGTTCCTGTGACTCGTATCCTTGAGACTCATTCATGCTTTGAGTTTGATTAGCATCCACTTGTGATGGTGTGTTAGTACACTACTAGAAAAAGGTCTATCATTGACTCGCATTTTATGACGCACGCTACAAGATGACGCGCAAATAGAAAAGTCATAAAATAAGAGTCATAACGAGCAAATTTTTTATTGGGGATGACTCGTTTTCAGAAGCGTCATAACATAGGGTCATAATCAGTTAAAATTTAGCCTGCTAGATGACGCTCATTTTGCTTCGTCATAAATAGGGGTCATCTATGTGTTTTTTTTTTCCCAAAACACTTCCCGCTCTCAAACTCTCTCAAACTCTTATTCTTTTTGTTTCCCGCTATTGACAAAAGCTTATTTCCCGCTTGACAAAAACCCCAAAAAAAAAACCTAAGTCCTTCAAAATCCCAAAAAAAAAAAAAAAAAAAAAACCCCAATTATAAGTTTACTAGGTTAGCTATTCTTCTCTCCCAATCCAGCCGCCCACCTTCACCACATTTTTCCGGCCATATTTCTCCGGCATCTCCACCATCTCCGGCGACCTCATCACAGCCGTCATTAAACACCATCAACCTCTCACCATCACAACCCCTCGCCTCTTCTCTCTTTCTTGAAGATGCCGACCACCACCACCCTTTCACTGCCACACTCCTCTGTTTTTATTGAAGATAAGTATAGATCGAAGATGGCTTCAGATCGAGTCACCACGCCATCATACTGCCGTCATCACCCTCTCCGTCTTTTTCTATTTTGTTCGTCCTTGTGGTATAGTGAAATCAGTACATTTCTTTTATTAATTACTAACCGATTTTATTTATTGTTACTAGTGTTTTCGTGGATTCAAATGAGTTAAAACATACTGATAACAAGATTTAAAAACGTGTTTTGAAACCGATTCGTATGCTTGCTTTTCTTTAATTAATTATAATAATTATCTAATTAATTCTTTGTTAATGAATTTGATTTTTGCATAATAGTCTGAAGAGGATTTGGCGTTGAAGCAACAATTGGAGCAGTATGTTGAGAGACTACAAGATGCTGATCCTGCTTTGCAGAAAGTTGCTCTCGAGAGTATGAGGTAGTATTCAGATCTCGAGAGTATGAGGTAGTATTCAGATCTCTTGAGGTAGTATTCGGTTAGAAATTTAGGAGTTTCTTGTGTGGTTGTTATTTGTACTATTATACTTTTAAGGTTTAGGTATCTGAATTTGGATATTTGCAGAATATAGCCTAGACATATGATAAGACAAGCATAGGTTATAAGATATTGGTGGTGTAAGCAGCTATACTGTATCCTCTCTGCATCATCTCCTGAACCTTATGTACATTTGGAACAATTAGCTTAGGGAGTTGTGTTGATAGCTTTGTATTGCAGCCGGGGTAATGGTGTGCGTGTTACACCCTTCTAGCAACATCAGGTGTAAGGTGGACCAAAATCTAAGTGAAATTGATTTGATTAATTTACCCCATTCAGACGGGATTGGGTATTGTTGTTGTTGTTGATCAGTTGAGTAATTCCTTGCCTATATTAATAGACAATAATACAATTGCAAGCTCTATACTGCTTGTAGCCTATACGAAGTGCCTGAATGTTACTAATGGTCTTATTTTGGAATACTTTGGATTTTATTTTTTGTAAGAATTAAATCTGTGTGTTTTTGCAGTTCCCAGTTTGCATTGCGTTCATATCTGTACATTCTTTTCCATTATATGGTGGGCTGGCCAGCTTCAGTGTGTTTCAGTTGGCTCGAGGAGGAAAAAGTACAAATTTCAATACTTGCTCAATTTGTTATATGTATAAGCTTTGTTGATTGTTATTTTTATGAACGTTCAGTAAATAATTCTTGAACTCATTTCAGGTAAGGGTATTCTATGCTGTGAGGATCTTTCTTGGCCTTCTCTCTGTCATAACTGAAGCTGCTTTGGTAGTAGCAATTTCCAGGAAATATGGAAAACGTCTTGCTCTTTATACACTTGCCTTTTTGTGCTTAACAAGTGGTTGCTTTTTCGCTAGCACAAGTAAGTGGCAATCTTGCATCCTACAAATCAAACAAGCGAATGCGTTAATATTTCTTTTTTGTTAGCTCATATCCTATACGTTATCTGTACCCCATTTTGGTTACTGTGTCTTGCTATCTAGAAGACTTGGTCAAACACAATAGATAAGCTAATGAAACAATTGTATCAGCCGTTGACACATGTTAGGTTGAAACAATTGTATCAGATGTTATCACGTGTTAGGTTTTTCTAATCTGTAAATACACTGGCAAATGTTAGTTTGTTAATCAGTAACGATGCTAAAAACACTTGCAAATTTTAGTTTGTTATTGAGTGGCAATACTAGTGGACAATTTACATATGTTAGTTATTCTTTTCTGTTCATAAAGTTGCATATGTTTAGTTGCTTTCATACGTTCACATGTTTGGTGAAACATTGTAATTTTATTTATCGATGTTAAAAAGATATGCGGTAGAATATAACCTAGCACACTTCCATAAATATAAATCCACGTATAGCATTTTGTTTTAGCTGTGGGCGAGACCATGTTTAGATATTTTTCATATTGAGTGACATGATTGTCTGACACTCTAAATTATCTAGGGGTTACTAAGAAGCTAAAAAGTTAAGCGTTAACAACTCATTGTATATGAAGTTGGAGTAGAATATAGCCTAGATAAATTAGCTCCGATTAATGATTCTTAAGGATAGATACTTTGTAACTGAATATTCGAGAGATCTTGGTAGCAAAGGTTATACAATGTTACATGAACATAAATCTTTCCTGACTTAAGGATATTACCAAGGTTTAATAGAGGCTTTATTTCATTTGCTGAAGTTACTTTTTGCGTCTTATTACTGTGTATTTTCTGGTGAGCACTCAGAGGTATACCAAAATATCAGAGTCTGAATTACATCCCATTCTCTGTTATAATTGGTTTTTTTTGCTTCTCTAGCAGAAGCAACATGACTGTCAGCTTTGGCGAAGAGGCTCCTGCTATTGTGCAGTTACAAAAATGGGAACCTTCTCCATTACGAACCAACCTAGCACACTTCCGTGAAGCTTTCCTTTCCCCAACCAGGGAATTTATAGTATTACTTTCATATCACAATGATGGGCTACTTCTACCTCTAGTCAAAGGTAAACTTCCAATAATAATTGCTTACTGTATACTAAACCTGGTTTGTGCAGATTTGAAAATTTGAATAATTTTTCTATTCTGCAGGTGAAGCTACTGCTAGTGAAACACATGCAAGTGTAGATGAAGAAATCAATTCTGATTCAGTACATATGGGTTCACATAATAAATTTTCCCTCCAAAGTGATATTGTAAGATATAATAGCTATCCTATGATATCTGATGTAAATTCACTTGTTTGGGGTATATGTGAGGATGCAAATAATCAACAAGAAGGGGCTTTATTTAGACAACTTCTTTTCGTAGTTGGTGATCATGGGTTGACAGTCCATGCATTTCGTCTACCTAGTGATGGCAATGAACCCATCGAACCTGTGCCAGATGGACAGAACGGAAAAGTAGTATGGGTGGAATGGGGTCCATCTACCTCGGGAGATGAAGTGCATCTTAGTAGGCCTGAAAATGTTGGTGAAAAAGAGACTGCTGAAAGAAGATGGTTGCGGACTTTCCTTACTAAAGTCAAAACAGTCAAATCCGAAGGCAAACTTTGTAGTAGATTTCCAGACAATTCTCTGCAGCTGAATACTTTATTTTCTGTCGTCTGCAGCTGCCAATTCTCCTTCGTATGAGGGTCGTGCTTTTACTGAACGTGCATCAACGTCCAACGAAACACAAGCCTCTAGAAATAGATCAGGTTTTTTTAGAGAGGTGTTTAAAATGATGGCTTTTATTTAGGTTTATGTCAACGACTGTTGTTAATTTTGTATTTCATTGACTTTGATATTTGTGTTTTTAATTTTGTATTATCAGGTTTTTAATATATGAAATGCGTTATTTTGATATTTGTGTTTTTAATTTTGTATTATCAGGTTTTTAATTGTCATTTAATAGAAAATTAGGAACTGAAAAAAATTATTTAAAAAAAAAAAAAATTAGGTTATGACTCGCAAAAAGGAGAGTCATAAAACGTGGGTCATAAATGCGTGTCATAGAGGGATGACGCACAAATGCGAGTCATGAAGCTTTATGACGGGTCCATCCTTGACTCGCATTTGCGCGTCATAAAGCCTCTTCTTGACTCGCATTTGGAGTCAAGAATAGCTGTTTTTCTAGTAGTGGTATCAATAGATCACCTTGACGTATTTCTCGATCCATATCCATGATCCTAAACAAGCGACGATTTAACATAAAAACAATGAATAAAAGCTAAGAAGTAAGCAATCAAACTATGTTAAAAGACATGTATTGTTAAAAGACCTACTTTGCAAAGACTGTTTCACAAAATTTATGTGAAAGAAGCTTAGCATCTGAGAAAGCAAGTCAAGCAATGGACATAGCTAATGATGCAAAAGAGACTGCAAAGATCAGATATGGCACAAAATGGTAAAGTAACAGTGCAACTAATTTTGTATAGAATAACCATTACCAGTAAAACAACAGAAGTGCCTTAGTGGTATAATCCAATAAGTTTTATACTTTGAGTCTGAACATTTAAAGTTGACTATCACCAACCCTCTTTCAACACTATTGTACATTAAAGATACAATTAAAAGCTTATTATACACTATTGATCAATCTCGTATTAGTCGTATATGATATAACAGCTTATTATACATTAAAGATACAATTAAAGATGCAATTAAAAGCTTATTATACACTATTGACCAATCTCGTATATGATATAAAGCTTATTATACATTAAAGATACTATTAAAAAGATAGGAAAAGAAGTGAATACCTGTGAATCCAAACTTGGAAGATGAAAGTGTGATAATTGAAGCGTCAATGTGTGTGAGAATTGAAGCTTCAGGCATGATTATTTGTAGAAGAAGACCGGATATAGTTTAGGTGTGTGAGAATTGAAGCTTCGACGATATCCACGCCTCGGTCTCATCATCAGCATCAACATCAGCAACCTCACAATCTTCAATCATTTCATCAGCCAACAATAGCTCATCTTTTTCTACATCCTTCAAATCCTCATCTTCTTCCCGTTGCGCAATTTTGTCGAACAGTTGGTGTGCACAGAAGTGAACGTTGATGTTAGTACGACGAGCTACTGGTTTCGATTTGTATTGCTTAACATAATCATCCATCAGATTATTAATTTTATAACACTAATAACTGATTGGATTTTATTAGGGTTTATGAGGGTTTGAAATTTGGGGAAATAAATTAGGGTTTGAAAATTGGGGAAATAAACCGATTTAATCGACTTAGAAGGTTGTATGCAAAAAATGGATTTTCGGAGATTTCAACTGTTAAACATCTTCCCCTATTAGCTGAACTTCTTGATTTAATCTTCTATTTGAAATAAAACACCAGCCCAAATCGACCTATTCCTAAATGGGTCAATATTTTAATTAGCCATATCCAGGTTCGAATTTGATATGAAATAGTATTTAGATGAAAATACTATATGAGATCAATTTGATTTTGGGGGGAATGGTTAATGAAATATTTGGGAATTTGGGAAGGAGGGCAATTTGATTTTGGGGGAAAAATTTAGGCGGGCTTGTGAAAAGATGTGAAGAGGGAAATTTTATTTTGGGAAAACTAAGTGCTTTACATATATATGATTTAGTCACTTTTAAATAATGTGTGACAAACTTGACTATATGATTTAGTCACTTTTAAATAATGTGTGACAAACTTGAGTATATGATTTAGTCACATACACAATTACTTCATGTGATCATATATGGATTTTGGTCACACTTTTCAATTGTGTGACATATATTTGTCACATATGTATATATATAGTGTGACTAATGTTTTAAACTTATTTGTATCTGTCACATGTCCTAAATTATATGTGACTAAATAATCAAAAAAAAAATTTACAAGATACCTCTAGTCACGAAATATTCAAATGTGTGACTGTAGCCTCAGTTGGAAAGACAAAATGGTCACACAAGTCGGATCAAGTGTGGCTGTTTATTTTATTCTGGTATATTTAGTCACATAAAAAAGTTACTGTATGGCCGTTCAAAAAACAACGTGTGTGACTAAAACCCATTTTTGTACTAGTGTTCACAAAATAGTAAAGCATATATAGTTTTGAACAAAGATACCTCAAAATTCGAGGAATCATTAAACGTAACATTCGATGAAAGTCCACCTCCCTCTAAGACATCACCTTTGGTAGATGATGACTTAGTTGAAAGTCAAATGGTTGAAAACCAAGAAAACATTGAAAGTGACAAAGAAGATGAACTGGTAAAAAGAGAAATAGTTAATATCAAAGAAACAAAGCTTAGCAAGTAGCACAAGGCTACAATCAACAAGAAGGTATAGATTACGATGAAACATTTGCACCCGTCGCTAGACTTGAGTCAATTAGGATACTACTTGCATATGCATGTGAACATGACTTTAAACTATTTCAAATGGATGTCAAAAGTGCATTTCTTAATGGTTTTATAAATGAGGAAGTATATGTAGCACCCACCTCCCGGCTTTGCCGATTTTGAAAAACCAAATCATGTCTACAAACTTAAGAAAGCTTTATACGGACTTAAGCAACCACTAAAAGCTTGGTATGATCGACTTAAGACTTTCCTAGTTAACCATAAATATACCATGGGCCTAGTATACAATACTCTTTTCACCAAGAAAAAGGGATCACATATTATCATAGTCCAGATATATGTGGATGACATTATATTCGGTTCAACTTGTCAAGAGTTATGCGATGAATTTTCAAAAATCATGCATGATGAGTTTGAAATGAGTATGATTGGGGAACTAAACTTTTTCTTAGGTCTCCAAATTAAACAATTAGAAGATGGGATATTCTTCAACCAATCTAAGTATATCAAGGATATGCTTAAGAAATTTGGTCTTGAAGATTCCAAACCCATGAAAACACCCATGTCCTCGGAAACTAAACTCACTAAGGATGAAGAAAGTGAATCCGTAGATAGCACTAAATATAGGGGAATGATTGGTAGTTTACTTTACCTAATGGCTAGTAGACCGGACATTATGTTTAGTGTTTGTCTATGTGCACGCTTTCAAGAAGATCCCAAAATATCCCATCTTGAAGCCGTTAAACGGATATTTAGGTACATAAAAGGCACTACACATCTAGGATTATGGTATCCCAAAGGGACGGGAATAGAAACCATAGTGTATGCCGACTCAGACCATGCCGGTGATTATGTTGATAGGAAAAGTACAAGCGGTATTTGTACTTTTGTAGGACATTGTCTCACCTCATGGTTTGCTAAGAAACAAACAGCCCTCGCAATTTCAACAACTGAAGCCGAGTACGTGTCAGCAGGAAAAGCTTGCCAACAAGCACTGTGGATGAAACAAGCTCTCGTCGACTATGGAATCAAACTCAACGACATTCCCATTCTTTGCGACAACAAAGGAGCTATCGACCTCAGCAAAAATCCAGTTCAACACGCTAGAACCAAACACATTGAAATACGACACCACTTCCTACGCGACAATGTTCAGAAGGGAAACATCTCAATCGAGAAAGTATCCTCAGAGGACAACATTACCGACATCCTCACAAAACCCCTTAAGAGAGAACCTTTCAACTATCTTAGACTAGGTTTAGGATTAATGGAACCTAGTGAGTAGATAAAATGTTAGCTCAAACCTTAGGTTAACCAGACACGACAATAACCCAATTTTGTGTTCTGATCTTGCGGATCCAAACGACAACAAGGGCGGATCCCTTGTTTTGGATCCGCCGGATCCGTGGCTTGCTAAGCTTCTTTTCTGTATATTAAATATACTTCCTGTACTATTCATCACACTTCCCAAAAACACCTACTGGAACTCGACCATTCTCTCACCAAATTCACAATTTAGGCCATCTTTCACAACCAATTTGTACTCCAATCATCACTGTAAGTATCTTTATCATGTCTACATTCCTGATCTGCGTCTAGGATTTCTATTTCATGTACAAAACCAAAACTTACGGTTTATGCATAATTCTTGTAAAATCATGAAGCATATTTACTGAATTGCATAACAAATCATGTTTTTCATAGTTAGGAATTGCACATCATATGGCATTATCTTAATTCATCAAAAACCCCATGAGAAATTTTTGCTAAAATCTTCTCACGACTAGGAAAAATGGTTTTTGAACATTGTTTATACAAATACAAAAACGTTATGTTTTAAACATCACTTGCATAATGTCTCTTGAATGCTAAAGGAAATACATAACTAATATATATTTTCGGGTACATTCAATCAAAGCTACATTGAAGTAGGAGCGTTTGGGTTATCTCTCGTTTTATCATAAAACTTGCATAAACAAAATTTTCGTGCATCAAAAGGAGTTGAGATAACCGTACCTCCACATTGTCCCCATGTAGGCACACACTAGACATATATACGTATTTTTGATAATTTCAACTAAACTATATATCTTTCGTGTCTAGGATAATCATGCCGCCCGCTACTAATTATGATCACAAAGAAAGCATCAAATACCTATCTAAACATTACAAAACCAAAGGACTTAGTGAGCAACAAGTTGAAATATTCAAAGCCTTAGAAAAACGATACGTACACGAGGGTAGAGCCATAGAACCCTCATTCTATGAAGGTACCATTCTCCGCGAACAATTAGCCGTAATTCATTTCGATAGCCTTCTAGAAATCGATGAACCCATCAACCCTAGGTTCATTCTCGAGTTCTTTGCTAGTGTAGGACTTAGTTCAAATGATTATGGATACATGAATATCTACTTCAGAGTCAACGGGTTTCTTTTCAATATCCTTTAGATCAATTTTGGAGATGTCTTAGGAGTTCCAAGTCAAGGAACTTGTTTCTATTCTGACAAGTGGTCGTTAACCATTCTAGAGTCTAACCTCGATCGTTCGACACCATATGCCACACCATTAATCACAAAAGAAACCATTCGTGAGCATCTCTTTTTGCCTAGGAACAACCAAACTAGGTTACACCGAGGTCATCAAGTTGATAGAGATCCATTTGCCATGGAACTTAATGAACTTAAGCCTCAGTTTAAGAAGCTTAAAGAAGTTTTGAGGGCAAATGTCATAAGCACCATAGGGAATCGAGACCATATCAACGGATGTCTTTGTTATATGATGTATTGTGTGTCAAACCATCAACCGTTCAACCTTGCTTACTATATCGCCAAAAGAATGGCCGATATCCCGGTTCAAGGTACCACCGCAATGCCCTACGGGATGCTTTTGACCCGTCTCTACAAAGCTTTTGCACCCATTCCTAGAAATGCTTTAGGATTTGTTCCCGACTACTCCGAGATTCCACACACCTTTGTTCCTTTAAGTGATCATCGGGTAGCCGTAGGAAAGGGAAAACGAGCTCATCCACCTACATCATCATCATCATCATCATCCATGAATGAAGAGGATGGTTTGCCAAACTCTAGGATCTCACCACCCAAGTACTTGAGTCAACTTCCTCCAATCCCGAACGAATCAGCGGAGTTTAAACAAACCAAAGGAATGGTGAAGAATTTGGGCCGTTGGATCATGAAACTCGACAAGAAAATGAGCAAGAAGTGAAGTATTGGGAGTGTTTTCGACAAGAAGATGAGCCAAAGGAATGGTGAACAATTAGATATTTTCAAACAATGATGTGTTGAACTTGTGTGTTTCTTTAGATATTATGTTAGTACTTAACTTGGACGTGAACTAACTCAACATTGCAGGTCGATAACACTTGTTGTTATCAATTTTCCGAGATTAAGCCACTGTTTGGCTTAACCACTTTTATGGTAAGATATTATGATCGAATTAATCTATGTGCAAACGTGTGTTAGAACCCGTATTTTTAGTTTTATTCTATCACATATTAGTAGTTACATATGTTTTAGGAGAATTTTCGGGATTTGAACGAATAACGAAAAATTTGACATATGTTCTGTTTAAATTAGCACCCTTTGATTGGCGGATTTGGCGGATCCCAGAATTTGGATCCGCCTGTTATGCACTTTGGCTCCGCCATCTCTCAGCTTGCGGATTCGACGGTACCCAAATAAGGGATCCGCCTTTGTTATCGATTGGATCCGCAGGATTCAACAGTAACCTTTTTCAAAATTTAAGCACACTTAGAATCATAAGAAATCCATTTCCCACCAAAATTTAAAAATTCAAATTTTCCATGTGAGTTACCTTTCTAATACAAGCAAGGAACCCTCTAATGGGATCCTTGAAATCCGTGGGAACATCACATCAACAGAATTTCCACTCACTCCTTGCATTAACTGCAAATCGTCTACAATTCACTCAACTTAAGCTTTATGGTTTGACTTAAATGATGTGACTAGCACAAATTTTTGTTCCAAATCATTAGTAACCAACATTCTCCAATGGATTTACATCAAATCCAAACACACAGACCAACAAACCTTCTGTCTATAAATTAGAACCTCAGGATCATCACATATCACACAACAACCATCACTACTAACTCTCCTTCCTGTACCTTAGAACAACTATTTTCACTTTTCAAATGACAAAATCAAGTAACTCCTCCACAAGCAGACCAGCAAGAAGGACAACCCGAATAAGTGTCCGTCTTTGTTGCTTCGTGAACTTAGCTAATTCATCATCAGAGGAGTCATCTCTACTTAACATATCCTCACCAATTGCCAATGAGAATTTTCTCAATCTTGCTACTCCAACACCATCTAACACCATCATCAACACAACACCTCCAACAATCACTCCTGTAGCAACCACACCACCACCCGCTCCATCACAACCTATTAGATCACCTTCACCACAACATTCTCCACAACTTCAGCCCCTAGAGTTGTTTAGAACTCCACCTTCATCACCTCATCCATACATGGATGATTTGGAAGACCTTCCACCAAGGTCAACCAATCCTCCTCCCATGACCTTTGAAGGTCAAACACCTATGCTCTTCCATCCCATTTATCGGGATATCCATGGTCCACTTTACCATGATCCACCACCACCACAACCACAAACACAACCTCTTTCCCCTACATCTACACTCATTGCCATTGATGAGGCAATGTGGATCAATCAACCACAAACCCATGAAGAGATCAATGAGGAGCTCACCCGCCTCTATGCTCTCTCCAATATGGTGGATTCTCGCCTTGGTGAAGCCATGGATCTTCAATCCATCTTGCTTAACTCCCTCACAACTCCAACATCAAACAACCAAACATCACCACCAAACAACCAACCACAACCACCACCACCAAACAACCAACCACCACCACCACCACAAGCCATTGAGCCCACTCTTCCTCCTAACTTTCCAAGGCATGATTGCTCACAATGCGAGAGGACCGCTCACTTGGCCCAAAGGACCAACATCTTGGTCCATGAGCTTCAAAATGAAATGAGGTTCATTTTGAACCATATTCTCGAATGCTTAAATGCAATCTCTCATCCTCCGCAATAGGCAAATTTTAGTTTCTTCCTAGTTTCCTTTTATAGGATTTCATAGGATTGTTTTAGGAATTTTCTATTTTTAGGAACCTTTTATTTTTTTTTTATTGTAACATCATGTTTTGTGACTTATGTCACAAACAAATTTTCAAGTAATGGATGTTATATTTATGCTTATGGGTGATCACTATTTGGCATAATATCTTGGTTTGATTGCATTACTAACATTATTGTATGGTTGGTTTGAATTCTCATAATGATTTGACCACTTGTACTTAGGAGCATTTTTTATCAGACACTTATTTTGACTTTTTAAAGTCAACTGGGTTGAAATCTTATGTTTGTTTGACTTATACATATGCATTATACTACTTGGCTGGATTGATTCACAACTAACCTTTGTTTTGTCGCTTTTCTCAACTTTGAATCATATACGTTGGTACCCTAGCAACGGGGAGTATAGATCAAGGGGGAGTATATTATATACTAACTCATCATTTTATAGCATTTCTCATCCTTGAAAAGTATCCGTTGGTACCCTAGCAATGGGGAGTATACATCGAGGGGGAGCATGTCATATTCTAACCATTTGTTTTGTAGGATCATGCATCTTCACCTTGGAACTCCAATTAGGGGGAGTATTATCCAAGGGAGAGCTTTTAAAGTTCTCAAAATCATTGAAACAATATTGGTACTCAAATTTAGGGGGAGTAATAACCAAGATTTGTTCACCACATTCCGCTACGCATATCTTCTTTTTGTTTCGACAAAAAGGGGGAGATAGGATTAAGTTTCATACATAGTTTCATACATACTGTTAACATCAAAGTACATGTTTTTTATACTTAACATTATTTTCAAAACTTGCATAAAACCAACTTAATCTATATTTTTAAAAGACTCATACTTTATTTATTTCATTTCTTAAAACTACATTTTATGTTTTGTCATCAACAAAAAGGGGGATATTGTTAATACAAATATCATCATAAAAATGTTATTTATATTTTACGATCTTTGCTTAATTTTGTTAATGACAATTACAAAGTTTATCTTTAAGCAAAGCATAAATATAAGATTAAGTCTTTTACATTTATAGTGATAAGTCTTTTAAAACACATTTACACATTACAAGATTACTAGGAATAACATTATATACATTTACATTTTTATTTCTAAAATTAGAAATATTTAGGATGACATCATGGCATGCATCATGAACATATCTTAGAAAGTTTTTTGAAATCACGTTAAGTCACAAAGCGAATTAATTTTGAAAAAGGTAAAAACTATTCAACCCCCCTTCTAGTGTTCCACAGAAGTATTTTGTCTGATATTCATTGTTAAGTTCTTTTTAAGATTAAAGTTTAAATTCTGCATAAACTTTAATATATTCCAAGATAGTTTCTATACCTAGTTGTGTTAGATTTATCTAGCATAACTAAACTTTACAATCTTAAGGATTCGATCAAGTACATAACTGGGATCAACAATATTTTAAAGAAATTCCACCGGTAATTAGTTGTGCCGCCGCAATGAACCCATGTTTGAACATTAGCGGTGTGGAATATCTTATCGATAAGATTGCTAACGACTTGGATTTGAACCAAATAGACCCTTTTTATGTAACAAATGCAGAAGACACGTTTAAATATAATTTCAAACATTTATTTGATGTTTATTTTGAGAAATCTGGTGCAACAAACATGGGAACGAGTTTGGTTCCAAACATTTGGGCTTCGGCGTCAACCGTGGATCCAGATTTGGACTTATTTTAAAATTTAAGACAAGAAAGCGGTAAACGGGCTAGGAGTGACAATTTATCAAGCAACAAATATGGGAGATATACGGGAACCAATTGGTTAAACACTATCACACCCGAAGAGTTCAAGGAATTTGATGTTTTGAATTGGTGGAAACAAAGGGAACCTCAATTTCCCATTCTAGCCACAATGGCCTGGGATTTACTAAGCGTACAAGCTTCTACTGTTGCTTCGGAATCCGCTTTTTCTATTGAGAGGATATACGATACACTTAATAGGATGTTAGTCCTTTATAACGAGTGTATGAGATACTTTGAGTGAATATGATTAAGTATGTGGAATCTACTTAACCACACTTAGAAGGTTATTTGATTATTGGAAATGGAACAGTGGTGGTTGTTGAAGTTGATAATGAACAATGAATGTTAACACCAAACGATTAAATATTATTTGAGAATAATACGAGTGATCTTTACTATCACTAGGGTTACAAAACCTTGAATCTCTATTACAAAGAAAAACTTATTTTCTATCTTGGTCTATCAACTGTTAGTTTTCTAATAGTTACATTAATCATAAATTCACACTCAGACACTTGGTAACTAATATAAGATCTTCCTTTTATACAACTAAGGAGATCTTTATAATAAATGATAAGTCTTGTCGAACTACTTGCTTTGCTTGAGTGTGTCAGTCCTTAAGATACAACTTGTATCTGTGTACACAACTTGTTGACTAAACATCTATCAAAGATATTATCTACCGTATATATTTGACTCTTATACACAAAATATCATTGTATACTTATCCATACAGCAGTAGAATACGCGACACTTATCTCTTCAACAGCAGTATCTGTTGCACTAGCAGTAGAATCCTTGCGGCAGCAGAATCTCTAACACTAGCAGTAGAATGAAACTTAGTATATTTCTTTGAGCAGAACTAACCTTTTAAACGTTTAATTCCCAATACTAATCTTCAGAACATTTAATTCCCAACAATCCTCCCCTAAACATGTGATTCCCTAATCAACATGTTTCTTCTGAATTAAATTTTGATTGTGAGGATCTTTCAAATACTTCATAGTCAAACTCTTGATCTGAGCTTTTCCTTTGTTCTTCATGATTAAGTGTCTTTCTGTCTAACTCATCTACCTTTTGTGAATCTTTTTCAGCAATAACATCATCTTTCTTTGTCTTGAACAATAACAGTACTTTGAATAAAAGATGGTGCAATTTACTTGGATGGAGGAATTATAAGAGGCAATGGTGCTGTATATCTTGGATGCTTGTTCCAAGAAGTCAAATCTTCTTCCAGCATGCCTTTGCAAGTGATGAACAAACGTAGTGAACTGAAATTGAAACTGAAAGCTCATAGATAGAACTTTCTCCATTTAAATGCTTCATCCCTTCTTAATATATATAATACTCCAAAATCTTCATTTGAACTTTCTTCATTTGAAGAGCTTATTCCCAGTATCCATCAACTAAAAAAGTTTATTCCCAACATCCATCAACTGAATGATTTTTCTTATTATTGGCTGAATAATAACACATTATAGCTTCTCAAAAAGCTGACATCATCATCTTGTATGCTCTTGTCTTTTCCATTGTAGGAGGAGATACAACAACTGCTTGATCAATTTCTCCCCTGTTCTGAGCATACACAACCACAATCTTTCTTCCCTTATTGGTTAATCTTCCTCCCCTGAGATTGGAAGATCTCTCACCATGTACCAAAATATATCTCCCCTGAGATTTATCATTTCCTCCCTTGTTTGGAAGATCTCTCACCATCATCTGATCTACCAATTAGAACTTTTCAGACAATAGTGTACATGTTGGCCATCAATTCCTTAAGAGTTTAATTTGCTGCCCTCATCACTTCTAGGTGTGTTAACTCCTATGAGTGGTGAATCATGGGGCTTTGACTCATTGTCCATCATTTGATGGTTTTTTTAAGCCTCTTTGAAAATCCTTTTTAAGAAACTTTTGACTTAGCAGTATGAATATGATTTTATTATTGAAAAATCATACTTCTCTCAACCATTTTGAAGGGATTAAGTGTGTAACAGACACTTAATCAAGAATTTGGTTTAAATTAACCTCTGGTTGTGTGAGAACTAATGTTTTCAGTTATAAATAACTGCCTGTGTAAAGATAAACCCATTCAAAGGGCTTTCTTGATAGGTTTTCCAGCTCATAGCAATTGTTACCTCTAACACAAGTGTTAGATTCACTTTTGCTAGCTGTTCTTTCTATCAGATGTCTTTAGACTTGCTCATTATACTTAAAAGTATAAAATGATAGAAAGTGAGTTGTGTCAGTTACTATCTGACTAACTGAGCCATCAAGTCAATGCGAAACATCATAATCAGGTTTCAAGAAAGAAGTTTTAAAGAATTTATTAACTTAGATGTAAACCTTTGTTAATGAATTCCCAAACTCAGTCCATCATAAACCTATTATATTAGCAACTAAGATAATCATTCTGCTGCTTCCATTTCACTTGAAACTTCCTTTATGTTCAATATTCATACCTGAAATTGTTAGTCCAAAACCAAGAAAAAAAATGCAAAACATTTGTCTTTTAGCAGTAGAATCATATGACTAACAGTATGAACTTAACATACAAGATTTGTACTAGCAGTACAAACTTTTTAGTAATAGTAGTAATTAACAATGGTAGCAGTACAAACAAAAAGTTATATACAAAAACACAGAGTTTAAAATCATTGAGGATTAAGCATTCCAATACTTGCTACCAAGTACTGAAACCTTCCAACATTAAAAGCTTTTGTGAGAAGATCTGCAAAGTTGCGATCAGAATCAATTTTAAGAACTTGAATCAACTTTTTCTCATTGCAGTCTCTAATAAAATGATGTCTAATTTCAATGTGTTTTGTTTTAGAGTGTTGCAATGGATTTTTAATTATGTAAATTGTACTACTATTATCAATATGTATGATAGTGTTCATGAAATTGTACCCATAGTCAAGAAGTTGGTTTTGAAGCCATAGGACTTGACCACAGCAACTTGCAGCAGCTACATATTCAGCTTCAGTTGTTGAAGTAGCCACAATTGTTTGCTTCTTACACTGCCATGAGATAAGTCTACACCCAAGGAATTGACATCCTCTAGTTGTTGACTTTTTGTCCAAGCTTGCACCTGCATAATCACTATCTAAAAATGCTACCAAGTCAAAAGGTGATTCCATAGAATACCATAGACCCAACCTAGGTTGTAAAACCCAGAAAATCTAAAACGTTTAAAAAGACCAAAATGCCCTCACGACTTAAAATTTTAATTAAAGCTTATATAACTAACAAATTTATTTACAAAACCTATGAAAATAAACCATATGTGACATGAAATAATTATGAGGCACCAAGTAAATGTTGTACAAGCCACCAAAAATATTATAACACATTACATAGTCCATTGAACCAAAAAATTCCATAAGTATGTAATTATATTTATTTTTAAACTATTTAAAAACATGGACAATTATCAAATAAAATAAGAAAAGGGATCAAATAAATTGTGATTGATTTGTTCCATATTTAGGCCGAGTCTTGCTCCCATTCCCCCTCCAAAATCTCGGCATTATTTTTATATATTCATCCATATCATTTTCTTTCTTCCAAAGAAAACCGAATAACCCTAAAACCCTAACTAAATTCACCACCTATCCATCTGAATTTTTGGAGCCACAAGGCTATTTTTCCTGTGATCTCTAGCATCCATAGAAGCCTAGAAAAATAAGTTTGGAGTTTCTCTTGGCCTGATTTGATCGGTGTGAAATTCTTCCTTGTCGAGTGCCATCTTTGAGGTATAATTCATTTTGATCTATTCGCCCTTCATAAAATTCTTTTGTTATTTTTCCCATGTCCCTCACATCATATGTGTTCTGCGAAAAATAGATTTGGGGTCGTGCCTTGCTTGATTCGAGCGTGGAGAAATTATTGTCAATTCGTGAGGTATATTTCCAAATAACTCATTAGAGCCCTATGAAATTCGTTTATCATTTTTCTTGTGATCCTTATGTCGTATATACTCTGTGAAAAAGAATGAAAAGGTCGTGGAGTAGCTTTTGGAGTCGTGAAGAATTATTGTTCGAATTATCTTGTACGCGTAGAAACAAAATTCATCCAGCCAAACCACACGTTCCAATATTGGTTCAGTATTTTTATCGTGCTTCTTACATCCTATAAACACCATATAAAATGTGGAATTCGATCCATTCATGTTCTATATATTATTTGTGAATTAAATCTTAAAAACGTACATAAATCCTAAATAATTAGATACGAATTTTTGAGGCTTGAAATCTATTTTATTTGGACTCTATATGATCATATTAATCTGGGAAAAATGTTACTTCGAATTTTCAAGGCCTAAAATATTTATTTTGATTAAATTGTTTAACCGGATTTAAGAAAAAAAAATCAAGAAGAAAAAGAAATAAAATGAAATTCGATTTAGGGTTTGGAATTAGGGCTTGTTTTTGGTTATTTAATGAGGATTAAATGATGGTATAATGATTGAGTAATGATTTGTATTTTTAGGGTTAGGGTTTTGTAAATAAAAGTGCTATACGGTTTGTGTTTAATTTATAAGGGGGTGTTTTGTAAATGATAAAACTTGTGGGTTATTTTTAGAATATTATTTGGGACATATATAAATCGTATAAAATGAAATAGGAGGGTCTCTTGTGTAAATTTTATATTTAAAGGGTTTAATTTGTTAATTAATTAAAGTTTAATTTGAATTGGTAAATAATTAAAATAGAGGGACTAAATATGTAATTTCTGGAAACTTAGGGTTGATTTGAGTAATAAATTATATTCAGGGGGTTATGTGCAATTTTGGTAATTTAATGTCTTAATATGTAATTATTAATAATTAAAGGTTGAAATTGTAAATTAAAGGGTTAAATATGTAACTTTGATAACTTAAGGGACTTGATGTGTAAATTGTGAATATTTAAAGGTGTGTTCGTATAACATGTTGAAATAAGTGTACATTGTGTAAAATTGGGAAATTAAGGGTTTAATGTGTAATTATAAATACCATAAGGTTTAAAATGTAATTTATGTAATTACAAGGGTATAAAATGTAAATTATGAAATCTAAGGGACTAAATGAGTAATTCTGGATAACTTAAGATTTGAATAAGTTAATTATGATACTTTTACTTTAAACCTCCATCTTTGGTATATGTACACTTCAAACCCTAGAATATGAAAACTTGTCATATTTAACCCTAAACTTTTGTGACTTGTTAAAATACACCTTAAAGCCATAATATGACTTAATAATGACTTAACCTAAATGAGAATATGGAAATCTTACTAATTATGGAAACTTTCTAAATAAGGAAACTTTCTAAAAATAGAAACTTACTAAATTTGGAAACCTGCTAAAAATGGAAAGTTACTTAAAATGGAAAGGTTTGTAATTCTTTGCTACCCCTCTAGGTGTGAAGAAGGAGAGGACCTGATTCTGTGTCATCTTATTCATTTCTGAGTTTGTGGTTGCTTTTGGAATAAGGTACAGATATTCTGCTCTTTGAATGAAGAGCCTTCGCTCTCATATTTTGATTCGTATTAGGGTTTTCCCTAAGCTATTGCTATGCTCCCTACACTTTGACATGAACCTTGATATGAGAACCTTTGATATGACCCTTTGGCATTTGAACCTTTGACATGAACCTCCTGATATGGACCTTGATATTTGGACTATGACTATATGAACCTTTGCTTTGATATGAACCTTTGACCTTTGACCCCAGTTTGATACCCGAGCCAAGTTCGTTTTCCTAGCCATGAAGGTAACATGGCCATGCCTGTGATGCACCACTGGCATGACTCGTGTGTGGTTCGAGTGATTAGCCACACCGTCCCCATTTTGATTTGACATGAGCTCACTATGATATGATATGATATGATTTGTTATGGCCAACATGATTTGTTCGGGGGGCGTATGGATGCATCCTAGGTTCGAGTCCATGTTCGTGGATAGTTCGTTTTGATATGATATGGTGACTGAGGATGGGTGCAATCCACTTCTTTCACAAAGTTCGGGAGCTGATCACTCCAACTGGTACATGAGGACACCCCTCATATTATCGGCTTATTTGAGAGGCATCCCCTCTACATGATTATGATATGATTATGATATGATATGTGATTTGTTTGGGCTCGTGGTGGATTACTGTCCTAAACCTTTACTCTTGTACCTTTACTTATATCTTATTCATTATGCTACTTCTGTTCATTTCCGTTTACTTTCGTTTCCGTTTATTATATATCTGTTCACTGGGCTTTTTAAGCTCAGCCGCGTTTCTTTTCCGCGGCAGGTTTTAGTTTGGAAGCTGGGTATGGGTGAAGAGAACCTTGGACTTAGAAGACCTTGATAGCTACTCTGGAGTATAGATGACTAGAAGTTATTGTATTTAGAGTTAGTAGTTATTGAAAATTTTCATTTGTAACCTTGTATATTCAGCAATTCATTTGTAACCTTTGAGAATCCTTGTATTACTATTGAATGCATGCTTTGTTTTGATCTGATATGAAACCATTAATGTGATACTTCTACCCTTGCCGGGTTGGGGTGTTACATAGGTTGACCCTTAAGATATCTAAAAATCCTCTTGACAACTATGAGGTGAGAAACCTTTGGAGTTACTTGAAATCTTCCACAAGCAAAAACAGAGAACATGATATCAGGTCTTGATGATGTGAGATACATCAAAGAGCCTATCATAGATCTGTATGTGTGTACATCTACATTTTCTCCATCTAAATCTTTAAGAAGTGGCTTCTCAGAGTCCATTGGTATGCTTGCCACTTTTGAATCAGCAAATTGAAATTTTCTAAGAATATCTGCAACATATTTATCTTGGCTGATAAATATGCCATCACTTGATTGCTTAGCTTGCAAACCCAAAAAGAATTTAAGTTCCCCCATGGAACTCATCTGAAACTTATTATGCATAAATTTCTCAAACTCCAAACACATCTCCTTCCTTGTAGATCCAAAGATGATATCATCCACATACACCTGCACTAGTAAAAGATCATTCTTGTGCTTCTTGATGAATAATGTCTGATCAATCTTGCCTCTTTGAAATCCATTCTCTGTCAAATAGGAAGCCAGTGTTTCATACCAAGCCCTTGGTGCCTGATGAAGGCCATAAAGAGCCTTAACTACCTTGTACACCTTGTCTAGATAATCTGGGTTAGTAAACCCTGGAGTTTATGAGACATATACCTCCTCTTCAATAGTACCATATAAAAAAGCACTCTCGACATCTATTTAATAAACTGTGAAGCCCATAAATGAAGCATAAGCCAAAAATAACCTAATGGCTTCAATCCTTGCTACTGGAGCAAAAACCTCTTTATAGTCTATCCCTTCTTCTTGTGTGTACCCTTGGGCTACTAATCTAGCCTTATTCCTAATCACTATGCCCCTTTCATCCCTTTTATTTCTAAAAACCCATCTAGTGCCAATTACCCTTACATCCTTTGGTAAATCAACTATCACCCAAACCTTCTGAATCTTAAACTGAAGAAGCTCCTCTTGCATAGCTTCTACCCAACTTGAATCATCTAGGGCTTTAAGAACATCCTTTGGTTCTGCTTGTGATAGAAAACATAAAAACAAGCAAGAGTTTGAAAACTCATGCTGCTTTGAAGCATAAAGGGCATCAAGAAGCCCTTGTTGGTCTGAAGACATCAGTTGTTGCCTTGTCTTCACTCTTGATTGTACATCTCCAATCACATTATCCAGGGAGTGGACTTTGTGAATCCTTGTGTGTGGTGTAGAAGGAACTTGATAGTTAGGTGAGAGATTGTTGAAATCCACCTCTTCTTCTGAGAATTCTGCTTCATGTGTTTCTGATGGGCCAGCAGTAGAAATATTTGGCTCAGCAGTAGAAAAATTAAGCCTAGCAGTAGAATGCTCTGACTCAGCAGTACTATCATCAGTAGAAACATTCTCTTGTTCCTTTGTTCCATCTTCCTTGTTTTCATCTTCAATCCCTTCTTTAGCTTCATCAGAAGAAGGTTCATCATTTATTGAAGTTGAAGCCACACTGGTACTTATTGGCATCCATACACAATCTTGATCTTTCTTTTTGTCTAACCCTTCCTCATTTGTTGTTTCATCTCCTTTTGAACCTGAAAATTCATTAGTTTCTGCAACAACAAGCACATAATTCATAGAATGGGTTAGTGTCTCAAGATCAAATAGCTAATTAGGACCTTGACCTGCTACATTGGATTTGTTCTCTAAAAATTCCACATGCAGGTTTTCCTCTACTCTTCTAGTTCTTAAGTTGTATACTCTAAAAGCTTTGCTATTAAGAGAATATCCAACTAAGAATCCTTCATCTGCTTTACCATCAAACTTTCCAAGATGGTCTAAGGTATTCAGAATTGTCATATGCATGACATCCAAAAGGTCTAAGAAATCCTATTGCAGGAGTTCTACCTCTAAAAAGCTCATATGATGTCTTATTGTGAGACTTGACAACCAAAACCCTATTTTGAACATAGCAAGCAGTATTAACTGCTTCAGCCCAAAAAGTGATAGGCAACTTAGAGTCAGCTAACATGGTTCTAGCAGCTTCTATGAGTGTCCTATTTCTCCTCTCAGCTACTCCATTTTGCTGAGGAGTTCTAGCTACACCAAATTCTCTCCTAATACCTTTTTCCTTGCAGAAGTCATCCATAACTCTATTCTTAAACTCTGTCCCATTATCACATCTAATGACTTTTACTCTTTTGCTTACTAGGTTTTCTATCTCGGTTATAAATGTTTTAAGAATGCTAGAAGTCTCATCCTTAGAACCTAAAAAGAAAACCCATGTAAATCTACTATAGTCATCAGTAACAACTAGACAATATCTTTTATGCATCATACTACTAACAGAAGTAGGTCCAAATAAGTCCATATGAAGCATAAACAACGATTGATCGATAGAGTTAAAAATTTTGGGCTTACAAGTGGCTTTGTGCTGTTTGCCTTTAAGACAAGCAATGCATGTTTGGTCATTTTCAAATCGTTTTTGAGGTAAACCTCTTACCAAACCATTCTTAACAATTTTATTTATGGTTTTGAAGTTAATGTGACCAAGCCTCCTATGCCATTTTATTGATTCATCCAATGTGGCCTTTGCAACTAGACAAGTAAGTGCCTCTTTAGGAACAATTTTCTTCATATCAACACTGTACATGTTGCCCTTTCTTGGAATTTTAAGAAGTACTTGACTTTCATCAGGCATCTTAAAATCAGAAGAAAGTACAAGACATTTAGTGTCAGTAAAAAGAACTTTGTTCTTTTTGTCACACATTTGTGAGACACTAAAAAGATTATACTTTTGCTCTTGCACATAGTACACATCTTCAAAATCTAATTTACTAGTTTTAAGAGTACCTTTACCAGTAATCTTGCCACCGATACCTCCTCCAAAGGTAACATATCCACCATCTAATGATTGAAAGTTGGAAAGATAAGACATGTTGCCTGTCATGTGCCTTGAACACCCACTATCTGAATAGCCTTGATCTTCATGATCTGTTGGTGAATGTTCTTGCACACAAATAAGGAAATTAGTTTCCTTGGGGATCCCAAGCCATTACAGACTTGGATTTTCCATGTGCATCAATGTAATTAAATCTCTTGAGAACAGTTGATGCACCATTGGATTTAAGAGGTTTCCAAATCCAACATGTTGAGGCCTTAACAGCATTGGCCTTCTTTTCCCTAGCAGTAGAACCCTTAGGTTTCCAAATTTGTTTTAGTGAAACTGCTTTTGTTGGAAAAGGTCTCTTAGCAGTTGTTTGTGCATGTTTGTAGTTGTTTTTGCACTTTGTACTGCTGGTTTAGGGTAAACAGAGTAAAAAGGTCTGGCAGTAGAAACTGCTTGTCTAGTAGTAGAATCTTTTGGTCTAGCAGTAGAAACTGCTTTTGGTCCAGACTTTGATGAAACTGCTCTAGGTGTTGTTCTAGTATTATTAGAGTGACTTTTAGGAGATTTCCTTTTGAAATTCACCATATTGTTTGTATACCCAGATACCCTTTGGTTGCAAAAAGCTGCAAGATGGTCAAATTCTCCACATATGAAACAAGCTTTGTTATAGAAGTCAAAGTCATCACCTTGTTGGTGAGACTTAAGGCCATTCCAATTCCTTTGGTTGCTTTTAGGCTTGTTTGTTGTTCTGTATTGTTCAAAATATCTAACTGGTTGCCTAACATGTTTAATGTTGATTTTAGGCCTATCAGTACCATGTTTGACTACCTTAGGAACACTTGTTCCTGCTTATTTAACCACATCATGTTTAGACATAACATGTTCTTCTTCATCATCATCAAAGATCCAGTCCTCAATGATTGGACCATTTGATCTTCTATCAGAGGACACCTTGTCCTAAGGAAGTGAAGTTTTACTTAAACTTTTACTTACTTTCATAGGTTCATCAACAACTAACTTTGTTTTTGGCTGAACACCATATTGTAGCTCAGATTGTTGAAATTCAGCTACTCCTGAATTCTCTATGTTTATCCCTGGGGGAACAGGAATTCCTCTGTACGGGGGTGGGACAGCATTATATCCTAACCCTGACTTGGCTCTATTAATCACTTGACATTCAATCATGTTGGTTACACCTCTAGAAGCATGTTCTAGTGTTTCTATAGTCAAGTGAATGTTTCCATTTTCCTTTTTGATCCTATCATAATCATCTCTTAAAAGCTTAATTTCAGCATCTCTAAAGAATATCTCCTGTCTAAAAAGAGCTTTGTCATCAGAAAAAGAAAATTCATTTTGTTTGTAGTGAATGATCTGCTTCTCTAGGGATTCTAAACCACACTTATAATCTACTAAGTCTTGTTGAGTTCTGCTTAGGACTTTCTTTTGGTCATTATAATGTTTGATTAAAGTTAGTAGTTCTTTAAGAGGTGTGCAAGTATTAGAACAAACTTTATGATTTTGTACCTCAGTAGAGAAAGCCATGAGTGCCATCTGTGAAGAAGCTTCTTCTTCATCTGCCATGAAACTCCAATCAAAACCTAAGCCATCAATAGCTACCATAGCTTTTGAGTTTGGCTCAGAAACCTCCCATGTTCTGGATTTTCTTCCAAAACCTCTATTCTTGCTATCTTGCTGCCTTGGTCTTCTACATTCTCTTGAGAAGTGCCCCAACATGTGGCAGTTATAGCATTCTATCTTTGACTTGTCAAAACCAACAGTATCATTGTTGCTGATTGTGAGCTTCTTCCCCGTCCTTTGATAGAACTTCTTAGCCCTCATGCTAAGAAGAGAAATTTGCCATTTTAGGTCCATTTCCTCCAGATCATCATCATTGATCTCTTGGAGGTCTTCATAAGTGAGCATGGACCCATCATTTCGACTTGTGAGGAAAGCACAACAAGTCTTCTCATCCAAAATACCCATGGTACTGCTTGATGAACTAGCAGCACCAACACCATCAACAACCTTCACCTCTTCACTTGGATTTGAGGTACTAGGAGATGACATAAATGCCATGTTCCCAGTATTAGAACTAGTACCTCCAGTTTTCTTCAAATCTTGTTCCACAATTTTGAAGTTGTTATACAAGTCTATTAGTTCCATGGTGTCAAGGTCTGGCTTCTTCTTCCAGACAACAACATGTATAGCCCACTCTTCTGGTAAGCTTCTCAGAAATTTTGAGTTTAAATCTTCTTGTGGTATTTCAACCCCAAGAATAGCAAGTTGGCTCACAATATTTTGAAGCCTATTAAACATGTGGTCAAGAGATTCATTGTGGGTTGAGGAGAAGTTTTCAAACTGCTGCTTGAGCAGAGTCTTGTGGGTTTTCTTGGTGGCTTCATTTCCACCATACCTGGCAACAATGGCTTCAAATAATGACTTGGCATCTTTGAACTTGCTTAAGTTTAAAAGTTGATCATTAGGAATGGTCATCATCAGCATACTTCTGGCCTTGAGGTCATTTTTCTTCTTTATTCTGTCTATAGCAGATGTTGGGTGGATCTGCAGAGTTGTCACCACTTTTCCTTCAACTGTTGATTTAGTGGTTGTAGGCTGGTAAGAGTTTCAATCTTCAATAATTTCCCAAAGTGCATAGTCTTGCACTTGGAAATACTGCTCTATCCTCAGCCTCCACATCTAAAACTCATTCTGTTTGAGCATGGGTAATTTTGCAGCAACATTTGTCTGAATAGATTCAACGTCCATTTCTTCTTCTTCTTCTTCTTCTTCTAAATCAAAGATATCAGCCTAGCTCTGATACCAATTGAGAGGATGTACGATACACTTAATAGGATGTTAGTCCTTTATAACGAGTGTATGAGATACTTTGAGTGAATATGATTAAGTATGCGGAATCTACTTAACCACACTTAGAAGGTTATTTGATTATTGGAAATGGAACAGTGGTGGTTGTTGAATTTGATAATGAACAATGAATGTTAACACCAAACGATTCAATATTATTTGAGAATAATACGAGTGATCTTTACTATCACTAGGGTTACAAAACCTTGAATCTCTATTACAAAGAAAAACTTATTTTCTATCTTGTTCTACCAACCGTTAGTTTTTTTAATAGTTACATTAATCACAAATTCACACTCAGACACTTTGTAACTAATATAAGATATTCCTTTTAAACAACTAAGGAGATCTTTACAATAAATGAT
Source organism: Artemisia tridentata subsp. tridentata (assembly GCA_021014915.2). Taxonomy (NCBI): domain Eukaryota; kingdom Viridiplantae; phylum Streptophyta; class Magnoliopsida; order Asterales; family Asteraceae; genus Artemisia; species Artemisia tridentata. The sequence goes on along the minus strand of CP139507.1, from coordinate 127,290,227 downwards.
AAGTCTTGTCGAACTACTTGCTTTGCTTGAGTGTGTCGGTCCTTAAGATACAACTTGTATCTGTGTACACAACTTGTTGATTGAACATCTATCAAAGATATTATCTACTGTATATCTTTGACTTTTATACTCAAAATATCTTTTTATACTTATCCATATAGCAGTAGAATACGCGACACTTATATCTTCAATAGCAGTATCTGTTGCACTAGCAGTAGAATCCTTGCGGCAGCAGAATCTCTAACACTAGCAGTAGAATGAAACTTAGTATATTTCTTTGAGCGGAACTAACCTTATAAACGTTTAATTCCCAATACTAATCTTCAGAACATTTAATTCCCAACATCTACTAGTGGAAGGGTATTGTCGGTAAGAAGAACAAGACTCACACCTTTATCTTTGGAGATGTGTATTTGCTTGAAGGATTATTTCGATGGGAATGAACGTATACAACACGTTTCAATACTTGGAGAACCGATGGAATACGAAAAACAATTACAAGAGGTCGAGGTGGAAGAGGGTTATGTAATCAATCTTTCCGAAGAAGAAGTCACTTACGATGAAGCTACAAGCGCCGCAAGGTCCGCCGTTGAAGTTGAAGATGAAGATGAAGATGAAACCAATTAAGAATAAATAGTCAAAATGTATTAAATTTGTGATTCAAGTACTTTATGTGTGACGTTTATGAGTTTATTTAATAAAAGGCGAAGTTTATTAAGTTTATTGTGTAGAAAACGCGAACGAAAAAAAGAAAAACAAAAAAAAAAAACAGATTCGACCCATTTTACAAGCCCACTGTTAAGGTTTTTTTCGACCGGTTCTTGGGAACCGGTTTGACCGGATTTAATTTGGAACCAGATAAGGAACCGAACTGGAACCGAGTATACCGGTTTCGGATTTTTCGACCCCGGATCCGAAAAAATCCGATCCGGTTTGGAACCGGAACCGGATCTTTGACTTTGACCATTAACCGGAACCGGATTTTGTCTGAACTGGGAAATGGCCACCTCTAGTGCATGGGGTTGGGATTTATATGGCGATGGGGTGATGGTGGAATCTACGTGGCTGTGCATGGTATGATTTATATATACACTTGGCAAAAGTGGTCTGAAATATGTGTATTTCTATAAAGTTCAAACATAAGTCTTTTTCACTGCTATATATCATTTTTCATTCGAATAAGCATGGCCTATAATACACTTAACACGAGTATAGTGGTTATAAAGCACATATTTTGGATTAAGATGCTCGAACATAGAAAGTTTCTAAAATACCCATAATTTTTATCTACTTTTACTCCCTCTCTTTATGAACATGCATACTTTCTTACTCGTAAAAAAAAATTGCCGTAAAACGATCAAAATTTTAAAAGTTATAACTTATATCATATTGAGATACACAATTGCTCTTTGATTTAAGCTCCATTATTTCCATATTTATTCGCTAGAAATAATGCATCGTTTTGTGTGTATACTGTTTGTGATATATGTCAATATGATATGAATTTAATTGATTTTAATGAGGGTTGCGATATACTCGCCTTCAAATTAAAATCAAAAATTTGTCATTGATTGTGGGAGGAAAGATGAAAGAAAAAAATATGTTACTTGTACTTTGGTTAGTGTGGGAGGAAGGAAAGAAAGGTGTTAGTGGCACTTTTGTTAGGAGGTGTGAGAAAAAGGAGAAAGAGAGAAAGGGGATGGAGGAAGAAGTCAGTGACACTTTAGTAATAAGGATTCTTTCATATAAAAGTTGTAGATACTCAATGTACTATTAGTATTAACTCATTCTGATTAATGGACTTCTAATATTGTTATTCTACACCCTAACTTTCTTAATTGGTCAACGAGGGAAATTCGATCATTCCCTAATTGTTCATCTTATACATCTTCTTTCACCTAAGTCGAGCAAAACACCATTATCTCCGGCCAAACACAATTAAAACTTGAAATCAAATCGATTAAACCACAATGGTACATAATGTCATCTTGTAAATCAACTTGTCTGTAGGCTAAAAAAGTCAACTTAATTATGGAACCATCCAACTGTTTGTCATACACATTTCCCGGCCAAACACCATTATTTCTTGAATTCTAGCCAAAAAAACCCTGTTTTACGGCCAAACACCATTATTTTCGGCCAAATATAAAAAAACCTAAATAACAAAAAATACTTTACAGAAAGAGGTTTGATGCTACTACTAGTACGGTAAAACTAATTTGGTATTGTTTTGTACATAGAACACTAAGAAAGAAAGTGTATGATTGATAAAACATTGTTTGCTTAAATATTGGATTTGATCTTATGATAGCAAACAATAGCTTTCTAATTAAAAATATTAGAATGAATGAAACGCTAGTAGGAGGGCTTGAACCTTCGACCTTGTGGTTAACAGCCACACACTCTAACCAACTGAGCTATTCCAGCTTTTTGCTCAAACTTATAGTTTTTGAATCGTAAAATTAAACTTTACTAAAACAAACATAAGAATATAAAGGGAACTTCTATAATTAGAAGGCCAAATTTTATTCACAAAACCACTGCATCATATCATCATATCTGACCTTATTCATACACTTTTATTTCGAACAAACAAACAAACTCGGAAAAACACCATTATAATGGTAGACACTCTAAGACCTTTGTTGGCTGGTCCACTGTGGTGACAACTAGAGCTGGCATATCGTGTCAGACACGACCTATTAAGACATGAACCTGTTCAGGTCGAACACGAACACGACACGATAACAAATCATGTCACTTTTTTCGAACACAAAAATTAACAGGTTACACGATAAGGAACCTGTTAAGGGACCTGTTAACAAAAATACTAAATGTAAACCTTATAACTAATAAATCCTTAATACATCCTTAATAAAACCTTATAACTAATACATAACGAAACAAAAGTAAACAATTCTAATGTCTTCTCTCTTCACCCGTAATCCTGTGTCCTCGACTTCAATTCTTCAAACCTGAAAAGTGAAAATAATAATTAAAATGATGATATACATTCTTATAAGAATGTATTACATGATCAGACTCAATTTCCACCAATATACAATTTTTCATCCAAATAATCCCACTATATCCTCCCTAACTGGAAACTGACCATCATAATCTAACATACTTACAAGCTAAATGAGGCTTTAAACTGTACTATAAAAAACAACCTACCAAAAACTATTGACTGCCACATTGTGCAAAGTAACAAGATCCCACAATTGAATACTACCTCCAACAATCTAAAATGCTCTTGCATAGTGTATCAGCAATGTAACCAACTTAAACGATAAGTATCCAGCAATCCTCTCTTATAAGCTTACAGAAAAAAATCTCAAAAACCAGTAAGTGTTATCAGTTACCACTCTGCACAAATTCACCAATTTACTCACTATTGTATCCAAACTAAGAGGATGTTTGAATTTGCATTTCGGGAGAGACTATCTAAATATTGCATTTCCAAAACGCAGATAATCAGAAAATAGTTTCTTGGAAACAGATTGAATTACGTGATTATCTGCAATTTTTTTCCCTATATATATCACATTCCTAGTAAGATCAGAATGTATTAAATGATTACCTTATCTAAGATCATAACGTATATATATCACGTGGGGATAGTACAAGTTTGCAGTAGGATATTTGGTACCTAAGAAAACATTAGTCACATCATAAAAAACTCCAAGGAAAACATAAATCCTTTCAATGGTGTCCCACTCTAAAGCACTTGGACAACGCTTATAATTAGAATCATCTAATGCTAAAATTTCAAACGCCTTTCGGTAATAAATGGCACTATCAAGCATTATAAAAGTAGAATTCCACCTAGTAGGAACGTCTTGCCTCAACCCCCTTTTCGAACTTAAACCTTTCAACTTAACACAATCCAAGAACTTTTGTTTCCTTACTTGTGAATGCGATCCTTTAATGTACTTGACACTCTCTCTAACCTTGCAAACAGCTTGATCAATTTCCTTGAGCCCTTCTTGCACAATCAAGTTTAAAATATGTGCACAACATCTCATATGAAAAAACTTACCACTAGAAATAAGTGGCGACTTTGTATCTAATTGTTCCCTTAATAGATCAACAAAACGGTCATTAGAAGATGCATTATCTAAAGTCACACAAAATACCTTCTTTTCTATGCCCCACTCTTCTAAAATTGAAAACACTTTTGCACTTAAAGCAATGCCCGAATGAGGTGGTGGCATGAAAGAAAATGATAAGACTCTCTTTTGCAAAACCCAATCTTTGTCAATAAAATGCACGGTAATTGCTAAATAACCATCGGTAGTAATAGAAGACCATAAGTCTGAAGTTAAACACAACATCCCCGGTGATTCCATAAGCATGGTTCTAATTTTTTTCCTTCTCTATCTTAAACATTTTCAACAAATCAGATTTTACGGTATTCCTAGTAATGACGTTTGCATCAGGTTGCAAGTATGTAATTAAATCTCTAACACCCTTATAATCAACAAACGACAAAGGCAATTCATCCCTAACAGTAGCAGCCAAAAGAAAATCACGAAAAGTTTTTTGATTAAATCTAGATGACCGTAGTGCCATGTCACTATTAAATAGCATTTGACCAACATCATGAAAACCTTTACCGTAACATCTTTCTTTGTGTCGCAACAGATTACCCGTACCTTGTCTACTATCATATGTGAAAATATTATTACACTTGTTGCACTTACATTGCACTTTTTTGGCACCTTTTATTGCGTTCTTATCTTTTTCAAAGAAATTCCATACGGCAGATCGGTCCTTCCATTTTCTCTTCACTCCTCCTTCCATATCCACAGATTGGACCTCATCAGATTGCATATCAACATTCTTTGAGCTATTTTTTTTCGGGTCAATTTCAATACACTCAGGATCTATCTACAATATAAAAGAAACAAGTGATATACAACCTGATATATACATAACCTTCGATGTTTCCGAGTCAATATCAACATTCTTTGAACTAATACATATCTTTTTATCTCAGCCTCCATTCCTCCAATTATATCACATTTTAAGTTCACCCAATTATATCACATTTTAAGTTGTAAACTGACAAAATGTCTCGAGCTCTATCCGGTCTAAACAATTGACTAAAAATGGTGTTTCAAAAAATAACTTGATTACATAAATCCAACTAATACATAAATCGATTATATATATTTTACATATAAATCGATTACATATAAATTAAAATATAACATAAATCGATTACATAAATCCAACTATAAATCGATCAATAGATGCAAAGTGAAAGGGATCAATAGATTACCTGTAAATAGATTAATGGTGGATCGATAGATTAATGGTGGATCGGTTAAGAAACAGGGAAAGGGATTTAATCTAGGATTGCGGATCGATCAGTTAAAAAATTTCCATGTTGAGATCGGATTGTGGATCGATTAAGGATTGTGGATCGATTAAGGTTGGATAAAAAGATAAAAAGATATGGAACGATTAATGGTGGAGGAATGGAGTTATGGAGATTGGAGGCTGAGATAAAAGATATGGAAAGAGAAAAGTAGGGTTTATTTTTGAACATATATATATAAGATTATAACAGGTCTCTTAACGTGTCTTAACAGGTCTCTTAATGTGTCTTAATAGGTCCGGACCTGTTAAGACACGAAACCTGTTAATTTCATTCGTGTATTAACAGGTCCGGACCTGTTAAGACATGAAACCAGTTAAGACATGACACGAAACTTGTTAAGAACAGGTCGTGTCGTGTCGTGTTAACAGGTCCGTGTCAGAAATTTCCAGCTCTAGTGACAACAAAATACTCTCGGTCTCCCTGTTAGTCTTCAAGTTCTGAGCCTGGCTCGGTAAGAACTGGTACGCGTTTGTGAGCACTTCTAGAGGACAAGCTCGGATCACTGAGGTGTACCCTGCGACTGGGCTCTTCATTGGAGACTTGTTGGTCTTGAATGCTACCCACTCAAATCCGTTTTGACCAGCTCTAGCTGTTGAAGCAAAGAACTGTGGTACCACGAAAAAGTCACCTCGGTTCACTTGCTCGTCCAACACGGCATCACCGTTGTTTGACACTGTTAGAATTTTAATAATCTAGACAAGTTCATATTATTAACAAGTAATCATATTACTAATTGCGGAAGCGTAGGATCATATTTAACATATAAAAGATTGGCCGAATAATAAAACTAACTTACCTTTGATCCTAGCAAGAACAAGGATCAAACTTTAATCTTCTTCTTCAAATTAACAAGAGTAGATTTACGAGATACCCCTTACCGTTTTGTATCTCAATCCAAGAATATCAACTATAATGAGTTGATACAACGATCTTGTACACACGTACTATTACTGATTTGATGTGAATGCTAATTCTTGAATCACAAATAAAGCATACAACAAACAAGGTTTTGCTTTGTATAAAATAAAACGGGCCGAACCCTTTTATTTATTCACAGTGGATCTTTTATTCAAGAAGGAAGTAAAGGATAAAATCATGCATGCACTGTACGATACATATGTTGCAGAAATCGTATGGTATTTTCATACTGTACGATACATATGTTGCAGACAGCATATGGTATTTGCATGCATGGCATGCCAGGCATGGTATACTGTACGATGCATATATTGCAGTAAGGGTTGTTTTTCGTAATTATTATATCCTTCCATTCAATAATAAGAGCTTGAGGGGTTTATATATGCTCCAAACTTGCTCTCCAAGTTTGAGTCCAACACCTCCTCAAGTTCTAAAACTCGACACTCAACCCCCTCCTTTTTCCTTGTTCGACCATTTAAATATTTGTGATTTAATAATTATATATAACTATTTATATATTAATTATTTAACATTGATTCTTATACGTAAAGTGTGCAATCTCGTAGTCCCGAGTTCGATTATAAACATACACACATTAATATTTGTCCATTAAAACTAATAGGTCCCACTTGGACATTTATTAATAGTAATGACATTGGTTAGCATCTAGCAACACGTCAATGCCCCTAGTACAAATCGGGTGGTGGTCTCCTAGAAAAACCATTCGATGATTCATCATCATACTTATCCTTTTGTTTCTAATACTACGTTAATAAAGATATGGATCTTAGTCATTCTTTATTAACCATTCTGTTTCTCGTTGTTTCTGATTGAGCAAGATTACCAAATCTTCTGAACATATTCAGGGGATATCTTGGGTGCGGCCGCACAAACATCTTGTCAACCCTACGAGGGGCCCAGCAGTATTAAACTTCAAACAAATTTGAAGGAACAAATTCTCTCTTGACTACTAGCATAACCCATGAACTTTGCAACACTCCTGAAAACAATCCTTATAGCTACCAGTTACGTATAGCGGTAAATTGCTTCACAGAAATGCACTACATCCATGACAGTTATCTGGTATCTCAAGTCTGAGGATAACTATATATACATGATTTACTTGATGACAAGATCCATAAAGTAAACTTATGAAGTTGGGATAAGTCCTATATTCAATTCATTGAATATCATGTGAAATTGGCATGTCAACGCATCAATATACTTTCAAGTATATTCTACCAATACTCAGATTTGTCTTAATTTAATGATATTCTCATATCATTAATCGACAACGGACAATTTAGAATAATCAATATATTCAAGGATTAAACATGCAAATACATGATATATTATTAAGAAAATGATAATCAAACTTAACAAGTATTTTATTTCATTAAAATAATAATTGTTCATAACATCCCATTATCCAAATACTAAATAGATCAATGCATGATAATTCTCATTAATGAATTATGCCTCAAGTCATGTCAATCATACTTGTTGCCAAGACATAAATCAACTAATCTTGATCTATCGGAATTTTGAGAATACTTATTTCAAGAACTCAATTATTAAAATTCTTGTATGTGTGCATTCAACTATCTTGATATTACCACATAATATTTCATAAAATGTGTGACATCCTCAACCCCCAATTTATGACAATTAAACTATCAAACCTTTTATAGTTTAAATTATTCTAATTCTTTAATGTATAATGCAACTATGCTCATAGTTAAGCATAACTAGTACACATGGCCATTAACAAGGATGAAATCCTACCATGACTAGCATTGAGTGTCATCTCAATTTTATTAGCATCATTGTATACAAACAACAATATGATCTTTAAAATTTCGTAAACTTTAATATCCATTGTGTAATATTCGATGCCTTCCAATCTTTCAAGATTTGTCGGCTATAACGATCACGCAACAATTTGCCATATGGTTCATACTTAGAATTTAGGAGCAATTCCAGGATGAGGATTTAATTCCATATCCAACCATATTCATTACACTTAGTTATCTAATAACTTTCAATTAGATATCAATGTTGTCAAATCATCTTTCATCCAAGCATGATACAACACATAACATGATGTACATGAAAAATCCTTGTGTCAAACTTAGATTTCATTCATGTTATATCTTCTCAAAGATATGTTTCTATTTAGACTTTCTAATAGTATATCATGTTCCATTAGAATAAATTATTATACCGCTTATGTTTATAACAATAAACATATATTCCAAGGTTGTATGTTTATTTTCCAAATCTTCAAGTGAAGTTTCATTCCAAACTAAGACTTAACATTTAACATATATGAAATGTTACTTCCTATATGTTATACAACATATATGAAATAAGAAAATAAATATAACACTCCCACTAGCTTTCAGAAACATTAAGGAATTATCTTATTTTAATTATAAATCAAAAATTGGATTTAATAATTAAACATAAGTATATCTCCTAGATGCATGCATTAATTAATCCATTCATGAATTATTGCACTTTGTATACTTCCAAAGATTATTTGAATTCAAATACTCCTTTTAGTCACTTATCATCCTCGCACAAGTAATTACTCAAGAAAGAGTTTTTGATATTCCATTATCAATTTCATATTAATGAAACTAAGAATGACAATCATAATCTTTATTTAATGTGCCTAGAAAGAATATTCAATCACAGTTAATTGCTTAAGTGTGATTGATAATCTTGTCATATACATTAAATATGCTTACAAAATTGTCCATATGATTTCTACACAAAGATTTAAACCACTAGGTTTATCATTCCCTAGGAAGAAACTCATCTTCATTCTATAGTCTAACTATAGAGTTTAAGATAAACTAAGTTTTCAAAAAACTAATTATCTTTATGGACTGCATCTTAACATTCATAGTATGTGTAATTTGCTAAATTCAATATTTGCAATTCATCTTAATGATCTACAGGTTTACCATAATCCTGTAACTCATATTCCTCAACATATTATTCAAATATTTGAGATATCCTTGCAGATCTATGAATGAGAATTCCATCATCTTGAGATTTAACATTAGCATGTTTAATCCTCATCATGACATTTACTAGTGTATTTTTCAAAGATTATGCATCTTGTAATTTTATCTTTTCAAGATAAAACTTTCACTTGCCTTTTGCAATTTATAGACTATCTATAAATACTTAGCAAGTAGAGCAATACTAAATTGTTCTCTTTTGGGACATTACAAATACATATTGATAGTTCCTTACATTAGTTTGTAAATATCCTACTTCATAAGTAGTTTAACAAATTAAGAACTTCAATTTTAAGACTTAATGTGATTCATCACATTCCATAATAAATGGTGTATTATTAATCTTCTGGGTTGGAGTCTTATTGAGTATATACTAACCATACTTAATTTTCTAACCTTGATAACTTTTGGAAGAAAAGAAGTTATAGTTATCTTTAATCAAACAATACCAATAGAGTTTGATTCTCCTAACTGAACATACCACAAACTTGTGGTATTTCATTAGAACTAATATTGTGAGACAATCAAACAATATGTAAGATGAACTCATACCCCTTCTGGCTTACCTATTTTCCAACTAAGTCAATCTTAATGGTGAAATAGATTTTCCAAGCCAATTGCATGCTTTATAACACAAGTACTTTTTAACTAAGTCACTTATCGTCCATGTCTCAATCAAGAAGACATAGACTGTTATAATCCCACTATACGTTATAAATCATTGATCAAATTCAATAACTTCTTGTATATGTCTTAATAAAGAAGACATAACAAGTTAACGTCTTACTTTATATTATAACAAGTCTTGTAACAATTTAAAAGACTTCATATTTATAGCTTTAAAATAAAGTATAAACATGTATAACTAAAGTAATCATGAACACCACAATTTGGTTTCAATAGTAATTTCAAGTTAATTTATTACTTCATATATTTATGACATTCCAAGAATACATAAATATTCAAATTTGAAGTAGTATTAGATTACTTCATTTATTTATGTCATTTCAATAATACATAAATATTTAGTTTGAAGTAGTCTCATTATCCTTATTGATACTTATTCTAATAGGTATCTAATTTAGAAACAGTAATTATCCATGTACGGTCTCACATAATCATAGAATTTCACCTTGTTGTTGTAATCTAGTCAATGTCTCACTTAGACTAAATTTCAACAACAAGTGTTTCTGAACTTAGAGGTGTATTAGTCATATTTAGAACTTTAGTTTCTTACCTTACGGTCAAGACAGTTCTTTAAATCATATTCCTGTACGTTGTACCTTGCACACAATATAAGATTTCTCCCACTTGTGCATGGAACAACATCATGTATCAGATAAACAAAACGTCACTCGTTTGTTTATGTGATCAATATAATTGTGTCATAGATATTAGTAGATATAGAACCACCTTGCCTAGTAAGGAAACGTACATGACTATCCTTAAAACCACAAGTGTCTACAATTGAAAAGTAATTATCTCAAGACATTCTAGAGATAATTTGGGTTACTACCAAAATGACAAAGCTTGTAGCTCCCACTGAATTACAGATCATTACAATAATTCACTATTCAGTAATTACAACACAATGCTCCCACTGGATTTGACAACATTGTAAGTGTTTCATAACCAGTCAAAGCAAATAGTGTGCTATTAACTTTCCTACACCTTTGAGAAGACCCATTCGTAACAATTACTTAGGTACTAAAAAGAGTGTATTCTACTATGTAGATGATGGACTATCCATCAATGCAATTAACTTTAAAATTGGGCATGCAATTTTCCTTAATATGTCTACCATACCCACAATGGTATGTAACATCTTTAAGTGGTCAAAGCACAACAACTAGATAAATTATGCTAGTTTTCCTTTTACCAATTTTGCGGTAATCAGACTAGCTTCTAATTTAATAACTCATAAAATGTGCAATTTTCTTAACTATTAAAGTTTGCTATGAGTTATTTCTTAGAATTTAGACAATTCTAATTTTCTTATCATACCTTTCTCATTCATGAAAAAGAATAGGATTAAGTCTCACTCTTTACTCATAGAAAGGAGACTAGGTTTATTCTTTTAGTAAAGTTGACTCTAGCCAAAAACCCGTACGGGTGTAGATCAATTTACCAATAAAAGAATGTCCCACGTTTACGGTTTAACGTTGCATTAATACATTAAAAGAATTTACAAAATTCAATTTTAGTATTTTCGATAATACAATCTTTTCAAGAAAATAAAATACCCAAGGAAATATTCATATAACCATTGAATTTTCTTGAAAACTAGGATCAAAATTTTCATAGTTTCACTACATGAGTTGATCTGCTAGTGATGAAAGTACAAAATATGGTAATCTGTCGAGCAATAATCAGCAAATAATTTTCGACTCCTAGATCATTATGGGATTTACATTTGCCAAATACAATTTACAAAGTAAGCATGTTTCATCCCATCTCATGCCTTAAGTTTCTAGGTCTCACTAACAACTTAATTAAGTCGTCTAATTTAGAAACTGCAAATTCTCCATATATGGTCTCACGCATTAATGGAAATTTACCTTATCATTAAAATCTAGGTAAGGTCTCACTTACACTAAATAATAACTTCAAGTGTTTCTTATAATTAGATAGCATGGACTTAAATTTTAGGGTATAAATTTTGATGTGCCAATCAAAATATGTACGAAGAAGCATGCACAGATCTTCGTATCATTAGTTTTCAAAACGTTTTTATTTGCCAATTAAGGCTAAGATTTAAATCAACAAAGTTTTAATTGAGGTATTGGGTTCACCAATCAAAGAATTACCTACAATTATCGCCCACTATATCCTACTGCTGCATGAGTCAAAAGACCCAAGTTATTCGGATAATTACCACAAAAGTGGCACGTGGAATTGAGGTCAATTCACCCTTAAGATGATTTTGTACATAAAATAGCTTACTTGGTAGCTCCAATTTGACGCACAAAGGAGCGGAGAGACAAACGTCAGCACTAAATGCCAATTAAAAACGTGTCTCTTTCGGTTTGACAATTTAATGTCAATCTTCCTTATACCCCTCTTATAGTTTGTCAAAACTGGGTGAGCCGTTCACACTATTGGTACAAAACTCATCACTCAATTAAAAGTTTATGATTATAAGTCTTAACTGGGTGAGCCGTTCACACTATTGGCCTCGAAACTTGGGTTAAATGAATAAATTAATTCAACCTGTCCTTCTCCTCGGTCTCACGGTCGTTTTGACAGGTTGTGGACTGAAAACGGAGTTACGGTTCAAAAGTTATAACCGTTTGAAGTTTTGACGTAAAAAAGACAACTTTGAAATCGTTTCACAGAAGTACGAGGGCCAAAACAGCCAAATTAGAAAGTTTTTTAAGGCAGCTGAAAGTACAAGGACTGAAGTTGCCAATTCCGAAAATTGCATCAATTGCGAGTCAAAATGTTGAATTGCGAGGCCCAATTGCGATAAAATGCTCCAAATGCGAGATCAGCACCTCAATTGCGATAGAAGTTGAATTGCGAGACAATTGCTCAATTGCGATACCCCAATTGCGATAAGAGTGGAATTGCGAGACAACTGAATTGCGACAGCAGTAATTGCGAGAAGCACTAATTGCGACAGAGTCAGCAATTGCGAGACTGTCCCAAATGCGAGAGCAGTAGTAATTCCGATAGGCAGTCCAATTGCGAGAAGAAGCAATTCCGAGAGGAGAAGTAATTCCGAGAGACTTTGCAATTGCGAGAAAATTTCAACTTTTTGCCACTTTTGTTGACTTTTGAGTACAAAGCCCACGTGAAGTCTTATTTCAAGGGATATGTCTGACCACTTTTCACCTAGTTGCACACTTGCCTGACAATATTCACCAACTAAACCAATAATATCAAAGATATTCCAAATAAAGTATTCACTTTAATTCCACAAACACATTAACAACTTCACCCTTTGTGATTATTCGATCAAACCACTTAAAACACAAACCAAAAGTGCAGCTTTTTACCCAAAATCTAAGTGAGGAATAATCACAATATTTTTCCAACTAAGAACAAACACCACCTTTTCTTTATTTTTGTGTAGATCGAAGCTAAAAAAAACAAAAACTCACGTTTTTTAGAGAGAAAAAAAAACGTGGCTTATGTTTTCTTGTAATCACAAACCGAACACAAAAGCTTCCTACCTCGTTGACCGGCTGTTGATACCACTTGTAACGAGTGAAGATCACTCTTTCTTTATCATACCATGAACACAAGATCGAATGGCAGCAAGAACAATAATAAGAGGATAATATAGATGGGAATATGAGAAGTAGAGATGAGGTATAAGAATGATAGATAAGGTGAGATGGTGGCAGTAGAGAGAAACCTGGAAATGTGTATATTAGATTTAGAGAGAAAATACAAAGATACACACACACTCTCTCACAGCACCCCTTGCTAAATGAGAGAGTGTTTTGCTTATATGTTGACTGTCATACGAATGGGCCTTGAAAGGCTTTTCATATGGACTATGATGTGGGCTTATATGTTGCACTACACATATAATTAGGATGCTATCAATACTAATGCTATAAGCCCACTCTACTTAATACATATTATACATGATACTAAAGTTCAAAGCTATAAATGACCATCACTTCCAAAGTAGCATAAATTAAATGCTAACAAAAGTTATTGTGATTATTTCCAGTTTCAAAACCACGCATCACTTACCTTGCTTAAGCTTGTGGAAGTTTGGATTTGGTTTATTCTTCACTTCATAGATCGTATAAATCACTTGTAACACCTCGATCTTCACTTGGAATGAACACCGAGAGCTTCCTCTTTATCACACAAACACAAGCTAGATGATGACACTCACAAACACATTAAGAACACAAGAGTAGTATGGATCATATGTATAAATTTCAAGTCAAATGATTATATTCAAGAAAGAAAATAATACAAGACTTGGGGTGTTACTCTCTCACACACACACACTCTCGTTTTCTAATAATAATGAGGCACATTTTGACAAAGCAAGAGTGTGTGTGGTTATACGTTTCACACAGCCAACACATGGCTTGGTGTGGGCTTTGATTGGACCTAGTGTGGGCTTTAAGATGTCCACTACACTTATACTTAAGTTACAAGACTTTTCTAATGCCTTAAGCCCACACACTTAATACACATTATACATAATACTTTGTTTCAAGATGTCAAATGACCATCACTTCAAAATAGCATAAAATCAATGCTAACAATCTCCCCCTAAGGGATGGTCATTTCAATGATGCTCCCGTGATTGGTCTTTTGAGATTGACGGCTTGAACTTCGTGTGTCAATGTATAATATTCTTCATTCAATGTTCCTTCATGCGTTGTGATCTTCAAAGAATCGTCTTTTGGTCTTTCTTGCCTTGATCTACATCTTCTGTCCAGTTGCGTCGTCGTTGTAGATGATGATGGTAGATGAAATTTCGTCGGTACCTGCATAAGACAGTTAGCAATAAATCATCCAGCGGCCATCATGTCGTGAGGCAAGATCCTTGGATCTCATTAAGACTCATACAACTTGTATCCTTTTGAGTGAACACAAGTGTATTGCATAGGAAGTGTTCCTAAGAGATCTTTGATGAATCTCATGTCTCTAGACTCAATAATGTGCGTTTTGGTTTTAGTCGTCGGAGGAATGGAGCAGAGTGCCACCTTTTCAATATCAGCACATCTCGAAGTGAGAGGCCGATAGATTACGTAGTGTTCTCCGTGAGAAATGAAACAAATATCTTTTGAGAGATATCTGAGTGGATAGGAGGGGTGGTGCATTGCGTCACTGGGTTCATGACGTCTTGTCTTCAATACCAGTATCACCTTAGTGAATACCGATAGCAGATGTATTGACCCGGTTTCTGACCTAAGTTTTCATGGAGGGCTATTTCTTTTCACCCTTACAAAAACTTTTCTTTTTCATTCTTCAACCCCTTCTTTCTCCTTTCTCATTATACTCCTTTTTTCAATTTTTCCTAAGGACTTCTAATGCTAAGCTATTAGGATAGTCCTTGGGTAGATCCCTCCGGTTCTGGCGGATCATTGGACATAACCTAACCATAATCACCTTATTACTCCATGATTATCCTAGATTATTTGTCACATGCCATTAAACCTTTTATGAAAATCTCTCAACGTATTTATGAGAAAACACATTTTGTTAACACATCGAGAGTTTTGCATTTTTGAAACACTCCCCCTTCACATGTGCTCATGCATTTTTGAAATAAATTGCACATGTTGGGTAGAGTTCGCACATTTGAAATGATCGACTTTCAATGAACACGACCTTCGCAAGACACGCTTACATCACTAGTTAGACTAGTTTGTAATTATTACCCGTCCCGGTCATATTCAAAGATCATCTCTCGAATTGGTACATTCTACTCAGACAAGTCCTTTGCGAGACACGCTTGCATCACTGGAAAACCAGCTTGAAATTATTACCCGTCCCGGACTAGTCTTTTCGATAACGGACAGTTAGTTTCGTCAATTCGAGGGTTCATGCTGAGTCTTTTTGAAGAACTCGTTTTGAGATTCAAACGATAAAACTTCTTTTAGATCACTTTTTAATCACGTCCTCTCCCCCTTATATTTAAACACTTAATCTCCCCCTCAAAAATAGCATGAAGTGGTATTTTTGAAAACAGTTGATTAAAATGAAACTTTTAGTGGAGAGACGGACTGATTTTAGCATGAAAAAATGGAACATTTTTCTTTTTCTACTCCCCCTTAATCAGAGCAAATGGTTACACTTTTGAGTTTAAAAGCATTTAGTGTTCTTTGAGGGAGTTGTTGTGAGCACAAAATTTATAAAAAGACTTTGAAAAATATTTTGAAACAATTTTGATTAAGTGCTCACTGGTTTTAGCTTTTCGCCATTAACATTGCGAGTTCTGATCGGAAATAATCAGAAGTCATTCAATGTAGCGCGGGTTTCGTACTGAAATATACGAAAGCCTTAATGAAGAAAATTTGAGAAACGACATGTTTTAGAAAAACATAAAAAATAACTCTCGCTCAAGCATCTGTAAATACCCGTATCATTGTTGAATGACATTTCTAAGTACGTACAGAATATTGATTAGACGAGAGACATGTCGTGAGAAGAATATTTTTGGTTTTTGATGTTTTCTATTTTTTATGGCTTTTTAAAATTTTCCGTATTTACAGTATTAATTTTAAACAAGTATGTATTTACAAAAATATTTACATGCGAAGCTTTTTGATATAAATCAATAAGATTCGAGAAGACTTTCTAACTCTACGGGAGTTAGGCTTCGCATTCCAATTCGACGAACTAAGTTTTCAAACCGCTCTTTTGGGAGGGCCTTAGTAAATAGATCGGCGAGCTGGTATTCAGTCTTCACGAAAAACAATTCAACAGTACCCTCTTCAACGTGCTCTTTTATGAAGTGGTAGCGGACTCTAATATGCTTGGTCTTCGAGTGTTGCACTGGGTTGCACGAGATGGCTATGGCACTTTTTGAATCGCAATACAAAGGTATGCGGTTGAAAGAGAAACCATAATCCGTGAGTTGTGTTCTCATCCAAAGGACTTGAGCACAACACGCAGATAGAGACACATACTCGGCTTCTGCTGTTGATAAAGCAGTGCAGTCTTGTTTTCTTGAGGACCAGCCAACTAGCTTTTCTCCCAGAAATTGCGCTCCGCCTGACGTACTTTTCGCTGTAACTTGGCAACCGGCATGGTCTGCATCTGAAAATGCTATTAGTGTAAACTCCGAATCCTTCGGATACCAAAGTCCCATGTTAATGGTTCTTCGTAGGTACCGAAAGATCCGTTTAACCTCTTGGAGGTGAAGTTCTGTAGGCCTTGCCTGAAACCGTGCAAGTAAGCAAACAGCAAAATGAATATCTAGTCGGCTTGCAGTTAGGTACATGAGAGAACCAATCATGCTACGATATTTCTTCGGATCCATGGGTTTCCCATATAGGTCAGCGCCAATTTCTGGTGAAGTGACCATTGGAGTACCAACAGAGTCACAATTGTCCATACCATGTTTTTTCAAAATCTCAATTGTGTATTTAGCCTGATTAAGAAAAATACCACGTGGGGATTGATGAATTTGTATGCCTAAAAAGAATTTTAATTCACCCATCATGGACATTTCGAATTTGCTTTTCATGAGATTTTCAAAATGTTTTGAATGTGTCGGATTAGTGGACCCAAATATTATGTCGTCCACATAAATCTGAACAATCAAAATATCATTTTTGTATTTTCTTGTAAACAAGGTTGGATCAATTGTTCCTTTGGTGAAATTATTTGAAAACAAGAAAGATGATAACTCGTCATACCACGCCCGTGGGGCTTGTTTCAAACCATAGATTGCCTTCTTTAGCCTGTAGAGGTATTCCAGATGATCTTTGTCAACGAAACCGTCTGGTTAACTCATATACACTTCTTCTTTCAGAGTTCCATTCAAGAAAGCTGTCTTGATGTCCATCTGATAAACCGTGATGTTCTTGTAAGCAGCATAAGCTAAGAAAATCCTGACTGCTTCAAGCCTTGCAACTGGTGCGAATGACTCTTCAAAATCTATCCCTTCTTCTTGTCTGTATCCCTTTGCCACCAGACGAGCTTTGTTGCGAATCACAGTCATTTCTTCATCTTTTTTGTTTTTCCATAACCACTTAAGATCAATGACTAGTTTGTCAATTGGTCTTGGAACTAAATCCCAGGTTTCATGGATTTGAAATTGAAGAAGTTCTTCCTGCATCGCTTCAATCCAGGCATTATCTGCCATTGCTTCCCGAATGTTCTTAGGTTCTATGAGACTGACTGAGCAGACATAGATGCACATGTCGCAATCGGCGTGAAGTTGTTTTCTCGTCTGAATTGGTCTTGAGGGTTCACCAATAACCTGTTCAATTGGATGGTCTTTTGTCCACTGTAGAGTTGAAGGGTACCTTCGACTGAACAAATGTGTGTTAGTCGGTTCATGTAATCTGGAAGATGATTCACTAGATTCCGTTCCAAACGGGTTTTCAAAGACTTCTTCGTGTAACACAGCATTATTTTGTTCTTGCTCATCAATTCTTGGTAGAACAATTTCAATGAATGGAGTTGCTGGAGTAGATGTAGATGATGTTGATGTCAAGGGAGTTGGTGCGCCAGCTTCGAATGTTGTGGATGCATCTGGATTTGGTGGAGGTGGTGGTGGTTGTTGATGTTGAGTGGATGCAGCGGAATGTTGGTTAGATGCATTTTTCGAAGCGTCACCATAGTATTCATCGTACATAAACTCGAAGAAATTATCCAGTTCTTGAGTTGTGGGTTGTTCGGCATGAATTGATTGAGCTCCTTGAGGTGCGAGTCCCGAACTGATATGTCCGGAAGTCATTGGGTTAAGCGCGGGTTCTAGAGCGAGTCTCTCAGAAGCCATTTGTGAAATTTCATCAAACTTCACATTCATCGTCTCCATGATCTTTTTCATTCACCTGTTATACACCCTGAATGCCCTCGAGTTTTCAGAATAACCAATGAAGATTCCAATATCACCCTTAGCCTTCAACTTTCCCAGATCTTCCCTGTCATTTGTTGGATAGCATAAAGCGCCAAATACATGAAGATAAGAAATATCCGGTTTTCGGTTGTTGACAAGTTCGTATGGGGTTTTATTGAATCTTGGATGGATTAGGGATCGGTTTTGAGTAAAACAAGCAGTAGAAACAGCATCAGCCCATAGGAATAATGGAGCACTGGAATAAATCAGCATAGTGCGAGCAGCTTCTACAAGGGTTCGATTCCTTCTTTCAACTACTCCATTCTGCTGTGGAGTTCTAACAACAGATGTCTGGTGAGTAATACCAGATTCTTCAAAGAATGTTCTTAACTCCTGATTGACAAATTCCGTGCCATTATCCGTTCTTACTATCCTAACTGGAGCTTGAAGTAGAACTTGAATCCGCTTCAGAAAGGCGATGATGGTGCTTGGTGCTTCATCTTTTGATCTCAAGAACTTTACCCATGTATATCTTGAATAGTCGTCAACAATTACAAGAATATACTTCTTCCCATTTATGCTTTGAACTCTCATCGGGCCACATAAGTCCATATGCAACAAATGCAACCTATCAACCGAACTAGGTACGGGTTTAGGTTTGAATGTTGCTCTTTTGCTCTTTCCTTTCTCACATGATGGACATAGGTGTTCTTTGGTGTATTTAAATTTAGGAAGACCGGAGACGATGTTGTCTTTGGCAAGCTTGTTGATCGTGTCAAAGTTCAGATGGGATAAACGTCTATGCCACAACCAGGATTTTGTTTCGCCTGCCCTGGTCATGAGACAAATAGGAGATGAAGAGGCCATTTGGTTTATGTCAATTGCATAGAGATTGGTGCCACGATTCCCAATTAAGAGATCATTCCCCACCAAATTCCTGACAAAACAAGTGTTTCTCCTAAAAGCAACCTCTAAATCAGCATCACAAAACTGCCCAACTGAGAACAGATTGTGTCCCAACCCTTCGACATAGTAAACCCGAGTGATCAGATAATTTCCAAACCGAAGATCTCCATAACCCAGAATAGCTGCAACATGATCATTCCCAAACCGTACAGTCCCCATGAACTGCCACACAAAATTGATCAGCAGCTTCAGATTCCCGGTCATGTGCTTGGAGCAACCCGAGTCGACGATCCAAAGACAAATTTCAATGACCTGCAAAGAACAGATGATTTTGTATATGGAAACCGCTTACCATTTGGTTCCAGTGGGTTAGATGAAACAGGTGAATTACACTTAGAACTGGATTCCTTAGATGCATTGGGAACTATTTCTAATGTGCCATTCTGAAGTGTGAACATTCTACCCGTTGGTTTCCATGCACAAAACTTAGAGTGATCCTTAGGCAATAGGCTGCTAGTGGTTTTTCTAGCTTTTGCAATAAGTCTTCGAATATATCTAGACTTAGCCTTAGTTACTAAAGGAACCTTTTTCTGTTCAGGTATATCATTCTTTTTCACATCATCAGAAACATTATCATCACAAGCATTTACAGACAAAGTTTTCTTTTGCATTAAACAATCAGAATCATTACATGCATTAGAAACAGGAGTCTTATCATTACAACTAGATGATACATGTTTCTTCTTGGAAAGCGGTAAATTCCTAGGGTGTTCTTCTACTTTCTTGCATGCACTCTCAGAAACAGGCGAGACACTAGGTTTCTTGTTATTGCTCCTAGACTGTCTTTTGCTCCTAGAGTTGCTTTCTATTCCTGTAGAAGGTAAGGCACACTCATTAGAATTTTTGTTGTTGTCCTTTGATGTTGTAGTAGCATTCCTAGACTCATTTGGAGTATCTTTCTTACTTTTGTCTATCGCCCTATATGTTTTAGATGTAGAGGTAGACGCAGTAGTGGGACTAATCCTATAAAGGCCAGGTGCTATTACATTAGTGTTCTTGACAACTGCTTTCTCTTTTTGTTTCTTACTAGGCAAGGGGGTTGATGGTGCAATACCCTTAGTTTCCTCACCCTGCCCTTTTTGACTTTCGAGTTGAGACTTCAAAAGATTGATTTGATCTTGCATATTTTTGTAAGAGCGCTCATACGACAATTTGTCATACTTGCATTCTTCCTTTTTTGTATCAAGTTGTTTAAAATATGTGCAATTTTGTTTTTCAAGTTTCAAAAGAGCCTTTTCATATTTTTCAACAATTTGAGAAGTCTCAGCTCGAAGTGTTTCATTTCCTCAACAGAATATGTTTGGAAAATAATGGACATGATATCAGTCGATAGAGCTTCGAAAGAGAGAGAGTCATTTTGCTTTTCCAAAACTTTTATGTGTTCCAAGTATTCATTAGCTTCCTTCACTAAGGATTTGTGATCCTTAACGAATTCTGCAGACTCTTTTAAAAGATTATTTTCCACATTTTGAACAATCGCATAGATTGCAGCAACATGTGGATTAATTTCCTTTTCAAAAATCTTTTTCAGTTCATCCTGAACACCCGGAAACCATTCAAACTTTTGATTGTTAATTTTGGAAGCCACAATACGTTGAAGTTTCTCAATTCTCTGTTTAAGATCAACCAAATATAGTCTAGCTGCACTTGAATCATAAGTGTTTTTAGATGCCATTTGTTCGATGTTAGGCAGATGTTTTGAAACAACTTTTTGTCTTGTGAAAACCACTGGTTTTTGAAAAAACAGAGGTGACTCCTTTTTAACAAGATGAACCCCAGCAAGTTTGTTAACTTCATTATAGTCAATGGGTTTTATTTCTCTGTTCAATTGTCGCATTTTCTTACGACTCTCTTCTGAAAGCTTAATCGTCTCACTTGAATCATAACCCGAAGGAGGGTCATGGATAGCATTTATTAAATTACCATTAAAAAGCACATTCTGTTCCTTTTGAGCTTTCTTGAGAATATAAGGGTTTTCATAACCGATAGCCACCTTTTTTAATGTATGTAAAATCGGGTTTGGATGGTTTATTAACAAATTAACTGTTTGTGCAGAATGACCCAGTTTTACAAGCAAATCATCCAACTTTGCAATGGTTTCTTTTTTCTCATTGATCTCTTTAAGAAGATCCTTTTCACGTTTTGAAAACCTTTCATTCAACTCCTTCTTTTCTTTTTCAAGATTGGAATAAGTTGATTTTTGTTTTGAAAGCTGGTTGGTTAGTTCAGAAATTTCCTTGTTAAGAGATTTAATTTGGTTATTCAAATTAACATTTAGAGTGTCAAATTTGATTTGTAAACGTTTCTCTCTTAACTCAGAATCTTTTAAGCTAACCTCAAGGTCCGACTGTTTTTTGTTATGAAAATCATAAGCTTTTGCATTCACCTTATATCTCTCAAGCTCAGTGGTCAATTTTTCATTCGCGGCCTTAACATCGCGATTGACCTTTTTGACCTTTTCTATTTCTATACTACAATTTTGCAATAATGATTCAAACATAGCACGTGTTTCCTCATCATTATCAGTATGCTGTGACTCGAATTCTTCATTAGGATCCATATCTAGAGTTACCAAATTAGTATTACTACAACTTGGTTCATCCTTGTATGTATCATAAATGAGATTAGGAGTCTCAGGATGCTGTTCATTTTGAGGTGACATATCAAAAATTTCATTATTGTGACATGTAGCATATGGTTGTACCTCAGAAACCGCATTAGTGTCAAAAGCAGGAGTTGCTTCTGAGTCTGTGTCGTACTTTGCCTCCTGGAGATTTGCCATAAAAATGCAGTTTGCATCGATGTCCTCTTGATCTTCTGAATTGTCCATAATAGCCATGAAGTCATTCTCTTCTGCACTCAACTGAAGCCCAGCCGTTTCCTTGTTTGCCAACATTAATGCTTTCTGCAAATACGCTGGATCCCTTTTATTCGGCTTGTCTGGACAGTTCCTAGCCATGTGTCCAATACCCTGACAGTTGAAGCACTTCATCATATTACCCTGATTCCTATTCCCAGCTCCCTGAGCAACATTCCCAAACTGATTCCCAGCATTCTGTACCCTTTGATTACCAACAGCATTACCCATCTGATTCCCTGCAAACTGACCCATCTGATTACCAACATACTGCCCTGCATTCTGATTACCCATCTGAAATCTTGGAGCATATCCCTGCTGATTCCCATATCCCCCAACCATCTGTCCTTGCTGTCCCATGTTGAAACTCGGCTGTGCAATCTGCTTGTTGCGAGTATTCGATGAGATTCGTTGATTGTTGTTGGTGGGTGTGGAGTAACGTCCTTGGAATGCTTTTGATAGGTAAGCAAAAGCTTGAGTCAAAGCAGCAGTTGACTCATCCTGATCATCTTGATCTGGGTGTTGTGGGTAGAATGGTGATTGTGGAATATACTGTTGTTGCATGAATTGCTGAGTGGATGATGATGATGATGGTTGTGCACTGACTGTTGCGGGTGTAGGTGATTGGACTATGAGTGCAAGAGGATCTTGTTGTTTTGCTTGCTTCTCTTTTCTGACTTCATTTGCCTCTGCTTGGTTTTGTTTGAGAAAGTCATAAAGTTGATCATAGTTCACCTTGTGAAGGTCTTGTGTTTGGTTGACAATAGTAACATATCGTCCCCATTCTTCTGGAAGGTTGTTGATGAACTTGATGTTTTGAACAATTTGTTTAGGCGACAAATTGTTTCTGATCAACTCATTCATGAGAGTACAAAACCGTGTGTAGTAAGATTCAATCTGTTCAGCTGGAGTTGCTGTGAACTTCTCCCATTCAGTCAGAAGCTTGTTTTCCATGTCTTGAATGCCAATTTCTGTACCATGACAAAGACGTCTAACTCGATCCCACATTTCTTTGGCAGTTTCACAGCTATCTACAGCACAAAATATTTCTTGTGGTAGACCGAGTTGGATTAGATGCATTGCTAGGTGATCAGCTTCAATTTGCTTCCAATCTGCTTCAGTGTAATCTGATTCCTCTTGGATTTTGTACGTTGGATCGACGGGAGGTTCTGCATTAGGGTTTCCAGCTGTTTCTTCAATCTCACCAGGCTGGAATGGACCTTTTTTTACGGAGTTAACCAAGAGTATACCTTGTCCATTAGGTTTGGATCTCATATATCGAAGCATACGACTCGTCCATGGAAGGTAACCACCTTTTTCTAACATTGGAGGTCGATTTTCTGAACCTGCGGCATGAATGTCTTGTTGTGTAGTCATCTTTAAAATATTGTGTATGATAAAGTGGATTTAGGATCTTTGCAACAAAGTAGGAGATGTTGTTGTTGACGGTTGAACTTGGTTGTTGTTGTTGTGAAGCCTTGGTTCGTTGTTGATGATCGTTGAAGTTCTAGGTTTAAATGAACGAAACAAATTTAAATAAAGTTACAAAATTTGATTAGAGTATAATTAAGACAAAGTCAAAAGTTTACAATTTCGACAAAGGTTATGTAAATTGTAATTTAGATAAAATGACAATTTCTATAGAAATTTCTATTTTGACCACAATTTATATAAATTATGGCAAAATGTCAATTAAGATAGAAATATATCCAATTTATATAAATTGGCAATTTATATAAAATCTAACACTCTTATACAAGAGAGTAGATATCCGATTGTCGAAGTATTTTACACTCTTATACAAGAGTTAAAATACCGAGTTCACTTTCGAGTTGACGAAATTACGTTCGAATCAAATCCTTAAAAGTTATTTAACTTTGAACTCAATTCACACAAGTACGAGGGCCAAAACTGCCAATTCTGGAAGTTCCCAAAGGCTGCTAGAAAGTACAGGGACTGAAAAATGACAACTCTGAAAACTGCTAAAAATTCTTTGTTGTCCGATATCGCAATTAAGCAATGTATCTCGGACAGAACTGCGATAGATATCTCGGACAGAACTGGGATGCATTTGGTGAGATAAAGATGTTGATACTACATTCCCCCGAACAGATTCAGAGCACTCAGGGCACTCATTAAATGAGGTTGTCAGTTTGGGGGAGAGCACTAATTAGGGGAGAGCACTCAGGGCACTCTGAATTAAACCCTAATTAGATTTGCTCACTTAGTTCGTCTGCAAGTAAAGAAATGGCGGCTGAGAAGATTATGCAAGCTGAACGAAGTAATGAAGTTTGAAGATCTTTCTCATGTTTTTGTATTGAATTTTACTTGTAGGGAACATTGTAAGCAATTCCCATAAGACATCACTTTGGGGAGAGATTGTTAGCATTAAAGTTTTGTCATATGTGGGAATTGCAATAGCATTTAAAGTACAAGGACTAGTTTAGTCATATTGCTAAGTTAGACTTGTGGCTTTGTAATAAATACCCTCCTATGTCAACACTAGGAGGGTTGGGGATTCATTTGTAACACACGAGGTGTGTGTGTTTTCTAGACTCTCTCTCTAGAAAACATACACACCTCGGCAATCAATAAACCGATTATGAAATGTTTAATCTTTAGATCGTGTTTATCGTGTTTCCTCCACCTCCAAACGTGAATCTTGGTTTCTACATATCACATAAAGCACAAGTCAATCACTCATATCACATAAAGCACAAGTCAATCACATAAAGCACATCGCAGATGATATACGGACGCCTCTTAGAATATTCATGACATGCATATAAATCTTAATTTTTTGAGTAAATTACGCGGATGGTCCATGTGGTTGGCGTTGATTTTCACCTTTAGTCATTTGACTTTTTTCTGACTCGGATAATCCTCAACACTGAAACTCTTAACACCTTCATCCCCTCGACTAACAAACGTTAACTTTGACTGATAAAATTCTACATGTGCTAGACACATGAGGGTAAATTAGTCTTTTTCTTTCATTTCTTATCTTCTTCTATCTACTACCCCCTCAGGCAATCATACCACATTTTCAAATACAATCCATCTCACCACCATATTATTCTACCATAATTATCTTTATTCATCTATCTCCATCATTTGAGATGTCATATCTTATCACCCAAAAGTAGTACATCATCCCAAATATCATCTAAACAAAAAATTACTCACAATATGTGGTCCAGGGTTTTTATTTTTATATGTTCGGACGTCTTTTATTAAGTTATTTTGTTTGGTTTAAAATAGTCAAATAGATTTTCTTTATAGTTTTAAAAGGAATTCAAAAAGAGTATATAAAATGCCGTGTAATATCTTAATGTGTTATTAATAAATTAAAGTAAAATTTTGTACAGCACGGGAATAAAATTTGGTGATACATGTAAATAATTGGAGGTGACGTTTTAGAATAAATCAAATGATACGTTTATTTTTATTAACAATAAAGTTTAATGGTTTTCTATTTTATTACTATCCTTTTTTATTATTTTCATTTCTTAAGAGAAAAAAATCAAAATTAACAAAAATCTATTTGACTGAAAATTATTATGAACACTATTTCAACTCTGACACACACCCCATAAATACTTTTACTCATCCTTTTCGACATATTTTCAGTGATCTTTTGTGTTGAACCAGATCTGTTTCTACTATTATCATACCGAACACCTCTGTCGACATTGCTGTCAACAATCGATTTTTTTGGCGGATCTAGTTTTTGTGTGATACGTTTTAATTTTCATAATTGTCTATTTTAATTTTGTTTTAAGCGGGTTTTGGTAAATTGTGGGTGGTGGGGGTAAAAAGTGGTTGAAGAAGTTGAGGATGATGAATTTTGATGAAGATAGAATTTTTGTGATGAAAACAATAGATCGAAAAATTCTAAACTTAGTTTGGAAAGTGGACACTTATAGTGGGACGGAGGGAGTATATAATACTTCATCAAAATTATACCAATGAAAATATATTTAAAATACAATCTATTCATATACTTTACGTCAAGTTTTATATAACACAAAAATTAATAGTTAAGGTCAAAGTTGAAAAATAAAGACTTCGAAAGTCAACGGCGAACAATAATTATGGGATGGAGGGAGTACTATTTAAAGTGGGAGATTAGACCATCTCTAATCCTGGCTCCATAGCTATCTCTATCTTCAAATATGGAGGTTTTAAGGAGAAATTTTGGAGATATCATCTCCAAACCTTTGCTCTATATACGGAGAAATTTTCGAGGTGATGATATTTCCTTCAAATCTATACATTCTATTAAAAAGGACTTTTGGATGACATCATGAATCTGAGGTGTCATGTAATTAGGCATTCAATTGATTGATTTATGACATCATCTTTGTATGTTTATTTTTATTTCTTTTTATACCATATGAATACTCTTTTAAACTGATTTATTATCTGCTTTTTTGAGAGTTCCAAAGAAACTTTAGCTTTTTCTTTCTTCAGACTTTCATTTGAAATTCAAATTCAAAACTTTGGATCTTCATTTTCTTTCATTTCCATCTCACTCTTTTTTCTTTCATTTTGCTCTCTTTTCTTTGCTGATTTATTTTCTTTTTTCCTAGAATTTTATGGGTTTTAGTTTTTGTGAGCTTGCACTCAAGGAAATTTGATAAAATAAGATGTTGATGATAAAAAAAAAATAATATGTGTAAGCAGAGAAATTTCATTTCCCGTTTTGTTTATACATAAAATTATTTTAATACCCTTCCCTTCTTTTTAGGTTTTGATTTCCGAACTTCTTAATCTAGGATATATTTCTGTTTAATTTGTAAGTGTTCGGTTCTCTATTTTTTTCTTAATTTGATTTTACATGATACTAATTGGTAACATTTCTTGGTTGTAGATGTTAATCCAGGCATCAACATAAAGGTTGCAATTTTTGGCATAATTCTTTTAATAAGAAGTATGTTTCTTTGTTCCTAGAAAAATACTATTATTTAATTTGTCCCTCGTTATGTTTATGCTCAAGTATTGCATCTAAGATTTTTGAAATTTATATTTTGTAGGTGTTTATACGAGGGCTTAACTAGAGTATCTGGTTGACCAAACTTTTCCATCCATGTAACTAGAAATTGAAATATTATACGATGGGTAGCATACAAAGAAACCATATTCTTGATTAACTTGATGTTATACGAGTATAAGATAAGCATGATCATTTCCATCAACTCATCTTGATGTTCCAATTATAATTTTCTATTATTGGTGCTTAATCGAATGGTTTTAGGCTTTTCAACCAATGCAGTCGGGCTAATTTGGAAAGGAAATTGTTTAATTACTAATACAGTTTGTTAAAAGGGACAAACAAAGGTGTGGGCAAATTTGTTTAGATGATGTGTAACACATAAGTAACATAAAGGAATTTGGTAAGGATATTTGTTTGGTTGTTAAGTTATTTTTTAGAACAGTGTGCATCTCATTATTTTATCACCTTTAACATGTTAAGGGCAAGAAGCTAATATAGACACCAAGTTGTGTTGATTAGATGTGTAAAACATTCATTGCGCCTATTATTAATCTGTGCTCTATTTTTGTTGTTTGAGCATGTGTGGCAGTGGCCTCCAAGATTTCATCTTCTGCATCGCTATTGGAACTTGAAAGAAGGTAATCATCAATAACTTTTCACTTTAGTATAAAGGATTCTCAATCTTATTTAATATTGTTGTTCATGGTATTGCATATATGTGTAATGTCTATTGTAGTTGCTTCGAGCATCTTCAAAGAAATGGTTAAAAATGACTTGAAAAAAAATGGGTTAATGCATTGGAGCAATATTGAAGCGATATGTCTGAGAAGATCAACCTCTTGAAAATTGATAATGTGTGAGTGAGTAAATGTTCGTTAATAATATGTTGATAAGGGATTTTAGCATTGTATTTATTGAGTTGAGAATGGGTTCAAGTATCAATAGGTAAAAAGCTGAAGTATGCACCTTAGTCTTTGAACATGTAATGTATTTTTAAATATTTGCTTGATTTGATATTTTAACTTATGTTCCTTTCTGTAGTTTTGACTATGTTGTTTCATTTGCTATAAGAAAAGTCTTATTTGGACTTACGTTAACCATATGCAATTATCTGTATATGTAATATTCGTTGTTTTTATATGGTATGCAACAAAAACAATGTGGTCTGATTCTCTTGACTTACAAAACTTTGTTATTTTTTAAATGTATGCATTGTAGGACACGAGAACAATCTTTATCACACACTATATATGTTATACGAATGGTACTCAAAAGATAAGAAGCTATGTATGAATCGTGTATGTATATATGTGAACCGAATATGTATTAGATTAAGAGAGAACAAAACATACAAAGAGCACACACACACTCCCACCTTTACACCTCTAAACCACACTCTAAAATGAGGTGAGGAGTGTGTATATATAGACAACATGTGACGCCCTAAAAGGATTTATGATGGGCTCGGTTGGGCCTTGTACCATGGACTATACATTGGACTTTTAGAACTTATCTTAATACATATTAGATTAAGTCTATGATGCCCTTGACCCATCGTCTATTCTATACAACATACACGACACATTAGAAAGTTGTTAAATACTAAATGACCATCACTTTTCAATGCTAACAATCTCCCCCTAAGGGATGGTCATTCAAATGATGCTCCCAGTGATATGGTATTTCGTCTTCATTGTCTTGAACTTTGTGTGTCGTTGTAGAATAGTCTTGATTCGTTTGTTCCTTCATGCTTTGTGATCTTCAAAGTATCGTCTTTTAGTTGTTCTTGCCTTGATCAACATCTTCATGGGATTACAGCGTCGTATCCTCCAACATACTCATATGTCTTGAACTTCATACTTATGTCGTCCTTACTTGATACATTAACTTGTTCTTGACATCTTGATTAGCTTCTTGACATTGTCTTAACACTTTGTCTTTAACTTGATCTTTTTGTCTTGAACTTTTTCACTTTGAGCTTTGTTGAGGATGATCTTCATAAGTATGGGTATGTGGAGGTGAAGATGTTTGATGTATCAGATGATGGTGTACGATCTTTCTCCAGGGGGAATTTCATCAGTAGCTGTATAAGGGTTGTTAGATAAAATCACCAATCGATCATGGTAGACTTTTCTTAGAGAATTGACCACTATGATTGTTTTACTGATGAATGTCTTGATTCCATTCACTTGGTCGGGCAAATCAGCCGTACTAATCCCGTTGAGGGACAATTATCACTACTATGTATAAATCAAAGTAGAGACCCACGTCATAAGGACTCAATTTGTGAAAGGATTCTCCTTGGCAGGATTTCCATCACTTACTGGCTCAGACTTCGAGAAAATCAACAGCATAGTGTGAAAACCCTCTCTAATCCTTACAAAGGTTGTTCCTGAATTGGATCCCTCAAGAAGGCTTACAACAGATATACCGAAGTATACCCACAATCCAGGTGTGTAACAACCGTGATTGTAGCAGGTTAGTCTAACTATTAGTTTCGATCAATTTAATTTTTGCTTGGTGTGACTTAAGTGTTTTGTGTGGCATATGTGTGATATACGCGTGTTTTTGGCACTATATCCTTTGTGTGACTCTATTGATGTGTCTTGAGTAGTGTTGTTTTGACTAAGTTCATTTTTGCTCACTTTGGTGACGTGGAAATGACTTGTATGGTTTTGTTCGGGGTTTTTGTGTAACAAGCTTT
This sequence comes from Artemisia tridentata subsp. tridentata, assembly GCA_021014915.2. Lineage (NCBI taxonomy): Eukaryota > Viridiplantae > Streptophyta > Magnoliopsida > Asterales > Asteraceae > Artemisia > Artemisia tridentata. The sequence goes on along the minus strand of CP139507.1, from coordinate 127,259,875 downwards.
GTTCAAGCTTGTGAGCGTTGGTAAGTTAAGTGGTGATCGGTTTTATGGGTTATATTAATAATGAGCGTGAAATTCTATTTTTGAGAACTTTGGTTTGAAAATGATAATTATTCGAGTTGTCGTAAAATGAAGGATTACCGCGTAAGATGTTAGGTTTCGGTATAGGCTTTTATAAAATAACAAAAATATAAGGTTTTAAGTGTAATAATTAATATTAATAAAAAAAAGTATATATTATAGGGGGGGGGGCCGAATATTGTAGGGGAGGGAAAAAGGAAACCAAATTTGATCCCAATTACAATTCCTAATAATAAGGGTTATCTAGAATATACCATAGGGTATTATAAATACAAAACAAAAACCCCTCACCCCTCTCTTTGTGAAATTCGGTCGACCAAGGGGAGAAAGCAAGAAGAAAAAAATTAGGGTTTTATTATTGAAGCCTAAAAATCAAGATCAAGGTATAATTTTCAATACATGTGTTCAATTAATTATTATAATTCATGTAACAAGAATATGATGGATTAGGGTTTATGTTTAATTCTGTAAATTAATGATATATAACATGTTGGGATCAATAATTAGTAATATTATGATGATTGGTGAAGAGATTAGGGTATAAAACATGTTAGATATTGAGTTAGGGTTTGGACAGATTCATAGTGCTGTAAAGATACGAAGATATTTAATAGATGGAGATGAGTTAATTGATGATTTTTGAGTCTAAATTGTAGTTCAGAGAATGTGCTTTCCAAAAAGTTCGGCCACAAGCGATTTCGAGGTCCGGAAGTCAGTCTAATGATTTTTGCAAGTAAAGGTGTCAAAGCTGTTAAACCGGGACAGATTTAGGTTAAAAGTATGGAGGTCAAAAGTGGTTTTAAAAGTGTAATTTGGGTTAGCGCTTCTGGAGAAATTGATTTCTATATTTGATGCGCGTGATGTGTCGTTGCGGTTTAGCAGTTTTAATGCCTACTCAAGTTTTAAATTTATATTTAGCCGACTTATCAATAACACACACACTTAACGAGCAGTGTACCCGGTCAGTATGAAGATAATGGTAAGTAGAGTGTCGATCACTAAGAGTGGAACGTATAATCTCGTTAATCTAATCAGTATTTTAATATCCTAACGCAAGGGGGTTTCAGCCTGAGAGACTGGCACAGTTTTGTTTGCAATTAAATAGTAAAATAAACAATAGGCACGAATCAGCAAGTAGCACACACGTACACAGATAGATACTAGAGACAATAAGAGGGCTGTCCTTATGATTAAGTAGATTGTCACTTGTTTTATTGATAGCTTTATATGAAGTGTATATAGTTAACCCTTTCTCGTTGGTCCTATTCTTATCGGCGAGTAAACCCTTAATGACGACTTATGTCTAAAAGTTATTCCTAAGTGATCAATTTAGAAACAACCGTGGGAGCCACACCTTGTCCCGCAGTCGGGTGCCCGCAAGCCACTAATAAACACAGAGGTGGTCAATGCACTAATAAGTAGTAACCAAAGACATCAACATATAAACTTTAATTAATGGGAAAGCAAGTATTAAAGGGAGTGCAATCTTTCCGTTGTCACATTACACAAGCCACCAATCCTGATGAATTAAAGTTTGCTAAAACAATAAAACAAAACTACTTAATGAATTAAATACATGCAGCACCTTCTTACAGCTCTTGTATCTTCGATTTGGGTGTGTCTTGTGCTGCCTCTTGACTGAATTCGTCCTTTTCTTCTGTTCGGTCTTCTGTCTTTTTTAGGTTTCGAACTCTTTTTTTTCTCGTCTGGTCTACGGGGTATTTATAGTTTGTGTCTGAGGGAAGATGCGGCGCATCTACTAAGTAGATGCGGCGTATGTACGTAACTTCGCGTGGGGTCCAAGATTATAATATTCAGGAATATTCGTACACCGCCAGAAGATGCGGCGTAACTCCATGATTAGATGCGGCGCATGTCCTCTTGTATCTTGGATCGTATCTGGTGACATCTTGATATAGATGCGGCGCATGTTGATAGTGAGATGCGGCGCATCTGGAGCAGATTAGTCTTGATCTTCTTCATTTCAGTAGACTCTTCACTTTATGCACGTTTTGCTCCATTATTAGTCCAAAATCGCCAAGTTTCACCAAATGCTTGTTTTTACCTGAGAATTACAAAAGTAAACGATTAAGTATCAATCCTCATACATAATATAGTAAAACAAGTCAAATTAATAGGATAAATGATAGTAATAAAATGTACTTATTTGAGTTCATCAAATATCCCCCCACTTGAACTTTACTTGTCCCCAAGTAAACCTTAGATTAATTCTCATGAAAATGTATCCTAAAAGATGTTAGGATTTATTTTTATATTTAAGCATGTATTCGTTTATTTCGTAATCACACAACTAAACACTTAACGAATTAGAAGTAAAATAAAATAAGTTGATAAAAGCAAATCTAATCGTTTAACTGTCCAGTCGCGACGAATATTCTATCATAAGCTTGGCAAATATACACATCTCCACCACTAAAGCTAAGGAATAACAAGTCTAAAGCGGTAAAAAGGGTTTTTAGGCTTAAGGGTTAATTATTCTTATTTCACTATCGATCTCAAATTCCAGAAAAGGCGACAAAATCACAAATACATGATCGAATCCACGAACACGATACTTGCAATTGCTCAAATCCTTAACTCGAATAGGCTAAAGATAGGTCCAAACTTCACCAATAATAATATATCAAAAAGGGCGACAAAATCATAAATACATAGCCGAATCCACGACCACGATACTTAAGATTGCTCAAATCCCTAATCTCAATAAATCAAAGGTTTGGTTGGATAAAGAACAATACAGGGTATGGATAATATTTGGGATATAAATTGGTGTAAAAATAAAAAATAAACAAAACAAATAAATTAAAATCCTAAGTGTGGTTAATCACTATCCCAACCATCCCATGAATAAGACTCATATCATTGAATAACTCACGCTTTAACACTTGAAACACACGCTTTAGGTAGACACGAATTATACTCAACAAGATCTTAATCAAAGAATAAACCTTAATTGGCGTTCCCATAACTGCCAATTCCCATTCAATCCATAGATATAGTACAACAAATAGTGGCCATATGAACCACTTACATAACTTTACATCGTTGGCTTAAAATAAACATCCAACTCTTTTTTCTTTCTTTTTCTTTTCTCATTTTTTCCATTTTTTTTTTTTTTTTTTTTAACTTGAAACATAAACATAGATGTGTAAAATTTCACCACATCACTACAACTTTCTTTCCGGATAAATTTTGTATTCATACTTTTCATACTTCAGAAATAATGGTAATAGTGAAAGTAGTAAACACACGAAAAATAAACTCTAAAATATACAATATTTACTTTCACTCCAATTGCATTGTGCAATTTCCCGACCTAACCATAGATAATGAATTACGCACGCGAACACAGGTAATGTAAGGAAACACACTCTGCCTATAGCAATTAACCAACCACGGACTTTAATCTACAGGGTAGGCTAAGGTGTAAGGGTGTAACGAAACATTTTAAACATAGGTGTAAGAAACGAAAGGAATGGCTCTGAGTGTTTTTCTAGGGGTATCTTACTCTAAAAATGAGAGTAACAAAAGGGTTTATACGGGGGTTAACTAACCAGTGTAGTTAGTTAATAACACATAACATATAATAGGCTATTTGGGTGTAATCCTAGAATTTTACCAAGTTAGACAAGTCATTCCAATTAAATAAATAATACTCATTATGGTGGTCTCGAATAGTATACAAGCCAAGTTCTAAAGTTTACAAGTCACCGGCACACTCATAGATTTGTGAATTTTGGAAAAATCACAATTTTTGAAAATAACGTCATGTGTGCAGTTATGTAACTTAGATCTTAAACAAAAACATGCTAAAAAAAATTTTAAGTTTGATATATTAAGCACATTTTAAGCATAATTTTTGAAAAAGTTTAGGACAAGTAAGTGTTAAGTGTTCTAATTCTCCTATCCCCCCACTTAAGTTAAACAACGTCCTCGTTGTTTGTATAAAAGGTTAAAAACTGGAAAATAAAAAGAATTAGAACAGAAAAACTCCCCTGAGATTTGCTCGGTATGATCCTCCATTAGTGTAAGAGCAAAAATCATCTTTCTTGTGGATTAGAACGTTAAAGCTTCATACTTGATGTATCCACAGAAAATTCAGAAAACTATAATACCACCAACACTTTAAAACACACCTAAGATAAGAAAGGTTCAACTTGCATAATACATTAGTAGTTAGGAAAAATAAAACTTAAAAATTAAAAATTGAAAATCATCAGGTCAGTCGATGCGCCGTATCTTATTGAAGAAGATACGCCGTATCGAGCCTGGAATTAATACGGATCAGAATAAAGATGCGCCGCATCATTAACCAGGGATGCGCCGCATTAAAATAAACTGATAAATAGTTTTAAAGTCGAAAATTAAAATGCAGAAAAATAAAATAAGATATGACCGTTGCAGGAGATGCGTCGCATCTCAGGATTGAGATGCGCCGTATCTTCGTGCGGCCTGGACTGACTCGACTCAGAAAACAGAATAATAAATGATAAATCCGGGTTGTCTCCCGGTCAGCACTTGTCTTTATTCCAGAGTCTTCAAGTTAGACTCACGTTCAGCTCTTTAGTATCGATCATTGAAGGAGTCGGAAACATCGCGCTCCTTCATTGCCAATTCAGTAATATTGAACACTCCTTGCTCGTCCTTAATTTCCACGCCGTTCTTCTTTAATATCTGTATAAATAAAGTCCTGTCCCTTTCGGGCAGAGATGACAAAATGATAGACGGGAAATTCTTATTATCATACAGGCACAAATAAGCAAGGTGGGGTGGTAGTTCAATAAACACATCATTGTTCAAATTCGTTTTCTCAACTATTCTCCTACGTTTATTAATTACTACACAATCATACCACTCATCATCAGAATCACTAACAATATCGCGTCTAAGTTCTGTAGGTACATTAAGGTCAATGAATTCCTCAAAGTCTTCATGATTAGGATTAGTTGAGTTGTTTTGAATCAATGTTTCTCCCATAAGTCTAGCTTCAAGATCGAGGTCCATACGCTCTCTTAATCCTAGCACATAAACATCTCTGATTATGCTTTTAACTGGATCTTGGCACTTATAGACTAGTTTATTATTCCCTACCCTTAATGAAATTTTTCTTTTAAACACATCAATCTTAGCGTGGGCAGTAGACAAGAAAGGTCTTCCGAGGATTAAAGGAATCTTAACATCCTCGGGCATGTCTAGTATAACAAAGTCTACGGGAAAAATAAATTGCTCAATCTTAACTAGCACATTATTAGCAATTCCTTCAGGTCGTTTTACTGTTTTATCAGCCAATTCAATAAGTAATTTAGTTGGTGCTAATTTTCCTAGTCCTAGGGTAGCGAATGTCTTAAGAGGCATAACACTAACACTAGCTCCTAAGTCAGCCAACACATTATTGAAAGATATATTATTAATAGAACAAGGTAGAGTAAAACTTCCTGGGTCTCTTTCTTTATGAGGCAAGGCATTTGAATCGGTTGCAGGGCTCTCTTCTTTCATTGTTGCCTTGATCTCCTCTTCAATTTTTGTCTTCTTTTGTAGTAGTCTCCTTAAGCTGATTGAAGAGTTAAAGAAAAATTCGGGTCTTGCACCATCATTACCATTCATCGATCTTCTAGGTATATTAGGAGTGACTTCTTCAGTGGTGCTTATGGCCTTGACATGATCCCTTGGGTTGGTTTCAGTTGAGCTCGGTAAACTTCCATATCCCCTTTCTTGAAGAACTTTGCTCATTTGACCAATTTGTTGTTCCAATGCTTTGATCGAAGCTCCTTGATTTCTTGTAGTAGTGTCCGTTGAAGCTCGAATTTCCTTGATCATAGCAGTATTCTCTTCATGTCTTTTAGCAGCATCGGCCATAATTTGCTTTAAAGTATCATCTAAAGTCTGCCTCCTCTCTTGATAAGCGGGATTGAAGTTGTTCTTTTGATAGAATCCCGGACTAGCTTCCCTAAATCTTGCTGAAGGTCGGAATGGTTGTCCAAATTGGGTGTAATAAGCTTCTTCAAACGTCTCACTTTCATTCTTGTTCGGGCAATCTTTAGTGTAGTGAGGTCCTTCGCACTTTTCACATCCAACTTGGGCAGCATATGCTCTTTCATCTCGCTTCTTCATCTCTCTACTAATTTTATCCAATTGAGCTTGAATAGCAGCAATCCCGTCAAAATTAGTGCTGCTCTTAGATCTAGTAGAGGTCCCATCGTGCCATTTCTGAGAATGATCAGCAGCTTCTTGGATCGCTTTCCTAGCATTAGTTGCACTCATCTGAGGTACAGCTCCCTTAGCATCCAAAATCTGTCTTGTAGAACAATATTATCTCCTGCATAGGGGTTAGATAGTGTTGAGGACATTTTACCAATAAATCTTTAAATCGTTCCCAAGCTTGATAAAGAGTTTCATCAGGCTCTTGCTTGAAACTATTGATAGCCTCCATCTTCTTAGCAGTCTTAGCAGGTGGACAATATCTCTTCAGGAATTTGCTCTTCAAACCTTCCCACGTAGTGATTGAACTAGCAGGTTCATTCCTTAGCCACTTGTTAGCAGCTCCTTTTAGTGAGATTGGGAAGATTCTTAGCATGAGTTGATCGGTATTGACACTTTCTGTAGTAAACAAATCTGCAATCTCCAGGACCTTTTCAACATGCTCATTAGCATCCTCTTGTTCCGTCCCACTGAAAGCATTCTCTCTTAGTTCTTTGAGAAATTGTCCCTTCAACTCAAATTTTGACTTGTCATCAAACTTAGGTCTAGCAACTCCTGAAGTGTAATCAGCACGGGTATTGTTCATGTATTCCTCCATAGTAGTGTTTTCGCCCATTGTTTCTGTTTCAACTTCCTCTTTCTCTTCAGAAAAATAATCAAGCTCGAGTGAACTTGAAAGATCAAAGCTTCTTGTGTTGAAAAGCCTTTTAAGCGAATGTAGGGCTCGTTCAGGATCTTCGAAAGGTTGAATCAAGTTCTTCGTAGAACTCCTGGTCATGCACTTCCTGAAATCAACACAAAAATATCAGTAGGGTATGCTCGAGAAAGTAGTATATCAGATAATTAATAACGAAAACGGAATACGAAAAATTAAAGTTACTGATATCTGCAGACGATGCGCCGTATCCAAAGAGTTGGATACGCCGTATCTTATAATCGTTAAAATTAAATCAGACTTTATTCAGAAAATAGATACGCCGCTTAGAATTTATGAATGCGCCGTATCGAATTAATTAATCAAAAATCAACTTATCTAATTAAAATTAAATGCGTCGTATTAACGAAAGTTAATGCGCCGTATTTTCGTTACGTTTAAAAATAAAAGATTTTTGATTCAGTAAGATGCGCCGTATCGACGGAAATCGATACGCCGTATTTGTTTAATAATTCGCAAACTGTTTTTAATTAAAATAATAGATACGCCGTATCTTCAAAAGAAGATGCGTCGTATGGCGTTAATGTTTTAGAAAAATTTTTATCAAAACAGATACGCCGTATCTACAAAAGCAGATGCGTCGTATTACTTTATCGCTTAGAAAAATTTTCTTGTTAAAAACAGATACGCCGTATCTTGGGGAAAAGATGCGTCGTATCGAATTAATTAAACGCGTTGTATATAAAAATTATTAAACGCAATACGCCGTATCTGAGAGATCAGATGCGCCGTATCGTTTGATTTAGCACAGTACAACGATAGCAGAACAGAAAAATACGAAAAATAAAAATAAAAATTAAACACACGAAAATAAAACACACAAAAATAAAAACAAAAGCAAACAAATAACACACAATACAACAAATATGCAAAATAGTACAATGATGCAATTTAATCTAACAAAAAGAAAAATAACCTAATTAAAATACTAATCAAATTAACAGATAATAACAATTCACTCCCCGGCAACGGCGCCAAAAACTTGATGCGCGTGATGTGTCGTTGCGGTTTAGCAGTTTTAATGCCTACTCAAGTTTTAAATTTATATTTAGCCGACTTATCAATAACACACACACTTAACGAGCAGTGTACCCGGTCAGTATGAAGATAATGGTAAGTAGAGTGTCGATCACTAAGAGTGGAACGTATAATCTCGTTAATCTAATCAGTATTTTAATATCCTAACGCAAGGGGGTTTCAGCCTGAGAGACTGGCACAGTTTTGTTTGCAATTAAATAGTAAAATAAACAATAGGCACGAATCAGCAAGTAGCACACACGTACACAGATAGATACTAGAGACAATAAGAGGGCTGTCCTTATGATTAAGTAGATTGTCACTTGTTTTATTGATAGCTTTATATGAAGTGTATATAGTTAACCCTTTCTCGTTGGTCCTATTCTTATCGGCGAGTAAACCCTTAATGACGACTTATGTCTAAAAGTTATTCCTAAGTGATCAATTTAGAAACAACCGTGGGAGCCACACCTTGTCCCGCAGTCGGGTGCCCGCAAGCCACTAATAAACACAGAGGTGGTCAATGCACTAATAAGTAGTAACCAAAGACATCAACATATAAACTTTAATTAATGGGAAAGCAAGTATTAAAGGGAGTGCAATCTTTCCGTTGTCACATTACACAAGCCACCAATCCTGATGAATTAAAGTTTGCTAAAACAATAAAACAAAACTACTTAATGAATTAAATACATGCAGCACCTTCTTACAGCTCTTGTATCTTCGATTTGGGTGTGTCTTGTGCTGCCTCTTGACTGAATTCGTCCTTTTCTTCTGTTCGGTCTTCTGTCTTTTTTAGGTTTCGAACTCTTTTTTTTCTCGTCTGGTCTACGGGGTATTTATAGTTTGTGTCTGAGGGAAGATGCGGCGCATCTACTAAGTAGATGCGGCGTATGTACGTAACTTCGCGTGGGGTCCAAGATTATAATATTCAGGAATATTCGTACACCGCCAGAAGATGCGGCGTAACTCCATGATTAGATGCGGCGCATGTCCTCTTGTATCTTGGATCGTATCTGGTGACATCTTGATATAGATGCGGCGCATGTTGATAGTGAGATGCGGCGCATCTGGAGCAGATTAGTCTTGATCTTCTTCATTTCAGTAGACTCTTCACTTTATGCACGTTTTGCTCCATTATTAGTCCAAAATCGCCAAGTTTCACCAAATGCTTGTTTTTACCTGAGAATTACAAAAGTAAACGATTAAGTATCAATCCTCATACATAATATAGTAAAACAAGTCAAATTAATAGGATAAATGATAGTAATAAAATGTACTTATTTGAGTTCATCAATATTCCCTATGACTTCCACGTGAAGGGTATGCGTTAATAAGTTGTGCAAATATGTTTGTTAGGTCAAAATATTTTGGTGTGTGTTCAGATCCGAATCTGGATAGTTTTCATGTTTGATTTTTCAAAGAGGAATTGTGTGTGTTTTTAGTGCATGGCCTTCTAGGAGGAGCTTTTATGCTCATGAAAGACCATGGTGAATTTTTGGTGTGAGTTGTAGAGCTTATTTAGTTTTGATTTCATGTGGTTAGAAGTACCCCAAAAATCTGCGTATTCTGAAAAATTGTATGCAAGGGATTTAGTGAGTGTAAGTGTTTGGTAGTGGTTAGTATGGAGTCTAGGTGATCCATGGTGGTTTACATGAACCTTAGACATCCATCATATGTGTGCTACATGGACTATAGCTTTTAGCTTGGTTGCGTGTAATGTGATCTTATTTTGTTGTATAGATTTGTGATTGATAATTTGGAAGCTGCAAAGGTTGAGGTAAGTTTCATAGTCCCATTTTTACTTTGTTTTAACTTGGGATGGGAATGATGCTTGTGTTGAAATATTTTTGAGTTACTGTGATTATGTGGTCGTAAATGCATTGACTTGTAAGTGTTATTATACGTGTATTTCATGTTATGAGATTATTGTGTGGTGATTCTGTGTGGTCCATTTGGAGGGTAGCTATGCTCCCATTATCCAATTAGAGAGTAGTAGCTCTACTCACTATTATTCTGTGTGGTCTGATCAGAGGGTATGGTTTACCCATTATTGTGAACTTGTATCGTGGGCGTGTTCCGTCCCAATTGATGTTGGATATTGCTATTTGGATCGTGGGTACGTTCCGTCCCTTATGTCCCTTAAGTGGTATGTTGGTTGGATGACTGAGTTTGCATGCTATCTAGTATAATGACTAGTCTTACTGTCCTGCTATGTTTTATAATCACAGTGAACTGGTTGCCTGAGATATATTGTGTGTCTTAAACCTATGAACCTCACCAACATTATGTTGACGTTTTAAGCATCATTTTCAGGTGAGCATTCTAAGGCTAAGGTAGAGGGAAGCGACTAGACGAGACTTAGTTGCATTTGAGAACGATTTATCTTTATGTTTTGATTTGAATATGTTTGATTTTGATTGTGATACTTTAATGTCTTTCGACTAGTACTTTATGTTCTATTGAAGATACCTTTTGGAGAGTTGTTTCGGTTATTTTCTTTTGGGGTATTGTTACGACACTTCGTGTCTGTACTTTGCTCTATTTATGTGCATGTAGTAATTCTCTATTTAGACACCATGTGTTGTGATGATATCCATGAAGTTACACTCGCGTTTCCGCCTTGGCGAGGTGTGACAAGGTGAGCCGCTGAAGTATACCGAAGTATCACTCCACGACTGTAGACCGTTTGAAACAAATAACCATCATGATATAAATGGCAAGATCCTTAGATCTCATTAAGACTCTTTTACACCTTGTGTCCTTTTTGGCAAACACAGGTGTATGAAAATGGAAGTGTTCCTAAGAGATCTTTTAATGAATCTCATGGCTCTAGACTCGATAATGTGCGTTTTGGTTTTTAGTAGTCGGAGGCATGGAGCAGAGTGCCACCTTTTCAATATCAACACATCTCGGAGTGAGAGGCCGATAGATTATGCAGTGTTCTCCGTGAGAAATGAAACAAATATCTTTTAAGAGATATCTGAGTGGCTAGGAGGGGTGGTGCAGCGCATCACTGGGTCCATGACGTCTTGTCTTCAATATCAGTATCAACTTTGTGATTACCGATAGCAGATGTATTGACCCGGTTTCTGCCCTAAGTTTTCATGGAGGGCTATTTTTTTTCACCCTTTCATTAACTTTTCTTTTTCATTCTTCAACCCCTTCTTTCCCTTTCTTATTTACTGCTTTTTTCAATCTTACCTAAGGACTTCTAATTCTAATCTTTTGGAATTGTCCTTGGGTAGATCCATCCGGCTCTAGCGGATCATAGGACATAAACCTAACCATAATCACCTTATTACTCCATGATTATCCTAAATTTATTGATCACTTTCCATAAAACTTTTTGTGAAAATCTCTCAAAATGTTTATGATTAAACACGTTTTGTTAACACTTCGAGAGTTATGCATTTTCTGAAATACTCCCCCTACACATGTGCTCATGCATTTTAAAATAAGTTTGCACATGGTGGGTAGAGTTTGCACATTTTGAATTGATCGAATTTTCAATGAACATGACCATTGTGAAACACGCTTACATCACTAGTTAGACTACCTTGAAATTATTACTCGTCCCTGTCATATTCAACGATAATCTCTCGAATTGGTACATTCTACTCAGACAAGTCCTTTGCAATACATGTTTACATCACTGGTTGAACCAGCTTGAAATTATTACTCGTCCCGAAAAAGTCTTTTCGATTACTGACATATTAGTTTTCGTCAATTCGAGGATTCATACTGAGTCAAGCTCTTTTTGAGATTCATTCCACGATCTTTAAACATTTTTTGATCACATTTTAATCACGCCTTCTCCCCCTCAAAAATAGCATCTTGTGATATTTTTTATATCAACTGATTAAAATAAGGCTTTTGGAGAAATACACGGATCATTTTTAGCATGAAGTCGGAACTTTTTATTTTTAATTTTTGTACTCCACCTTAAATAAAGCATGTTTTATCGAGTTTGGAGGGAGTTATCTTGAGCACAGAATTTTGAGAAAGATTTTGAAAAATCTTGATAATGTGCTCAAGAATTCTTTGTTTTGTCATTGAAAACACGAGTCCTGATCTGATATAATCAGAAGTCATCATTTAGGTGCGGGTTTCGTACTGAAGTATACGAAAGCCATTGTGAAGAAATTTTGAGAAACGACATGTTTTAGAAAACATTTTAATGAACTCTCGCTCAAGCATCTGTACATGTCTGTATCATTGTTGAATGACATTTCTAGATACGTACAGAATATCGATTATACGAGCGACATGTCGTGAGAAGACTATTTTTGGTTTTTATGATTTTATATTGTTTTTGTATTTTTGAAAATTTTCTATTTTTATATTTTGTTTTTGTTGGTTTTTTAAATTTTGTATTTTGTTTTTTCAAAAATGTTTACAGCGAAGCTTTTTGAGATAATTTTCAAGAAGATTCGAGAAGACTTTCTAGCTCCTCAAGAGTTAAGCTTCGCATGCCAATTCGTCGAACTAAATTGTCAAACCTTTCTTTTGGAAGGGCTTTAGTAAATAGATCGGCGAGTTGGAATTCAGTCTTCACGAAAAATAATTCAACAGTACCCTCTTCTACGTATTCCTTGATGAAGTGATAGCGGACTCTAATATGCTTGGTCTTCGAGTGTTGTACTGGATTGCACGAGATGGCTATGGCACTTTTTGAATCACAATACATAGGTATGCGGTCGAAAGTAAAGCCATAATCTGTGAGCTGTGTCCTCATCCATAGAACTTGGGCACAACACGCAGAGAGAGACACATACTCGGCTTCTAAGGTTGATAACACGGTACAATCTTGTTTTCTTGACGACCAGCCTACTAGCATTTCACCCAAAAAGTGTGCTCCACCGGATGTACTTTTTGTTGTAACTTGGCAACCTGCATGGTCCGCATCTGAAAATGCCATTATTTTAAACTCCGAATCCTTCGGATATAAAAGTCCCATGTTAATGGTTCTTCGTAGGTACCGAAAGATCCGTTTGACCTCTTGGAGGTGAAGTTCGGTAGGCCTTGCCTGAAACCGTGCTAATAAGTAAACAGCAAAATGAATATCGGGTCGACTAGCAGTAAGATACATGAGAGAACCAATCATGCTCCGATATTTCTTCGGATCCATGGGTTTCCCATATAAATCAGCACCTATTTTTGGTGAAGTGACCATTGGAGTACCAACAGAGTCACAAATTTTCATACCATGTTTTTTCAAAATCTCAATTGTATATTTAGCTTGATTTATAAAAATACCACGAGGGGGTTGATGTATTTGTAAACCAAGAAAGAATTTTAGTTCCCCCATCATGGACATTTCAAATTTTCTTTTCATGAGATTTTCAAAATGTTTTGATTGTTTCGGATTAGTGGACCCAAAGATAATGTCGTCCACATAAATCTGAACAATCAAAATGTCATCTTTATATTTTCTTGTAAACAAGGTTGAATCAATTGTTCCTTTGGTGAAATTGTTTTGGATCAGAAAAGATGATAGTTCATCATACCACGCCCTTGGAGCTTGTTTTAAACCATAAATGGATTTCTTTAGCTTGTAGACGTAGTCTTGATGTTCTTTGTCAACGAATCCGTCTGGCTGACTCACGTACACTTCTTCTTTCAGAGTTCCATTCAAGAAAGCCGTCTTGATGTCCATATGATAGACTGTGATGTTTTTGTGAGCTGCTTAGGCTAAGAATATCCTGACTGCCTCAAGCCTTGCCACTGGTGCGAATGACTCTTCGAAATCTATCCCTTCTTCCTGTCTAAATCCCTTAGCCACTAGACGAGCTTTGTTGCGAATGACAGTTATTTCTTCATCCTTCTTGTTCTTCCATAACCACTTTAGATCAATGATAAGTTTGTCAATTGGTCTTGGAACTAATTCCCAAGTGTCATGTAACTGGTATTGAAGAAGTTCTTCCTGCATCGCTTCAATCTATGCATTATCTGCCATCGCCTCCTGAATTTTCTTTGGTTCTTTTAAGCTGACTGAGCAAACGTATATGCACATATCAGGGTCGGTGGCGAGTTGTTTTCTCGTCTGAACAGGCCTTGAAGGTTCACCAATTACTTGTTCTATTGGATGGTCTTTAGTCCACTATAACGTAGAAGGGTACCTTGGATTTAACATATGTGTGTTAGATGGTTCTTGTAACCTTGAAGTTGATTCAGCAGAGTCCGTTGCGAACGGGATTTCGAACACTTCTTCTTCTTACGCAGCATCGTTTTAGTGTGGTTCTTCTTGAATTGGTGTATTGTGGTTTTGCTCATCAACTCTTGGTAGAACAATTTCAATTACCGGAGTTGCTGGAGTAGATGTTGATGACATGGAGGGAGTTGGTGCGTCAGCTTCGATTGTTGTGGATGCATCTTGTGGTGGTGGTGGTGCTTGTTGTTGTTGAGCGGGTGCAGCGGAATGTTGTTGAGATGCATTTGTCGAATTTCCACCATAGTATTCATCAAACATGAACTCGAAGAATTTTTCCAGTTCTTGATTTGTTGGTTTCTCATTGTTATTTGACTGAGCCCCTTTAGGTACGAGTCCTGAACTAATATGTCCAAAAGTATGAACGTTTGGTGTGGGTCCTATCTGGTATGATTAGAAGCCATCGGGTTAAGCGTGGGTTCTAGAGCGAGTCTCTCAAAATCCATTTGTGAAATCTCGTCAAACTTCACATTCATCGTCTCCATTATCCTTTTAGTTCTTCTGTTATACATGCTGAATGCCCTCGAGTTTTCTGAGTATCCAATGAAGATTCCAATATCACCCTTAGCTTTCAGCTTCCCCAGATCTTTTCTGTCGTTCATTGGATAACACAAAGCGCCGAATACATTAAGGTAAGAGATATCGGGTTTTCTGTTGTTCCCTAGTTCATATGGGGCTTTATTGAATCTTGGATGGATTAGGGAGCGGTTCTGAGTGAAACAAGCAGTAGCAACAACATCAGCCCATAAGAATAGTGGTGCACTAGAATAAATCAGCATCGTGCGAGTAGCTTCAACAAGAGTTCTATTTCTTCTTTCTACTACCCCATTCTGCTATGGAGTTCTAACAACTGATGTCTGGTGAGTGATTCCAGTATCTTCAAAGTAGGTTCTTAACTCCTGATTAGTAAATTCTATGCCATTATCTGTTCTTACGATCCTTACTGGAGCTTGAAGTAGGACTTGAATACGCTTCAGAAAGGTGATGATGATGCCTGGTGCTTCGTCTTTTGACCTCAGAAACTTTACCCATGTATATCTTGAATAGTCATCGACGATAACAAGAATATACTTCTTCCCATTAATGCTTTCAACTCTCATTGGGCCACATAAGTCCATGTGCAACAGATGCAACTTATCGACCGAACTGGGTACGGTTTTAGGTTTATATGTTGCCCTTTTGCTTTTTCCTTGTTCACAGGATGGACATAGGTGATCTTTGGGAGACCATTGACGATGTTGTCTTTGGCTAGCTTGTTGATGGTGTCAAAGTTGAGATGGCATAATCTTCTATGCCACAACCAGGACTTTGTTTCGCATGCTCTTGTCATAAGACAAATTGGTGATGAAGAGGCCATTTGGTTTATGTCGATAGCATATAGATTGGTGCCACGATTCCCAGTTAAGAGATCATCTCCAATCAAATTTCTAACGAAGCAGGTGTTTCTCCTAAATGCAACCTCTAAATCTGCGTCACAAAACTGTCCGACTGAAAACAGATTGTGTCCCAACCCTTCGACATAGTAAACCCGAGTGATTAAGTAGTTCCCAAACTGAAGATCTCCATAACCCAGAATAACTGCTACATGATCATTTCTAAAGCGTACAGTTCCCATGAACTTCCATACAAAGTTGATCAGTAGCTTTAGATTCCCGATCATTTGCTTGGAGCAACCCGAGTCGACGATCCAAAGACATATTTCGATAACCTGCCAAGAACAAAAGAGTTTGTATTTGGAATCCGTTTGAAATTTGTGTTGATGTTAGTTGAGCTAACGATCTTGTTAATTATCTTAGATATAAATCTAAGACAATAGGTATAGAAACTGTTCTTGAATGATTATTAAGTATTATGCGGAATCTAATACTTAATCTTAAGAAGAATTATTAATGAACACAAATGAATTCTCTCAATAAACACTTCAATATATTAATACGGTTACTCAAAAGTAACAGGGTTACAAGAAACCTTGAAGTGATTCGAATACGCCTACAATACATATTAATCCCTAACCCTAGATCCTCCTTTTATAGACTAAGGAGTCCTAGTCGGTTACAATGACTTTCTATACAAGATAATATCTATTCCATAATTATCTAACATACTATACATGGTTATCCAATAAGCAGCAGTATACTATCTCTAGCAGTAGAATCTTCGAAGCCTAGCAGTAGTATCCACTTAGCTTATTTACATGTTCTCTTCAGTAACTCCAGCAGTAGAATAAATACACCAGCAGTAGAATGATTTAGCCTAGCAGCAGAATCATACTTAGTGTATTTTCCATTTAGTTCAATGAGCAGCATTATCAAAACTAAGCAGCAGCATCTTAAATCCCAACAATCCTCCCCTAAACTTGATATTTTCTTCCAAAATCATCAAGTTTCTTTTAAGTATAGATAAACACCAAGAGGATGCTTCCAAACACTTACTGCTTTTTCTTTCTTCCATAATTCTGCCCATAGTGTTTTCTTTGCATCATTCTGATCAGATCAACTACCATTTGATTCCAACTATTAACAAGAAGTTTAATATCTCCTTCAATCATCATCTTAAGTGTAGACTTAGCCAGAGGGTAATCCTTTTCAACTAGCATGTACATCTGAAGTCCTCCCTGTAATACTACTTCATGAACTGCACATGATTCATAGAATCTCCAAAGATTAATCTTAGTACTTCTACCCTGTTCCATCCACACTCTGTTGTCAGCACAAACTTCAAACATGACTTTAAGATCTCCCCAGAGCACTCTATCAATCTTATCTTGTGGTCTATTTTCACCATATTTGTTCTTGACTAATCCCCACAAGTTTACCAAATCCTCTCTATCAATATTTCTAAGCATTTGAGAAAATGACTTAAATCTTTGTATTCTTCCACCAACTCTGTAGATCTCATACCAAGGAATCTTCTTATCATATCCAGCCTTCCATCCAGTAATGGGAGTTTTAGAACTTAAAGGAGCAGTGTCAACAAATGTATCATCATCAGAATCTACAATTTGAGTCATTAGTGTTAATTCAATTGTTTTCTTGTAGAATTCCTTTGATTTCCTTTTCTTCTTTGTTTCTTCACTCTCAAATTCAAATTCAGAACTTTGCATTACAACTTTTCTCTTTTTCCTTCCAACACTCTTCAACTTTCTTCCTGGTCTCTTTGTACCAATACCAGAAGTCTTCTTTCCCTCTTCCTTCACAACTTTTTCTTTCACTTCTTCTACTTTCTATGATTCAACCACCTTTTCTTTTTCAATCTCAACACCAAGCTCAGTCTCAAGTTCAGATTCCTTCACCTTCTGAAACCTCCTTTCAATCATTTCTTTGTCCACTTCAGATCCCATAGGCACAAAATTTTCAAAATCTCTTTTAGCACTTTCAAACATCTTTTGAATTTCTTCATCAGAATGATGTTTCAACTGCACAAGCTTCCATCCCTTCATATTCTTCAAGTAATGTTCTTGAAAGTTTCTTACTTGCTTGACAGTTGGTGGTCTGAGTTGCTTTTTCTTCTTTCTCTGAGCTAGATACTTTTTCTTCCTGTTCTGCTTTAAATTTATTGAACCATGAATCCACTCCTTCTTCACTAAAAGTATCTTGTATCTCCTCCTTGACTTGTTTCAACAATTCCATATTAGCTTTATATCTTATTCTTTCCTCATCCCAAGCATCAAGCACAGCCTGAGTTTTTGCTTCTGCCTCAGCAAGTTGTCTTTGTCTTTCAAGCTCAATTTTGTTTTCTTCCTCATACTCATCAGCCAACTTCTGTGCAGCTTCTTGATCATGTCTTTCTTGAAGATGTTTTGGCCAGAACTCAAAAGGAATATCTTCAGGATAAGGTTCAGGCTCATCAACCATGATCCCTTTGCCTTTCCCAGTATATGTATGAGCTTGAGTGGGTCTTTTGCTTGGAATTGGTTCTCTAATAGAGACATTGTTAGCCTTAAAGTTATGTCATAGTTGGGAATTGCATTTAGTTACAAGTACAAGGTCTAGTTTAGCCAATGATGGAAAGTTAGGACTAGTCTTGTAGTATAAATACCCCTCCTAGTCCCAACTAGGAGGGTGGATGTCTCATGTAATAAGGAGGTGTGTGTGTTTTTCTTCTTTCTCTCTCTAGAATACACACACACCTCCCCCATTCTTTAATCTAATTCTACCATGTTTAACCTTTATTTTGAGCTTCCCCGACCTCCTGAATACGTGTTTTTGATCATTACAATTGGTATCAAGAGCTAACCAGGGGTGAATCGTGGTGTTTTGAAGATAAAACGTGATTTGTGGTGTATTTTATCTCGTTACTGTTCATCAGCCATAAAAAACGTGAGTTTTGGTACTTTTTCATCGACTCTTATCTTAAATAATCTAGTGTTATATTGTTAAAAGGTTAGATCTTGTATCGAAATATAGTGGATATGTAAAATAGGCGATAAAGGTTTGATCTTTATAAGTTTTTACGGGTTTTTGAGGTAATTTGTTCGTGGAAAAGGGATTCGAAGTGTGTTTGTGACGCGTTTTGGATCTTCATCGAAATTGCTAATTTATCGAATTCTTGTATAAGAATTGCGATAAAAGAGGGTTTTATAGGAATTGTTGTGTTTAACAATTTCTATAAAAGAGGGTTTCATCGAAATTGTGGAAAAGCCATTTCATCGCAATTGTCAAAGCTGCTTTCCATCGCAATTGTTCAAACTTCATCGCAATTGTCCCAGCTTCCATCGCAATTTTTCGAGTTTTATCGCAATTGTCCGAGCAAAGTTCCATCGCAATTGTCACAAGACTTATCGCAATTGTCCCAGTGGTTATCGCAATTGTATAAAGAACTTTCGGAAATTGGCAATACTGGTCCTTCATCGCAATTGTGGCAGTTTATAGTACGTTCGGGAATTGTCAATTTCAGTCCCTTATCGCAATTGTTACAACTTAAAGACTTTTCGCAATTGACAAAACCAGTCCCTTATCGCAATTCTCAAAACTCTATCGCAATTGTAAAAATTTAATTTTGAGGAGTGACTTAACGGTCAATTTTTACGCGAAATTCAAATTCTGGTACAATAGTGAAAATTTTGGCCCAAAATTCAAATTTTTAGGTCAAAATTCGAATTTTTTCGGTGAAATTTGGCGTAAAAAATTTTAAAACTCAAATTTTTCCAGCATCCTTAGAATTGCATTTTATGGCATATTTCACATCAAAATCGCAAATGAAATTATTGGCCTACACCTTCAAAACTACCACGTATAGCTTAAAAGATCCTGATCAAGATTCACAATCAAATGAAAATGGCTAATTTTTGAATATTATCAACTGTGACTACAAGGATGATGATTCATTATTACTTATTTGAAGTTGAAGTGGAATATCACGGGTGCGTGTACTTTGTATCTTGAAGATATCGGGGTTGGTTGGATGCATGATTCTTCGAGATCCTTGCTTGGGCGCTTATAGAATGATTAAGACTTGATTTATCTAGTTATACCTGATGTAAGGAGTTACGTTGTTGTGCTCATAGAGTATAGCTATCACTTTAAAGGAGTTACGTTGTAGTGCTCAAGTGTCACACAAAGATGTGGATAATTTAAGATGAGTTCATATACAGTTAAGGATGGTTGGATGGGTATATGAAACGACCTATGCTTTAAGGAGTTACGTTTTAGTGCTCAGTATTGGCTCTTAGTCATACAATAGTGCAAGTTTAAGTCACAAGTTTGGGTTATTTTACTTCAATCTCAAGTTCGTCATAGTGGGTTTTCTCTATCAGTAGGTCACTACAAAAAGCCGTTGTTTTTTATACAGGGGGTTGATAAAGAGTTAGACATTCTAAATGGTATTATTAGTAGATTGGGGTCATCGACATCTTCTCACGGGCTATATGATTAATGATAAAGTGCTTCAAGTTAATACTCCATGTACACACCATTATGCTGATTTTGATAAATCGTAACCAGCAGGGGAGAGAAATGTGTAATATCCCGTGATGATGGAACTATCCTGGAGAAAGAAAAGTAAATTTTCTGATCTTAATTGATTCTGGTGCTACGGTTTCAACTTCAGGGGAGAGAAATCGTTCAACAAGTTACCCGTGACCAACGATATGGGTGATGCGCGTGTGCGTTGGAGTAAAGTTTTGGCAGTTTTAATGCCTACTCAAGTTTTAAATTTATATTTAGCCGACTTATCAATAACACACACACTTAACGAGCAGTGTACCCGGTCAGTATGAAGATAATGGTAAGTAGAGTGTCGATCACTAAGAGTGGAACGTATTATCTCGTTATTCTAATCAGTATTTTAATATCCTAACGCAAGGGGGTTTCAGCCTGAGAGACTGGCACGGTTTGTTTGCAATTAAATAATAAAATAAACCAATAGGCACGAATCAGCAAGTAGCACACACGTACACAGATAAATACTTGAGACAATAAGAGGGCTGTCCTTATGATTAAGTAGATTGTCACTTGTTTTATTGATAGCTTTATATGAAGTGTATGTAGTTAACCCTTTCTCGTTGGTCCTAATCTTATCGGCGAGTAAACCCTTAATGATTACTTATGTCTAAAAGTTATTCCTAAGTGATCAATTTAGTAATAACCGTGGGAGCCACATTATGTCCCGCAGTCAAATGCCCGCAAGCCACTAATAAACACAGAGGTTATCAATGCACTAATAAGTAGTAACCAAAGACATCAACATATAAACTTTAATTGATGGGAAAGCAAGTATTAAAGGGAGTGCAATCTTTCGTTGTCACATTACACAAGCCACCAATCCTGATGAATTAAAGTTTGCTAACACAATAAAACAAAACTACTTAATGAATTAAACACATGCAGCACCTTCTTACAGCTCTTGTATCTTTGATTTGGGTGTGTCTTGTGCTGCCTCCTTGACTGAATTCGTCCTTTGTTTCTCCTGTTCGAACTTCGGTTTTAGGGTTTTTCGGAACTTCTAATTCGTCTGGTCTACGGGGTATTTATAGTTTCTGTCTGAGGGAAGATGCGGCGCATCTACTAAGTAGATGCGGCGCATGTACTTAACTTCGCGTGGGGTCCAAGATTATAATATTCAGGAATATTCGTACACCGCCAGAAGATGCGGCGTAACTCCATGATTAGATGCGGCACATGTCCTCTTGTATCTTGGATCGTATCTGGTGATATCTTGATAGAGATGTGGCACATGTCGAGAGTGAGATGCGGCGCATCTGGAGCAGAATTGACTTGATCTTGTCCATGTCAGTAGACCTTCAACTTTATGCACGTTTTGCTCCATAATTAGTCCAAAATCGCTAAGTTTCACCAAATGCTTGTTTTTACCTGAGAATTACAAAAGTAAACGATTAAGTATCAATCCTCATACATAATATAGTAAAACAAGTCAAATTAATAGGATAAATGATAGTAATAAAATGTACTTATTTGAGTTCATCAAATATCCCCCCACTTGAACTTTACTTGTCCCCAAGTAAACCTTAGAATTTCTTTTATGAAAATGTATCCTAAAAGATGTTAGGATTTATTTTTATGTTTAAGCATGTATTCGTTCATTTCATAATCACACAACTAAACACTTAACGATTCAGAAGAAAAAAATAAAATAAGTCGATAAAAGCAAATCTAATCGTTTAACTGTCCAGTCGCGACGAATATTCTATCATAAGCTTGGCAAGTATACACATCTCCACCACTAAAGCTAAGGAATAACAAGTCTAAAGCGGTAAAAAGGGTTTTTAGGCTTAAGGGTTAATTATTCTCTTTCACTATCGATCTCAAATTCCAGAAAAGGCGACAAAATCACAAATACATGATCGAATCCACGAACACGATACTTGCAATTGCTCAAATCCTTAACTCGAATAGGCTAAAGATAGGTCCAAACTTCACCAATAATAATATATCAAAAAGGGCGACAAAATCATAAATACATAGCCGAATCCACGACTACGATACTTAAGATTGCTCAAATCCCTAATCTCAATAAATCAAAGGTTTGGTTGGATAAAGAATAATAAAGGGCATGGATAACATTTGGGATATAAATTGGTGTAAAAATAAAAACAAACAAAACAAATAAATTAAAATCCTAAGTGTGGTTAATCACTATCCCAACCATCCCATGAATAAGACTCATATCATCGAATAACTCACGCTTTAACACTTGAAACACACGCTTTAGGTAGATACGAATTATACTCAACAAGATCTTAATCAAAGAATAAACCTTAATTGGCATTCCCATAACTGCCAATTCCCATTCAATCCATAGATATAGTACAACAAATAGTGGTGATATCGACCACTTACATAACTTTACATAAGTTGGTTAAAACTGACTTCCAACTTTTCTTTCTTTCTTTTTCTTTTCTCATTTTTTTTTTTTTTTTTTTTTTTTTTTTTTTTTTTTTTTTTTTTTTAACATAAACATAGATGTGTAAAATTTCACCACATCACTATAACTTTCTTTCCGGATAATTTTTCCATACTTTTCATTACTTCAGAAATAATGGTAATAGTGAAAGTAGTAAACACACGAAAAATAAACTCAAAGATATACAATATTTACTTTCACTCCAATTGCATTGTGCAATTTCCCGACCTAACCATAGATAATGAATTACGCACGCGAACACAGGTAATGTAAGGAAACACACTTTGCCTATAGCAATTAACCAACCACGGATTCTAATCTACAGGGTAGGCTAAGGTGTAAGGGTGTAACGAAACATTTTAAACATAGGTGTAAAAAACGAAAGGAATGGCTCTGAGGGTTTTTCTAGGGGTATCTTACTCTAAAAATGAGAGTAACAAAAGGGTTATACGGGGGTTAACTAACCAGTGTAGTTAGTTAATAACACATAACATATAATAGGCTATTTGGGTGTAATCCTAGAAATTTACCAAGTTAGACAAGTCACTCCAATTATATAAATAATACTTATTATGGTGGTCTCGAATAGTATACAAGCCAAGTTCTAAAGTTTACAAGTCACCGGCACACTCATAGATTTGTGAATTTTGAAAAATCACAATTTTTGAAAATAACGTCATGTGTGCAGTTATGCAACTTAGATCTTAAACAAAAACATGCTAAAAAAAATTTTAAGTTTGATATATTAAGCACATTTTAAGCATAATTTTTGAAAAAGTTTAGGACAAGTAATTGTTAAGTGTTCTAATTCTCCAATCCCCCCACTTAAGTTAAACAACGTCCTCGTTGTTTGTATAAAAGGTTAAAAACTGGAAAATAAAAGAATTAGAACAGAAAAACTCCCCTGGGATTTGCTCGGTATGATCCTCCATTAGTATAAGAGCAAAAATCAACTTCTTGTGGATTAGAACGTTAAAGCTTCATACTTGATGTATCCACAGGAAATCCAGGAAACTATAATACCACCAATACTTTAAAACACACCTAAGATAAGAAAGGTTCAAGCTTGCATAATACATTAGTAGTTAGATAAAAATAAAACTTAAAAATTAAAACTGAAAATCATCAGGTCAGTCGATGCGCCGTATCTTATTGAAGAAGATACGCCGTATCGAGCCTGGAATTAATACGGATCAGAATAAAGATGCGCCGCATCCTTAACCAGGGATGCGCCGCATTAAAAATAAACTGATAAATAGTTTTAAAGTCGAAAATAAAAATGCAGAAAAATAAAATAAGATATGACCATTGCAGGAGATGCGTCGCATCTCAGAATTGAGATGCGCCGTATCCTCATGCGGTTTGACTGACTCGACACAGAAAACAGAATAATAAAAATTCTCCGGGTTGTCTCCCGGTAAGCACTTGTCTTTATTCCAGAGTCTTCAAGTTAGACTCACGTTCAGCTCTTCATTCCAATACTTCATTGACTCCTACATTGCCGCGTAGGATCCACTTAGCAACTAATTCATCACGTATATATTCAGGTCCCAAGTTCAAAACTCCTTTATAGAATCCTTCCATCATCTGATACGGGTATTCAATCCCTCTCTTCATGTCATCATTACTAATAAAAAGGAATGGAGAGAATTTGTAGCAGACCCTATTAGTAGCATGTTTAAATCCAGGGTGAGTTCGGGGCATCATATAAGTGATAACGTCGCTTCCACATTGAAAGGCGATCTTTCCTTCAAATCGCTTTGCATTAATAGTGATCTCCCTACAGAATGGTTTTCCAACAATCACGTCGCCCATACTGCTGTCACGATAGGCATTCATGTCTTCAACAACGGCGAACTCAGTAACAATAGTAAAGCGTCCAACGAAGATCGGGACATTAATGAAGGCTCCAACTACATTCTTTCCCCTACACTCCACTTTATTTCTCATAATAGAATTGTAAAAGCTTCTTGACATAACATTGATCGGCAAAATAGGAAAGAAATTGGCGTCAATACATTTGTATCCAATCATGCATGGGAATTGCAAATTGTAAGCACAATTGGCGTGGATCCTTCTACCATAATCCCAAGAACCATCATATCCCTCAAATTCATCGTAATTCCTAGTATTAATAACGTTGACTTTTGGACTATCCACAATTTCTCCTTCTTCTAACTCAGATTCAGCATCATCCATGAAGGTCATTGGATTCCAATGGTCCATTAAGGTCATTAAGTTCAATGTAGTCCCCATCGTAACGTTCGAGTGATTTATCATGCACTAATACTTCATTCATAAAATTGGCTTCGAAGTCGAAGTCAATCAGTTCTCCGTATCCTTCCATTTTTCTTCTGAAATAATCACGAAAGCATCAGTAGGGTATGCCCAAGAAAGTAATATATCAGAAAATCAACAACGAAAACGGAATACGAAAAATTAAAGTTACTGATATCTGCAGACGATGCGCCGTATCCAAAAAGTTGGATACGCCGTATCTTAATACGTTAAAATTTAATCAGACTTTATTCAGAAAATAGATACGCCGCTTTAGAATTTAAGAATGCGCCGTATCGGATTAATTAATCAAAAATCAGCTTATCTAATTAAAATTAAATGCGTCGTATTAACGAAAGTTAATGCGCCGTATTTTCGTTACGTTTAAAAATAAATATCGATTTTTGATTCAGAAATATGCGCCGTATCGATAGAGATCGATACGCCGTATCTGTTTAATAATTCGCAAACTGTTTTTAATTAAAATAATAGATACGCCGTATCTGCTAAAGCAGATGCGTCGTATGTCGTTAACGTTTAGAATTTTTTTTTTTTTTTTTATCGAAAACAGATACGCCGTATCTGCAAAAGCAGATGCGTCGTATTACTTTATCGCTTAGAAAAATTTTCTTATTAAAAACAGATACGCCGTATCTTGGGGAAAAGATGCGTCGTATCGAATTAATTAAACGCGTTGTATTAAAAAAAAATTAAACGCAATACGCCGTATCTGAGAGATCAGATGCGCCGTATCGTTTGATTTAGCACAGTACAACGATAGCAGAACAGAAAAATACGAAAAATAAAAACAAAAAATTAAACACACAAACGAAAATAAACACACAAAAATAAAAGAAAACAATTAACACACAATACAACAAATATGCAAAATAGTACAATGATGCAATTAATCTAATAAAAAAGAAAAACCTAATTAAAATACTAATTAAATTAACAGATAATAACAATTCACTCCCCGGCAGCGGCGCCAAAAACTTGATGCGCGTGTGCGTTGGAGTAAAGTTTTGGCAGTTTTAATGCCTACTCAAGTTTTAAATTTATATTTAGCCGACTTATCAATAACACACACACTTAACGAGCAGTGTACCCGGTCAGTATGAAGATAATGGTAAGTAGAGTGTCGATCACTAAGAGTGGAACGTATTATCTCGTTATTCTAATCAGTATTTTAATATCCTAACGCAAGGGGGTTTCAGCCTGAGAGACTGGCACGGTTTGTTTGCAATTAAATAATAAAATAAACCAATAGGCACGAATCAGCAAGTAGCACACACGTACACAGATAAATACTTGAGACAATAAGAGGGCTGTCCTTATGATTAAGTAGATTGTCACTTGTTTTATTGATAGCTTTATATGAAGTGTATGTAGTTAACCCTTTCTCGTTGGTCCTAATCTTATCGGCGAGTAAACCCTTAATGATTACTTATGTCTAAAAGTTATTCCTAAGTGATCAATTTAGTAATAACCGTGGGAGCCACATTATGTCCCGCAGTCAAATGCCCGCAAGCCACTAATAAACACAGAGGTTATCAATGCACTAATAAGTAGTAACCAAAGACATCAACATATAAACTTTAATTGATGGGAAAGCAAGTATTAAAGGGAGTGCAATCTTTCGTTGTCACATTACACAAGCCACCAATCCTGATGAATTAAAGTTTGCTAACACAATAAAACAAAACTACTTAATGAATTAAACACATGCAGCACTTTCTTACAGCTCTTGTATCTTTGATTTGGGTGTGTCTTGTGCTGCCTCCTTGACTGAATTCGTCCTTTGTTTCTCCTGTTCGAACTTCGGTTTTAGGGTTTTTTGGAACTTCTAATTCGTCTGGTCTACGGGGTATTTATAGTTTCTGTCTGAGGGAAGATGCGGCGCATCTACTAAGTAGATGCGGCGCATGTACTTAACTTCGCGTGGGGTCCAAGATTATAATATTCAGGAATATTCGTACATCGCCAGAAGATGCGGCGTAACTCCATGATTAGATGCGGCGCATGTCCTCTTGTATCTTGGATCGTATCTGGTGATATCTTGATAGAGATGCGGCGCATGTCGAGAGTGAGATGCGGCGCATCTGGAGCAGAATTGACTTGATCTTGTCCATGTCAGTAGACCTTCAACTTTATGCACGTTTTGCTCCATAATTAGTCCAAAATCGCTAAGTTTCACCAAATGCTTGTTTTTACCTGAGAATTACAAAAGTAAACGATTAAGTATCAATCCTCATACATAATATAGTAAAACAAGTCAAATTAATAGGATAAATGATAGTAATAAAATGTACTTATTTGAGTTCATCAATGGGTCAACTTGTTACTTTGGTGTTATCATTTGATGTGTACGTTACAGGCCGATCTCTCATATATAAGATAACTAGGATGCATTTGGTGAGATGAAGATGTTGATACTCTATTCCCCCGAACAGATTCAGGGCACTCAGGGCACTCATAAGAAAGGTTGTCAGTTTGGGGGAGAGCACTAATTAGGGGAGAGTAAAAAAGTCATAATTGATCCCTAATTAGATTTGCTCACATAGTTCTTCTGCAAGTAAAGAAATGACAGCTGAGAAGATTTTGCAAGCTAAACGAAGTAATGAAGTTTGAAGACCATTCTCAGAGCTGATGCGCTCATGTTTTGTATTGAATTTTACTTGTAGGGAACATTGTAAGCAATTCCCGTATGACATCACTTTGGGGAGAGATTGTTAGCCTTAAAGTTATGTCATAGTTGGGAATTGCATTTAGTTATATGTATAAGGGCTAGTTTAGACAAAGTGTTGGGCTTTTGGACAAGAATAGATAAGTATGCTTGTATGGTCTAAATGACTAATGTAAAGTCCATGAGCCAAAAGCCCAACCGAAAGCCCATTGAAGCATTAGGGCGTCACCCTTTTGCTATAAATACCTTCCTTGTCTCAACAAAGAAGGTTGGATGTCTCTTTGTAACACCAAGGTATGTGTGTTTTCTCCTCTTTTCTCTCTCTAGAATACACACACACCTTCCCATTCTTTAATCTAATATACCATGTTTAACCTTTATTTCGAGCATCCTCGACCTCCTGATTATACGTTTTTGATCATTACAGACACCTTTAACTGGAACTCTTGGAGGTGGTGGTGTAGCAGTAGGTTGTGGTTGGGCAGATGTTGGTTGATGTGGTTGTGGTTGTTGTTGTTGTGGTTTCTTTGGTGTTTGTGATTGTGGTTTAGATTGTTTCAACTGGATTATTGCCTCTGCTAAGCTTATCTCATCATCTAATTCTTGCTCTGGCTCAGCAGCAACTTGATTAACCCCAGCAGCAGAATGCCCTGAACCAACAGCAGAATCTCCCTTAGCTACTTTTTCAACACTCTCATCTTTAGAAACTTGCTCTGTCACAGCAGCAGCTTCATCTTCACTAGCAATAGAAAGAGTTATACTAGCAGCTTTAAGAATTTCCTCAGCAGTAAAACCAACCTTTTCACTCTCACCATCTTGAACACTAGCAGCATTTTCAAGAACCACTTCATTACCTGATTTATCTTTAACCATAAATTCTTCATTCCTTTCTTCTGAATCCACATCCATATCAACATTTTCATTTCACCCATCACCAGCAACACTTTTATCATTCAAATCGTCTCCTGATTCCTTGTTAGCCTCCCCTGAAGTCTTTGGCTTTTTCCTCCCCTGTTTGGGATCATCCTCCCCCAAACTCATGCCTTCTGAGGAGCTGACTCTCTGAGTTGTGCCAACTTTCTTCAGCCTTTTGGATACCCTTGTTCTTGATCTCTTTTGACCCTCCAAATGTCTGATTCTCATCTTCAACTTGTTAACTGTTTGTGTGAGATCAAGAACTTGGGATTCTAATTTGGTACATCTTTCCATCAATTCATTAATTTGTTGCATTCTATCCTCACCACTTCGACCTGTGTTACCTGGTCCGAGAGGTGGATCCTCGGATTTGTCATTTTGTACATTTTGTGTTGCCAACAATTCATCAGTTTCATTTCTAGCCTCATCACTTCGACCTGTGTAACCTGGTCCGAGAGGTGAATCATAGGCATTGTCATCTTGTACATATTCATCCATCAATTCATTTGTTTCAGGTCTGCCCTCATCACTTCGGGATGTGTTACCTTCCCTGAGAGGTGAATCAATGGGATTAAACTCAGTATCAGACCTAGTCTGATCAGCTGAGCCCCCCTTGTTTGCCATTTGGCTAGGGTTTCCATCCTCTGTTTCTGGTCTATGAGAACCTTCAACAGTGGATGTTGCCATGGTTGAGGTCTTAGCTATGTTAACACTTTCCTGCCCAATTACTAAACCAGAAGCAGTAGTGTTAGCCTCTTCCATCATGTCACCTACATCACCTATGACAGCCTCATCTGCATCCATCCTAACACTGGTCTGAGGTAACTCAGTGTTCTTTATTTGTGATGTCCTAGGTGTTTGGGTCTTTTCAATTGATTGTGATGAAGTATCCATGGTGGGTGTGGGATATGTATCTGTGGGGATTTCAGTACCTTCACCCTGAGTAGCAGCCAATTGTAACATATGTGGGAACAAAGGAGTAATTGTCCCAGAAAAACCAGTTCCATTCTTTTTCAAATAAGAAAATAATTTTCTTTTAAGCTCAGGACATTTATGCACATTTTTATGCACCTTAAGTTTTGATAATTGTTTATTCAAAATTAATTGTAAAAACCTTGGGTAAACATAAATTTTCCCAGAAATATTCTTTTTCAACCCATCCAGGATCATAGCCGAAAAATTAAAGGGTTGTCCTGTGGCCAGACAAATCAAAGCATATGCTTGAGTTGTGCTGAACTCATTACACCCTGTAGTTTTAGAACTTAGACAATGGAGAAGGGTGTGAAGAAGAAATTTACAGTGTGGGCAGAGAAGACCTTTGAAAAACTTTAAACCATTATTTTTCTTCTCATACCCCATATTTTCAAGTTCTTGAAAAATAATAGAATTCGAAAGGCAAAGTATTTCTTCATCATCTGAAAGATGAAGTGCTTCTCTTACAGATGACTTAGAGATAACTATCCTTTGTTCATCTACCACAGCTCTCAAATATTCTTCCCCATTTTTAGTTTTGAGTGTAACAGTAGACCAAAACTGTTTCATGTGGGAAATGTATATAGTGGGATTTACTGTTAATGCATACCTTAGATGAGTAGCATTAAGAAAGTCAATAACTTCAGCAAAACCCTCAGCTTCTGGAACCTTTTGAAGAAATGCAACCTGATTGTGGTTATCGGAGAAATCTCTTAACACCATTGTGAAATTAGGGTTTTGATTTTGGGGGTTTTATGATCAGATGATAAAAAGTGTGTGAGGGTTTGAAAGAAAGTTAATTTTGGGTGCACAAATTTAATTGTGAGATCCAATTAGGTTTTAAAGCCCTTCGGATCGATTTAGGTTTTATTCGCGCCAAATTTACACAATCAACCCTTAACTTTGAAACCAAGCAGTAGAATCCCAAAAGTTCCAAAGCGAGCAACAGAACTCCAGCAGCAGAAAGTTTTGCTTAGCAGCAGAAACTTTTTCACTAGCAGTAGAATGTCTGCTGATCTTTTCAAACATATTTTCCTCATCAGATAAGCTTTCCCCTTTGACTTTTCCTACAAAAGGTTAGTCCAAAACCACAAAAACACAAGAAAGCACATACCACAATAATCACAATCCATAGTTATACTTAGTAGTTGAATTAACAACTAGCAGCAGGCTAAATATAACTAATAGCAGAACCAACCATACATTATAGCAAGCAGTAGAAACAACTTTATTGACTAATAACAGTACAAATCCTTACAAAACATTACAAAAACACAAAGAGATAAGAAATTTTCAAAGATTGATCATTCCAATACTAGCAATTAAAAATTGAAATCTACCCACATCAAAACCTTTTGTGAGCAAATCTGCAACATTATTGTCAGTATGGATTTTAACAATTTGAATTAATTTCTTTTCAAAAGAATCTCTTATAAAGTGATGTCTTATCTCAATATGTTTTGTTTTTGAATGAAAAATAGGATTTTTAATAATACACATTGTACTGTTATTATCAATGTAAATTTTGGTGTTCATAAAGTTGTACCCATAATCCAGCAGTTGATTCTGAATCCAGAGCACTTGTCCACAGCAACTAGAAGCAGCTACATACTCAGCTTCAGTTGTTGAATTAGCCACCACAGTCTGTTTCTTGCATTGCCATGAAATCAACCTATGTCCAAGAAATTGACATCCTCTAGTGGTTGATTTCCTATCCAAACAAGCTCCAGCATAATCACTATATGAGTATGCCACCAGATCAAAAGGTGAATCCTTAGGATACCAAAGGCCCAACCTAGGTTGACTCCTTAAGTACCTAAAAATCCTTTTGACAGCATTCAAGTGAGAAACTTTGGGAGACACTTGAAATCTGGCACAGGCACACACAACAAACATAATGTCTAGTCTTGAAGCAGTCAAGTACATCAAAGAACCAATCATGGATCTATAGAGATGCACATCAACCTCTTCCCCATCTTCATCCTTAATTAGAGGCTTGTTGGACTCCATGGTTGTCTTTGCTGGCTTCACATCAGAAAAGCCAAATTTCTTCAAAATATCAGCCACATACTTGTCTTGGCTGATGAAAATCCCATCTTTATTCTGCTTAACTTGAAGCCCTAGAAAGAAACTGAGTTCCCCCATAGAACTCATCTGAAATCTGCTATGCATGAGCTTCTCAAATTCCTCACATAACACCTTGTTTGTAGACCCAAAAATGATATCATCTACATATACTTGAACAAGTAGGATATCCTTTTTGTCTTTCTTGATGAACAGAGTCTTGTCAATGGTTCCCTTGATAAAACCATTGGTTAACAAATACTTAGACAATGTGTCAGGATAATTAGGGTCTTCAAAACCTGGTGGTTGGGTGACATATACTTCCTCATCAATAGTCCCATAAAGAAAAGCACTCTTCACATCCATCTGATACACAGTGAAGTTCCTGAATGAAGCAAATGCCAAGAATAGTCTGATAGCCTCTACTCTTGCTACTGGTGCAAATACTTCATCATAGTCAATTCCCTCTTCCTGTGTGTATCCTTGAGCCACCAATCTAGCTTTGTTTCTGATCACTATTCCTCTTTCATCTCTTTTGCATCTGAACACCCATTTAGTACCAATTGCCTTTTTCCCTGAAGGCAAATCAACCAATGTCCAGACTTCTTGAAGCTTGAATTGCAATAACTCCTCTTGCATAGCTTCAATCCAACTTTCATCTTTTAATGCTGTGTAGGCATTCTTGGGTTCCACTTGTGACAAGAAACAAGCAAACATACAATTCTGCAAATCCTTGTGGCTATTTCTCTGATGAAGAGATTGAGCAAATAACCCTTGATCAAACAAATCTCTGAAACCTTTTGTTTTACTCCTTGTTTGAACAGCAGAATGAACATCTCCAATAATTTGCTCCTTTGGATGATTCTTGTGTATTCTGGTGGTTGGAATAGGACTGACTGGAATTGCATTCTCCATGTTGTTTAAGTCATCCTCTGCACCAAACCCATCCAAAACCTCATCATCAGTGTCTTCATAAACATGAACTAATCCAGGCATATCAGGATCATCTGGATAGTTAACATCATCAAAAGATATTCCATCCGTGTCAGCAGTAGAAAATCTTGGTGCATCAGTAGGATCAAAAGGATTAGCAGCAGAATCAGAGTTACTACTGCTAGTCATGTTCTGCACTTCATCAGCAACTTGTGGTTCTTCATTAACCACCTTTTCAGCATTAGAAGGTTTATCCACACCTTCTACATCTTTGTGAACAACATCATCTTGTGAACTCTTGCCCTCTTTCTCTTTGGGTGTGAAAAGTTGATCAAGCTTCCACTTCTCAATTAAGACAAATTCCTTTGCAGATTCATTGGCCTTGACTTGTGTACCTACATTGGAATTATCTTGTGTTCCTGCAGATATGTTAGTTGTACCTGCATTTACTGGCACATAATTCATACTTTTGGTTAATGAATCTATGTCAAACAGCCATTCAGGTCCACTTCCAGCAACACTAGGTGTGGTTTCACTAAACCTAACATGTAAGTTTTCTTCCACATGCCTAGTTCTTTTGTTAAATACCCTAAAAGCTTTACTATTAGTGGAGTATCCAACAAAGAAACCTTGGTCTGCTTTCTCATCAAATTTGCCTAGGTTATCAATGGTATTTAAGATAGTAACAGGACACCCAAATTGTAACATCCCGCCTACTCAGACCACAATATTGTCCGCTTTGCCCGCAGGCTCACGGCTTTGCTTTTGTGGCCTCATTTAAAGACTTCCCGGCAGGTCACCCAAGCCAGTACTACTCTCACATGAGCACGCTTAACTGCCAGTTCCTAAGAACCCCACTCGCAGTAGACCACAAAACGCGTTGTGTCATTGTAAGGCGAATGTTATCTTATGAACCCAGCATCTCTCCAGGCCACAGCCGATGTGGGATTTGCCTAGGGTGTTACAATCACCCCCCCTTAGGGACTCATCGTCCACGATGAGGTTTGCCCCACCATCCCGAACGGCTCAGGAGTGGCTTTGATACCACTTGTAACATCCCGCCTACTCAGACCACAATATTGTCCGCTTTGCCCGCAGGCTCACGGCTTTGCTTTTGTGGCCTCATTTAAAGACTTCCCGGCAGGTCACCCAAGCCAGTACTACTCTCACATGAGCACGCTTAACTGCCAGTTCCTAAGAACCCCACTCGCAGTAGACCACAAAACGCGTTGTGTCATTGTAAGGCGAATGTTATCTTATGAACCCAATATCTCTCCAGGCCACAGCCGATGTGGGATTTGCCTAGGGTGTTACACAAATGGTTTCAAGAAATCTATCATAGGTTTCCTACCATGCAATAATTCATAAGGGGTCTTGTTATGAGGCTTAACTACCTTACTCCTATTTTGCACAAAGCAAGCAGTGTTAACTGCTTCAGCCCAAAAAGTAGTGGGTAATTTTGACTCAGACAACATAGTCCTAACAGCCTCAATTAATGTCCTATTCCTCTTCTCAGCAACACCATTTTGTTGAGGAGTTCTAGCCACACTAAACTGTCTTAAAATACCCTTTTCAACACAGAACTGATTCATCACATTATTCTAAAATTCAGTTCCATTGTCACATCTGATTACCTTAACTTTGTGATTAACTAGGTTTTCTACTCTTGTTATGAAAGCCTTAAGGATACCAGAAGTCTCATCCTTAGTTGCTAGAAAGAAAACCCAAGTAAACCTACTATAATCATCAGTGACAACTAGGCAATACATTTTCTTATTCAAGCTTTTCACAAAAGTTGGCCCAAACAGATCCATATGCAACATATATAAGGGCTCAGAAATAGAGTTCACCACTTTGGACTTACAAGAAGCTCTATGTTGCTTTCCCATCTGACAAGCAATACAGGTTTCAGGTTTTTCAAAAACTTTTGAAGGTAAACCTTTGACAAGGTTTCCCTTAACCAATTTGTTTATAGTTTTGAAATTCAAATGGCCAAGCCTTCTATGCCAAAGTTTGGATTCATCAATTGTGGCATTGGCAAACAGACAAGTTAAATCTCTTTTAGGAATTATATTCTTTATGTCCACACTGTATATATTGTCTGATCTAGGGACTCTAAGTAGCACTAATTTATCATCAGGCAACTTATAGTCAGGAGATAAGACAAGACACTTAGTGTCTGTAAAAAGAACAAAATTCTTTTTGTCACACATTTGTGAGACACTAAAAAGATTGAAATTAAGTCCATTTACCAAGTACACTTTTTCAAAATCCAAATTTCCTGTTCTAATAGTACCTTTACCAACTATCTTTCCACCTTTAGGGTCATTACCAAAAGCAACATAGCCACCATCCATGGCTTCAAAATCATCAAGGTTGCCTTGGTCTCCAGTCATATGGCTAGAGCATCCACTATCAAAAATGCATTTATCCTTTAGCTCCAATTGTAGATTGCCCTGCACATAAAGTAAGAGAGTTAGTTTCTCTTGGGGACCCAAGCCATCACTGACTTGGATATGCCTTGTGCATCAACATAGTCAAATTTCTTCAACTCCATTGGTGCACTGCTGTGTCTGAGAACATGATCTAAAACTTTGACTTTAGGTTTTCAGACCCAGCAAGCTGAGGCCTTAACAGCATAAAAGTGATTGCCCACAACAGTATCAGTAATTACTTTAGGCTCAGCAGTAGAAACTGCTTGTGCCTTAGCAGTAGAAACCTCTGTTTTCATTTTATTGGGTCTTTTTGGTCCAACAGTAGTAATTATCCTAGTAGCACCATTCCTCAGTAAGACTTTTCTAGGA
Organism: Artemisia tridentata subsp. tridentata; assembly: GCA_021014915.2. Lineage (NCBI taxonomy): Eukaryota > Viridiplantae > Streptophyta > Magnoliopsida > Asterales > Asteraceae > Artemisia > Artemisia tridentata. Next base: position 127,224,623 of record CP139507.1, on the reverse strand, counting down.
ACCATGTTTCTCTTAGGATGTGGGTGAGTCTTTCTAGCAAAATTTCTATTGTTCACCCTGGTGTATTGGTTCCATACAGGTTTTTGGTAGTAGTAGCAATCTTCTTGAAGATGCTTAAAGCTACCACAACTATAACAAGCCTTCTTAAGTAATTGAAAGTCACTACCTAACTTTTGTGAAATTAGGCTGTTCCAATTTCTTTGGTTTCCTCTAGGCAAGTTATAAGTTTTCCTAGGATATTCTCTAGGTATCTCATCATATTTAGCCATTCTCATAGAGATACTACTTCCTAGCACAGGTTTTACAAACTCAACATGTTTAGCTTTAGTTTCAACTGATTTAGGAATTTCTTCCTTTTTAGCCTTAGGTGTTGAATCAGTCTCATCATCCTCACTATCTGACACCCAATTTTCAATGATCAAGGTATCAAACTTCGTCTCTACCTTAGGTGCATTAGTTCTATCAGGTTTTTCATTACTTGTTTCACCTACAGGTTTTGCATCTATCTCAGTTATGAAAGACAATTCCTTCTTAGGAGGTGCAAAGGTACTTTTGACTGGGGGAGCTACTTCATTGTACCCTAATCCACTTCCTTTTCTCATTAACTAACTTTCAATAGCTTTATTCACAGAGTTTGATGCAAATTGTTGTTTTTCAACCCTAAGAACATGTTTCTCTTTCTCAGATAAAGCTACATCTCTAGATTTTTCAGCCTCCTCTACTCTTTTATTAAGAACATTAATTTCCCAATTTTTCTTAATAAGCTCAGTTTCTAGCATATTAATTTTATCAGCATACTCTATCTCATTTTGCTTAAGAAATTCAAGTCTGTCTTCTACTGATTTTAAACCATATTTATACCCTAAGTTATCAAGTTTTAGTTTTTCAACTTCAACTCTTAAACTTTCATTCCTAGACTTGAGTTCCTTAACAGTATCTAAGCATGATTTAAATGAACAAGTAGACTCATTAGATACCTCAGAGTCTGAACCAGAGGATGAAGAAGCATAGGCCATCAAAGCAAAGTTGTGTCCCTTTTCTCCTTCTTCATCCATAAAAGCAGCATTTGGTCCTTCTTCAGCTTGATCACTCCAGTCAAACTCTCACAATCCATCACAAGAAACCAGAGCAGTCGTAGGCTTGACCTCTTCAATAGGAACATTCCTTTTAGTCTCTCTGTTCTTCTTGGGTGCTCTGCACTCCCTTGCAAAATGTCTCTTTCTCTGACAATTGTAGCACTCAACAATTGACTTGTCAAACCCCATATTATTTTGACCTCTGTACTTGAGTGCCCTACCAGTCTTCTTCAGAAATCACCTAGCCCTCATAGTAAGCATGGCCATCTGCCACTTTAAATCAATCTCCTTTAGATCATCAGGATCTATTTGTTCCAAATCCTGATCAGTAACAGAATTACTTGTGGTGAGATCAGCCAAAAAGGCACAGATAGTTGCATCACTGATGTTATCAATATTTGAACTAGCAGCAGAACCAGATGTGCCAACAGCAGAAACAACATGACCAGCAGCAGAATGGTTTTCTTGAGAGCATCCAGATCCCTTGTTGTTAGAAGACATAAAAGCTAGGTTGTTTGCACTAGAGGATGAACTTGATGATCCCTTGACCTCTGATTCATACACCTTCAGATTATTGTATAAATCATCCAAAGTCATTTTTACAAAATCAGTCTTATTCCTCCAGACCACTGTATGAGTATTCCATTCAGATGGTAAACTCCTCAGAAACTTGAGATTAATGTCTTCTTGAGGCACTGAGACCTTCATAAGTTGTAATTGACTCACAACTATAACAAGCCTTCTTAAGTAATTGAAAGTCACTACCTAACTTTTGTGAAATTAGGCTGTTCCAATTTCTTTGGTTTCCTCTAGGCAAGTTATAAGTTTTCCTAGGATATTCTCTAGGTATCTCATCATATTTAGCCATTCTCATAGAGATACTACTTCCTAGCACAGGTTTTACAAACTCAACATGTTTAGCTTTAGTTTCAACTGATTTAGGAATTTCTTCCTTTTTAGCCTTAGGTGTTGAATCAGTCTCATCATCCTCACTATCTGACACCCAATTTTCAATGATCAAGGTATCAAACTTCGTCTCTACCTTAGGTGCATTAGTTCTATCAGGTTTTTCATTACTTGTTTCACCTACAGGTTTTGCATCTATCTCAGTTATGAAAGACAATTCCTTCTTAGGAGGTGCAAAGGTACTTTTGACTGGGGGAGCTACTTCATTGTACCCTAATCCACTTCCTTTTCTCATTAACTAACTTTCAATAGCTTTATTCACAGAGTTTGATGCAAATTGTTGTTTTTCAACCCTAAGAACATGTTTCTCTTTCTCAGATAAAGCTACATCTCTAGATTTTTCAGCCTCCTCTACTCTTTTATTAAGAACATTAATTTCCCAATTTTTCTTAATAAGCTCAGTTTCTAGCATATTAATTTTATCAGCATACTCTATCTCATTTTGCTTAAGAAATTCAAGTCTGTCTTCTACTGATTTTAAACCATATTTATACCCTAAGTTATCAAGTTTTAGTTTTTCAACTTCAACTCTTAAACTTTCATTCCTAGACTTGAGTTCCTTAACAGTATCTAAGCATGATTTAAATGAACAAGTAGACTCATTAGATACCTCAGAGTCTGAACCAGAGGATGAAGAAGCATAGGCCATCAAAGCAAAGTTGTGTCCCTTTTCTCCTTCTTCATCCATAAAAGCAGCATTTGGTCCTTCTTCAGCTTGATCACTCCAGTCAAACTCTCACAATCCATCACAAGAAACCAGAGCAGTCGTAGGCTTGACCTCTTCAATAGGAACATTCCTTTTAGTCTCTCTGTTCTTCTTGGGTGCTCTGCACTCCCTTGCAAAATGTCTCTTTCTCTGACAATTGTAGCACTCAACAATTGACTTGTCAAACCCCATATTATTTTGACCTCTGTACTTGAGTGCCCTACCAGTCTTCTTCAGAAATCACCTAGCCCTCATAGTAAGCATGGCCATCTGCCACTTTAAATCAATCTCCTTTAGATCATCAGGATCTATTTGTTCCAAATCCTGATCAGTAACAGAATTACTTGTGGTGAGATCAGCCAAAAAGGCACAGATAGTTGCATCACTGATGTTATCAATATTTGAACTAGCAGCAGAACCAGATGTGCCAACAGCAGAAACAACATGACCAGCAGCAGAATGGTTCTCTTGAGAGCTTCCAGATCCCTTGTTGTTTGAAGACATAAAAGCTAGGTTGTTTGCACTAGAAGATGAACTTGATGATCCCTTGACCTCTGATTCATACACCTTCAGATTATTGTATAAATCATCCAAAGTCATTTTTTCAAAATCAGTCTTATTCCTCCAGACCACTGTATGAGTATTCCATTCAGATGGTAAACTCCTCAGAAACTTGAGATTAATGTCTTCTTGAGGCACTGAGACCTTCATAAGTTGTAATTGACTCACCAACCTCTAAAGTCTATCATAGGTAGCATCAATGTTTTCTGAACTTGAGGCAACAAATGTCTCAAATTGATGCTTAAGCAGATTCTTCCTTGACTTTTTAGTGGCCTCATTCCCACCAAATCTGAGTTCAATAGCTGCCATCAAATCCTTAGCAGTCTCAGTATTACTAAAACTCAATTGATATTCATTCGGTATCCCCATCAAAAGAATATTGTGAGTTTTGATTTCCAATCTCCTTTGAGCCTTCTCCTCATTAGTTTTAATGGGTAAAGGAGTTCCATCAGCAGCCTTAGCAGGTAAAGTGTCCCCATTCTGAATGACTTTCCACATGGAGTAGTCAAGCATCTTTATGTACTGCTAAATCCTCATCTTCCAGAGTTCATATTCTCCAACCTTGAGCATTGGTACCTTTGAAGCAGTCACCATATGAGTAGTTTCGGATTCCATTGATTCAGTTAATGATGAACAGATATAAGCAAAAATTCTTCTTGATATCAGTCTCTAGATCACAAGCTCTGATACCACTTGTTGATCCCAGTTGAGCTAACGATCTTGTTAATTATCTTAGATATAAATCTAAGACAATAGGTATAGAAACTGTTCTTGAATGATTATTAAGTATTATTCGGAATCTAATATTTAATCTTAAGAAGAATTATTAATGAACACAAACGAATTCTCTCAATAAACACTTCAATATATTAATACGATTACTCAAAAGTAACAGGGTTACAAGAAACCTTGAAGTGATTCGAATACGCCTACAATACATATTAATCCCTAACCCTAGATCCTCCTTTCATGGACTAAGGAGTCCTAGTCAGTTACAATGACTTTCTATACAAGATAATATCTATTCATATCTATTCCATAATTATCTAACATACTATACATGGTTATCCAATAAGCAGCAGTATAATATCTCTAGCATTAGAATCTTCGAAGCCTAGCAGTAGCATCCACTTAGCTTATTTACATGTTCTCTTCAGTAACTCCAGTAGTAGAATTATTTAGCCTAGCAGCAGAATCATACTTAGTGTATTTTCCATTTAGTTCGATGAACAGCATTATCAAAACTAAGCAGCAGCATCTTAAATCCCAATAATTTGGTTCCATAGGGTTAGGGGTAACAAACAAATCACACTCATAGAAGGTTTCTACTGGTTCTTTTGGAACCGCTTTTAATTTACCATTCTTGAGAATGAACTCTCTACCCGTTGGTTTCCATGCACATAACTTAAGATAGTTCATAGGCAATATACTACTAGTGGTTGACCTACATCCTGCAATTAATCTTTTAACATATCTAGATCTAGCACTAGTTCCTGGAGGAACATCTTTCTGTTCAAGCATAGCATCCACATTCACATTCATAGAAACAATATCATCACAGACATTTTTAGATAACGATTTCTTGCACATTAAACAAACAGAGTCATTACATGCACTAGAATCAGTACTTTTAACATTACATCCAGATGACATATGTTTCTTATTAGAAAGCGATAAATTCCTAGGGTGTTCTTCTACTTCTTCATTTTTATTCTTGCATCTACTCTCAGAGACAGGCGGAGACTCTATTGTTCCTTGTATTGCTCCTAGGCTGTAGTCTGCTGCTCTTAGAGGTGCTTTCTATTCCTGTAGAAGGTAAGGCACACACATTAGGATTTATTTTGTTGTCCTTTGAAGTTGTTTTAGCATTCCTTGACTCTTTTGGATTAGCTTTAACGCTCTTGTCTATCGCCCTATATGTTTGAGATGTAGAGGTAGACGCAGTAGTGGGACTAATCCTATAAAGGCCAGGTGCTATCACATTTGATGTTTCGACAACTGCTTTCCCTTTTTCTTTTGCATTTGACTTGGGCAAGGGTGTTGGAGTGACTGTTTTTGTCAAATCAATTATCACATCAACTTTTGGAACAGATTGAGAAATAGACATTTTTGGTTTAACAACCGGTTTGTCCGAAGTCGATGGTTTTGCAAACTTAGTTTCCTCACCTTTCCCTTTTTGACTTTCTAGCTGATACCTCAAAACATAATTTTGCTCTCTCATGTTCCTGTAGGCACGCTCATACGACAATTTGTCATACTTGCATTCCTCGGTTTTGCGATCATGTTGTTTAAAATATGATACATTTTCTTTTCAAGTTTAATAAGAGCATTTTCATATTTTGAAACAATTGCAGAAGTCTCAGCTCGAAGTCTTTCATCGTCTTCAACAGAATATGTTTGGTAAATAATGGACATAATATCAGTCGTCAAAGCTGCTTCGAAGAGAGAATCATTATGGTTTTCCAAAACTTTGATACGTTCAATGTTTTCATTAGCTTCCTTTACCAGGGATTTGTGGTCCTTGACAAAGTCGGCTGTTTCTTTCAAAATTGCATTTTCAACATGAATTACCCCCGCACTGATGGCATTTAGTGGAGGAATAATTTCTGTGTCAAACACCTTTTTCATTTCTGCATGAAAACTTGAATACCAGTTGTTGATACTGATATTTGTTTTGGATGCAACAATACTTTGAAATATTTCCATTCTCTTTTTAAGATCATCCAAATATCTTCTAGCTTCACTTGTGTTAAAAGGGTTGCTAGAGGACATTTGTTCCAAGTTTGAAAGATTTTTGGAAAAAACTTTTTGTTTTGTTGAAACAACTGGTTTCTTGGAAACCTTTGCTGTTTGTTGTTGTTTAACAAAATTTACTCCATAGAGTTTGTTAAGTTTGTCATAATCAATTGGTTTAATTTCTGGGTTCATTTGTCTCATTTTGATTCTACTCTCTTCGGCAAACTCAATCATTTCATCAGAATCCCAAACCTCGGGAGGATCATGTTTAGCAAATATCACATTACCATTATACAACACATTCTGTTCTTTCTGAGCTTTCTTGAGTGTATAAGGGTTTTCACAACTGATAGCCATTTTCTTCATTTTGTGCAAAAGCGGTTTTGGATCTTTAATTAGCATATGAATTGTTTGAGCAAAATGACCCGTTTTGGCAAGCAAATCTTCCAACTTCTTAATTGTTTCTTGTTTCTCAATGATTTCATCAAGAAGATCATTTTCGCGTTTTGAAAAATCTGCTTTCAACTGTTTCTTTTTCTTTTTCAAGATTAGAACAAGTTGATTTTTGTTTAGAAAGTTGATTTTTTAAATCTGAAACTTTCGCGTTTAAGGATTTTATTTTCATGTTCAAGTTAACTTCAAGAGTGTCAAACTTGATTTGCAATTGTTTTTCTCTTAAAACGGAGTTTTTGTAACCATTTTCTAATTCTGACTGTCGTGTTTTATTAAATTCAAAAGCTTTTTCATTTTCCTTATACCTCTTAAGCTCAACGGTCATTTTCTCATTCGCGGCCTTAACATCGCGATTGACCTTTTTGACTTTTTCAATTTCAATACTACAGTTGTTCAATAATGATTCAAATAACGCACGTGTTTCCTCATCATTCTCAGTATGTTGTAACTCGAAGCCTCCATTAGGATTCATATCTGGAGTTGCCAAATTAATATTGCTACAACTTGGCGTGTCCATATATGTATCATAAGTGGGTGCTGGAGTCACAGGATGCTGTTCATATTGAGGTGACATATCAAATATTTCATTATTGTGACACGTATTGAATGATGGTACCTCAGAGACTGCATTGGTGTCATAAATAGGAGGTGTCTCAGAATCCGTATCATACTTAGCCTCCTGAAGATTTGCCATGAAAATGCAGTTTGCATCGATGTCCTCAAGGTCTTCCATATCATCCATAAGGGCCATAAAATCATTCTCTTCTGCATTCAACTGAAACCCTGCCGTTTCATTCTGTGCCAACAGCAATGCTTTCTGCAGATAAGCTGGGTCTTTCTTTTTCGGCTTGGAGGGGGACAGTTCCTTGCCATGTGACCGACTCCCTGATAGTTGAAACACTTTAACAAATTTCCCTGATTCACATTTCCATAATTTCCAGCAACTAGAGCAGCAACATTCCCAATCTGATTTCCAACATTCTGACCCCTCTGGTTTCCAACAACTTAACCCATCTGATTCCCTACATACTGACCTGCATTACCCATCTGAAATCTAGGAGCATATCCGTTCTGATTCCTCATAACTCCAACCATTTGTTCTTGATGACCCATGTTAAAACTCGGCTGTGCTATCTGCCTGTTGCGAGTGTTCGATGAAATCCTTTGGTTGTTCTTAGTTGGTGTGGAATAGCGTCCTTGGAATTCCTTTGTCAGAAAATCAAATGCTTGATTCAAAGCAGCAGTGGTCTCATCATTGTCAGTGAATTCTGGTTCTTGGTATTGTGGGTATTGCTGTTGTGGAATAACTTCTTGTTGTGGGTAGAATTCTTGTTGTTGTGGTATGACAGCAGTTTGTGTAACGTATTGTCGTTGCAAGTAGTTCTGAGTGGAAGATGATGATGGTTGTGTATTCACTGTTACAGGTGTTGGTGTTTGAGTAATTAATGCAAGAGGATCATGTTGCTTTGCTAATTTCTCTTTCCTGACTTCATTAGTCTCTACCTGGTTTTGCTTAAGAAAATCATAGAGCTGATCATAGTTCACCTGATGAAGGCCCTTGGTTTGATTGACAATAGTGACAAATCGTCCCCATTCTTCTGGTAGATTGTTGATGAACTTGATGTTTTGAACAATTTGTCTTGGTGTCAACTTGTTTCTGATGAGCTCGTTCATTAGAGTGCAAAACCTGGTGTAGTAAGATTCAATGGGTTCCGCTGGAGTGGATGTGAACTTCTCCCATTCAGTTAGAAGCTTGTTTTCAACATCTTGTTGCCCAATTTCTGTGCCATGACAAAGTCTTCTAACTCGTTCCCACATATCATAAGCAGTTTCACAACTGTCAACAGCAGCAAATATTTCCCGTGGTAATCCTAGTTGGATTAAGTGTATTGCTAGATCATCAGCTGCTATTTGTTTCCAATCTTCTTCTGTGTATTCTACTTCTGATTGATCACGATAGAACGGTGGTGCGGGAGGTGTTGCATTTGGATCTCCAGGGTCTTGAACTTGACGAGGCTTGAATGGTACATGTTGGATAGATTTGAGCAGGAGTTTACCATCAGGTTTAGTTTTGATGTAGCGAAGCATACGGCTCGTCCATGGATGATATCCACCTTTTTCAAGCATAAGAGGACGGTTTTCTGCACCAGCTGCATGAATGTCTTCCTGAGTAGCCATTGATGATGTTTTGTATGATAAAGTTGAACTTGGATCGTTGCAACGAAATAGGAGTTGTGATTGGTAGGTTAAGATTAGTTGTTGTAGTGAAGTTCCGGTCTTTAACTGATGATTGTTTGAAGTTCCTTGCAATTTAGATAAACGAGGGCAATTTAGATAGAAGTAGCAATTTAGATAAAAGTAACAATTTAGATAAAAATCACAATTCCGACAAGACTATAATTTAGACAAAATCAAATGATCACAATTTCGACAAAGTTACCAAAATTACAATTTCGACAAAATCACAATTTCGATAGAAATCTCAATTTAGACAAAATTATACAATTTTGACAAAATTTCAATTTAGATAGAAATTTGCAATTTAGACAAATTTGTAATTTAGATAAAAAAAATCTATCTAATTTGTACAAATTAGATGATGTTTCCTTTGTCGAAGTATTCCACACACTTGTACAAGCACGGGAATACCGAGTTCACGTTTGATATTGTAGAAATCAAGTGCAAGTTGAATTTAGATAATTTTGTAAATTGCGACAACTTTCTGAATTTAGATAAACCCTAGCAATTGCGACAGCCCTTGATGAATTGCGACAGATCTTGTGATGAATTGCGACAACTATTTTCGATAAACCCTTGTGAATTGCGACAACAAATTCCGATAAAAACTTATCTAAATTCCCAAAGTGACAATTCCCATAAAAACTTATCTAAATTCCCAAAGTGACAATTTCGATAAAAATTTATCTAAATTCCCCAAGTAACAATTTCGACAAATCCTTATACAAGGAATTTCGATAAACCCGTTCTTGTAGAAATTCGTCACAATTTCGATAAACCCTTTCTTGTAGAAATTCGTCACAATTTCGATAAACCCTTTCTTATAGAAATTCGTCCACAATTTCGATAAACCTTTTTTTTTGTCTAAATTCGACCACAATTTAGATAAACCCTTTCTTATCTAAATTCGACCACAATTCACATAAACCCTTTCTTATCTAAATTCTTATACAAGAATTTCGACAAGTGAGCTGTTCGATGAAGATACAATAACGAGTAACAAACAATCTTCTAAGCCTTTTCCACGATCAAACAACTTCAAAAACCCGTAAATAACTATAAAGTACTAACCTTTATCGCCTATTTTAGCTTTTACCAATATTTCGATACAAAGTAATAACTTTTAACGCCACAAACTAGTTTTTTGAAGATAATGATTCGAATTTAACTACCAAAACTCACTAGAAATGCATAAGAACAATGAAATTTAACAACTTTTAACCTACACAAAGCGTAAAAATCTAAGCTTTTTTCCAAAAGGTGACGTTTTTATGGATGAGAAAAAAAACGTCACCTTTTGTTTTAGCTTGGATAAAAAAAATGCAAATAAAGTAACCCCTAAATCGATGTTTGGCTATTTGATACCACTTGTTGGACACGAGAATAATCTTTATCACACAATAGATATGTTATACGAATGGTACTCAAGAGATAAGAAGCTATGTATGAATCCTGTATGTATATATGTGAACCGAATATGTATTAGATTAAGAGAGAAGAAAACATACAAAGAACACACACACACTCCCACCTTTAAACCTCTAAAGCACACTCTAAAATGAGGTGAGGAGTGTGTATATATAGACAACATGTGACGCCCTAAAAGGCTTTATGATGGGCTCGGTTGGGCCTTGTACCATGGACTATACATTGGACTTTTAGAACTTAACTTAATACATATTAGATTAAGTCCATGATGCCCTTGACCCATCGTCTATTCTATACAACATACACGACACATTACAAAGTTGTTAAATACGAAATGACCATCACTTTTCAATGCTAACATGTATTAAGGCCATTAAATTACTCTTTATATGCAAATGTATATGTAATACAAATATCGCCTAAAAATGTTATTTATATTTTACGATCTTTGATATATTTTGTTTACGGCAATTATATACTTTATTTTAGCAAAACATAAATATAGTTAAGCCTTTTACATATATTAGTCACAAGTATTTTGTAAACACAAAGTTAAAACATCACCTAACTAGTATATACATTTTACAAGTTCACTTTCATATACATTTTAATCTAAAATGGAAATGTATTTTTACATCATGGCATGCATCATATTTGAGATCTTTGGAAGATATGATGAATATCTTATTTAGATTGTTACTCAAAGAATCATGGAAAGATATGGAAATCATGTAGGATACTAGAAGATATCATGGAAAGATTTTTGGTAGATTTCCTGACAAGTCGCGCGGAATCAAATGGTTACACGGACGGAACCCATAATTTGGTTCCGTCCCATCCGTGGCTTGCTGAGGCATTTTGCCTATAAATAGCAAGCCACACATTGTTGTTTTCTCATCACTTACAAGCATAACAACAACATGCATTTTTTTATTCATCATTGTTTATATCTAACTCATTCATATTTCATTTAAGTGAGCTTCTCTTGTAGCAAGAAGATCACAAAATCATTTAAAGGCTTACAAGCTTCAACAAAGCGTTGCAAGACTTGTTAGTTCATCATTGTGTGAATTGTAGTTATTCATACATCATTGTTTGTACCAAACTCTCATAAATCTCAGTAGTGATCGGTTAGTATTTAAGTCCTCAAAATACGTAGTGCGACAGGAGTGGTTGTGCCCTTGTAAAAGAACTCGACATTTAGCTTTGTGTCAAAAATCTTATGTAAGCGACGTGTAAGGTTTTCTCCGCTAGATAAAGGAGCTTGTTGATTAGTGAAGGATACTCTCGAGTTGGATACTCAGAGAGTGGAGTAGGGCAAGGAAAAAGAGTCCTTGTAGACCGAACCACTATAAACCTTCATGTGGTGGTTTGATCGTTTCTTTCTTTACTTGCACTTTACTTATCGTTTATTTATTTACATTGTTTGAATTCACATAAAGCTTTCAAAGTAAATTAAGTTTAAAAACGGTAAAACTATTCAACCCCACCTCTAGTTTTCCACAGTATATTTTATCTTAAATAAAGCGATGTTTGGCAAAGCTTATTAAAGACGTTTAATTACTTATTGTATATTGCAGAAGCTATTGAGCTCCTTAAAGTATTTGCGAGAGCTTATTTTAAACCAATTATGTGTTTTTTGGTTATAAAGTAAGCTGTTAATGTTAATCCCTTCTCATGAGTTTTTTTAGGATGCATATTATATTGAGCCAAAGCTTGCCTTTTCTTCATCTTTTAAGATTGTTGGGTTTTAAAACTATTCACTCTGCTGATGTTGCTAAGGTTGCTGACGTTTGTAGATTTGAGTTTAAAGAAGCCAAGTCTTGTAGCAGCAAGCATTATGCATGTGTTGGTAGCAAGCAATAAATGGTCTATATCTGGGTTGCACTCTTTGTGCCTTGGTATGGCTTGTGTATAGTATAAGTGATAATATGGTCTGTGTTGTATATTTACCTACTCTTGTCAATTAAGAAATTCTCTTTTCCAGTAGTAATATTATTATTCTTGGAAAAGAAAAAGAAAAAAACCCTCTCTCCAAAGTGGCGACAAAAAAACCTCCCTCTTATGCAAATCGATTTCATCAAATCTCCTTAATCCCTTGTGTTTCTTGCATAAATCTGATTAAGTTTATTGATTAACATTCATTGTTAATTGTTACTTAATTAAATTTTTGTTTCGGTTCACAAGATTTAGGGTTTTTTGTAAATCGTTTTTTTAGGGTTCTAACTTGATGTGCGTGTTGTTTTGCTCTAATTTTTATACCCACGATATGTCGTTGTGGTTTTAGCAGTATTCAAGTTTTAAATTTATATTTAGCCGACTTATCAATAACACACACTTTAACGAGCAGTGTACCCGGTCAGTATGAATATAATGGTAAGTAGAGTGTCGATCACTAAGAGTGGAATGTATTATCTAGTTACCCTAATCAGTATTTTAATATCTTAAGTTAGCTATACAACCTAATCTAATGCAAGGGGGGTCAGCCTGAGAGACTGGCACGGTTTGATTAGGATTAAATATAAACTAAACTAATAAGCACGAATCAGCGATTAACACACACGTACACAGATAAATACTTGAGACAATAAGAAGACCTGTCCTGATAGTTAAGTAGCTTGTCACTTGTTTTATTGCTAGTTTTATATGAAGTGTATAGTTCGATGCAACGCACCGAGATTAATCCTTTCTCGTTGGCTCTAATCTTATCAGCGAGTAAACCCTTAATGATTACTTATGACTATCCTACTTATCTTTTCTTCCTACTTTTCTACAGACGATAGAATGCATAGGCGATATAATAAATAGGCGAGGAAGGGGCATGGCGACCCAAGCAATGCTCAGCTAGACACAGAGGTTATCAATGCACTAATAAAAGTCACCAAAGACATCAACATATAAACTTTAATTAATGGGAAATCGATTTTAAGGGGAGTTGAAGTGCATGATTAAATCAATGACACAAGGCCATCAATCCTGACCAATTAAAGTGTACTAATACAATAAAACAAAACCACTTAATGAATTGAATACATGCAGGACCTTCTTAAAGCTCTGGTATATTCGTTCAAGGTGTGTCTTGTGCTGCTACTTCGTCTGAATTCGGCTTAGGGTTTCTGTGGTTTTCGATCTTCTAAAACTAGGCTCTCCCTAACCCCGAAATTCGTCTAACCTTGGGGTATTTATAGTTTCTGTCTGAGGGCTAGATGCGGCGCATAGGATAAGTAGATGCGGCGCATTGACTTAACTTCGCGTGGGGTCCAAGATTAATATATTTAGGAATATTCGTACACCACCAGAAGATGCGGCGTAACTCCATTCTTGGATGCGACGCAAGTCCTTGCTGTCTTGGATCGTAGCTTGTGAAATCTTGATAGTGATGCGCCGTATATAATAAGTAGGATGCGGCGTATCTGGAGCAGAATGATCTTGATCTTGTACATTTCAGTAGACTCTTAACTTCTTGCATGTTTTGCTCCATAATTAGTCCAAAATCGCCAAGTTTCACATAATACTTATTTTTACCTGAGAATTACAAAAGTAAACATTAACGTATCAATTCTCACAGATAATATAATAAAACAAGTCAAATAAATAGGATAAATGATGGTAATAAAATGTACTTATTTGAGTTCATCAAATATCCCCCCACTTGAACTTTACTTGTCCCCAAGTAAACCTTAGAATTAATCTTATGAAAATGTATCCTAAAAGATGTTAGGATTTATTTTAATATTTAAGCATGTATTCATTTTTGTCATAATCACACAACCAAACACTTAACGAATTAGAAGTAAAATAAAATATATTGATAAAAGCAAATCTAATCGTTTAACTGTCCAGTCGTGACGAATATTCTATCATAAGCTTGGCAAGTATACGCATCTCCCCACTAAAGCCAAGGAATAACAAGTCTAAAGCGGTAAAAAGGGTTTGTTGGTTAAGGGTTAATCATTCTCCTTAATCTCTATCGATCTCAAATTCCAGAAAAGGCGACAAAATCACAAATACATGATCGAATCCACGAACACGATACTTGCAATTGCTCAAATCCTTAACTCGAATAGGCTAAAGATAGGACCAAGTAATCTTGAATAATAATATTATATCAAAAAGGGCGACAAAATCATAAATACATAGCCGAATCCACGACTACGATACTTAAGATTGCTCAAATCCCTAATCTCAATAAATCAAAGGTTTGGATAAAGAATAATATAGGGTGTGGATAATATTTGGGATATAAATTGGTGTAAAATGAAAAATAAACAAAACAGATAAATTAAAATCCTAAGTGTGGTAAATTGCTATCCCAACCATCCCGTGAATAAGACTCATATCATAGAATAACTCACGCTTTAACACTTGAAACATACGCTTTAGGTAGACACGAATTATACTCAACAAGATCTCAATCAAAGAATAACCTTAGTTGGCGTTCCCATAACGTCCAACTCCCATTCAATCCATAAATATAATATATAACAAATAGTGGTGATATCGACCACTTAATACAAAACTTTACATAAGTTGGTTAAAACAAACATCCAACTTTTCCTTTTCTTTTTCTTTTCCTTTTTTTTTTTTTTTTTTTTTTTTTTTTTTTTTTTTTTTTTTTTTTTTTTAAACTTGAAACATAAACATAGATGTGTAAAATTTCACCACATCACTATAATGATAACTCTGGATAATTTTTCCATACTTTTCATGACTTCAGAAATAACGGTAATAGTGAAAGTAGTAAACACACGAAAAATAAACTCAAAGATATACAATATTTACTTTCACTCCAATTGCATTGTGCAATTTCCCAACTCAACCAAAGATAATGAATTACGCACGCGAACACAGGTAATGTAAGGAAACACACTTTGACTAAAGCAATTAACCAACCACGGATTTTAATCTACAGGGTAGGCTAAGGTGTAAGGGTGTAACGAAACATTATAACAAAGGTGTAAGAAACGAAAGGAATGGCTCTGAGTGTTTTTCTAGGGGTATCTTACTCTAAAAGTGAGAGTAACAAAAGGGTTTATACGGGGGTTAACTAACCAGTGTAGTTAGCTAATATCACATAACATATAAAGGCTATTTGGGTGTAATCCTAGAAATTTACCAATTTAGACAAGTCATTCCAATTATATAAATAATACTTATTTTGGTGGTCTCGAATAGTTGATGAACTCAAATAAGTACATATTATTACTATCATTTATCCTATTAATTTGACTTGTTTTATTATATTATGTATGAGGATTGATACTTAATCATTTACTTTTGTAATTCTCAGTTGAAAACAAGCATTTGGTGAAACTTGGCGATTTTGGACTAATTATGGAGCAAAACATACAAGAAGTTAAGAGTCTACTGAAATGTACAAGATCAAGACTATTCTGCTCCAGATGCGCCGCATCTCTTATGACATGCGCCGCATCACTATCAATATTTCACCAGATACGATCCAAGATACAAGAGGACATGCGCCGCATCTAATTATGGAGTTACGCCGCATCTTCTGGCGGTGTACGAATATTCCTGAATATTATAATCTTGGACCCCACGCGAAGTTAAGTAAATGCGCCGCATCTACTTACTAGATGCGCCGCATCTTACCCTCAGACAGAAACTATAAATACCCCAAGACCAGACGAATTCCGAAGCTTTTGGTGACACATATTATATCCGAAGACCGAAGACCAGAAACCTAGGACGAATTCAGTCAAGGCAGCAGCACAAGACACACCCAAATCAAAGATACAAGAGCTGTAAGAAGGTGCTGCATGTGTTTAATTCATTAAGTAGTTTTGTTTTATTATGTTAGTAAACTTTAATTCATCAAGATTGGTGGCTTGTGTAATGTGACAACGGAAAGATTGCACTCCTTTAAAACTGCTTTCTCATTAATTAAAGTTTATATTTTGATGTCATTAGTGACTTTTATTAGTGCATTGATAACCTCTGTGTCTAGCTGAGCGTTGATCGGGTCGCCATGCCTCTGCCCTCGCCTGTTTATTAGATCGCCTATGCATTCTATGGTCTGTAGAAAAGTAGGAGAAAGATAAACGGGATAGTCATAACTAATCATTAAGGGTTTACTCGCCGATAAGATTAGAACCAACGAGAAAGGACTTAATCTCGGTGCGTTGCATCGAACTATACACTTCATATAACACTAGCAATAAAACAAGTGACAAACTACTTATCATAAGGACAGCCCTCTTATTGTCTCGAGTATTTATCTGTGTACGTGTGTGCTACTTGCTGATTCGTGCCTATTGGTTTAGTTTATTATTTAATTGCAACCAAATCGTGCCAGTCTCTCAGGCTGAACCCCCTTGCGTTAGAATAGGTTGTATAGCTAACTTAATATATTAAAATACTGATTAGAATAACGAGATAATACGTTCCACTCTTAGTGATCGACACTCTACTTACCATTATATTCATACTGACCGGGTACACTGCTCGTTAAGTGTGTGTGTTATTGATAAGTCGGCTAAATATAAATTTAAAACTTGAGTAGGCATTAAAACTGCTAAACCGCAACGACACATCACGCGCATCAAGTTTTTGGCGCCGTTGCCGGGGAGTGAATTGTTATTATCGGTTAATTTGATTAGTATTTTAATTAGGTTTTTAATTTTTTATCTAACCGCTAACTGTGTTGTATATTAGATTAAATTGCATTCATTGTATTATTTTGCATATTTTTTGTTTTGTGTGTTATTTGTTTGCTTTTATTTGTGTTTATTTTCGTTTGTGTTTTTATTTTTTTTTATTTTTTTCGTATTTTCTGTGTTCTGCTATCGTTGTACTGAGCTTATTCAAACGATACGGCGCATCTGATCTTTCAGATACGGCGTATTGCGTTTAATTTTTATAAAATACAACGCGTTTAATTAATTCGATACGACGCATCTTTTCCCCAAGATACGGCGTATCTGTTTTTGATAAAAATTTCTTCTAAACCCTAACGAGATACGCCGCATCTGTTTTTACAGATACGGCGCATTAATTATTAAAAACAGTTTTCGAATTCGTTAAATAACGAGAAGCGACGCATCGATTTTGTCGATACGGCGCATCTTTACTAATAATCAAAAATCTTATATTTTGAAACGTAACGAAGTAACGGCGTATTAGTTTTTGCTGATACGGCGCATTAAAATTTTTATAAGTATAACTAATTTTTGATTATTTAAACATACGGCGCATTTGATTTATCGAGCGCGGCGTATTGCTTTTCTGAATAAAAGTTTGACTTATTTTTAACGTATTAAGATACAGCGTATCCCATTTATAGGATACGGCGCATCAACAGCAGATATCAGAAGCTTTTATTATACTTTGATTGTTTCACTCTTCTTTTGCACGAGTAAGATTTATTTCAGGAAGATGGACGATCCGGATATTACAATGGAAGAATATATCAAGCTTATAGAGGAAAGAGCCTTGAGCAATAATCAGATGTATGATTGGAAAAGAGCAAGATATGGTGCACAAGTCATTGAGACGAAAGAAATCACTATGGAAGAATACTTGATTTTAGGGCATGAAAAGTCAAGGAAAGAAAGAAACAAATTGCCATTTCAACACACTTGGTGTATGTCAAATGATGATGAAGAAGATTCATATACCATGAAACCAATTCCGGCAATTGTTATTGATAGTACTTTTTCTCCGGAGATTGCACAAGATGATGTGTATACGGAACCTTACGTTGAAGAATATTCTGCAATCGTATTACCACCATTAGACAATCCAACGGATGAAGATGAAAAGTATTCTAATTTTGATTTCGAACCATTTGACGCCATAGTTTATGATGACATACCTCAACCAGATTTTGACCCAACGAGGGATTTTGAAGAAATCTGGGATTACTTATTTAAGGATGAAATTCGGGACGATGCTAAAATTGCAAGACCACTAGTTGAAGATGGAGATTCACTTACAACACAAAGTGGTACAAATTTATTTAATATTATTAATCCCGTTACTAATAATCTTGCTAGTTTTCCTAAACAGGTTGCAAAACAAAATGATGATGAGGTGAAATTTATTACACTACCTATTGAAGCACCTGTGATCAACCCGTATTTGGTGGAGCTCGATGAAGAGTTTGGTGATGAGCTCTTAAACATTGCTATGATTGATGAAGATGATGATTTAGACCCTATGAAGTATATAGAGGAACTCGAATTTTTACTTGCTAAAGACCCTTTCTCATCTTCTGCGGAAGTCAAGGGACGCCTTACTACCAAAGAGACTAACCAAGAAGAAAGGAGACTCATTTTTCCTCAACATACTACTCTTTCAGATGGAATGGTCAAGTCATCCAATTTATCAACCAAACCGGGTAAGAATAGGGAAGATGTACATATATTGCCAAGGTATGATTTTTATTTATTTCTTCCATCTTTAATAGTAAATTTACACTCTTTTCGTGTTTATTGCTACTATCACCCGCACTTGATCCCAAGTGGGGGGAACAACACCCTTTTACACAGTAAATAAGAGTGGAGTCAGGCTCGTGACTCGAACAAAAACAAGCGCTTCGTGGGAGGCAACCCATGATTATCTTTTATTTTATTTTCTGATTTTATATTGAGTCAGTCAGGCCGCAGAGGATACGGCGCATCTCAATCCAGAGATGCGACGCATCTCCTGCAATGGTCATATCTTATTTTATTTTTCTACATTTTTAATTTCCGAATTTAAAACTTTTTATCAATTTATTTTAATGCGGCGCATCCCTGGTTAAGGATGCGGCGCATCTTTTATTCTGATCCGTATTTATTCCAAGCTCGATATGGCGTATCTTCTTCCATAAGATACGGCGCATCGACTGACCTGATGATTTTCATTTTTAATTTTTATGTTTTATTTTTCCTAACTACTAATGTGTTATGCAAGTTGAACCTTTCTTATCTTAGGTGTGTTTTGAAGCCTTGGTGGTATTATAGATTCCTGCATTCCCTGTGGATACATCAAATATGAAGCTTAAACGTTCTAATCCACAAGAAAAATGATTTTTGCTCTAATACTAATGGAGGATCATACCGAGCAAATCTCAGGGGAGTTTCTCTGTTCTAATTCTTTTATTTTCCAGTTTTTAACCTTTGATACAAACAACGAGGACGTTGTTTAACTTAAGTGGGGGGATTGGAGAATTAGAAACACTTAACACTTACTTGTCCTAAACTTTTCAAAATATGCTTAAAATGTGCATAATATATCAAAATTTAAAATTTTTAGCATGTTTTTGTTTAAAGTCTAAGTTGCATAGCTGCACACACGACGTTATTTTTAAAAAATTGTGATTTTTCAAAACTCACAAATCTATGAGTGTGCCGGTGACTTGTAAACTTTAGAACTTGGCTTGTATACTATTCGAGACCACCATAATAAGTATTATTTTATATAATTGGAATGACTTGTCTAAATTGGTAAATTCTAGGATTACACCCAAATAGCCTTATATGTTATGTGATATTAGCTAACTACACTGGTTAGTTAACCCCCGTATAACCCTTTTGTTACTCTCATTTTTAGAGTAAGATACCCCTAGAAAAACACTCAGAGCCATTCCTTTCGTTTCTTACACCTTTGTTATAATGTTTCGTTACACCTTAAACCTTAGCCTACCCTGTAAATTAGAGTCCGTGGTTGGTTAATTGCTTTAGGCAAAGTGTGTTTCCTTACATTACCTGTGTTCGCGTGCGTAATTCATTATCTATGGTTAGGTCGGGAAATTGCACAATGCAATTGGAGTGAAAGTAAATATTGTATATCTTTGAGTTTATTTTTCGTGTGTTTACTAATTTCACTATTACCGTTATTTCTGAAGTCATGAAAAGTATGGAAAAATTATCCAGAATTATTGTTTTGGTGATGTGGTGAAATTTTACACATCTATGTTTATGTTTAAAAAAAAAAAAAAAAAAAAAAAAAAAAAAAAAAAAAAAAAAAGAAAAAAAAAATCGAAAAAATGAGAAAAGAAAAAGAAAAAAAGAAAAAAGTTGGATGTTTGTTTTAACCAACGATGTAAAGTTATGTAAGTGGTCGATATCACCACTATTTGTTGTATATTATATCTATGGATTGAATGGGAGTTGGCAGTTATGGGAACGTCAACTAAGGTTTATTCTTTGATTAAGATCTTGTTGAGATATATTCGTGTCTACCTAAAGCGTGTGTTTCAAGTGTTAAGTAAACGTGAGTTATTCAATGATATGAATCTTATTCATGGGATGGTTGGGATAGTGATTAACCACACTTAGGATTTTAATTTATTTGTTTTGTTTATTTTTTATTTTTACACCAATTTATATCCCAAATATTATCCATGCCCTTTATTATTCTTTATCCAACCAAACCTTTGATTTATTGAGATTAGGGATTTGAGCAATCTTAAGTATCGTAGTCGTGGGTTCGGCTATGTATTTATGATTTTGTCGCCCTTTTTGATATATTATTATTGGTGAAGTTTGGACCTATCTTTAGCCTATTCGAGTTAAGGATTTGAGCAATTGCAAGTATCGTGTTCGTGGATTCGATCATGTATTTGTGATTTTGTCGCCTTTTCTGGAATTTGAGATCGATAGTGATTAAGAATAACTAACCCTTAAACCTAAAAACCCTTTTTACCGCTTTAGACTTGTTATTCCTTGGCTTTAGTGGGGGAGATGTGTATACTTGCCAAGCTTATGATAGAATATTCGTCGCGACTGGATAGTTAAACGATTAGATTTGCTTTTATCAAAATATTTTATTTTACTTCTAATTCGTTAAGTGTTTGGTTGTATGATTATGACAAAAACGAATACATGCTTAAATATAAAAATAAATCCTAATATCTTTTAGGATACATTTTCATAAGATTAATTCTAAGGTTTACTTGGGGACAAGTAAAGTTCAAGTGGGGGGATATTTGATGAACTCAAATAAGTACATATTATTACTATCATTTATCCTATTAATTTGACTTGTTTTATTATATTATGTATGAGGATTGATACTTAATCATTTACTTTTGTAATTCTCAGTTGAAAACAAGCATTTGGTGAAACTTGGCGATTTTGGACTAATTATGGAGCAAAACATGCAAGAAGTTAAGAGTCTACTGAAATGTACAAGATCAAGACTATTCTGCTCCAGATGCGTCGCATCTCTTATGACATGCGCCGCATCACTATCAATATTTCACCAGATACGATCCAAGATACAAGAGGACATGCGCCGCATCTAATTATGGAGTTACGCCGCATCTTCTGGCGGTGTACGAATATTCCTGAATATTATAATCTTGGACCCCACGCGAAGTTAAGTAAATGCGCCGCATCTACTTACTAGATGCGCCGCATCTTACCCTCAGACAGAAACTATAAATACCCCAAGACCAGACGAATTCCGAAGCTTTTGGTGACACATATTATATCCGAAGACCGAAGACCAGAAACCTAGGACGAATTCAGTCAAGGCAGCAGCACAAGACACACCCAAATCAAAGATACAAGAGCTGTAAGAAGGTGCTGCATGTGTTTAATTCATTAAGTAGTTTTGTTTTATTGTGTTAGTAAACTTTAATTCATCAAGATTGGTGGCTTGTGTAATGTGACAACGGAAAGATTGCACTCCCTTAAAACTGCTTTCTCATTAATTAAAGTTTATATTTTGATGTCATTGGTGACTTTTATTAGTGCATTGATAACCTCTGTGTCTAGCTGAGCGTTGATCGGGTCGCCATGCCTCTGCCCTCGCCTGTTTATTAGATCGCCTATGCATTCTATGGTCTGTAGAAAAGTAGGAGAAAGATAAACGGGATAGTCATAAGTAATCATTAAGGGTTTACTCGCTGATAAGATTAGAACCAACGAGAAAGGACTTAATCTCGGTGCGTTGCATCGAACTATACACTTCATATAACACTAGCAATAAAACAAGTGACAAACTACTTATCATAAGGACAGCCCTCTTATTGTCTCGAGTATTTATCTGTGTACGTGTGTGCTACTTGCTGATTCGTGCCTATTGGTTTAGTTTATTATTTAATTGCAACCAAATCGTGCCAGTCTCTCAGGCTGAACCCCCCTTGCGTTTGAATAGGTTGTATAGCTAACTTAATATATTAAAATACTAGTTAGAATAACGAGATAATACGTTCCACTCTTAGTGATCGACACGCTACTTACCATTATATTCATACTGACCGGGTACAATGCTCGTTAAGTGTGTGTGTTATTGATAAGTCGGCTAAATATAAATTTAAAACTTGAGTAGGCATTAAAACTGCTAAACCGCAACGACACATCACGCGCATCAATAGTATACAAGCCAAGTTCTAAAGTTTACAAGTCACCGGCACACTCATAGATTTGTGAATTTTGAAAAGTTCACAATTTTTGAAATTAACGTCATGTGTGCAGCTATGTAATTTAGACTTTAAACAAAAACATGCTAAAAATTTTAAATTTTGATATATTAAGCACATTTTAAGCATATTTTGAAAAAGTTTAGGACAAGTAAGTGTGCTAATTCTCCAATCCCCCCACTTAAGTTAAACAACGTCCTCGTTGTTTGTATCAAAGAATAAAAACTGGAAAATAAAAGAATTAGAACAGAAAAACTCCCCTGAGATTTGCTCGGTATGATCCTCCATTATTTGTGTAAGAGCAAAAATCATCTTTCTTGTGGATGAGAACGTTTAAGCTTCATAATTGATGTATCCACAGGAAATGCAGGAATCTATAATACCATCAAGACTTTAACACACCTGAGTTAAGAAGGTTCAAACTTGCATAATACATTAGTAGTTAGTAAAAATAAAACATAAAAATTAAACTGAAAATCATCAGGTCAGTCGATACGCCGTATCTTATGGAAGAAGATGCGCCGTATCGAACCTGGAATAAATACGAATCAGAATATAAGATGCGTCGCATCCTTAACCAGGGATGCGCCGCATTAAAATAAACTGACAAAAAGTTTTAAAGTCAAAAATAAAAATGCAGAAAATAAAGTAAGATATGACCAGTGCAGGAGATGCGTCGCATCTCAGGATTGAGATGCGCCGTATCTTCTGCGGGCCTGACTGACTCGACACATAACAGAATAGTAAAAAATTTCCGGGTTGTCTCCCGGTCAGCACTTGTCTTTATTCCAGAGTCTTCAAGTTAGACTCACATTCAGCTCTTTAATACCGATCATTGAAGGAGTCGGAAGCATCGCGCTCCCTCATCGCCAGTCCAGTAATATTGAACACTCCTTGCTCGTCCATAATTTCCACGCCGTTCTTCTTTAATATCTGTATAAACTAAGTTCTGTCCCTTTCGGGCAGAGATGACAAAATGATAGACGGGAAATTCTTATTATTATATAGGCATAAATAAGAAAGGTGGGGTGGTAGTTCAATAAACACATCATTATTCAAATTCGTATGCTCAACTATTCTCCTACGTTTGTTAATCACTACACAATCATATCACCCATCATAAGAATCATTAACAATATCACGCCTAAGTTCGGTAGGTACATTAAGGTCAATAAATTCCTCGAAGTCTTCATGATTAGGATTAGTTGAGTTGTTTTGAATCAATGTTTCTCCCATGAGCCTAGCTTCAAGATCGAGGTCCATACGTTCTCTTAATCCTAGCACATAGACGCCTCTAATTATGCTTTTAACAGGATTTTGGCACTTGTAGACTAGTTTATTATTCCCTACCCTTAATGAGATTTTTCTTTTAAACACATCAATCTTAGCACGGGCGGTAGATGATGAACTCAAATAAGTACATTTTATTACCATCATTTATCCTATTTATTTGACTTGTTTTATTATATTATATGTGAGAATTGATACGTTAATGTTTACTTTTGTAATTCTCAGGTAAAAACAAGTATTATGTGAAACTTGGCGATTTTGGACTAATTATGGAGCAAAACAAGCAAGAAGTTAAGAGTCTACTGAAATGTACAAGATCAAGTTCATTCTGCTCCAGATACGCCGCATCTTACTTATTATATACGGCGCATCACTATCAAGATTTCACAAGCTACGATCCAAGACAGCAAGGACATGCGCCGCATCTAAGAATGGAGTTACGCCGCATCTTCTGGCGGTGTACAAATATTCCTAAGTATATTAATCTTGGACCCCACGCGAAGTTAAGTCGATGCGCCGCATCTACTTATCCTATGCGCCGCATCTAGCCCTGAGACAGAAACTATAAATACCCCAAGGTCAGACGAATTTAGAGCCTAATAATATATACGAAGGACGAAACAGAAGAAACCCTAAGCCGAATTCAGACGAAGTAGCAGCACAAGACACACCTTGAACGAAGAACAAGAGCTGTGAGAAGGTCCTGCACGTATTCAATTCATTAAGTAGTTTTGTTTTATTGTATTAGTACACTTTAATTGGTCAGGATTGATGGGCTTGTGTCATTGATTTAATCATGCACTTCAACTCCCCTTAAAATTGCTTTCCCATTAATTAAAGTTTATATGTTGATATCTTTGGTGACTTTTATTAGTGCATTGATAACCTCTGTTTCTAGCTGAGCATTGCTTGGGTCGCCATGCCCCTTCCTCGCCGATTTATTAGATCGCCTATGCATTCTATCGTCAGTAGAAAAGTAGGAAGAAAGATAAATAGGATAGTCAAAAGTAACCATTAAGGGTTTACTCGCCGATAAGATTAGAGCCAACGAGAAAGGAATTAATCTCGGTGCGTTGCATCGAACTATACACTTCATATAAAACTAGCAATAAAACAAGTGACAAACTACTTAACTATCAGGACAGGTCTTCTTATTGTCTCAAGTATTTATCTGTGTACGTGTGTGCTAATCGCTGATTCGTGCTTATTAGTTTAGTTTATATTTAATCATTACCAAACCATGCCAGTCTCTCAGGCTGAACCCCCCCTTGCGTTAGATTAGGTTGTATAGCTAACTAAAGATATTAAAATATTGATTAGGATAACTAGATAATACGTTCCACTCTTAGTGATCGACACTCTACTTACCATTATATTCATACTGACCGGGTACACTGCTCGTTAAAGTGTGTGTGTTATTGATAAGTCGGCTAAATATAAATTTAAAACTTGAATACTGCTAAAACCACAACGACATACCGTGGGTATAAATTAGAGCATACGCACACGCGCATCAAGTTTTTGGCGCCGCTGCCGGGGAGTGAATTGTTATTATCTGTTAATTTGATTAGTATTTTAATTAGGTGTTTCTTTTTAATTTTTATTCTAACCGCTAACTCTATTGTATTTTAGTTAAATTGCATTTATTGTATTATTTTGCATATTTTCTGTTTTTGTGTGTTTTTATTTTTGTTTATTTTCGTTTGTTTTTATTTTTGTTTTTATTTTCTGTATTTTCTTGCATACTGCTATCGTTGTACTGAGCTAATTCAAACGATACGGCGTATCTATTTTCATAGATACGGCGTATTGCGTTTACTTTTTATAAAATACAACGCGTTTAATAAATTCGATACGACGCATCTTTCCCCAAGATACGGCGTATCTGTTTTTAATAAAAAAAATTTCTAAACGATAACGCCATACGACGCATCTGCTTTAGCAGATACGGCGTAATTATCATTTTAATTAAAAACAGATTTCGAATTATTAAACAGATACGACGCATCGATTTATATCGATACGGCGCATCTTCTGAATCAAAAATCTTGTATTTTGAAACGTAACGAAAATACGGCGCATTAACTTTTGTTAATACGACGCATTTAAAAAAAATACGTCGATTTTTGATAACTTAAAACTGATATGGCGCATTCTAAATTTATAAGCTGCGTATCTATTTTCTTAATAAAGTCTGATTAAATTTTAACGATTATAAGATACGGCGTATCCAACTTTTTGGATACGGCGCATAGTCTGCAGATATCAGTAAATTTAATTTTTCGTATTCCGTTTTCGTTGTTGATTTTCTGATATATTACTTTCTTGAACATACCCTACTGATGCTTTTGTGATAGTTTCAGGAAGTGCATGACCAGGAGTTCTACGAAGAACTTGATTCAACCTTTCGAAGATCCTGAACGAGCTTTTCATTCGCTTAAAAGACTTTTCAACACAAAAAGCTTTGATACCTCAAGTTCATTCGAGCTTGATTATTTTTTTGAAGAGAAAGAGGAAGTAGAAACAGAAACAATGGCGGAAAACACAACTATGGAGGAATACATGAACAAAACCCGTGCTGATTACACTTCAGGAGTTGCTAGACCAAAGTTTGATGAAAAGTCTAAGTTTGAGTTGAAGGGTCAGTTTCTCAAGGAGCTAAAGAGAAAATGCTTTCAGTGGATCGGAACATGAGGATGCTAATGAGCATGTTGAAAAGGTCCTCGAGATTGCAGATTTGTTTACAACAGAAGGAGTCTCTGACGATCAACTCATGCTAAGAATCTTTCCAATTTCGCTAAAAGGAGCTGCTAACAAGTGGCTAAGGAATGAACCTGCTAGTTCAATCACTACATGGGAAGATTTGAAGAGCAAATTCCTGAAGAGATATTGTCCACCTGCTAAAACCGCTAAAAAGATGGAGGCTATCAACAGTTTCAAGCAAGAGCCTGATGAAACTCTTTATCAAGCTTGGGAACGATTCAAAGACCTATTGATGAAATGCCCTCAACATTATCTAAGTGAAATGCAGGAGATAATATTGTTTTATCAAGGATTGGACGTGCCTACTAGACAAATCTTGGATGCTAAGGGAGCTATGCCTCAAATGAGTGCAGCTAATGCTAGGAAAGCTATCCAAGAAGCTGCTGATCATTCTCAAAAATGGCACGATGGGACCTCTACTAGATCTAAGAGCAGCACAAATTTTGACGGGTTTGCTGCAATTCAAGCCCAATTAGATAAAATTAGTAGAGAGATGAAGAAGCGTGATGAGAAAGTGTATGCTGCCCAAGTTGGATGTGAAAAATGCGAAGGACCTCACTACACTAAGGATTGCCCTAACAAGAATGAAAGTGAGACTTTTGAAGAAGCATACTACACATAATTTGGACAACCATTCCGACCTTCAGGAAGATTTAGGGAAGCTACTCCGGGATTCTATCAAAAGAACAACTTCAATCCCGCTTATCAAGAAAGGAGGCAGACTTTAGATGACACTCTAAAGCAAATTATGGCCGATGCTGCTAAAAGACATGATGAGAACACTGCTATGATCAAGGAAATCCGAGCTTCAACAGAGACTATTACAAGAAATCAAGGAGCTTCGATCAAAGCATTGGAACAACAAATTGGACAAATGAGCAAAGTTCTTCAAGAAAGGGGATACGGAATTTACCTAGCTCAACTGAAACCAACCCAAGAGATCATGTTAAGGCCATAAGCACCACTGAGGAAGTCACTCCTAACATTCCTTTTCCTAGAAGACTGATGAATGGTAATGATGGTGCAAGACCCGAATTTTTCTTTAATTCTTCAATCAGTTTAAGGAGACTACTCAAAGAGAAGACAAAGATTGAAGAGGAGATCAAGGCTACAATGAAAGAAGAGAGCTCTGCAACCGACTTACATGCCTTGCCTCATAAAGAAAAGGACCCAGGAAGTTTTACTTTACCTTGTTCAATTAATGATATATCTTTCAATAATGTGTTAGCTGACATAGGAGCTAGTGTTAGTGTAATGCCCCTAAAGACATTCACTACCCTAAGACTAGGAAAATTAGCACCAACTAAGTTGCTTATTGAATTGGCTGATAAAACGGTAAAACAACCTGAAGGGATTGCTAATAATGTGCTAGTTAAGATTGAGAAGTTTGTTTTCCCTGTAGACTTTGTTATATTAGATATGCCCGAGGATGTTAAGATTCCTTTAATCCTTGGAAGACCTTTCTTGTCTACCGCCCATGCTAAGATTGATGTGTTTAAAAGAAAAATCTCATTAAGGGTAGGGAATAATAAACTAGTCTATAAGTGCCAAAATCCTGTTAAAAGCATAATTAGAGGCGTCTATGTGCTAGAATTAAGAGAACGTATGGACCTCGATCTTGAAGCTAGGATCATGGGAGAAACATTGATTCAAAACAACTCAACTAATCCTAATCATGAAGACTTCGAGGAATTTATTGACCTTAATGTACCTACCGAACTTAGGCGCGATATTGTTAATGATTCTGATGATGAGTGGTATGATTGCGCAGTGATTAACAAACGTAGGAGAATAGTTGAGCATACGAATTTGAATAATGATGTTTTTATTGAACTACCACCCCACCTTGCTTATTTATGCCTATATAATAATAAGAATTTCCCGTCTATCATTTTGTCATCTCTGCCCGAAAGGGACAGAACTTTGTTTATACAGATATTAAAGAAGAACGGCGAGGAAATTATGGACGAGCAAGGAGTGTTCAATATTACTGGATTGGTGATGAGGGAGCGCGATGCTTCCGACTCCTTCAATGATCGGTATTAAAGAGCTGAACGTGAGTCTAACTTGAAGACTCTAGAATAAAGACAAGTGCTGACCGGGAGACAACCCGGAGAAAATTTTTACTATTCTGTTCTGTGTCGAGTCAGTCAGGCCCGCAGAAGATACAGCGCATCTTAATCCTGAGATGCGACGCATCTCCTACACTGGTCATATCTTACTTTATTTTCTCCATTTTTATTTTTGACTTTAAAAACTTTCTGTCAGTATTTTAATGCGGCGCATCCCTGGTTAAGGATGCGACGCATCTTCTATTCTAATTCGTATTTATTCCAGGCTCGATACGGCGCATCTTCTTCCATAAGATACGGCGTATCGACTGACCTGATGATTTTCATTTTAATTTTTAAGTTTTATTTTTACTAACTACTAATGTATTATGCAAGTTTGAACCTTCTTAACTTTGGTGTGTTAAAGTCTTGATGGTATTATAGATTCCTGCATTTCCTGTGGATACATCAATTATGAAGCTTAAACGTTCTCATCCACAAGAAAGTTGATTTTTGCTCTTACACAAATAATGGAGGATCATACCGAGCAAATCTCAGGGGGGTTTTTCTGTTCTAATTCTTTTATTTTCCAGTTTTTAATCTTTGATACAAACAACGAGGACATTGTTTAACTTAAGTGGGGGGATTGGAGAATTAGAACACTTAC